>CAXKWD010000009.1:141934878-143134878 GCA_964059195.1 Ectobius pallidus
AAATTTTATCAGCAGTTTTTCCTTGTTCCTTCGCGACATATGAAAATATGAAACAATTAATCTTATAGACCAGTGGTTCCAATACAGTGAAATGCACACCACTTGTGCAGTTCAAAAATACAAACCAAAAATACTTGCTTAAAACTTTCAACTTACCATGGTGGCTGAACAATGGATTTATGGGTTTATTTTCTGCATTTTCTTTTATTAATAAAAGTAAAGAAGTAAAGTATAAATGTATTCCACCGTTAATCCACAGAATGGATGAAGAAGGGTAAAATTTGACATGCAGATGCTTTTGAACAACTTTTATTTACAATAGGTAGCGTACACCTAAATATGACATCTCTGGTAACTTGATTTACTACTTCAGAAAAAAAGGTCAACTTTTTTTTTTTTAATGTGTGTTAGAACACCTCTTCTTTATTTCTCCTCCAAAATAACATCTAAAGGATGACTGCCGATAATCCACAAAACAGATAGGCCGCCCATGGATGATCGAGAAACATAACCAATGGTTTGCCGTAACCCTTCAAGATTCTTTGGTAATACTCAACTATAGAAAAGGTTGGGTATGACTGCTGTAGGTCGATTGGAATTCAAGTAGTATTGGAAAAATGAGCTTTTATCGTGTCATCGTGATGTTGCATCATACACAAACTTTTGTCATAATGTTTAAAAGTTATTTCCATCAAGTTGTCTTTGTTCTTAATTATTTTTTATACAATTAAATTGGTAAGGTTGCTAGATAAAAAAAAAAATTGGTAAGTGAAGTTCTCACTGTAGAGTTTATGTGGTTTTCATTAAGAGGTTGCATTCAATTATCAAAAAGCAGTTGAACCCCTTTTTTGTCGGTTAAGAGAGATTCTATTGTATTTGGATTCTGTTATTCCTCCATCTACATTTTGTTGTATTTATACCCAGTTTCTGATGTAATAAGTTGGGGCATATGGAGCGAGGCCAAAGGTGGTCTTGTAATATCATCTGACTGTTCCATCCTAGTTTCATTTCTGAACTGTTTTTGTAACTCTTGAGAAGTCAGTAACTTAGTATGAGGTAAGGAATACTTCCTAACCTAACCTATGATTTTCAAAACAAAGAACTATCCTTTGCCACTTGTAGTAATTTCTATTGCTTTCTATACATCAACAATGAATTGAAATCCTTAACCTCTCAATATTTATTTCATTTAAAAATTGGTACAAGGGAATTTTTATTACTGTTTATAAACTTTCAAGCTGGGATTAACCTTTTCTATGCAGACTTTTATAAAGTCTGCCATATTCTGTTAAAAATCCAACATAAGATGTTCAGGTTTTTAAATAAGTTGAAAAATTGCCCTACTTCTTTCTAGAAGTTGCCTCTACAGTTATTGTCATTGTAGTCTTGTCAACGATAGTTTGAATGATTCTAAAGGTGTTTGTATCTGTTTAAGTGGTCCCTAATACTCTGAACTCCATGGTGCTATATCCCTTGAAGTACTAGGCCTGCCATCCGACTGCATTGTCATCTACCATAAGCAGATGGCACAGGATTGGGGGGCATGTGGCCAGCATGCCAACTTCCATGGTCGTTATTGAAGCTTTACTGAACTGGGCTGCTACTTTTCTAGCTCCTCAGTTTGTGTCATTGAGGCTGAGTGCACCCTGTTCCAGACCACCCTACCTCAGAAAAATCCCTGGAGGTACCAGGGATCAAACTCAAACCTGTAGATCTGTGGTCAGCAATGCTATACTAGAACATGCAGGCAGTTAAGTGGTTCACTTTTTCTCCAACATAATTATTCCTGTCTGCTTTATTCAAATTCTAATTTCTTTGCAATCTTGTGTGTTTCACTCGTCAAAATGTCCACAGTTATTTTGTTCATCACTCCAAATTTCTTATTTTTTCTTCTTCTTCCTTTCCAACGATTGGGAGTTGTCCCGTTCCGCGCCAAAAGTAAGCAGAAGAGTTTCCCTATGAGGAACAATGTGGGTTTAGAAATTGTAGAACATGTATGGATGCAATCTTCATCTTTATTCTCAAATGCAAAATCATCCTCATTGTCATCTCACTACCACCATCACAGATTCTAATATAATCACTAGCAGGCTCCTCTCAACTCTGGAGAATTTCACTTTTGCTTAACCCTTGTGAAATAAGAGAGAATGTCGTATTACCAGTAACACAAAATATTTCACAGTCAAGTGTTTAGCTCTATGTTATAGCTTGCAGCGATAACGATTAGGCAAGATTAATGCTCTTAGGCTCACATTGTCCAAATAGTTCAAAGAAAAACCGAGAGATTGCAGAGAAAGAATTTATCTAAGGGCAGAGCCAACTAGAGAAGACTGATTCACCACCTAGCCAATCAGCTGCAAGCTCTACGTTGTGAGTCAGCTATAAATTCTCGCTGAACTACAGCTTTTAAATTAGTCGCCACAGAGATATCTACCAGTCAACTTCACCGGGGACCTTGCTATTGATGATGCCAGCCATAGATGCGGGTAAAACGTGGGCCATGGCTGCATAGCCAGGAAAACGTCAAACATTTGGACATTGGCTGTGAAAGCCTACATCATTTGATAATCAATTATTTGTAGTTATCCTGTTAACTGTTAAAAGAGAGTTTAGTTGATGGCAAGTACAGCCTGAATCATCAATTCCGATACAAGAATGTTGTTATGTAATCAAGTGGCTGCTTCTGGTGTTTATGTGGTATTGTCCTCATGATAAACACAGAATGCCAGAAATTAAGCTTCATTGTACCATGGTATAGTTCATAATATTTTCATTTTTTGGCTTCCTTTCCTCAGTAACATCAGACACCATTGTCATGGCAGAATTTGTACCCTGGTAGCCCAGTTTCGATTGCTGGTCAGGTTTGAGGAATTTTCCAGTAATGGAAATGTTGTGTTTTCATCCCCTTCCTGCGAGAGTCGATGAAAAATCTCCAGTATCTTCTGGGACCCAGAATCAAATCTCAATACATCCATGTGGAATTTGTGGTGGATAAAATTGGGTTGGAGCAGGTTTCTTAGTGTGCTCCTGTTTCCCCTCCCAACATTCCATCGTTGCTACATTCATCATAATATGACTATTTGGTTGCAATAAAGGCAGGGCCGCCACATATCAGGGTCGGGCTCAGGACCATTTACTGGTTGCAGGCCCCTCACTGACCTCCGACCATCCTCATTCAGTTCTCTTCCCTTCTCCGTGGAGCTTCCCTCTCGTTACTCATGTAACAGAACATTTTATCAAGCTATTCCAGTTTTCCATAAAATTATATCACATCACTGGAATCCAGCGGGCCCGGGTCCCTTGGAATTGCCATCTGGAATTGCTTCTCTTGTCAACCGTTCATGGTTCATTTCTATCTGTCCCAAGACAAACTTTCATTTACAATAGATATATCTCAATTTTTGGTACAAAGGGAATTACATTGTATAGTTGTTTAAACAGAAATTTGTATTTGTAGCAGCTAAGCTCCGGTAAATGAAAAAGCCTTATTTTTATACAGCCTTTGATGAACCTAACCTCAATACCTTAGGATGGTTCTTTGTTTAATAACGAATGTGTGCAGGATTTAAAAATTGCACTTTTAAGCTATAGTTTGTCTATGGCAGTCTTTGTTGGCAAACCTAGGTGCAATTGTAACTGATATGTAGACAGTAGTTTATGTCAGTTGTTCAGATCTGTATCCTGTAGAGTTTTGCTTCTATTGCTAAGATATTAAGAGTTTCTATAGGAGAGAGTACATTTTGTGAAATCTTAAAAGACAATTTGCATCGAAGTTTGAATTTTGAAACCTCTGATGGCCACTTTCATCTATAAGGATTAAATATACACTAACCGTGGGTTTGTTAACTTCGGGTTAAAATTTTAACTCTTCCTTGTGAGGACTGTGCTCTGATCCTCTTAAGCGGTAGTGCTGCTACTTCCCGGGTGCTACAACTTCCCTAAGGCCTTCCTCCTTTCTATCAAAATTGAAAAGCAATTGCCAAGAATCTTTGTCGTGAAACTGTCTGCATTGATTGTAACTGATAAGCGTAGCAAGCAGAGGCGTAGGGAAGGGGTGTCCAGGGGATCCAGAACCCCCCAAAATCAAAACCTAAAATTCTGTTTTTATTTAAACTCCATTTTGTCAAATATTTAATTATTTTATTTAATAATACAATACTGAACTTGTAAATGTAGGTCTATTATTTCCTCTGTTCTGTGTGTTATTTAACTTTTCTTATACCGTAAATAATAATAAGTGTTATAACTTAGGTAACGATTTCTTGTTTAAGGTGGTGTGTCTTAGAGACCTATAGTAAACAAATTTGCTAACTAGTTTTTCAGTGCTAAAATAGCATAAAATTTGATTATTGCTTCATTTTTTTTTAATTTTCTGGAGGTGGACCCCTGTACCTCCTTACTTGAGGGGTATTCCATACCCCCAAACCCCCCAGCAACTTATGACCCTCGCCAAAATTATTTTCTGGCTACGCCACGGGTAGCAAGGATCGCCAGTGATATTTGACTAATATCAGGAATAGCAGTCAGTAATCACCAGCGATATTTGACTAATATCAGGAATAGCAGTCAGTAATCACCAGCGATGTTTGCAGACTTAGATTGCCATAAACAAACTTAGCTCTGATGTCTACATCTCGAGCATTCTCAGTAGTATCGCTTTAAATGTTGTATACTTGTAATGTGTCTTAATCCCAACTAAAGGAATATACTGTAAAATAATGTGTAATGCGTGCGTGATTGTTTCTCATTCATTGCTGCTGGTAAGCTGAATGGAGTGTGCAAGTGTTTACGAGCCGGCCGGCCGGTTCTTTAAAAAACAAACCTCTTACTGATTGTTGTAGAATAGTATTTGATGGTGATGTATTCACATTTTAATTGTTAATTTACACTAGACATACTATACGATACTAGGTTGTAAATATGCCATACTTGCGTTAATTCTTTTTCCATTACCGTGATTATCATTCTTGTATAAAAAAACTTTTTTAGTTTGTATCCGCAGATTAAAAATGTACATTATGAGGTTCTCTTTTCTTTTGTTTTTATTTTTTATATGGTGAAGAAAACATTAATTTTGTTAATAAATTTTATTTTCATCCGATTTTATAAATTTTTCTTTCTTGTGTTGAATAATTATATACTGATATTTGTCATCTAAATACGTTCGTAAAACTTACCTACTAGCCTATATCGTGACAGTTTGTCTAAGTATGAGTCATTCCACTAATTGAAATCACAATGTCTACCTTTTCCCAGAAGATAAAATATTCATTCATTCTGTTGCAATTATACTCTCAAACTTTTGCTTCTGAAAATATTCTGGCCAAATAATTCTTGTTTCTGTCAAATTCGTTTTTTAAAGCCCACCTTTTCACTTGTTTTATTTTCAAAATTTGCATACCAAGTTTGAAAACCTGCCGAAAGGCAGAATATTTACTATTGCTACTACTACTATATACATTTACTAGCATGTGCCCGCGGCTTCGCCCGCGATAATTATTTCAAGAATTAAAAATTAAAAGCATAATAGTTAAATCATTACATTTATTAACACCTAAATCGCATGGACTACATACCACGATCAGATAGCATCGACTGGTAAAAGCGACCTCAGATTCGAGTTCCTTGGTCCAGAAAACCTCTGTATAGTGAGATTCGTCCAAATAAAACAACGTTTGACCATATTTGGGGCTTACAACATTCAAGCGATCGCGAAAGTTTTGTTTTCAAGGTTTGACAAAAATAGCCAAAGCCAATTGTAATTGATTTGACATTGAAATGTATAACTGAAAACTTATGTTTTGAAAACGCAAAAAATGCACGTTTTTTGCCAGTTTTTCACTCATAACTCACGAACGAAAACTAAAATTAAAATTCCGGCTTCGAGGTGCATTTTCCGACCCTTCAGCACACCTATGTTTAAAATTTCAGATCTCTGCGTTCAGTAGATTTCGCTGGACATCGAGGAGAATTCCTTTTATTAATATAGATAATATGAATTATAATGATACCTTCTCTAATTTGTCAAACATCCATTTAATTTAATCCAAGCCCACCTGATACCACTGGTAACAATACGTTCTGTGAATTTGTTTTGATAATTCTATGTAAAAAGGGATTAAGTATTTTCAAAAACATTTAATTTTTGGCATTTAGAATCAGAATTTTTCAAAATCCTTTCTTAGTGAGCACCTACATTATGAAGCGAAGGTACTGTCAAAATTCCGAGTCTCTACCTGTTTTAGTTTAGGCTGTACGTTGATTCCTGTCATTCAGTCAGTCAGTCAGGACAAAGCCTTTTATATATATAGAGATTTATTCAGTCTTTCTGCACAACGCAGATTGCCCTATAGACAAAGAATACGTAAATAAAATATACACTTATACAAAAATTACATTAACTGTCAATTAATCATTAAAGTTTTCAAAACGATCAATAATAACAAGAAAATTAAAACAATCAAGTAAAACAAATTTAAGAAAGGAAACCTGTTTGGGGTAATTTTTGTCATTGGGTAGGTGGTTTCTCAATATTTGGATGGATCCCTTAAGCTATCGCCACTTCAGTATACAGATCTTTTGTCAATGAGAAACGTTTACAAAAATTAAGAAATATTAAATTTAATACAAGTAAGAATCAGCTTGAAAAATTTTATGTCATAACCGGGAATTGAACACGGATCTTCAGCTTAACGCGCTGATGCTCTACCATTGAGCTACCATGACAACATGCCAGTATGACATCAAATTCCTCAACTGATTCAGAAGACAAGGCAAACCATGGGAGGTTTCTCTCCATTGAGAACACACATCCAATTGGCGTCCTACCCTTGTAGGTACTTTGAAGCCTAGTTATTATTTATATACTATTAATTAAGTGGAAGGAAAGGAAATAGACATTAAATCCATGTCTGGGATATTAATACAAGTAAGAATCAGCTTGAAAAATTTTATGTCATAACAGTTGAGGAATTTGATGTCATACTGGCATGTTGTCATGGTAGCTCAATGGTAGAGCATCAGCGCGTTAAGCTGAAGATCCGTGTTCAAATCCCGGTTATGACATAAAATTTTTCAAGCTGATTCTTACTTGTATTAATATCCCAGACATGGATTTAATGTCTATTTCCTTTCCTTCCACTTAAATATTAAATTTATTTTTATTGTTATTTATTTAATTGAATCGAAATATACAAGTACGTTGTTAGTATGAGCTCGACAGAACCAAAGTAAGAAATGCAAATACAAAAAAGGAAAAGTAGAACAGTTTGAACAACATGTTCCAAAGATCAGAAAATCAGCTTAAAATGAATAGGAAACTAATCAAATGTTCACTTTCCTCACTTCTGGTTTGTTTACTCCCCCCCCCCCTTCAGAGTCAGTGACACAGAAAAAATCTGTGAGTTAAATAATGTGCTTCTGAATTGGAGTGAAAATTGGTTCCTCCCACTACGGTCACATGAGCATTGAAAAATCTAGGTTGTAACCTGTGCATTTGTTGGTAGCAATGCACTTTTATTTTTTTAATTTAATTAATTTTAGTAACTCTCTAACCTCAGGGTTAGATGAGTAACCTCATTTTCATGAGAGGGGGAATTAAATGTGGGTCCAAATTTATCCGTGTTATTAACCGGAACATCCCCTCTCTGTAAAAGACATATTCGACAAACTACCACAGAACACCAATCACTACTGCACTCATTGTCATAGCGAACATTCTCATGTATTAACTAACTAACTCTGTGGTGCTACATCCCTGAAGGGACGAGGCTTACCACTTGACCACTGTGTCATCTACCATAGGCAGATGGCAGGATTGGGGGGCATGTGGTCAGGATGCCAACACCCACAGCCGTTAATGGTGGTTTCCATGACCGGATTCTTATGTATTATTGCTGGCCACACCAACACGAAATACTAATATAAACCTTATGTCCATTGTCGCACTTCTGTTATATCGTGCATATCAAATGCTTGTTAGAGACATTTGTGCTGATGATACTGTTACTTTAAAAATGGCATTGTGTAAGTGCATGTATCCAGTAACTGCATCAGAATTTTAAACTGTTAAAGTTTATGAAATTTAGAAAAATATATCCCTGGCAATGAAGGAATTTTTATTTGACGAGCCAGGGAAAATTCGTTTGCACAGACATTTAAGAACAATGTGGGTTTCAACAGTTTTTTAAATGTGACAGTATCTGTGGGATGAGTTATACTTTGGTAGAAACTGTCACCATTCATATGTGAATGTACTGATTTATAAACAAGGAAGAGCTATTAAATATTCCTCTTTTAGACCTAAAATATATTTAGTATACAATTTTGTACTTACAGATGTAATTGATAATATTTGATAAGGGTCTTTGTGCTCCTACGTTACGTATTTCTCTGGCAGTGTAATGGGGTATCTTACAGTCCCAGACTAAATACATTTCAAATGTACATGCAGCACTGGAAATCAAGTGTTTACAGTTTCTTACATTAACTACAGCCTTCTCAGCTGGCACGAGTCTTTGATACATGCAGTGTAGTAGGAGGAGGTTCCCAACTTCCCCGACAGATGCTGTGTTGTTAGGTGGGGGCAGTCTAAACAGAGCAAGTTTTCACAGCTTGTGTGCAAACAAGTTTCCAGGTGATAAAGCCTTGGTCAATTGGATGTTCTGCACATTTTTGTCTGCAGTGACGAATTCTCAAATGGATATATACCAGTACAGTAGAACCCCGATAATTCGAGCTAATTGGGGCTGAGGCTACCTCGAATTACAAAAAACTCGGATTATACGGAAATATCATTAAATCAATGGGTAAATCGCAAATAAGTGTTTAATGAGCACAATAATGGTTTAAGTAATAAATAAATAAACAATATAGTAGGCCTACATACCTGTGTTACGCCTCTATGTATATGTTGTCAAACATTTCGAATTTGCTACATCGGCATCTTTTAATGATTAAGTCATTGTCTGACCCTTAATGGAGTGGAACAGGAAAGCTAGGAAAACACTTTTAATTACCATTGTTGCTGAGTAGGGATTACTGTAACAATACAGTATTCTTTTCTGAAAGGATGGTATGCACTGTACAATTGATTGACACGAGGTCCCGACAAAGAAAGATCGAACCTAACGGTTTCTGTCAGTCTGTAATAGAAATGCATTAGCAGTCTTAAGCCAAGGTTATTTCTGTGTATTATGAACAAAAACCCTAAGTGGGACAGTTTTACCTGCATTTTTGTGCATGGAAAAATTGAAAGAAAGCTCAAAATGTAACACATTCAGAAGTGTGTAAAACTTACATGCGGACACCGTATAAAAACGGGATTTTACTCTAGTTTTATGGAAAATTTTAATTTTCTTAAGACCAGCTCGAATTACACGGAACCTCGAAATACCGGGGCTCGAATTACCGAGGCTCTACTGTAGTATACTAAAATTGAAAGGGTTCAAAACCCTTCTCATGAAATATATTAATCCTGCAAAAATGTTATTGAAATTATAAATGTCTACCAAACCAATACAAAAACATATCACTTTGTTAGTTGACTTGTCTCTTGACTCTTGTAAGTGTGTATTGCTGGGACATGTTAAGTTTGGTGCGCTGGAATAGGTATGTCTTCGCGTAAGGCACCGTAAACGCTGTAGTCCATTTTCCTAAATTATTCACTAGTGGGCCAAGGGGAGGATTTAGCTGTGAGTCCGTCGAGTCGCCACCGAATATTGCGGATCAACAATCATTTCGACTTGGTAATAGTGCTGAGTCTTTTTAAATTCTTTTTGCAAAATTAGCAAATGTAAATTATATAGAAGCTAGTAATTCTTGTCATTGTGTCATAGAACAATTATTGAGGACTGAAATTTGCAGCATTGAATCTTTGGAAAAATTATAAGTAAAAACATTGGAAGGCCCATTCCAGAACTACCAGATTTGACAGCGAGATATTTCTGTAGTAGGCCTAGTAATTATTCCAGACAAATTGTACTAAACTGAACAAACCTCTTTGCTGGCCCTGTCTTCTTTTTAATAGTGATAAATGCCAAATCACCTAATCCAAAGAAGGATTAGATGCCAAACATGAAAAAACAAAAAGCACTCATTTTGTGCTTTCACCCTAAGCAGTTTCGGCAATAGGTATAGTCGCCTCGCTCATTGCATTGACAGTTAACAACAAAGAAGTGGCCACCCGACCTTGTCGGCGTAGTTGCCACACTGCACAGTGTTAAAAAAGAGAGCGGGAAGATATAGATGCAGCAAAACACTTGTGGCAATGGCAACGCTGCATTAGAACAATATATAATTTAGGTCTGAAAGAATCTTGCAGAGACACATTCCAAAAAGAAGAATTTCTAACTGTAGCAGCTATTTATATATACAAAGTCATATTAATAGTAATAGCACAATCACAAAATAAGAGAAATAAAGATGTACACAACCATGTAACTAGACAAAGAGGGAATTTCCATCTCGTTGTTTTCAACAAGAAATCTATTAATAAAGATCCATATGTAGCAGGTGAATTTTTTTTAATAAACTACCCAGCAATCTTAAAGAAATTAGCACTAATAAGGGATTCAAATTGCAACTAAAAAAATATCTAATTCATAAATGTATTTATAACTTAAGTGATTTCTGAAAAACTGTTTCATTAGTTTCACTGAAAATCCACAATTTATATTATAGTTATGTCTAATACCTTGTAATTAAGGTCTATTATTGAGAGAATTGGCAACACGAATTCAGTCAGCGGTTTCTTTTGAGAAAACTTTTACGGTAACAACAAATAATATAATATGAGAACAAAGCGAGCCGCCCGTCAACGCTATGAGCGAGGCGACTTTAAATATAATTGCAACTAAATAATCAGGAATCTTTGCAAGTGCAGTATACCTAAAATATTGACCAGCATTCGCCACTTTAGTCACATCATCAGCCGGTGCCGTTCAGTGATAAGGAGACTTGTAACAGGTGTTTCCAGCTGATTATGCTGGTCGATGTATCAATCACAGCCGATTGTCTCTCTCTTTCAGTTACATTACCGCTAGAAAGCAGATTTACTGTTCAGTTCTCATTATTGAAGAATAAATTTTAAATAATTTTTTATACTTCAGAAATATCTTGTGCTGCTTTATAAGATTTCATATTATGGATGAAATGATGGAATATCTTTCTACCCACTCTGAGACTGCAAACACTTGATTTAACACTGAATTAAATATCATTAGTAATGAATTTCATCGTCAGACAGGGTTAAAATCGTTTTAAAATAGAGAGATTGTCCACCTTAGAACCCTTGTCGTTGCACTTATCTGGGGCCTTTTTTAAAATATAAAATAACATAGAAGGCACAAGCACACGTTAAAAAACACTGTTGTCATATTATTAAAACTTCTTCTTGGTCCCAGATGCGTCTATTACTTGAAAATGCATTTCGATGCAAGTTGCATCATCTTCAATTCAGAATTTTGAGATACAACAGTCACAATGTCTGATGATGTACTCTCTCAAAATTCTGAACTGAAGATGATGCAACTTGCATCGAAATGCATTTTCAAGTAATAGACGCATCTGGGACCAGGAAGAAGTTTTAATAATATGACAACAGTGTTTTTTAACGTGTGCTTGTGCCTTCTATGTTATTTTATATTTTAAAAAAGGCCCCAGATAAGTGCAACAACAAGGGTTCTAAGGTGGACAATCTCTCTATTTTAAAACTGAATTAAATAACCAGGAAGGTTTATAATTTTAAGACTGCTGAATATACTGAATAATCTCTAATGTAATTTAATTTTTCTGTTAACGAATACAGTCAACCAATGAAAAATTCGGGTGAGTTTTTGAAGTAGGATATTTGTGTAAGACTGTTCGGTAGAGCTGGGATTATACAGATGAAAGTTCACTGGTTAACTGAACAAGTAATTGCTGAAATAACCATTACTTTTATCCAATTAACAATACTTCACTTATTTGTAATTATCCAATTCACTGTTAAAAAAAGACTTTGAGTTAACGGCAAGCATAGCCTGAAATCATCAGGTGGGCAATTGTGTAGCAACTACTGGCAAATGGAATTGTCCGCATGACAAACTCGGACAAGTGTACAGTATATAGACTTACAGAATAAGAATTAACTATAACTCGTCTTTCTAGGTAAATTCACACAAAGAATCCAGAAAACTGCAGATAGTATGTGTTCAAATAACATTTAACTGTTTTACCTACTTTGCAAATAATTGTCTGTGAAGTTAAACATTATACAGTTATTTATATTCTTGAGTTTTGTCCATTCTGTAGCGATAATCTTAATGATTTATGTATAGCGTAGAGCTTTATCACTGGTACTCACTACTAAATTGCGGTATTTTTACCTGTTGGAGCGCTTTCAACCGCATGGAGCGGCCATCTTCAGCAACTCACTTCAGCAACAACTATATTGCGCTCCAACAGGTAAAAATACCGCAATTTAGTAGTGAGTACCAGTGATAAAGCTCTACGCTATACATAAATCATTTAAGTTATTTATACTCACTCTACCATTCGGAAGAAAGCTTTGTTTACAAGAATACCTTTTTCTTATTTAATTTCATGTATATTTAAGAATGAATTACATTCAGAACCCAATGATTTGTTCTTATATGAACTACTGGGAAATTATTATACTGAAAAAAGTTACCCAATGAAGAAGAACTTAAAATTCCCTCTGGTTTTAATGTTGCTTTAACATTTACTAACTTATATTTTTCACGCAGAATTCAGATCGATCTGAGTTCCAATATGAACCCATTTTCATGCAAAACTTTCGATCCGATATCGAAAACAACATTTCCAAGGGAATCAACAGAATGCGCTAGTTCCACATTCCACAACCAATGAAACCCTTCTCACCATACATGAGAACATCGCAAGGACATTGAGGACCAATGAAATGTCCGATTAGCACAATGAGATTGAACTGAATACGGGAAGTGTTTTCATGGTGTTTGCATACACGATCTCTGTTCGTTCCGATCCTACCTTGAGACTTAGATCGATCTGAATTCTGCATGAAAATGTAGTAATTTTTGGTGAACATGGCAGAATTTCATTGTATTTGGTATGGAAATGATTTTTTCCTATATCTTTGAATTATTTAATTTTTTTTAATAAAGTTTTTATGACTAATAAAGGTCTAGTTGATATAAATAAAATTACTGATATTAGGAATGTCATAGTGAAGTCACAGCATATCACTGTACAAGAATACAGACAGAAACTTCACGGATAACTACCGTAGAAAATATTTCAAGAACCATTGCTCTCATCTTCGGCTGATCTCGACTCAGGATGAGGGCCACAGCTCTTGAAATATGTTCTGGGGTAGTTATTCTTAATTGAAGTTATTGTGTGTGCGTCTAATTGCTTGTGAAAACTCACAGACGTTGAATTAAGATGATCGCAGTCTTGTAAAGCACCTCATTATCGACTCGCCCGAATGTTTCTGATACATGCATACAAAGTGCTTGGATATTTCTTGGCATGGTGTATTTTCATACTGCTATTGATCAATGTAGCATATGCAGGGCCGCCACATGGGGGGTGCCACCGGACCCAAGGGACCTGGGCCCGGGCCTCAAAGGGGCCCGCTGGATCCCGGTGATGTGTTGTAATTTTATGGAAAACTGGAAAAGTTTGATAAAATGTTCTTTTACTCGATTTGATTTGATTTGATTTGATTTGATTTATTAAGTCCATCGGAACATATGCATGTTATGGGACACGTCAATATAATTACAAATACAAATATAAACTTACAGTTGAAAAAATATGTACAATATGAAAATTTCTTTACAGAGTATAAAATATAGATATTAGCAAATTATTGACTTATATTAATTTATAGCCTAAGTACCAGTTTTATAATTCAGTAACGAGAAGGAAGCTCCACGGAGAAGGGAAAAGAAAACTGTCTGAATGAGGATAGTTGGCGGTCGGTTAGGGGGCCGTGACCATGGTCCTGGGCCCGACCCCGAGATGTGGCAGCCCTGAGCATATGAGTTTAATTTACTACTTACTTGTCTACAAACCATACTTGTTGTATTTAGTGTTCTGTCTTAAAAATGATCCACATGTCTATATTTATTCAACCTCTGGTGTATATATTATTATTACAAAAAGTCCTAAATATGCAAATATGCAAAGAATGTCAAGAATATTTTTCAGTTGTACGATGAAAATGTAAATAAGATATTTGATCATATTTTGTCATATTTGTGATGATATAAAATACTTCTCCTTCCCAATTTCTTGTCTGTTTCAATCAAATGATGGGGCAAAGGAAAATCGCTTTGGATGTGAAGACTGTTTTTCTTGAGGTGGATAATTGTATTTGTGTGAGTGTCTATCCTACCTGGACAGCCTTGAGATAGTTTTCTTGAAACTGTACCTTGAAACATTTTATTCAATGATATTGCTGGCTGATTTTGGAATGAAAGTTGTTTTATATTTATGTGTGATACCGAATGGTTCAATTAATCTTCGGTATATTTACTGTATAAAAAGGGAAAAGTTGTAAATATTCTTAACTATTTTCAATGTCTTCATTTTATGTTGATAAAGAGATAAATATACTGTTCTATATATTTGAATGATGGCAATGTATGTGAAGTCGATTTGAGATTGCAGAAGAAATATTGGGATTGTATTTGTGCGAACTTTAAAAAAACAAAACTTTATGTATTCAACATTATATCAGAAGTTAACACAATGAAGTTATATATAAGATATATGGTGAGTTGGATTTTACACATATACTTCACTTTCTGTATAAATACCTGAACTAGTTTCAAAGACTGTCATCATTCATACTCATCAGCTGTACACCAATAACTGGCTGGATGCTGATGCTACCCTCTGTTGGGTGTTGCCTGTATTTGGTGATGAAACCCTCATCAGTTGGGCTGTGAGAATGTGTGAGAGGGTTTGGAACCAAGAGGAAATTGGAGGTTAGGACCAAAGAGCATATTCGTACATCCTTGTAGCCCCCCCCCGGTTGGAAGCATAAGGCCTCTTAAGTGGAGGATTCGGTACCTAAATTAATTTTGTTGCACTTATTTTCCAAGAGAGAGCAGAGGGACAGTGATGATCCCATTGCCTCACAACCCGTGCAAGGTATTACTTGGAACTGAGAGGACCGAGGAATTTTGCCCAGAGGCACTAATTTAGGCTTGGAGTTCTTTAGTATGTTTTCTTTGTTTATTTGCCCAAAGTATTATACAGTACAGGTGTCATCATCATAGAATACATCAGTATAGATATGAATTTATGTTGTTAAACATTGTAAGAAATTATTCACATATTTGTGAATTTAAATAAATAAATTCAATAAACAGTATAAATTAAATACAGCACAAATTTAATAAAATAAAAAATAATACTCTGTAAGAATTACTATAGTTTCTCTGTGCAATTGATTTTATATTCTTCAGTTAAATAGCAGGTCTGGCTGATTAGATATTTTTTTCATTTTGGACACATTTAACAAATTTCGCTTCCTGATTAATATCATGGCCTTTATCTGAAAAGTGAGCTAATACCACAGAATTTGTCTGTATTCTCATATTTCAGATGTCTCATATGCTCCTTGTCAGTCACGATGTCCAACAACACTAGGAGCTTTCTATTCGGAAAAGATGTTTATTTATAAAAATAAGGACTATATCATGAACTTTGATGTCCCAATGATGAGGATCTTATCATTCAATGAAGGCAACATTATCTAGAGGGCAACATAAGCGTCCAACCGGCAGTTGGAGTAAAACTGTTGAATAGCAACAACGATGGTGTTTGAAAACTAGTTCAGGTATTTATACTGAAAGTGAATTTTATGTGCAAGATCAAAGTCACCATAAAACTTGATGTAATTATTTTATTGTTTATTTATAGAATTATCTCTGTTTATTACAATAGTCTGTTTTAGTTTTAGCATTTATTATAATTTTATTTTTGAAGATAATGTGTAATGTTATTATCTTTTCTTCTGTACCACGTATCATGGAAAAATTTGTATAATTTAAGTGTTATGTTCGCTTGGCTGTTAACATTTTAACTGTCCTGAATTAAATATCTTTGATTACTATGATCATTTGAAATTGGAAAATAAACAAAAGCTATTTCTGTCTCAAATTTTGCTTTGTTCATAATATCCTTGCCCTGGTGTAACATATTATTTACTTACTCAATGGCAATAGACAATTCCTCAGCAAGCTAAAGGAATATTAAATCTATTTTATGGAACCCGGAGGTTCATTGCCATGCTTACCTGAGCCTGCCATTCAACCCTATTCATTGCTAACTCCATCCAGTCATCCCTCGCAAATCCTACTTCCCTTAAATCTTAACCTAATATTGTCCTCCCACCTACGTCTAGTTCTTCCAAGTGGTCTTTTCCCTTCCGGTCTCCCAGTCAATATATTTCAGATGTGTGTTTCCTCCCCAGGGGTGCACTCAGCCTCGTGATTCAAATTGAGGAGCTACTTGAAAGAGAAGTAGCAGCTCCGGTCATGGAAACAACCATTAGCCTCCGTGGGTGTCAGCATGCTGACCACATGCCCCCAATCCTGCTATCTGCCTATGGTAGATGACGCAGCGATCAGGTGATAGGCCTTGTCCCTTCTGGGATGTTAGCGCCACGGAGTTAGTTAGTCTTTCCTCTCCCATGCACGCAACATGTCCAGCCCATGGTGTAACATATGTAACATTTTAGAGGCAGCTCATGGTAGGCGGATTCAACAAATAAGGAAACAGTTGATCTATTCCAAGTCATTTTGAAATCCAGCTTACCTCATCTGTTCTTCAGGTCCTCGATGCTTTTGTTCTAGGCGTCCCGGCAAGAGTTGGTATAAATATCCCATCATGATGTGACCCTTCACACTCCAGGATCTTTGAGGATGGAGCATCAACCTCTGAAACAGAAAACGCTACACTTCTCATCTGACTGCAAACCTGAGAAAAATGTCTACATTGTAACACCTTTGTCAGTTGTTTGAGTACCAGTGTCGGAGGAATTTTTATCCTAAAATATTCTCATGAAATGTTCATCAGAAACATTAGATTTGTTTCCAAAGCAAACCCATGACTGCTTGAGAATTGCTGTAGACCTACTATACATGTCCTGTCTATAACTTATCCGTGATTTTGCACTTTGGGAATGGTGTGAAGAATTCGGAATCGATAGTTTCTGCATTTAAATGATATGATAATGCGAATAGAATAAGTATTTCCCTTTAACATGTTATACATGCAATATGTATCGCCAATTCAATTCAATTCAATTCAAATTTATTCATCCTTTCTATCAAATAAATATTATATTATTATATATTATATTATTATTATATCTTATACAAGATAATGGACACGTCAATACAAAATTACAAAATTATAATAATACAATTAAAATACAAATGTGTAACAGTATCAATAATAGACAATAACATTCTACTAAATATACTAAATTTCACTCCCTTTGTTTACAATTCACTTTACACTCATCGTGATTTGAAATTTACATTGAACATGTTGTTATTAAAATTTTGTTGCCCTATATATTCACTGTACCATTACTAGAGATGTAGAAATGTAGGCTATACATTCATATGTTACCTTTACGTTCCCTATCTTTTCCACAGGTTTCAGTAAACTCTACAATACTATAAAAGCAGTGTTTATACATAAAGTGACTTAGTTTATTTTTGAACACATTGTAATTAGAAATTTCCTTGAGTGTATCTGGTAAGCAATATAAACTATATTTTGGGAAACTTTTAATTATCTTCCATACATATAAGTAGCCTAAGCTTATAAATCAGGCGCAAGGTTATTGGAGGGAGGAGTCAGGGGCATGAAAGTAGGTTACTGCACATGTCTCTGATAACAATTCATGGTAGAGCCTGTAAACTTTTCTTACATTACATAAACTGTCCGTGAGAACACATGGAACAGAAGATTGAGAATCAGAATCACAAATTCTTGCTTTGGGAATGCGTGTCGAGAAAGATTGCATGCGCAAATGATGTGTTCATGGTTTCTGTGTGCTTTGGGAACAAACCTATTATTTTGTGGTTTTATGAACTCATGTTTACACTTGATGCTATGTCGTAACATGATTGGTAGAGGAAATTATGTCTGCTTCAGGTGAGATTTTCAGATTTTTACTTTCTCTAACCGTACCAGGTAGGTAGAGAGGAAATACTATGTTCACCCGGAAATTCAGTGTTGAATTTTAACACTGATAAGTTTTGAGGACTCTGAATTAAAAAATGGCAAAATGAAAGAACAGGTCATCACTTAAGCTGTGCTCACCCAGGACAAGCGTTGCTATGGCGATGGCCTGCTTCAGCCCCTTGTACCAAGCTTATGCACTAATTACTACAATCAAGGCATCCTCAATACGAAAATAATCCTTGTATCAAACCGTATGCACTAATTATTATACAAAATAACCCTTGCATTAATTACTACAATACGAGGCATCCCTTGAACCAAAATGGCTCTCTAAAACTTAAATAGATGAATTCTCGCTTCACACCCCAACGATCAGTTGATGGCACAGTGGATAAGACGACTGGCTATGATGCTAGCGGTTCTATGTTTGATTACCGGGAGATCAATCATTTATAGGATAGGAATAAGTGGGTAGGCTAAAGGAGAAAAGGGATTGAATAGTAGAAAGAGGAAAGGAAAAAAAAAAACATTCCAATTTTCAATGCTGCTAGTAGTACCATTGTTACCGCATAGATGTCTCTCAGGGTGGAGCTTAACTGGCGACCTGTTCTTCCGTTTTCCCTAAAAAATTGCTATTTTCAGAAACATGTCTGTGTGTGTGTCTGTGACCAGCATAAGGCCTATAAAAACAATATTTTATATTTAGTTTGGGGATGCGACACGAAAATTGGCAACTGCTTTCTCTTACTTTTACTACAGTTAAGTTACATTAAATTTTATTTTTCAGAATTTTTTCGAAAATGACTCCCTGCATTATGGATTCTTATTCTATATAAGACTTAGGCCTACTTGAAGTGAGACAGTTGTACTGCTCATTCTTTAGGGTAGAGAAAGTTATGTGTGTATCATTTAGGCCTACTTACTAACTCAATGGCAATAGACAATTCCTCAGCAAGCTAAAGGAATATTATCCATTTTAAGGAACCCGAAGGTCCATTGCCGTGCTTACCTGAGCCCGCTATTCAACCCTCTTCTGCTCTAACTCCATCCAACCATCCCTCGCAAATCCTACTTCCCTTAAATTTATCGTAATAATGTCCTCCCACCTACGTCCAGGTCTTCCAGGTGGTCTTTTTCCTTCGAGTCTCCCAGTGTATCACACGAAATTTTTTATCCAATTTTGATCTTGTTCGAGATCAGAACTTGAACAGTGATCTTTGAAAATAGCGCCCGAGACAGCGAATTTTCCAGATTTTTTGGTGCTATTGGTAGTGGCATGTGAATCAGAGGTACCAACAAAACCAACCTTTGCGGACTGCTTCTGACTTCTTCAGGTTAAATATGTGATCTCCGTCACGAGGTGTGTATGTATATTTATGAGTTAAGATTCATGAATACTGTATGAATACCCAATATTGGTATTACATACATTGCTTTCGGTAGTTTGGAGTGTTTTCGTGTATTTCATAATATTTTAACTTCTGTACTTTTTGCATGGCAGGTATTTCGTAGGTTACCGACAGGATTGTAATTTTAAGGAAAATGCATTTTTCCATGTTTCTGTTTGTTTCGCATGCTTTACAACTCCAAAATGCTGTAACATTAGTTATGAACATATTATCGTGGCAGAAAGTAGGCCTAGTTTAATGCATGGCACAATGACAGTTCAGAATGTGGTTCTCTGGTGGTTTGTGGGTCAAGCTAAGAAGAAGAAAGAAATGCAGTCTACAAGTTCATTCTGTTATCCTTGTTGAAATTGAAGAATCTGCTACACCTTGCCCTTCCTTCGCTCTACACTGCACGTTGCCATGGCGATGGCCCGCTTCTCCTACCTTCTCCTAGCCGTGCCTTCACTTTCCCAGGCCATCAGGTTTTCCCTTTGCATGCCGGTAATGCAGCTCACTGCTGCCACATGTTATATTGCACTGTATGCTATGTGGGGGGAAAAAAATTTTAGTTTGCGCACTAGGCTCCTCCCACCAACTCACTAGCAAGACCCACCTGGGAAGGAGGGGTTTAGGGTTTTGAATGTCTCCTCCTAGTGTTTCTAGTAATGCGAAAGGTGGAACTGGGAATATTATTTTTCCTTTACTCTCTTTTTCTATTCCTTTTCCTCTCTCTTCCTCCCTTTCTCTCACCTTCGTCTTGCTCTATCTACCTAGATTTCAGGGTAATGTTCAACATTAGAGTTAGTTGTGATGAGGCGGTCACTGCCTCCCAAATACTACGTCAGATGGAGGAGGCACTACGGAAGTCAAGATGCGTGCTGAATGTAATATTTTCGGGCTGCCAATACTGTAAAAATATAATGTTTTCCATCTTCACCGCCAAATTCGAATGTGTTAAATTCACAACCCACAACCGCATCCTAACTTACGTTAAGGTTAAGATTACCAATGAGCAGATGAACACGAAACTAAAATATATTACCTGGGTGGTGCAGTCAGTAAGGCAGAGTTTCAAAATTGGCAGGAACAGTTCAGAAGATGTACACATAATAAATGAGCGAAAGTCCCATGGCTGTAGATGCACACGAAACTAAAATATATTTCCTGGGTGGTGCAGTCAGTAAGGCAGAGTTTCAAAATTGGCAGGAACAGTTCAGAAGATGTACACATAATAAATGAGCGAAAGTCCCATGGCTGTAGATGCAAACAAAACTAAAATATATTTCCTTGGTGGTGCAGTCAGTAAGGCAGAGTTTCAAAATTGGCAGGAACAGTTCAGAAGATGTAGTCATAAATGAGCGACGGTCCTATGGCTGAAGATGCACATTTTAATTGATATGATTTTATTCTGCTGGATTATTCAGAACTGTATTAAACACACATATTTTGTTACTTAAGAAGTAAGTACTACTTGGACACCCTTAGCGAAAAAGAATTCTTTCTGAACTGGCATGACCATAAAATTGCCCCTAGAAAATATGTGCTATTTAAAAAAGAAAGAAAAAAATAATTCTCTATTGCTACAAGCAAACTGCGATGTTTACAATTAACCTGTAATAAAAATAACTATGAACACTTGGTGGAGATTCTCAAATAAGAACGATTGTCTGTTGTCTGAAAATAACGATTTGCACATGAAAAGCTCCTCTCTACCCAAGGGTGTAGCCAATTGTGGACAAGATATGGAAGAAATGAATATTGTTTATAGGCCTATTACTTGTTGAAGTTTGCCTTCTTAAATATAACTAACTCCGCGGCGCTAACATCTCTGAAGGGACAAGGTCTACAACTCGTCCACTGCAACATCTACCATAGGCAGATGGCAGGATTAGGGGCATGTTGTCTGAATGCCGACACCCACGGCCGTTAATGGTGGTATCCATGACCGGAGCCGCTAATTCTCTATCAAGTAGCTCCTCCATTTGAATCACGATACTGAGTGCACCCCTGCCAGAGCTCCCTACCTCAGAAAAATCCGAGGAGGTACCGGGGATCGAACCCGGGCCGACGGATCTGAAGTCAGCGACGCTAACCAGGAGACCACACCGGTGGTCTTAATTAAATATACTCGTATAATAGTGTATTATAATTGGGATGTTTAAGAGAAAATATCAACTTCAATGGAATTCACGATTTTTAATAGATCATTTAGATCATTTTTGCAATTTTTAATCCTATTTCATAATTATTTAGAAATTACTTTAGGCACCTAATATTGCATTTTAGCAACCTATAAGTCCGAAAGCTAATAATAATATTTGTGGGCTGGCGAACAAGAAAACCGTTACAGTCAGACGTTAGGGATGTGTGCAGTGTTCTACTCACAGAAAAAGCGGGAACGATATCAATAAATATTTATTATATGGAGAATTTTTTTCCAGTTTGAGTTATATGTGTTATTCATAATTCGACCCTTCTAAACACGAATATAACAATAATAATAAGCAGTTTCTTCCGCACGTCGAGAAAATTCCGATTTTCCAATAGTGTCACACAGTTTACGCAAAGAAAGTAGGAAAGTTTCACATAAAAATTCATTACATCTAAGAAAATTCTTTTCCGACTTGTATTAAATGAGTTATTTATAATTAGACCCTTCTGACCAAGAATATCACAATAATAATAACCAGTTCCTTCCGCACTTGGAGAAAATACCGATTTTCCATTCGTGTCACACATTTCTCGAAGGAAAAGAGGGAACTATTCAAAGAAAAATTAATTCTGTGTAGGATAAATTTTTTTCCAACTTGAAATCCATGTGTTATCTATAATTCGACCCTTCTAAACACGAATATAACAATAATAATAAGCAGTTTCTTCCGCACTTCGAGAAAATGCCGATTTTCCAATAGTGTCACACATTTCTCGCAGAAAAAGAGGGAACTAATCAAAGAAAAATTCATTCTGTGTAGGATAAATATTTTTCCGACTTGAGTTACATGTGTTATCTATAATTCGACCCTTCTGAACACGAATATAACAATAATAATAAGCAGTTCCTTCCGCACTTCGAGAAAATTCCGATTTTCTATTAGTGTCACACATTTCTCGCTGAAAAAGAGGGAACTATTGAAAGAAAAGTTCCATTGATGGAAAATCGAAATTTTCTCGAAGTATATAAGGAACTTGTTATTATTATTGTTATATTCGTGTTCAAAATGGTCGTATTATAGGTTACACATGTATCTCAAGTCCGAAGAAAATTTTTTTCTCCATGTATTGAATTTTTGTGTGAAACTTTCCAATTTTGTTTGCGTAAACTATGCGACACTATTGGAAAATCGGCATTTTCTCTAAGTGCGAAAGAAACTGCTTATTATTATTGTTATATTCGTGTTCAGAAGGGTCGAATTATAGATAACACATGTAACTCAAGTCGGAAAAAAATTTATCCTACACAGAATGAATTTTTCTTTGAATAGTTCCCTCTTTTTCTGCGAGAAATGTGTGACACTAATGGAAAATCGGAATTTTCTCGAAGTGCGGAAGGAAGTGCTTATTATTATTGTTATATTCGTGTTCAGAAGGGTCGAATTATAGATAACACATGTAACTCAAGTCGGAAAAATATTTATCCTACACAGAATGATTTTTTCTTGAATAGTTCCCTCTTTTTCTGCGAGAAATGTGTGACACTAATGGAAAATCGGAATTTTCTCGAAGTGCGGAAGAAACTGCTTATTAATATTCTTGTGCATCTACCGCCATGGGACTGTCGCTCATTTATTATGTGTACACCTTCTGAACTGTTCCTGCCAATTTTGAAACTCTGCCTTACTGACTGCACCACCCAGGAAATATATTTTAGTTCCGTGTGCATCTACAGCCATGGGACTTTCGCTCATTTATTATGTGTACATCTTCTGAACTGTTCCTGCCAATTTTGAAACTCTGCCTTACTGACTGCACCACCCAGGAAATATATTTTATTTTCGTGTGCATCTGCTCATTGGTAATCTCAACTTTAACGTATGTTATGATACTGTTGTGGATTGTGAATTTAACACATTCGAATTTGGCGGTGAAGATGGAAAACATATTTTTACAGTATTGGCAGCCCTATAATATTACATTCAGCATGCGTTTTGACTTCCGTAGTGCCTCCTCCATCTGACGTAGTATTTGGGAGGCAGTGACCGCCTCATCACAACTAACTCTAATGTTGAAGTTTACCGATTTCAGACCTATTCCTATCAGTTAATTTTGGATCAACTGGGATGCGAACTCATGACCACAAGCACTGTAACTAGCAGCCTTAACCACTACATCACGAGCGATTGCTGAGTGGTGAAGGGAAAATTCATCTATTTAAGTTTAAGGATAATGGTCAATCAACCAACCCATGTGAGCTGCAGAACTTATTTTATAGAACATAAAATTATGACTCTCCCATGTTATATATATATATATATATATATATATATATATATAATATTCTTTTACATACTAAAGCATCCATAAAAAATTTTAAGACATAAGTTACTCAGAAACGCATCAGCATGATACTAGAAGAAGCTCAAATCTATCAACAGTTAGTCATAACACTGCATTATATAAACACTCATTTACCTATAATGGTATCAAAATGTATAATAAACTTCCACTTTATATAAAAGAACAGCGCACAGATAAAACTTTTAAAGGAAGTCTTCACAAATTTTTAATTGAAAAATGTTTTTATTCTACAGAAGAGTTTTTAGAAACCTAATTTGCTTCATTTTCTTATATACTGAAATTTTCTTTCAAGAATAGGCCAAGTATGTTTGTTGTTTGTTTGTTTGTTTATTTGTTTGTTTGTTTGATTGTTTTGTTTGTTTGTTTGTTTGTCATACTACAATATATTATGTTACACTTTGCTTTGTAATTCTGTATTTTGTACTTTAGAATTTTTGTATTTCTATTTCTATTTGTATTGACGTGTCCATTATCTTATGTAAGATAGAAGGATGAAAATAAACTAAACTAAAGAGAGCATTATAGTACATGAGAAATAACCGTTTTGATGCAAGGATCATTTTTTGAATATTTTTCTTTTATTTTGTGTACTTTTGATATGGTGAAAGGGTCATTTTCGTAACACTGTGGTTTTGTATATTTTTATGCATATATGATGAAGGGTACAATAGTGAGGTGTGTGTGTGCAAGGCTCGGAAGCGATGGAAAGCAGCCAGAGCACGAGAGTGGGTGGAGCTTTGCCGGTGCACAATCTAAATGATCTATCTTTTGCCCCAATATGAAAAAGGACCCTTGTATCAAAATGGATCTTTTGAGAGCCAACATAATATTTCACAATGAAGACCCATGCACCAAAACGACTATTTCTCTTATATTAAAGCTGTCTAAACTTATATAGATGAATTTTCCCTTCACCGCTCAGCAATCACTCGTGACTTGACTTGACTTTTTTCCTGTTGCTCCCTCTGGAGCCTTGGTGAAATTTCTCCACACACTACAGTTCTTACAAGGAACCTTTCACTACCCTCATATCGAAACATGCCTCAATATTTTTACTGGGTCATCTAGATGCTGTAAGAAGTCCACGCTCCAAAAATTAGCTGCTGGTTTCAACTGCAAGTACCCTAAATCGAACCTGAAAAATGTCGGGTTGAAGCAGTGCAGTGGGAGAAGTTGGACAACCCTTATGACAACCCTTATTGCAGTTCGAAGTTCCGGATGCGCGGAGACAATTGACTGTCAAAAACAAAACAGAAGTGACTGGTGTTTATGCAGTGATTAAAACACAAGTTCCTCCTGCACCAACTACAGCAAATAATCGCGTCATTATCACATTCTTCTTAACATGTTTTTACATTTGTCTGTAGAGAGAATTTGATCGCTGAGTTGTATATTTGATTGCAACTAGACAGGCAACAGAAGCTAGGTTAAAAGCTTGATCCTTTCATTTGCGAATCCAAGCCCATGTAAACAAATGCATGTGATCTGAACCGCAGTACACATCATGCTTCAAGGCAATATAGTGCGGTACTACATTTGATTTTTATATATTTAAAAACTCATAATATGGGACGAAAATTATTAAGATAACAATATTAACTTATTACAAATGTTTCAGCGTATTGCGAAACGTGGCATTCGTAATATAATCCTTCAGTTTGCAAGTTTGTTGTGAATAATTAGTTCGAAGGCTTGTTCCGATATGTTTCTGATTTGAGGACTACGCCACTGCCGGAGAACTCGCTTAGCCTAATGTACGTAGGCCTATTCGCAGCCCTTCACAGTAATATTCTGTATATATTCTGTACATACCATTATTCATTTAGCACTCAATTTCAGTTTGAACAACGAAATAAGCAAACAAACATGTCTTTGTTTTTAACGCATATGACAGCTGAAAGTAGCCCTCGTGGATATTTATTATGGAAGGAAACACGGCCTACTATGTTTTAATTACTAGGGTTCACATTTTAAATCTGTCTTGCTGACTTAAACGTGTAAATCAATTGTGTATTGTCCTAACGGTATAAACTGCCGTAACTTATTCTAGATTATAAGCATGACGTTGTCAATTGCTGTAAAGGCTGAAAGACAATAAAATTATATTATTATTATTATTTTACTAGAAATTTTTCGTTGTCCGCCGGAAGATGATTGACGTAGGCTAACAGTTGACGAATGAACTACAGATAAGGGCGGAATGATACCAGTGCAATGTTTATATGGACTTCCATTCTCAAAATGAATGGATGACGTAATACTCCCGCCAGTCAGGGTTGTCCAGTCCTGTCTCTAAATTACCATGTTATATTCCCTATACGTTCCAAGACATTTGCAAAGCATTTTAGGGTACTTGCAGTAGAAACCAGCAGCTAATTTTTGGAGCGTGGACTTCTTACAGCATCTAGTTGACACAGTAAAAATATTGAGGCATGTTTCGATATGAGGGTAGTGAAGGGTTCCTTGTTAGTCATTCTCTTGACCTCTGCCATTTCCTTCTCAATCGTCCTCCTCCAGGTCTTCCTGGGACGACCTGTCTTTCTGACACCTTGAGGATTCCAATCCAGCACTGCCCTCTCCACAGCTCCATCCGGTTTTCTCAGTGTGTGTCCGATCCAGCGCCATTTCCTCTCCTTGATCTGGATGTCAATCGGCTGTTGGTTGGTCTTAATCCAAAGGTCTTCATTTGAAATTGTATCTGGCCACCATATATTTATTATATCACGCAGGCATCTACAGTGAGTCTCAGGCAGATTGGTGCCACCGTGCCGCGCGTTGGGTTCCCCCCAGATGGCGCTCCTATCCCCGGTATGCGGCAAAGGAACTCTCCGGCAGTTGACTGACTTGTCCGTGCGTGACAATAAAAATAAATGAAATAAGTTCGAAAATAACGAAAATAGGCACCTACCTTATTACAGGAGATGCTGGAAGTGTCCTTCTCCTACATCCACACATTTTTGGCATCGTGATAGGAAATTCCGATTAATACGCATTAATTGTTCTTCCGTTATTATTGAGTTTATCTCTATCCTAATGTTTTCTTTTAGTTGTGACAACTACCGAATAACACTTTCACGTCTGTACAACACGAGAACAATGCTCAACTGCAGGCTATGCAGGAATTGTTTTACTTATCTGCGGGGACACAGCTGGCCGCGACGCGGGTAGTGTTGAGTCATCACAAGAGAAACACGGCGCGTGCGACAAGCGGCACCAATCTGTCTGAGACTCACTGTATTTATGAACACCTGCAACTGGTTGCTGGGGGAAAAATAGTTTTATGCCGCGCACTAGGCTTCTCCCACCAACTCTCTAATGGGACCCGTCTGGGAAAATGGGGTTTAAGGTTTCGTTGCAGAAGAGATTCAATGTGAGACATAATAATCCTCGCGCTATTCAGTATATTGCTCCTAAACTAACATAAACGTTCCTAACTTAACAAAACAGCGGAGCTTGGCTGGTGTGCGGCATAAATCTATATTTTACCGGTTGCTGATCTGTTTTGTAACTTTCCATATTTCACAGCCATATAACAGAACTGACTTCACAAATCACTCGTGGCGTAATGATTAAGGCTACAGTGCTAATGGTCCCGGGTTTGTATACCAGTCCAAAAATTTATATAAAATTTGCGATTATTTATTATCATCATCATCATTATTATTATTATTATTATTATTATTTTATTTAACTGTATAAGTATTCATTTTAGCTAAGTATATGATTGCTCATTTTCTCTAGCCCACTCTCCCTCGCCTATTCATTATTCTGGTTTTGGCCAATGATTAAATCACAGTCTTTTCTGAACAGCCTTATCTGGCGTGGAAGTTAGAGTGTACCTCGCCCATGTGCGCAACATATCCAGCCCATTTCATCCTCCATGATTTAATTACCCTTACTATATCCGGTGAAGAGTACAGGTTATGAAGCTCATTGTTATGCAGTTTTCTCCAGTCCCTATTTTCATATCTCTTAGGTTCAAATATTTTCCTAAGCACCCTGTTTTCGAACACACTCAGATTATGTTCTTCTTGAAGAGTAAGCGACCATGTCTCACATCCATATAATACAACCAGAAGGATAATAATTGGGAAAAAATAGTTTTATGCTGTACGCTAGGCTCCTCCCACAAACTCTCTAACGTCACCCGCCTTCTGAGGCGGGTCCCGTTAGAGAGTTAGGGTTTTATCGCAGAAGAGATTCAATGTGACACATAATAGGCATCGCGATATTCAGTATGTTGCTCCTAAACTAACATAACGTTGCTAACCTAACAAAACCTGTCACTGACCTAGAATTTACCTATCGTTATTTAACTAAATGCAGAAGCTTTTTATCCTTCCACACCTCTCATAAAACAGCGTTACGACTATCAAGGAAGCCATGGTACAATAGGTGAGTGCGTATGCTCGGAAGCGAGAGGAAGGAACCGGCGGGCTGTTCAAGTCTAATACCAAATTCAGAATGCCCTCCTAAATTAATATCACTGTTCATAACCTAACTGCCACTGAACTAGAATTTCGGGAGAATTCAGAATGCCCTACTAAATTAATAAAGTAATTTTAGTACGGTACAATTGTAATTTTCGTAATTCTCGTAACTGAGCAAGTAGCCTACATAGCCGTGATAGGGGATGTAGGGGAAGCAAGCAGTAGCATGTGCATTGGATCGGAAGCGAGGGTCAGCAGGGGAAACGAGCGGGTGGAGCTTCGCTGGCGGGCAGCATATATCTATCTTTCGTCTAATAATTGTCTTATAAATTTTTATTTTAGATGAAATTGCTTGCCATTTCAAACTTATTTTTAATTTTTTCAGGTTGGCTAACAGAAGAAAACCACTGAGTTTCCTAATGGCAGGTGCAGATTTAAAGACAGGTGAAAAGGAACCCTCGAAATGGACAAAACTTCTTCCTGTGTTTATACTGGCGATGGCAATTCCAGGTTCACTTTCATTATGGATTGGGAACTTGGCGTTTTCATTTTTATCTCAGAGTGCAGCTAATCAAGAAGGTAAATACATGCACTGTATACTATAAAAATCTCACTCAACTTCACTTTTAAGTGTTTACGTAACGTGTATCACAAGGAACTAGCTTGCATCCTCAAATGAGGTCCACTGAGTAAACACCTAAAAGTGAAGTTGAGTGATAAAATAAGGTTTTTATAATTTGACCTTTTCACTGTGAGCCCCAGAAACATTATCCTTGCGTTTCTTTTTAAAGCAAAACTGTAAAGCGCTTTACGAGTGATGCCTGATCGCTTTATGACCGCTGCAGACAAAAAAGAACGGCAAAGTCGATCAGCTGAGAGCATGCTGGATGACACCGGCAATGTTTACATCCCTTTAACATGGTTAAGACACGTGCAAATAACAATTATACGGGGATGGGAATAATAATTATTGTACAATATGATGTACAGGTAAAATCACATGATACTAACTGTGCTGAAGAAGGTGTTCGTACTCGGGAATTTGAACAATGATGTTAAATCCATCAAGGAAATGTTCGATGATCACCTAGTCCGCCATGACAGTTCGTGCAGCGAAACCATGCAGCAGTCGTAAAGCGAGATTTGAGTTCGCTGCATGGGTAGTAGAGTGGGGGTAAAGCGAAGCTGCAGAAAAATGTAAAAAAGAACGGTTTTGATGCAGCAATGGTAAAGCACTTTAGCTCCGCTTTAAAAAGAAACGCACTGTATGTACGATTACTTGCACTGTGGTTTTAACTTGTTTTTCTTAACTTTTGCAAAGTCCCTAATGAAGCAGGTTGTAAGGTAAAATTACACTGTAGAGCATGACAAATGTCCTTTAGATGAAAATATGTGTTTCTTCTGTAGAAAGTTTGAGTACAGAAATATGCACACTAACTTCACTATTAGGTATATTTACCCAGAATGATAATTTCATCATCATCAGCTGATTCCGACTGTCCATCTGGTGGTGGGTGGATGAACTTGTTGATCAAAGTTTCCTGGATGCCCACTAGGGTGTCCATTTCTAAAATGTTAGATAGGAGGACACACTTCTTCGGTAATCTAGCATAGTATAGAACTTCGGGCATGGACGGCTGGACAGCAGATATTACATGGTATAACCCTGACAAATTTTACTTAATAACTGCATTTATATAAAATAAATGATAGTATGCTATCATCGTATGGACAATCATGCCAACCTTAGGAATAGATTCCGATTTTTCCGCAGCACCAACTAAACAAATGGTAGTATCGACAAGCGTGCCAACCTTAGGATTGGCAGGAACATACGGAAAAATACAAATTTTATTAATATGCTTTACCGATCCATCAGAGTCTCGAAAAAGGGGACAAATCAACGTCCGGCATAAAGCCGCGCCGGATGGAGGACTGCTTAGCAAAAAGCCTTACAGTCCGACCAAAAGCCGGACGTCTGGCCACCCTAATGCCCACTGAGGTGTAAAAATTTAGTAGTTTATGACGGTTCTTTTGAATAAATACTTTCTCCCACATCACAAGCTACACTGGTTATTATTAGGGACCGGATTCTTAGGTTTTTACCTATTTTTTTCCTTACTTCCAAAACAAAAAGCGCTCATACACTTTTTCGAATCATGTCCATAGGATTCACCCACATTAATTCTGTGGTACCTAAAAATACCTAAATGGGGTATAAAAACCTAAATATACCTAAACGGGACATAAAACCGAAAATATCTAATTTAGGCCACTTTTTTGTATTTTTTGTTTGTCAGTTGAGAAATCGATATTTTGCTGAGAGACAAAACTTTGTCGGGTTGAAATTAATACCACCAGCGTTTCGTTCAACCCATTGTCGTCTAGGATGGAGAGTGGATGGACGTGTTAATTATGCCGAATTAAATGAAATCTAGTTTATTACGGCAGTGGATTGGCGACGACCTGATTTCTTCTTCTTCTTCTTCTTCTTCTTCTTCTTCTTCTTCTTCTTCTTCTTCTTCTTCTTCTTCTTCTTCTTACTTCTTCTTCTTCTTCTTCTTCTGAGGTTATTTTATGACGTTGCACCCCGCGGGATCCTACGTCTGTTCTGTCGTTTTCGAAGTTGTTCCTGCTGTATATGACAGACGTTGTCATTCAATACAACTCACAGTTGAGAATCTTGAAAGATACACTGTGATATACTGTAACCAGGAAATGTGAGGCAATCTTATTTTCACTGCTTCTTTTGATTGTTTACGCTTTCTTTCTTCAATTGTGTAATATTGTCCCAAAGCAAGTTTACACAAATTTAAGTTAATTTTTTAAAGTTAAACTTTACAAGTATTATGTATTGAATCCTATGTCGCACATTCAAATTCATTAAACCAATTATTCTACCCGAAAACTATATTTTGGACTAAAAACCTAAAAAAAACTATTTCACCTAATGGAAAACCTAAAACAGTGTTTTTAAAAACCTAAAAATCCGGTCCCTAGTTATTATAGTTAGTATATTAAAAATTGTATCTATAGTCCTGGTGTATTGTATTCTTGAGTACTTTCTTCTTCAGCTCCCAGCTGTAATTGGAAAACGTAGTGGTATATTAGGGGGAACCTCTTAAGATTATTAATTTATTAGCCTACCTACTTAATACTAAGCTTATATCATATTATTGTACTACGTTCAACATGTCTTGGAATTCAGTATGGTATTTTAAAAGTTTTAACATGATACTGTAGGAAAGGATGAGCTGGAATGGGCAGGAGAAAGCTATTTGCGTAGTGAATGAGGGTGCTGCTGGTAGCAACTGGTTCTGATGAATGGATTGTAAATTCCTATGAAGTATACAGCTCCGATCTCTAGCTAATTACAATTTACAATTACAATTACAATTACAATTTATTGTTTCAAATTACACGAAAAATATACATAAAAAGTTGATACACCACCCGAAGAAGCAGAGCTTGTGTTCGAGGGTGGTTCAGTTCTATATATGAGAAAAACTTATACTAATAATTACTTAAAACAATACAAAATTTAGAGAAGTATGACAGAATACATGTATAAAAGGTTAGAACATGTTCTTTTTACAATACAAAGGTACGAGGTAATACAATATTAATACATAACAATTTATTTGTTCAAATTTTAGTAAAAAACAAAAAAAATTAAGTTCTATCCAAATTTTAAATTTTAATATGAAAAATGTTATAACAGCAATAGTAGAAAACAGAAGTAATAATTATATAAATTTTCTAATTTTAGACCTAAATTGTTTGTTGTTTAAGCTATTTAGATCAGGATGGTTGGTAATAAATGAATTGGGCCAAAACTTGAACAGTGCTTAGCTCCAGCAGTTGTAACATTTTTTGGTTCAAGTAATAAATTAAATTGATTCCTTCGCGTGTTATGTACGTGAGGTTCTGACTTGTAATTGTCACGATGTTTATGAAAATAATTCAGTATGACATACTTGTAAATTTGGTCTATGGTGAAAACGTTAAATTCAGAAAATAATAATTTGGAAGAATAATCAGGAGGCTTAGATAAATAAATCTTTATGATGCGTTTTTGAAGACAAAGCAAAGGGCTGAGGATCGTTTTTGCAACTCCTCCCCACCCAATTATGCCATATTGAATAATAGCCTTACAGGATGCTGTATACCATCCTGTCTCCCTTTGCTGGTGATTTGAAGTAATATATGTTACTAGCTTCAAAGGCCCGGCGTCGCCCGGGTTTTGTATTTTGTAATTCGTAATTAACTTATGAAGGACTTTCGATTTTAAAATTCTAGGTCCTTTTATAGGTATTTAGAATTTGAAATGAGGAAGAATGACTTATCACACTCAAACTATTCGCTCAGAAAACAATTGATACAGCTTTTTACGGCTAATAGAGGATGTAGAATTTTGGATCCCATCACTTGTACACAGCAAGCCTGGTAGGGGTTCATATAAGAAGAAACAGAAATTCCGGTAACGTAAAATTGTATTGTTTTTGCGGAATATTTTATTTCTCACTCTAATCTTACCATAAAACCGTTTTGGGGTTGAAATTAAACAGAAATGCAATTTAACTTTCATACATCCCTCCCCAAAAACCTGCGATAAAATAATATACATATAACCGTACCTTGTACTGTTTTCTCTATGTCCAGGGTAGAGAAAGTTATGTGATTGCATTATTTTCGTGGATTTCATAATTTAATATTTATTTATAACATGAATTATATTGATAGCTTTTCTAAATTGTCAAAGTCCCACTTCAATTATTTCCAAACCCATCTGAGACCACTGGATACAATATGTTGCTATGCCAACTGTGATTTGGATTTGATAATTCTGTGTAAAAAGGGATTAAGTATACTAAAAAACATTTGATTTTTGGCATTTAAAATCAAAATTTTTCAAAATCCTTTCTTAGTGAGCACCTACATTATGAAACGAAGGTACTGTCAAAATTCTAAGTCTCTACCTATTGTAGTTTAGGCTCTTAAGTTGATTCTCTGTCAGCCAGCCAGTCAGTCAGTCAGTCAGTCAGGACAAAGCCTCTTATATATATATATATATAGAGATTGATAAATGAATGTTTATGACTTGTTCAAGTCTATTGTCAATGGCAACCCTATTCTGTGCTCACTCCATCCAACCATGCCTCGTAAATCCCACTTCCCTCAAATCAATTGTAATATTGTCCTCCCACCTATGTCTAAGGTCTTCCAAGTGGTCTTTTTCCTTCGGGTCTCCCATTCAATACTTTTTAGATATATCTTTCCTCCCCCATGCGCACATGTCCAGCCCATTTCATCCTCCGTGATTTAATTACCCTTACTATATCCGGTGAAGAGTACAGGTTATGATGGTTGTTATGCAGTTTTCTCCAGTCCCCATTTTTATCTCTCTTAGCACCCTGTTTTCAAACACTCTCAGATTATGTTCTTCCCGAAGAGTAAGCGACCATGTCTCACATCCATCTAATACAACTAGCAGGATAATTGTCTTATAAATTTTGATTTTATTAAAGCCTTCTAATGTATCAAAATCTTCAGAAAACTGACCGTGTTGCTATTCATTGTTGGTGTGGATTTCTAAGCGAAGTTGTTTGAGGAAGTGACCAGTGTAGTTGAGTTTCATTTAGAAAATAAACAAAGTTCGGAAATGGTGCATTAATATATGTAACTGTATTCTTATTAATTTCTATTAGACTATTTTAGATTTTAACATGATATTTGTACATATTCAACAATCCGAACAAATTGAGAATCCAAACCACAGAAAATTATGAACACTGTATGGAATATTTAAAAAATGATGGAACATATACAGTGAAGCAACTGTAATATAATAATTACAATTTGAGTTGAACTTAGACACTTATGCTTCACTTACCAACTTTTTGGTAGAACATGTTTCAAGGACCCTTGTCCCCATCCTCGGCTACGTGTCCAACTGACAAAACCTGCTTTTGAAGGTCATGAAGTGTCCCTGGTGGTGGTTTTATGAACTTCTTGATGAGGTTCTCATCGTCTGGTATTTCGAAATTCATGAGATCACTATCAAATTTCTTTATATAGATCCTCTCCCAGATGTCCAGTTCTTTTGGTTTGCTTACTGATTTTAACAATTTTGGTTCTCTACAAATTCTGTGGTCATTTTCCCAAGAATGCGTTGCAACGGCCGATTTTTCCAACTGACAATTTTTAAGGTTTCTCATGTGTTCTTTAAATCTAGTCTCAACATTTCTTTTTGTTTTTCCTATATAAATCTTGCTGCAGTTAGTACAATTTATCTGATAGATCCCTGATTTCTTTCCAGTAGGTATATTCATCATTCTGTTTGGATTTAATCAAATTTTTTATGCTGAATCTGTTGTGAGTGGCCAAAGTTATGTTATGATCCTTGAATATTTTTTGAAATTTCGGTGTTGCCCAGGGGTGGTGAGTGAACCTTTTGAACTTTGTTTTTTCTCTTTCGGTAGACAATGTAGTAATTTTTCTTATATCTTTCTGTTTTTCAAATTTGGCTATTTTTTTATTTATTAGTCTTTTGTCGAACTGCTAAAATGAATGGCTTCGACAAAAGACTAATAGATAAAAAAAATAGCCAAATTTGAAAAACAGAAAGATATAAGAAAAATTACTACATTGTCTACCGAAAGAGAAAAAACAAAGTTCAAAAGGTTCACTCACCACCCCTGGGCAACACCGAAATTTCAAAAAATATTCAAGGATCATAACATAACTTTGGCCACTCACAACAGATTCAGCATAAAAAATTTGATTAAATCCAAACAGAATGATGAATATACCTACTGGAAAGAAATCAGGGATCTATCAGATAAATTGTACTAACTGCAGCAAGATTTATATAGGAAAAACAAAAAGAAATGTTGAGACTAGATTTAAAGAACACATGAGAAACCTTAAAAATTGTCAGTTGGAAAAATCGGCCGTTGCAACGCATTCTTGGGAAAATGACCACAGAATTTGTAGAGAACCAAAATTGTTAAAATCAGTAAGCAAACCAAAAGAACTGGACATCTGGGAGAGGATCTATATAAAGAAATTTGATAGTAATCTCATGAATTTCGAAATACCAGAGGATGAGAACCTCATCAAGAAGTTCATAAAACCACCACCAGGGACACTTCATGACCTTCAAAAGCAGGTTTTGTCAGTTGGACACGTAGCCGAGGATGGGGACAAGGGTCCTTGAAACAAGTTCTACCAAAAAGTTGGTAAGTGAAGCATAAGTGTCTAAGTTCAACTCAAATTGTAATTATTATACTGTATGGAATAATGTTTTATTTTATTTCAGATGGTCTAGTGATTCCCCCCACTCGATGGCTAGCTGCCACTATTACGCCGCTTGCTTTTTCTGCTTGGGGCCTTCATAAAAAGAGTTTGGTCTTGTCTGGAGCTATTCTAGGTATGTATTTAATAAATATTATTAATCTTTAATAGTATATTATGCAACGAGCATATAGTGGCATTTACTAAGATGCAAATATGTGTATGAAACAAACCTTAGCATTTTAATTACCATTGTAGGCACGATGCATATGACAGTTTTTGTTGGACCATAAGTAAATTTCTAAAGTTTTGATTTTTACAATATATCAGGGTTTCCACATTCTGGGAAGTCACGGAAAGTCAGTTTATTACGTGCCAATAAGATACTTTATGAGATTGTTATGGTTGACGGGAAATGTCTGTCCGTGTGTCTATGTGTGTTCTCAACGGAGAAACCTCCCGTGGTCTGCCTTGTCTTCTGAATCAGTTAAGGAATTTGATGTCGTACTGGCATGTTGTCATGGTAGCTCAATGGTAGAGCATCGGCGCGTTAAGCCGAAGATCCGTGTTCAAATCCCGGTTATGACATAAAATTTTTCAAGCTGATTCTTACTTGTATTGCTTTATCGTATTTTGATGAAACTTGATATATGCATTTATAATGTCAATGGGAAGAAACCTATTGATTTTGGACCAAATTGGTTGACCAGTACCGGAGTAACAACTAATTAAAGGTCACATGCATTTTAAATGGGAAATAATGACTATACTACAAGGCCGCACTGCTAATCACTAAGGGCATTGACTCCAATGCAGTCAGACATTTGTAAATTTATTATACCATGCCTTGCATTAGATGTGAGGCATTTGTTGTAATTTCGTTCAGTTGTTATCCCACTTATGCTTTCATATATGCTTATAAAAATAAGTAAAAATATTTATAACACATTTAGCTGTAGAATAATTAAATACAGCTGCTGTTGATATAATATTATCCATGCTATCGAAATGTACAGCTACATAGGCCTATCTACTTAATATTTTAATGTATTTTTCAGTTTAAATGCTCCTGTGCAAGCAATAGACCAACTTTAGACCTTTGGTCTTCCGTGAGCCCTGCTTAATGAATCAATCTGGAGTTTAACTCGGAAATTGATTACAAAAAAAACTTATTTTCTGCATATCATTATTGCAGTTATCACTGATAAAAACATTCTGGCACTTTGTTATTTCAGTTTACCTGATTTTATTATTTATTTTAAGTTTAAACAAGGATGTATTGCTGTGTAAAGTATTCGTTTACTCAGGGATTATTAGTAACGTTTTTATCCTTGGCTGGTTGCACATGGATTATTACTAAAAATACTAAGGTATAAGTTAAATATGCTCTGTTGTTAAGAAATAAGTGCTCCAGATGTTTGAGGGAGAAAATATGCAAAATCCACACACTAGTCATTACTTTATGCATTTTGTTTTGTTGCAGGTTTGTTCATAGGATTTATCCTGACTCTCACGAGCTACTCATTTCTGATGTGCCTCATGACTTTCTTTGTATTGTCGTCCAAAGCCACAAAGTTCAGAAGCAATCAGAAGAGAAAATTAGAAGATGACTTTAAAGAAGGTGAGTGTCTTTCAATTACATAATAATCGAAAATTGTGATCGTGTAGAACTACGAATATCTTCCAGCAGATTTTTCAGGGGACAGTTTTCTTTGAAGATATATTAACTGCTAGCATGTGCCCACGTCTTCGCCCTCAATAATCAATTTAAAGATTAAAAATTAAGAGCAAAATAATTAAAACATTATAGCCTATTTATTAACACTGGCAGAAAACATTAATTTTTTGTGCTGTGGAAGCATCAGTTTTTGATAATACATATCAATGCTCAAATCAATTGCAGATGGCTTTGCCTTCTTTTGTCAAAACTTGGAAATAAAAGCATCACGATTTTTTCAACATATTGCATGGTATTATTGATCACTTAGATTCTGTAAGCCACTCTGGTCGATTCGTTTGTTTATAATGTCAAGGCATGCAGACCATAGGCGTAACCAGGCCGACCATATGGAGGGGGTTATAACATCCGGGAGAGGGGGGTCCGGGGGTCCTCCCCCGGAAAATTTTAAAAATTCAGATGCAAAATAACGAGTTTTTCGCTTCCGGGGGACTTCCCCCGGAAAATTTTAAAAATTAAGACGCAAAATAACGAGTTTTTTTGCTTCTGGGGGTCTTCCCCAGAAAATTTAAAAAATTAAGACGCAAAATAACGAGTTTTAAGCTTCCCACGCTTTATACTTGTATTAAGTAATTTATGGGCAGACTTAAAAAAATTATACAATTTTTCTTTTTTTAATCAATGGGGGGGGGGGGGGGTTCAAACCCCCAAAACCCCCCCTCGGTACGCCTATGATGCAGACGTCTGAAATTTTTAACCTTGATGGTAGATGGATAATGAATGTAGGCTTAAATCAGCAAACATTGATTGATTTGGACGGAACTCTCTATGCAGGGGTTTTCTGGGCCAAGGAACTCGAATCTGAGGTTTTTTCCCAGGTGACTCTTTCTAACCGTAAAATTCATTCCAAAGCCGGATTTTTAGCTGTTTCATTCTAATTATTAATCGTTTAATAATAACAAACAAGTAATAACAATACGAGAACATATATTAATCATTTACTCAGGATTAATCTTTTAATTATGTTGCTCTTAATTTTTAATTAATTATTGCAGTGAAACTGTGGACACTTGCTAGTAAATAATGTATAGGATAGATGATAATGAATTTTGTAAACTTTTTGAATGCATTGCTGTATGTTTGTATGTGTTTAAGGGTTTTCTATGTGACTCCATATAATTCTAAAAGAGTGTACTAAATTACCTGTTTATGTGTCTTGTTTTCCTTCGCACCTGACAAACTTGGTGAAGTGCAAAAGCATCACACGTGTTTACTTTTATAATATTGACGTTTATATTTACTTTTGACAGGCGGCCAGAGAAATTGGATACAAGTGATTTGTAACGGGGGCATGGCAGCTCAGTTGGCATTGCTGTACCTCTTGGATTCAGGCTGTGGAGAGAGACCCATAGACTTTACAAAGGATTATAGAGCCTCATGGCTAGGCCTCGGAGTGTTAGGTGAGTTTCCTTTACATCTAAATATGTGTATTTATTTCATCTTACCAGATTATTAAGTGCCAAAATGGTACTTATGAGATTTGTGTGGGGATGGGAAAATATGTCTGTTTCTCCATATGTCTGTACGTGCGATAACTCAAATAAGATTTTTTTGGAATTTCATGAAACTTGGTGTACACATTTATAGCGTCCATGTGAAGAAGCCTATTCATTTTGGACCATATTGATTGATCGGTAGCAGAGTAACGACTAATTAAAAATCACATGCTTTTTTAAATGGGTAAAAAAATACGGAGCGATACAAAGCACGTCTTACCCATGTGATTGTCGGAGGCACTCCCTTTCTGCAGGGGAAGCGTTGCTTGTTTTATAGAGAGGTGGATTCTCTCGCAGACATTGTGATTCTCGTTTCAATTGGGATTTTCTCTGATCTTGCGAAAATAATTATAGCTCTGTGATTGGCTCATTAACATCTTTTAAACAAGCGTATTACTTAAATATTCCGTTAGAAAACCAGTAATAACTTGTATCATTTTCACCCTGTTAATGCCTCTGAAATTATAGTCAAGAATAAAATTAAATTGTTTTCGGTGGATCACGAATTATTTTTCCTTTCTTCAATCTTCACGACGTTCTGGTCTTATCCTTCAGACCTTCCTCAGAAAGGTAAGATTGACCAAAACGTTTTGAAGATTGAAGAAAGGAAAAATAACACGTGATCCACCAAAACAATATTTTGCACGACGTAACTAATTAGTGGTACTTACGAATATTGTTGCTGTGGATCGTAACTTGACATTCCCGCATGCAGTCTTGTTGCTATGGAAACAAAACAAATTTTCGTGTGGTAAAAGTTACAAAAAGCACACTGTGCCCTAAGTAAAATCATAATACAAGCATTTATGGACCAAGGCCCCCCCAGTTTGTGGCGATTTTAACAGGACAAATATTCGGTTCCCATAACAACAAACACATGCGAATCACTTTCTGAAATAAACATCTATCTTCAATAATGTATATACATAATATTTTCAGGTAATATCTCAATTAATATAATTAAATTGATATAAATAATCATTGTGAAAAAATAGCATTAATATAGCATGCAATACTCGTGCCGGAAGCGCATAATGGATCTCGGAAATTTCAGACTCTTTCCTCGATCCGTATGCACTGCTTACGGCACTTGTATTGCAATATACTATAATTTTATTCTTGACTTCTGTAAACAGCGGAAATCAGGACCAACATGACAGGTTTATCAAATACAAAGCCTCTGAAATTTATTATTACCTCTATTCTTTTATATTTTATGTTTTCTTAGGCTTGTAGGGCACTATAGAATATTGGCCTACAGTAATACAGCTTCAAATGTTGTAGATAATATGCACTATACTAGTTCCAACTAAAGAATAAAGTAGATGTAAACAAAACCACGTCTCATAATGGGTACTGATTGGCAGTTGGATGCACAACCCCTCCTGGCTCTTGCTTGTCGTCTTCTTCCGAGTATTAATGTAGTTTCTTGAAAACATAAAAAGTAAGTAATGTATTTGATGTAGGGCTAAATTAAGCATGTTTCTCAAGTTTGTTCCAACACTTTCTATGTGATTTAAGCAATACCAATATTATTATTTGATATTATCGGTTGAATGTAATGCGACGCGCATGTCTGAAGACAACAAAGGTATGCAAAAATAACACAGTCACTTGTCATGTATTCCTCGAAGACAGTTAACGTTTAATTCATACGGTGAACACAAGCTTACCACAGCTATTATAAATAATAAAAGACAGCAATACAGTTCAATGGCTAAAGCTAATCAGCCCTCACCACCTTGTGTTGTTAAGCACAAGCGGGAAAAGCCGTTAAATAGTGGCGAAAAAAACTGTGATCTTGAATGTTTTTAATACATTTTGCAGTAGGTAGATTTTCATTATGACATTGAAATATTACAATGCATTAGCATTTTAAACGTAGGCGTATGTAATATTTGTGAAATCCAGCTTTGTTTCTGTAGATGCTAGCTTACTTTGATCAATATTAACGAGTTCCTCTTGCATTGAAATTGCGACGTCTGCAATTGTCAACGAACACGTGGTCGCGGAGTAATACATATCAGTGTGTTTGTTTACATCTACTTTATTCTTTAGTTGGAAATAGTATAGGTAATAATGTGTTAAAATTACATTTATTTCAGTATGTGCATTATGTTGTGTTGCAGGTGCCATCGCTTGCAGTAATGGTGATACCTGGGCATCGGAACTGGGGTCAGTTATAGGTCGTGGAGACCCGTTTCTTATCACTACCAGGAAGAGAGTACCAAAGGGTAAGGTAATCACTCTTTATACTCTTATTCAGACTTCTATTATTTAATTGATACATCTGCCAAGCATACCGTATATACTCGAATGCTAGCTGCATATTTTTTTTTTCTTTCAAAAATCGCAAACGAAAAACTGGGGTGCGGGTATTATTTGATTACTGGACTCCTCTCATCTGAATTTCGACATTTTGTACCATATCAGCTCAATATAGCATGATTCTTTATAGCATTCAGGCCTGACGAGAGGGAGGGGCAGCCCAAAAGGTGGCCCGGCAGACCAGATTTTATTTTTTACTTTCTAAATTCACTCTAAAATAAAATCGGTTATAAGTCAATAAGCAGCTTAAGTTATGAGTGTTTTATGTGTTTATTTTAACTGCATTGTTCTGTCGTACAACGGTGACATGGAATTAATCAGTCAATCTGAAACGGATTATTCCTGAAGAAAAACTGCTATTTTTTAAAAGTAGAAGTATAAATCATTTTGGACTCAACAGTTGGTTAGGAATAGTTACTTGTTAATTTTTTTAAAGAAAACTAGAATAACTGTGTCAAAATAATAATAACATTTTCGCTGTTACTATTAGTGTTTTATTAAGGCGGCTGAAATCTTTTGTTTGGAATCTAAAACGGGCTATTCTACGAAAATAAAAGGCTAAAATCCTTTTATAAAAGCTAAAAAATGATTATTTTGCTTGTAATTAATGAAAATCATTTTGTTGGCTTTGATAATTTTTTTAATGGTGTGTGCTAGGTACAAACGGAGGAGTAACATTCCCTGGGCTGTTCTTCAGTATGCTGGGAGGAGCTGTCATCGGACTGGCTTATTACTTGTCGGTCCTTTACTTTGTGGACTCCAAGGTACTTGCTGCGAGCCCACCTCAGTGGCCCCTCATACTGGCTGGGGGTTTTGCTGGATTCGTTGGCAGTCTAGTGGATTCCTTCCTTGGAGCCACTCTTCAATTTTCAGGTAAATTTAGAAGTCTAATTTATTGAGATAGCTAGGCAATGAGTTCCAAAAGCAAATAGGTGTAAAGGAATATGAATACTTTGAAGTTCTGTACAGAGACTTAGATTGTAATGAATCAAGCTGAGAGCGCTTGCCCAAGTTGTGGTAGGATGATAGCTAGGTGTGGGGATATTTATGATTTGGTACAGCAGGATAACAGTGGAAACATCTTCGTTCGTGCTAACATACCCATTGAAGTTCTTGTAGTGATAGAGTTATGTGCTCCTATTTACAAATGTTACATAATATGTGGCTGACATGCATTATGAAAATGTTGTAGTCTTTGAGTCAAGTTACTGTCAAAATCAGAAAGTAGGCCGTCACATAATCAAACTGTGGCATAATGGGTGCAAGACAGTCTTTGGTGTCCACTATGGGTGTAGGTAAAGAGTCTGTTCTCAGGTGGGCTTGTTGTAAGTCGATACATGTAGTGTTTAATTCCTACCTTGTATCTGCAATGTCAGTGCGCCTTGTTGTCCCTTCAGCGTAGGTCATTTGGTTGCACGAAAATCTCAGGGTTCTCAAGTTAAAATGTATGAAGTATGATCAAGTCAATCAGAAGTCCAACACAATTTTAATAGGTACAAAGTCTTTATTCTGTCTAAGAGGTGCAAGATTTTATGTTGCAAATTACACTAATAGCCATGCTTCATATATACGGTATGTATTGTGATACACACACACACACACACCATATATACATGAATAATACCCGCACCCAAATTTTTCAAAAAGAAATTAAAAAAATAAATAAATACTTTAGGCCCATATATAAAATCATTTTGCCAGTTCAATTCTTAATTAAACAGTTATAATTAACATTACATATCATAAAAGAATTAAATATGATAGGCTAAATTGTAATTGTAAAAATAACGTGCATGGTAACAGCCAGCCGAAATCTCGCTGTCTTATACCCACTGTGATTTTTGTGGCCGGGCCGCCACTGTTATTGTACCAGGTACATTTAACATTCAAGACTAATTAGTGTGCCTCACAGTTCTGCATATGACATAACTTGTCTGTCAGTGAGGTAGACCATTAAGGGCAATCAGCCATAGGAGAGAGGTTCCATCTGGCACTCTGAAGTGAACTCTGGCTTAGCTCAGTTGGTAGAGCAGTGGCACAAATAGCAAAAAAGTCCTGGGTTCAAATCCCAGTCTCAGAGGAATTTTTCTCCTATAATATTCTCATACATTAGAGAAAGTACAAGAAAAATACTGTAAGGAAAAGAAAATAATACTGACAATAAAGTTAACATATAAAATAATAATAATAATAATAGTAATAATAATAATAATAATAATAATAATAATAATAATAATAATAATAATAATAATAATAATAATAATAAGAACAATAACAATAATACTAATAATAATAATAACAATAATAATAACAATAAAACAGTAGCAATAATAATAACAATATTAATAATAAAATGGAGTCTGATGAATGAATTCTATTCTGAATTTGATTTACAGAAATGGTGTTTATTTTGTCAGATGCCGCTTATGCCCTATTATGATAGGCTTGTGGCCCTTTTGAATACCTCAAACTAAGCGGTTACAAAGCAACATTAATGGCTGTCCCAAAAGCCTCGATTTGACACCCCCTGGTGTGTGTTTCAGGTCTTGATGAGCGTACGGGATGCATAGTAGAGCACATGGGGAAGGGGATCAGACACGTCAGTGGGTCGCAGGTACTGGACAATCACAGCGTCAACATAATTTCCACCGTAATAATGGGGCTTCTCACTCCTCGCGTTGCCAACGTCATGTGGCCGTGACTCTAGTGGATGGATCCACAACTGAAACTCTGCACTCAGTCTAATACATTCAGTTAATATTGTATGGTGTACGGTTTTAGAAGGTATATGAGGCTGGACTAGAGAGGCTCGCCAAGCACGACTAGCCTATCATAGTCATGCACTGTTGCATAGCTTGGACACTAGGTATGAGCATCGATAGTTAAAACATCAATATTCACCATCGATGTTAGAATCGGTGATGTGACGATAATATCGACCTGAAAACATTGATGTATTTTGAAGGGAAATATCGATGCATATGAAAAAAAAAGTTGTGGTTTCAGAAAATTAGGCGAAATTCATAAATAAGCTGAAATATTTCCATGAAAACTACTGATGTAAAAAAACAATGTTTTGTGAAATTAGGCTGCTGTTAATAAAATTGTATCTTAGAACCAAGGAAGGCATATTAATCTTGTTTTAGTTCTGTAAATATTTAAAAACATCGATGTAGAAAACATCGATCATTGACATGAAAACATTGGCCATCGATGCTCAACCCTATTGGACACCCTCAGCACAACCATGAGCAACAGAGCTTCCTATTTTTCAACCCCCCAAAAATACTGTTGGAAATCAGTGACTTTAATGTGTCTAGCTGTAAGTGGCAAGAAATTTTGAAGCCAGCCAGTAAAAATGACACATTTTTAATCATAAGGTTCTCAAGTTATCGCGTTAAGAATAAACAAAGTGATGTGACGATTGTTACTTACTTACCTCTGCTCCTTACTCGCTCATAATGCAACATTTGGTAGCAGTGCAGCTGTCGCAAGCACTAATTGGCTCAGCTCACATGCCTTCTAAAACTGTGTGCCGTACAGGTTAAAGAAGTATTTTTGGTTCAGATTCTATTTCTGATAGTGGGTTTTATAGTCATCATTAGGGCTAGGACTTTTAGGTAAATACATATTTTTTTTGCTATTACTTATGATTTCTGGACTTTGTCAAAGTTTCGGTTGGGACCTTTGGATTCAAAATACTGAGTTGCATATCACATAAAAAAAATATTTTTGATATTTCTTATTTGAATAAATATTTTTGGTAACTTAATTATTTTTACATATTTTACCACATATCATGTTTAGAAATAAATATTTTGACAGTTTTTGTAATATTTTACCACATATCATGTTTAGAAATGAATATTTTAACAGTTTTTGTAAAATTGCGCCATATTTTCAATGTGTTGCGTTATGTTCAGTCAGAGAATAAATCAGGGCGGATTTGGCCTTCATTAGTGGAAATTTCTGTTTCCTCTCACACTGCTTTACTAAGTTGGAAACAACAAAACAATTGTTGACAGAATCAATAAAAAGAAATCAAACACATTGAAAACAAACTTAACAAAATCAGTGGTTCAAAAGCAAACAAAACTAAAGAAAAATTCCTGTCGTGCCTAAATAAGAATGAAGGGTTACAAGTGTTGCGCAAGATTTCAGAAATTTTAATGGGTAACAGTGTAGAGAACTTGGAGCAGATGGAACATCTGAGTGTCAGTGTTACAAATATGCAAGATGTTGAACGTACATTTTCAAGATACAAGTCTCTGTTCCGTGAAAATCGCCACAGCTTTAAGATGCACAACTTAAGATCTACTTTTGTCGTTCACTGCAACAGTTTTACACTTGCTAACTAGAATGACTACATGAGTAGAGCTACTTCTGTAAATATTGGTTAAATAAGTTAATTAAAATATTTTCATATTTTTAAACATATTTTCGACTTTTTAAACACATAAAAAATAAATATTTTCGTTTTTATAAGCACCTAAAAGTCCGAGCCCTAGTCATCATATTTTTGGTTCATTGATAGATTTCATTTCCAATAGTGGGTTTTAGAATTGTCATACAATCATATGTGTTAAGTATTTGGGTTACTTTCTTTTTTATCTTGTATGAAAGTGACAGTAAGTGCTCTACATAACAAATGTTGTACCAAGCATTAACAGAGTTTCTGTTGAGTATGTAGTCTGAGGTTGGTTTCAGTCATATTTGCTGTATTCTATGGACTATAGGACATTTTTCTGTGAGCAATTAGGCCTACCTCTTGCATTCCGGTACAACTTGTACCAGTGCTATACTTTGAAAATATCTATTTATGTATCAGATATGCAAAGCAAGGCTTTAGCGGATGACTAGTATTTCAGACAAAGTGGAGCCAAGTCTGAAATGCGGAATGAGTCTGCTAAAATTTTTGCATACATCGATTTTAGTAAAAGTTCTCTTAATTTTACTACTAATGATCTCAGTTTTACACTCATTTTCAATGATCCTACGTAAAAAGCAAAATAGATCATTTATTGTGAGGACTCAAGAGATAATGGAACTTAATACAGTGAAGCAACAAAGTTATGTAATTAACAAAGTTGTTGACTATTAAACACTTTAGGCCTCACTTTTCCTTACATTTTTGCAGGACGTACGTTTCATGGGCTTTGCCCACATTTTCAACTGCTTGTCAACTGTCTATTTTCTGCTTGGAGAACACTGGCGCCTTCTGGTTTTGGTTTAACAAACTTTTTGATCAAGTTTTCTTCTAGCGGTATTTCAAAATTCATCAGTTTATCTTCATACTTTTTCATATAAATCTTTTCCCAAACTTCCAGATCTTTTTGTTTATTAACTGATTTCAATAGGTTGGCTTCCTTAAGGATGTGATGATTCTTATTCCAACAATGAGCTGCTATTGCTGATTTGTCTATTAGACAACCTATTGAAATCAGTTAATAAACAAAAAGATCTGGAAGTTTGGGAAAAGATTTATATGAAAAAGTATGAAGATAAACTGATGAATTTTGAAATACCGCTAGAAGAAAACTTGATCAAAAAGTTTGTTAAACCAAAACCAGAAGGCGCAAGTGTTCTCCAAGCAGAAAATAGACAGTTGACAAGCAGTTGAAAATGTGGGCAAAGCCCATGAAACGTACGTCCTGCAAAAATGTAAGGAAAAGTGAGGCCTAAAGTGTTTAATAGTCAACAACTTTGTTAATTACATAGATAATTTATGTTTTTGTGGTGCTGTTGGCTTGCTATGGATTTGTATCTTTTTCCTAAAAATACTTTAAAAACATTGTCAAGATACTAATTTTGATCACCTAAGCTAATTTATTTATTTAAATTGAAACTTATGCCTTGCTAAAAGAAGCTATTTAAGAGGCACCTCTGAACTCTTTTTCTCCAACTTCCAGTTGTGGTTTAGGGGATAATAAGCTAATGGCACGTTCGGCTCAGGTTTGACATAAAATATAATTATTATCAAATTATTTCTTGAATACAGTAAGTCCAAATAACAAGATTTACCATCCTTTTTAATAATATTAACCTATACACATAAAAAGCATATGAAAATAAACTTCACTAGAAGATACTGTAGAGACATCTAGGTGCCATAGTTGAAACTAGTTGAAAGAAGGTTACCATGGCAACTTTGGCAGCCTAGGCCGCAAAAGTACTACTTTACGGTGTGTTAGCAGTCCGAGAATCAGCCGTTTTAGAGAGCATGTACTAAAAAAATTTAGACAGTACTTATCAAGAATCCAGTTAAGGTAGATTCCAGGGTCTCTTATTGGATTTCTTCCATAAGGTCATATATCTGGTATGTTGTTTCTTTGACCAATCGTCTTCCCAATATGAGCCAAGACTTCACATAAGGCTTCATGTTAAAACTTTCCTATGGAGGCTCAACATCTTTTAAAAAAATTAGTCTTCCAGTTTCTTGTGCCAACAGACTTTTTGAAGTGAAACTTCTTTAGCTGTGGTAGGGGTAAATCGAGAGCTTGTGTAGTGCTCAAAATCGTCACAAAATTAGTGTTACGCTCAAAATCGTCATGAAATTAGTGAGGTGTGACTGAACGGACTGCACAGAAAACAATCAACTCAATGATTAGGCTTATCCAAAATTTAAAAAATCCAAAAATTCTAAATTAAAAATAAAAAGCCCAAAATTAAAAAACCTAAGAATCCAAAATATAAAAAAATCGAAAATTCAAAATTAAGATAACCAAAATTAAAAAATCCAAATATCCAAAATTTAAAAAAAATTAAAAATTAAAAAAAATTAGACATCTAAAATATAAAAATAAAAAATCCAGAATTAAAAAATCGAAAATTATAAAACCCCAAAACAAAAAAATTCAGAGATCTAAAATTGAAAAAATCCCAAATTAAAAATTTAAAAGATCAAAAATTTAAAAAATCCCAAATCAAAAAATTAAAGATCAAAAATTAAAAGATCAAAAATTAAAAAAATCCAAAATTTAAAAAGTCCAAAAATCCAATATTGAAAAGTCCAGCAATCCAAAATTGAAAAAACCAATAATCCAAAATTGAAAAAATCTAAATATTAAAACAAGTTTCATTTCTGTCGCGTGGCGTTCTGCGCACACTTTTTTTTCTTCTTTCTTTTAGTTGTTGTGAATATCATTTTTCACATCGGAAGGTCTTTCACATTCTGATGTAGAAATAGGGAGCGATGAGTGGAAGTAATAACTAGAGCCAGATTTATCATCAAAATAAAACAATAAATTAAGCAAGGAAATAAGCACGACACATTGTATAGTTGATCCTATCTTAAAGTCAATGATATCTTCCTTCAGTCTAGGGACCTTTCTTTAACAGTCATATCTTTTTTTGTTTTTTACTCATCATGCTGATGATTAGGGCCCGGATTTTTAGGCTTTTATTTTCGTGGATTAGCCCTTTTTAGACTTTAAACAAATGACTTTAGCAGTCTCAATAAAACATACAATGAACACTAATATTAACACCAAAAATTGTATTATATTTTTGACAGTTATTCTGGTTCTTTTTACAGAATAAACAAGTAACTATTCCTTATATCGGCACTTGAAAAATAGCATAAACAATTGAGATATTTACCCTTTAATGATAGAATTATTCAATACAGCACTGAATTCACTTCCGATCTGCAAAAATAAGTAAACTGGAGTGTCACGAATTTGTTCTTTAATATATGTATGTCTTTTCTTAAAATGCACTAATTCACATATTTATTTTCCTTTGCATTAATTGGAAAATGTATTTAAAAATCTGTTTTTCTGCAAAAGTTCTCTTTAGCCCCTAGTTTTTCAGCAAAAGTCTTCCTTAGCCCCTTTTAGGCCCTTCAGTCCAATTTAGCCTTTTTTTTTTAGGTTCTATGAGATTCATATATTCGGAAGCAAGGGGCATGAAACGGAAAAATATGTTAGCTGGGGAAAAAAATAGGTTAAAACCTTCAAATTTGGGCCCTATTGATGATCATTCCTTTGGTTGATGAGTACATGAGTTGGTGTTTCCATCTTGTTTACACATTTTCTGCAAAGGGAAACTTGCTTTCCTCCATTATTTCCAGGAACACTGTTGAGATGGGCGTAGTTGATATTTAATGTCAATATAGATGTCCATTCCATAGATGTTAGGTTAATCTTATTCATAAAATTGTTCCCTTATGTATGCAGAAAAGACCCAAGTTATTTCAATTTTCTTGGTGAATATAGCATAACACTGTATGTTCTGGCAGGAATCCCAATAATGTTCAGATATCCGTTGAATAATTACATCAAACCTATAATTATTTCCCGGTTTTTCTTTATTACTCTACATTTAAACTGTAAACATGAATTTGCTGGTATGCTCATAGTGGGCTCAGTTTTTAGGCAGTACACTGTACGAGCCCAACTACAGCATGTTGAAAAATCTATGGAATGATACTTTTTGTGATTGGCAGCTGCAGATGTTTCAGGAAGAAATGATAAAATAAGCGTTAAAAATATTATTTTTCTGAAAATTTCTAAAAATTTACTTATGTCTTAGAGATCCGTGAAATTCGCAAGAAGCAATAACGTGAATTTTTCTCAATTTGACAAATACCTTATATTTATTTATTTATTACATTATTTATAACTATTTGCATAGTTTCATTTTACTGCCGCCTATAAGCCCAAAAACAGAGCTTCTGAATTGCACAACAACACAAATTTCATATAATAATGCAAATTTTGCATATCGTAAATTTTGCATAATAATGCAAAAAGTAAACATAATTCCTGTATTTAGACGAATTTTGGCAACAATATTGTTTTGTTTGGAAGAATTAATTTTTAAACAATATTTTCGTAATTTCCATTTACTCATAATGTGAAATGAATACAATGGCCATGATGACGAAGAATATTTTCTCATGGAGAGGTAGATCAACAATTTTCACCCCAAAACGAACACTATTGTAGTCTGCTCCGTAAGTTCTAAGCTCTTTGTGAATGCCAAATTCTTTTTTTTTTTTTAAGTTTGAAAGAATATAAATTCAATTGAATTTTTTTAATTCGTCAAAGTTATCTATTAAGAAAATCCGTAACAACAACAATTCAATTTTCAAGTAATGTTTGTTTCCAAAATCCGTGCAGACAATTCATTATGAACTTAAAACAAATTTAAAATCAATATTTCATATAATAAATTTTTAAAAAGCGGCAGGATGTTTGATTTAGCTGAGAGTGACAATAGAAATTTCTTAAGTAGTTCTTAATAATTGTAATTGATGAATTATAAATCTTATGTTACATTATATGTAATTTTTAAAGCAACACTGAAATATTAAGATTCTAAAACTACTTTTCCCTAAAAAGAAAATCACTTTCATGGACCTCTACTTATAGTACATGAAATACAGTAATATATTAGCCAACATGATCTGATTTTTATTGTTTAGTACAAATATTATAATATTTATAGATTGCATTTAACATTTTATTCATATTTATGGAGTCTATGTATTTGAATTTGATTTATGTAATTTTGTGAAATATTTTTTCTTTCTCTTATGGTACAGGATAAATAGCAATTAAGTGTAATTTTTGAACAAGAAGGAAGTGTTTAAGGTCTGAATAAATTATTTTATTTTGTAAAATATTCTCATTGATAGATTATTTGATATAACCATGGCATCTCGAGCCTCACCGAAGAACCCTAGGTTAGTGGTAATCCTATATATCCTATACTATTGTTTTCTTTCCTTTTTTCATCTTTTTTATCACTTCCTTTTTCAACACTTTTCCATATATGGTCAATTTTTCTATCGCAATACCCATTTATTTCTGCTATTCTAAAAACTTCTTTCTTTTCCTTTTTCTAGAGCTTCGTTATTATTGCATAGACCAATGGCTCTATGCGCAAAATTGTGCCATAAGTTGTTTTTAATTCTGTGGTGGTGTGTTGAACTCCTGAATATATACGTTTCCCCTTCACTTGTTTTTCTATACACACCTAAACACACTCCCTGTTGCTGTAGGTCTAAGGTCCAAAAAGTTGATGCTGTTGTTCGCCAATTTTTCAATTGTGAACCTCACCCTGTTGTGGTAACTGTTGAATTCATCTAGCATTGAGTCTGAAATGTTCTTCTTAGCTATTACTGAACCGTTGTGTGGCAACTGTGTCCGCCCCTTTGTCATTCTCTGTCATTGCTTGAGGTGTAGGAAAAGATGGAAATCAATGGAATAAATATTGCGAAGTTACTTTAGTCTAATAATATTTAACGTCGTAGTTTGTCTGAAATGTGTCTTGAAGGTCTTTAGTCTGTGCTGTCGTATGATCAATAGATGACGAGATGTGAGTGCCTTGTGCTAATATCTTTGTAGGGGGTAGTGGGGGTAAGTAGTTCCAATTGGTTGTGTCAATGTTTGAGTTCTCTCTGATTGGTGTAAAACAGTTTGTTCTGCTATACAGTTTAAAATATATTCCGTTTTTCTTCGTTAGAACAGGCGAGTTGCGTGGGTCATTAATTACTTGAAGTGTCAAAATCTTCCCGGCTCCAGGTGGTCTGCTTTAGCGGAAGTGGGCGGTACTGGGTTTATGTTTTTATCAATAACTCTGATAACTGAAAGTTATCATAGTTCTGGTTATTTAATCCTGATGGGCTATTTTATTGTGCTTTAACGGTATTAATTTGTAATTGGTGTGATAAAAATGAAAAGAGTTATTAATGTTTTTATATTAAAATGATGGAAAGAGTTAATAAAAAGTTATGTGTAATATATGAAAAAAAAAAAAAAAAAAAAAAAAAATGGGAACGAGATCCGGGCTGTAGGGTGGATTTTTAAACACTCCCAGCAAGTCTCCTGTGGAAGCTCAATGGTTCAGATCCCAGGCGCACAGATGGACAAACAGACACTTCCTCTTATTATATAGATTGCCAAGCAGGAGCACAACACAAGATTAGAACACCTTGTACTATTGATTGACAGACCTTTATTTATTTCAAGGTCACAGAAACTACTAGTAATGGCCATGGGTGTCGGCATGCTGACCATATGACCCTAATTCTGCCATCTGTCTATGGTAGGTGAGCAGCGGTCGGGTGGTAGGCCTAGTCTCTTCAGAGATGTACCACCACGGAGTTTAGTTTATTCCAATAAAGATTTTTAACAGTATTTAAGACCTATTTAAACAATATGAAAGTTACAACATTCTGTTACCAAGAAATATTTTTAAAACTTTGGCAACCAAGACCATCACAAGTTATCGTTGCAGCCTTTTATAGTGATAATGGCTACCCATGAAAGCATGCGAGTGGGTGAATAATCATGAAACATATTATATTACATGATACTATATTAATCATGAAACATTATATTACAACTCAAAGGAACATTTACAATTTGTTTTCCAGTGACTTTATGCTATTTAACCATTGAAATCATATGCCATTGGACCTTTAAAACCAGTCACGGTATTCCATACCGGCCCATACCGCCTCACTTCCCTCACTGATGATGGACTAGGTGCTGGAAATAAAGATTCTACCATGATAGCATGAATGGGAAATAGATGAAAAACTGTTGTAGAAAAAATAAGTTGTAATATATCAAGCTTACCATATTTATTTATTTCTGTACAATCATAGCTAATTTAACCTAAATATAAACTTCATAATAGGAAGATCCCGTCATTGTCTGAACAAACAAGTTACAATTAAATACCATAAGTTTACATTCTTCCCCGGATTTGATTCTTTTTCTCTTTCTTGTCCTGTTTAATGAGCTTAATAAAGTAGTCTCTCTAATCCGACACATAAGACCGGGCCATGTTATGTCGGATTACTGGGTTTTCAATGAAAAAACCTAATTACTTAAGAGAGTATTTCGTAAAAGGTCCGCCTTTAAACCACTATCAAAAACTAGATAGGGAAATAATTACTGAAAACGAGATATATATTCGTTTGAATAGTGCAGAAATATATTGTGAACCAACTTAAATTAAAATAGTGTTACAATAGTGTCCCCTAAATTATTTATACAAAACGATTGGGGAATTTACAATACTGTATATAGTATACGTGTCCAGTATTCAGTAACTTAAAATATTAAAATACTAAAAATTACACATACAGTAAAACCTCTCTGTAACGACCATCGCTGGTTCCACGGAAAAGTGGTCTTTAAGAGGGGTGGTCTTTTAATAGGGGGAATGCATTTTTATGTCTTGAAACTGAAAATACAATAGAATAAATACGGTACAATACAAAAGGTGTATTATGCAAGTTAACACACAGTTGATTATTACTTACTTTTACAGTATAATGGGGTAAAGTTTTCCAGGAAAAAAAAGACATGTCTATTTTCCCTACATTACATTTGCTATTAGGACAATGAAAGGAACTCGACCGGCACGCTTCTTAGAATCGAGAATTTCAGAAACCCCCTCATGTCCACTGAATAAACGTTTTCATAAGAAATAGAATTACCCCTCCGAGTCACTGTGATCATGTAGATAATAAAGGCATGAATTCTTAAGGGTATTGAAACAAGCAGGTAAGAGGTACGAGATTGGAATGTGTCCTGTTGAAGCCGCGGTACTTGTACGCTGTCTACTGTAAGGTATTTCCCAGAAGGCGAAGAGGAAAACAGCCCAAAAACATTATTCAACCATATTCTCATTTCTGTTCAATCACTCTTGTAAAAGCACTGTATTGAAAATTGAAGAGATGTCTTGCAGTGCCCACATCAGTATTCCTGTTCAAATGCTGATTAATGCCTACCATTTGAGTAAATATTTTTTACGATTTTGGTCGTTATAGAGGAGTTTAACGTAAATGAAACTCTGGTCGTTGGTCGGGGAGAGGGGTGGTCGTATAATAGGGGTACAAATAACATTGGCCTTATGGGTTTTACTATCGGTTCCTAGAAAAATTGGTCTTTAAAGGAGGTGGTCGCTAAAGAGGGGTGGTCTTTAAGACAGGTTTTACTGTATATCATTTACAAAGATTTTAAAATATACAAAGGTAATATTGTTGCATATGTTTGCACCAGTCAATTAGTTAAAAACAATTTCTTAAGCCATTAATTATATACTCTGTTTTTTAAATCTTGAATTGAAACATTCTTTTGTCGTTGAAATATTCTCTGACATAATGTTCACAGTCTATATGTATTTTTTCCTTTTTTGCTAGAAGTGCAAAATTGGATGGCTTCACTATTACGTTGGTGTTGTGTTCTGCTGTAGTCTTGTCTATAACTCGTTTTCAGTGACGATTTTCCTGTCTCAGTGTTTAGAGATGCATTTCGACACTGGTATGTGTCATCATTAGGGACCGGATTTTTAGGTTTTTAAAAACACTGTTTTAGGTTTTCCATTAGGTGAAATAGTTTTTTTTAGGTTTTTGTCCAAAATATCGTTTTCGGGTAGAATAATTAATGAATTTGAATGTGCTACATAGGATTCAATACATAATACTTGTAAAGTTTAACTTAACAAAATTGACTTAAATTTGTGTAAACTTGCTTTAGGACAATATTATACAATCGAAGAAAGGAAGCATAAACAATCAAAAGAAGCAGTGAAAATAAGATTTTCTCACATTTCCTGGTTACAGTCTATCACTAAAATCTTTCAAGAATCTCAACTGTGAAATTCTTCCTATTATCTCTTAGAATGCATTTGAAGGCAGAAAATGTCCTTTCAACCTCACATGACGTCAACAATGGTTGTTCGTACGAATATTTTAAAAGGAATACGCCGGTACTCTTACATTTCCTCTCTTGGTACTGTCATCCTAGACGATATTGAGTTGAACGAAATGCTTGTAGTATTAACTTCAACCCGACAAAAATCGTCTCTCCGCAGAATATCGATTTCTCAACTGACGGTAGCCTAAATTAGATATTTTAGGTTTTATATCCCGTTTAGGTACATTTAGGTTTTTATACCCCATTTAGGTATTTTTAGGTGCCACAGAATTAATGTGGGTGAATCCTATGGACATGATTCGAAAAAGTGTATGATCGCTTTTTGTTTTGGAAGCAAGGGGAAAAATAGGTAAAAACCTAAGAATCCGGTCCCTAGTCATCATCAGTCTGAACTGTTTTCATCCCTATAATATAAAGCCACATGGCTGACTCACTCACTCACTGACATTAATGTTTGCCCACTTCCAGATGAGCTAGAAACTTGAAATTTGTTACACATATAGCTTTTAGGCTGTAAACCACAGGAAGATTCAAAAAAGTTAATTTTTTTAATTTTTAGTTGGCTCGGTTTCCATGGCAACGGTATTATCAAACAGTGTTCACATAGGGCTCTGAAAGTTTAGAAATAATTATTTCCGTAAACCTAACAGGGTGGTCGAGAATGTAACTCTTGGACTCACATTCTGGAGGTCCCAGGTTCATAATTAATTAAACCTAATTAACATTTTTTTTTTTTCTAGGAATACCAACATTTTCTTCTGTCTGTTAATTTTTCAGGTGTGGCAAAAAGGTAATAGTCAATACAGTAGACTAAATACACGCACTCTATCTCCCATAGATCTTTTAAAAAACCTTTCCCAAGAACCTCAGCGGGGTTTGGAGGCAGAGCCCCCAATGAGCAAAGTGAGTGGCTCATATAAAACTGTAATACACTGAAAACCCGATCTTTTAAAAACATGTTAAGATCATTTAAATTTTTAACATGCAACTAAATTTGACTAATTGCCATGTCAGAATTTAGCATTTCTCTCTTAGAACAATTTTTAACATCTTCATGTTGTGTGTGTACGTGCACGCGCGTGTGTGTGTTCCCCCCCCCCCCCCCATTTTGAAACTGAAGAATATATATAAACAAAAATGACATCGTAAAGTCTATAGTTAAGTAGGTAATATTTTCTATATATGATTACTAGCATGTGCCCGTGGCTTCGCCCACGATAATTATTTCAAAAATTAAAAATTAAGAGCATAAAGTTAAATCATTATATTTATTAACACCTAAATCACGTGGACTACATACCACGATTAGATAGCGTCGCCTGGTAAAAGCGACCTCAGATTCGAGTTCCTTGGTCCAGAAAACCCCTGTATAGTGAGTTTCGTCCAAATAAAACAATGTTTGACCATATTAGGGCTTACAACATTCAAGCGATCGCAAAAGTTTTATTTCAAGGTATGACAAAAATAGACAAAGCCAACTGTAATTGTCAAACTTCCATTTAATTTAATTCCAAACCCATCTGAAACCCACTGGCAACAATATGCTTTAATGTCAAATGTGATTTGGATTCGATAATTCTGTGTAAGAAGGGATTAAGTATTCTCAAAAACATTTCATTTTTGGCATTTAAAATCAGAATTTTTCAAAATCCTTTCTTAGTGAGCACCTACATTATGAAACGAAGGTACTGTCAAAATTCCAAGTCTCTACCTATTATAGTTTAGGCTCTACATTGATTCCTGTCAGTCAGGACAAAGCCTTTTATATATATAGAGATACTTATAAATCAGATTTTCAAGGTATTTAAGCCCTAAATTATTTTTTTAAGGCAAAATATTTAAAGGTGAGGCATCATTCAGGTCGTTTTTGTAAATTATATACCTAGGTATGTGTGGAACCTTGCACAAAAAATATAAAATTCTGTTCAGTTCTTGCATTGCAGACACGCCAGCTAAGAGCATGTGGTTTTTTTTTTTTAAAGTTCAGTACAGAGGAGTTGATGAGCTCTTGAAATGTTTTGTTTGTTGTCTTCTGCCTTTACATACACACATGCTTTGATGCGAAAGAGTGCACCGTTGCACAAAGGATGAACCACACACTTTCTTTTGATTGTTTATTGCCTTGACATGCACATGTTTTCACGAGCCTAAACCCGAGCAAAAAAGCTTGTGATTGGAGGAAGTTAATGTCACATGACCAGAGCTTTTTGTGTCAGACTACTTAGACTCTACAGTATTATAAACATCATTAAAACAATATTTTCCTACAATGATTAATATGACTAGAGTTTTGTTTCTTCATGTGGGGAACATCTTATCCAATTTTCAAAGGAACAGTTGGCTGTGAAAAAGACCGTTAACAAATTACATCGCTATTATTCGATTCAGTTTTCATTGCCGAGCAATCAGAGCTCTCAGTCTATCTATTTCATTTCTCAGCTTTCCTATTGGCCTCTCACTCCATGTAGTCTTTTTCTATATAAAACGTTTTATCAGTTAGTTCAATTCTCCCAGAAGATGGCAGCAGATATAGCTGCCAAAAGCTCAGAAAGAATCCCCTAATCATTTGACTGAAAGCCCAAGAAACCATTATCCAAATTTTGCAAAAGTGCTGAATTTGAAAAGTTTGATTATGTACAGGTAGGGCAAAAAACACAGACGGACTAAAATATCTAAGTTGCCAATATGAGCCACTGTGCATGCCTAGCGGCATTCACAGGATAGCAGGGAATGTACTGAAATTTGTTCTAGTGTCGACTATTGACTTAGCCCATTTCGAAACCCATTAGAAAATAAGCTAGTAAATTAACAATTAATATTTCTATGATATACTTCAAAAAACTGACAGTCACGAGAATTGAACCTGTGACCTTTCGCATGAAGGTCATGCGCCCCAAGCACCTGAGCTATTCAACTAAGACGAAAGCAGTAACCAGCTGCGTGACTGTTGTCCAACTACAGGTAGGGGGGAAAAAAAAGCGGACCGACTAAAATATCTAAGTTGCTGATATGAGCCACTGCGCATGCCTAGCGGCATTCACAGGATAGCAGGGAATGTATTGAAATTTGTTCTAATGACGACTGTTGACTTAGCCCATTTCAAAACCCATTAGAGGTAATGTAAGAGGGTTGTAACTTGAGCTATAGTGTCACAATTATCTGTAAAAATCCTCATGTTCGGGGAAATCCTTCCCTCATCAGCTACAAGAGTCGGTCTGCTTTTTTTTTCCCCTACGGTCTAAGGAATACGCATGGACACTGGTGTGAACAAGGCTCTGAAATCAGCTACAAGAGTCTGTCCACTTCTTTTTTCCCTACCTGTACAAAAAAAAACTCTTTAGACAGGCAAATATTCAGCACTTAACATACTGGCTCATGGATGTGTATAGGCTATACCCTAATTTAAGTGTCCTTTTTATACAAAAACATGTTTGAAGCTAGGAGAAAGAGCCACCAACGTAGCACACAGGCCGGAGATGTTGGCCATTGGCAACCTCACTCTGGAAAGCAGTTCACTGAAGCACTGACCTTTTTGGCTACATATAAGTACATTACTTACAATTCCATGTGTAGGCCCCCCATCCTTGTTTTTATCAAGGAATTCGGCAAGAATTATGAGTCTTATACACAGTAAAATAGTAGAACCCCGCTTATCCGAATTTCGATGATCAAACGAAACCAGGGTTAACAAACTGCTGATTCCTCCACTTGTAAATGTTTCTATCTTTGAAGAATTTCTTTAAAGCCTCCAGAATATATAAATTACAATAGAAAATGGGACAATGAAATAATGGTACTGTATAATAATTATAAATGAGTTGAATTTTATACAAAAACTTCAATAGTTGAAGTATAGCTGTTGAATTTTATACAAAAACTTCAATAGTTGAAGTATAGCTGTTGACAATGGCCGTGAAGGCACTGAAACTAGTACAGGTAAACTATAACAAAAGTGAAGTTTTTGTGTAAAATTCAACTCAATTATGTTATATAACTTCACTGCATTAACTTCCAATACAATTTAACGGTACTGTAGTTCCTTGCAGTAAAACCATCGTCACGTGGTTCTTGTCAAAAGGTCATAAATAGAGTCCAGATGTTTATGACATGTCACATTTTCTTCCTGACTTTTATTTCAGTCATAGCACTAAATTAAACAAGACCTGAATAATTGTGATTTCTTTTAGATTTACTTTATACATCATATATTGGCATATATAGGTCATTTTTGCAGTTTTGATCATGTGCAAATTTTTGCAGTTTAAGGTCATATTTCGGTTACATTTGTGGATGTCGTTTTACTTCAGAAGTGTTAAATGGTTGATATTTTGTCTATATTCTAAAAATTACTAATTTCTAGAAAGAGTTACTGATATTCTGGTCTCACTGTCAGTGGAATGCAGCTTAGTTACTAGTTACCAGCTAAAACTGCACAGTCCTCCAAATTGTCTGACTTCCCAAGAGACTCCTGGAGATGATTTCTGCTAACATTCCTCTCAATACTGACTGACTGATTGACTCTTTCCTATATGTCCAGTGTCTGGGCGAAGGGCCTCTAATTGGAGGTTTCTGATACCTATGTGAATTTTGTTACGCTTATTTTCCAAGAGGGCAGAGGGACAGGTGGTAAGCCCATCGCCTCACAACCCCCCAGGAAACTAAGGTATTACTTGGACGTGAAAGGGCCAAGAAATGTTGTCCAGAGGCTCTAATTTAGGTTTGGAGTTCTTTAACGTGCCATAAGTCTATGACACGGGCCCCCCAGCTTAAAGTCCCTCCCGGAGGACTCCGTGCCTGGCTTTTTACGTCTGGAAAAATCCATCGACCGCAGCCGAGTTTGATCCCGTGACCTGCGGATCTAGAGGCGGGCAAGCTACCCCTAGACCACTGAGGCCGACTTCCTCTCAATAAAGTAAAGAATATTAATTTGAAAACTTCATGAAGCACAACGTCTAGAATCCAGACACATCAGCATTGAGGACTTTTTTGTTTAACTTCTTACTATCAAAGTGTGTTGGATCAAATTAAAATAAATTACCGGAGTAATAAGATTTAGGTTTCCAATGATGGATCGTCAGATGCTTTTAAAAGAGCCGTTGTGAATGTTTTATTCACAAGCTCTTTGGTGTCCGTCTTGGTAATATATTTTTACTAGATTCACAAGTTCTTGATGTTGTAAATCACTCAACAATTCTGATCAAATAATGTTAATAAACATTTTGTGTGATTCATTATATAATTCTTTGTTTGGCAATAATAGTCTTTTTAGGTCATATTTAGCCATTACTTCCTCTGCCCGTACCATAGGTACTATAGGTAGAGGAAGTATTGTTTTCGACCCTAAAATTCGAAGTTGAGTTTTTAGCATATATACACGTTTCAAGGCCCCCTGAATCCAAAAATACTATTTTTGGAAACATGTCTGTGTGTGTGTCTGTCTGTGTGGAAGTTTGTGAACAGGCTAGCTCCGAAACGGAGAATCGTATGAAAACAAAATTTCGTATTTGGGTCAGGTACCTTCTGAAGATGTGATTCGAAGATTGGCGACAAATTTCTCTTATTTTTAAGGGGACTTTACATGAAGAAATTTTCGTTTTTCGCGATTTTCTCGAAAACGGCTCTAACGATTTTCTTTAAAATGTGCACATGTGTTCCTTTTACTGAGAGCTAAAACTTTTATTTGAAACTTTTTTTCGAAAAAATTCTCTGAGGGTAGTTACAGGCCACCCACTGTTCACCCACTGTTTGTAGAAATTTTGTCTTGCGTGATGAACAACTGAATACGCGCTCTTCCACGGCCTCTTATTCTATATAAGAATGTGAAGTGAGAAAGATGTATTGTTGGCCCGGTATAGAGTAAAGAAGTATCTGAGGGAAATATTCGATAATTTTGGAAATTATTCTTTACGGCGGAAAGTTCAATAAACGTCTGCAGTCACTTGTTCTTTTTTAAGTTTGTTATATAGGCTAGCCTGCGCTTTTAGTCGCATCATTGAAAGAAGAAGTATTTATAGGATAATAATAGCGTAAAATTGTGTCTTGCGATTCTGTAAAAGGATATGTGAATACTGCTAACTTTTTTTTTTGGGCAGAGGAAGTTATGTGACTTTCACATCAGATTTTTTTTGAGGTCATATTGCCTTGCATATTTCTGGCATTTTTAGGTCATAAATATCTGGACCCTAGTCATAAATATGTTTTAACCAGTAATGTCACGCAAACAAAATTAGTCATATTTGGTCCTTGAATTCCACTGTCTTCATGTATACACTAGTTTAAAATACAATGGATGGGAATAATTAAGAGACTGAGTGGTGATAGAACGAACATTATTTTTCCCCCACCATCCAAGGAGGTTGAAAGGACTGTTGATTTTGGAGTCCCACGTGAGTGGATCGATAGGTATGCTCGGTGTACGACGTTTATGGGAGATAGTCACCAGCCAACAGGGGGTGTGGAAGATTCCTCGTTTTGTGAGCAGTGGGATTCAGAAGGCATCTGAGGAAGGGTCGAGGAAAGACTCGAAACATAATGCAGCATTATTTTAACTATTCACTGTGAGTAAAATTTTATATTGTATTTTAAACTAGTGTAGTCACGCAAACATTTTGCACATTCAACCTTTCGTCTCCCTCAAAATGACAGTCTTTTGTTGGGTTGTTGAAATTAAATACTTAGCGAAGTGCATACACAAAATAAGTATTTATTAATGTGAATGTGCCTAGAATTTACAATATCCAAAATTTGATGTCAGAATGCAATTATCTTGTATTTTTTGTTTTTCTTTCGGATAAACGGAGTTCTACAATACAAGCCTGATCTTTCTAGTTATATTCACAGATATGACCACAGCCTGTTGGGCATTGTTTGTTAGTTTCCCACCACTCTTGCAGGTGGGCAAGATGACCACCATGGGAACAGCCTTGACACCAAGCATATAGGCCTCGGACCACTTGGTGGCACACGCTGCACAAAGCACAGTCTGAACAATGGCATCGATCACACAGCCAGCCAGTTCGCAACAACACTTTACTGCAACGACCACAGCTCGTGTGTACTATCGTGGATTGCTGGTTCAGCTGCATCACGCTTGGGATCCACGCCAGCTGGATAACCTGCAATTATATATTTTTTTATATATTTTTATATACGGTATATATTTATATTTATACAAAATATTTATACAAAACAAAACAAGACCACCCGAATGAGCATGCGCTCATGCTCGGGCACAGTTCAGCCATTTACATTACAAAATACATAAAGAAAATATAATTAAATCAAAACCTAAAAAATAATAATAATAAGAAAGAACAGAAAAGTAAAAAGAAAAAAAGGAAAAGTAGTAAGAACAAAAATTGAAACCCTGAGTTGTTACAAATAAAATTGTTCCTTAATTGTCTACTAAGTACAGAGTGAAGTAACTTTTGAACTATGAAATAAGATTTTTGATAAACTTATTGAATTTTTTGTTGTTCATATGTACTATTTCTGGATGTGACCTAATAATTAATTATTAAATTTATTAATACTAAGGAGCGCAGCTCATTTGGTGCTGAGGACAATAGAATGGAAATGTCCGTGTGTATGTATGTGCAATAACTCATATATTGATCTTAAATCTCTACTCTTAAGCTAATTTTTGCAGTGACACATTTATACGTGACAATGTTAAAAGATGCAGTAGAAGAGATGTGCTTTAAGCACTGCCTTCTAAACTGTATTAATCGTGTATACACTGCCTGTCCTATACGGCTAATTTTGCGTACTCGGCGACATTACAGATGGCAGCACCTTTCACACCCAGACTGCTTCTTGTTTTTTGCTACGACATTGTTGATTATGTAGTGCTGTCACCGCCGTCTCGTAATCACTGCCTTCTAAACTGTATTACTCTTCGAGACGGCGGTGCTCATAATATAGTCTATCAATGCGTCTAATTAATTTACATTTATTTTAATTATTGCTCCAAAATTCCATTTCATGGTAAGTGTCATATACTGCAATAATATTACGTTCTAAACAAATAACACAAGCATCTGTGTCTGTTTAATGCTTATTTTGATTAGTGATTGCTGCAATCTGGGTGTGAACTGTGTCTCCTCTACTGGATAAATTAGGCAATTTAACAATACTCTGAACTCCATGTTAAAATAAAGCATAGGACAGGCAGTGTAATTCTCGAGACGGCGGTGGCTTTAAGGCAGAAATATCTAATAATATAAGACATCTACAGACATGGGACTGTTGCACTTACTTGCATATAAATGACATTGTCCTGTCTAACTAAATGGAAGGTCTCTTTCCGCAAAACATACCTGTGTACAGACTTCCCACAGTCGATGTCGTGCCAGAGTATCGAGATACCCCAGCAACCAGTGCTCCTGCGTAGCTTCATCCAGTATAGTGAGCGTGCGACGCTTGTCTCCCAGAGCCAGTAACACCGAAGCCGAAGTCTGAACATCTCCATTGCTAGCATGATGCTTGAGCATTTCCACTACTATGTGACTTGGATCCCAGAGTCCAAGGCGAGGCAATACAGTCACTGTCAGAAGTGAAGACGGCTGATCTTCAACAGTCACTGGCTGCGAATCTGAAGTAAACATGTTAACATTATAGAAACTAATATTGGGAAGAACACAGTGAAGTCATCATATAAATTATTAAGGCTATATTTCACACTTGAACTTCACTATTAAATATTTACCTAGGACTACGTAGTTTCAGTCACCCTTGTGACTATCTTCAGCTACATCTGAATTTTTGTTGGTAGCACTGTTTCCTTTTACTACCACCCAGATGGCACCCAGCAGTCAGGATTGGTAGTAAAAGGAAACAGTGCTACCAACAAAAATTCAGATGTAGCTGAAGATAGTCACAAGGGTGACTGAAACTACGTAGTCCTAGGTAAATATTTAATAGTGAAGTTCAAGTGTGAAATATAGCCTTAATAATTTATGTTAACATTAGATTAAATTATTCGGAAAAACACTGAGGAGTGTCATATTATATATTAAAAGTTAAAACATTCATCTTCCAGTGACAAGTAACTTAAGGTCATTGTCCTTAGGGATGTGAAATTCATAGCTATTGCTCTGAATACATTGTGCATTCTGCAAGTTATTGTTTCACCTATGTCTCTGATATTACAAATTACATATAGAGATAAGGTCCCAATCTTTCCACTGTGTATAGTATCAAAATACGCGCTTTACCTTTTTTTATATAAAACCAATGGATGGCATACTTCTCTTTCCTCACAACGTTTCAACCTGGACCCCAGGTCTTCATCGGGTGAATACTGAATAACCCTGGGGAACATATATACAAGATGTTTCAAAATGAATATCGGGGTTTTAAGGCTTTGTAGAATTTAGTACATTTAACATACAATTATAAATAATACATCAAATGAAAGAGCAACTCAAACAGTTTTGTTGGTACTCAAACAGTTTTGTTGGTACTCATAATGTTCGCATCTGGGAACCCGAAAATCCCCACGAGATGGTACAGTTGCAATGAGACTCCCCTAAATTGAATGTTTTATTTGTGCCATATCCCGGCGGAAAGTTTATGAGCCCTTCTTTTTCCTTGAAGCAAGTGTAATTTGAAATTCTTATCTTGATGCGCTACAACTATGGCTCTTTCCTCAATTGGAAGAAGCTGAACCAGAGAACGTGGTATTTGGCAGCAAGATGGGGACCACCCCTCTGGCATCATTCAGTACGCGAATGGTTAAACAATGTTGTATCCGACCGCTGGATTGGCCGGAAGGAGCCAGATGACAGAGCTTGTTTCGCATGGCCTCCACGTTCACCCGATCTGACGCCATGTGATTTTTACCTTTGGGGATTCATAAAGGATCAAGTGTATGTGCCGTCACTACCAACTGACCTACCTGACTTAAGACTCAGGATTGAAGCAGTTGTTGCAACAATTACTCCAGACACACTGATCAAGGTTTGGGAAGAACTCGCCTATCAACTCCATGTGTGCCATGTGATGAATGGTGCTCACATTGAATACTTGTAGGAAAAACTGTTTGAGTTGCTCTTTCATTTGATGTATTATTTATAAATGTTAAATGTACTAAATTCTACAAAGCCTTAAAACCCCGATATTCATTTTGAAACACCATGTATAACACGCGCCTTAAAATTATGGTATGTAATGATAATTACAGTATAACTGATTAATTAAGAATAAAACTGGCAAAATAATTTTATATATGGGCCTATAGATTTTTTCTTTCTTTCTTCAAATTTCCTTTCGAAAAATTTGGGGGCGGGTAGTGTTCAGGTATATACGGTAATTTCTCTGGGTTAGTGTCGTTTAACTCTTAACTGAGCTCAGTGACAGGGAAAACAAATGTGTGGCTAACTATTAGGTAGGCCTATTATCTAAATAACCCTAACTGAGATCTGTACACTCAGGCATGATTCTTAAGCCACAACATGTAATTTCATATAATTAGCACTTGTAAGAATCTTTATTACAACTAACAGCTCTCTCAATCAAACTTACCATGGTCATTTAAATCCGGAGACCCATGGTTTGGGAACTGCTCTGGTGGCGGCGAACGATCTTTAATCTCATGTCTCAAAGGAAAAGCTTCACTCGGTAATGTCCAGTCTTGCTGCGGCTGACTATCCAACACCATGTGGGACCCTCCTAACAAGCCATTGCTTAGACTCAAATCCACCATGCCATTGTTCATGCGGTCAAAATCTACACTAAGTGGGTCCATTTCACCGTCACCAAAGAAGAAGTCGCCTTGAGGTATGGACAAGCTCCCTAAGCCAATTCTGCCGTTGAAATGCTGTTCTGGAGTTTCATCTGTTTCTGTCTCGTCCTCGCCAGCACTCATTGCCCCTCCGGGTGTCTCCCCACCACCCCCAAGCAATGAACGCTGATCTCCGTCTCCACCTATGCTGGGCTCTGCACCAGTGCTCGTCCCCAAAGTTGTCTGAGGAACTCCCAAACCAGTCTCTTCTCTCGAAACATTTCCTGAAGGAGTCTGCTGTCCGAAATCACCAACTTTGCTACTATATAAAGTCTTTACTATACTCCACACTAGACTAACCTGAAAATGTAATGAAAACAAGATAGCAATTAGGATGAAAATACACTCAAGACAAATTTTACTAAATATATTAGGATCTAGAAACAACATTGAAACTGCCTAGCTATAAAAATCAATTATTATGTATTTTAAAAGGCACTGTAAATGTGAAATTTACTGCTCAGAAATGGATAATTGCTTTCAAGAAGATAAGAAAGGCTTCATAGTTGAGCCAACCATCAGGTTCGAAAGTCATTAGTAGAAGCATGTATTTTTGGTGAACATTTTTCCCCGATTTTGTAAATTCTTTAAATAATTTTTTTTTTTAATTTGAATATAGGCCTACAATAAATTTCCGCTAATCTGAACCAGATGGGACCAAACACTGTCCGGATCACCAAAATTCCGGATTAAACATAATTTTAATTTAAAATGCAAATACTGTACTGTAATATAAGTTTTAGATGGGTAAAACTACAAAAATCAATGATTTTTCATAAATATAACTTTTCCTAAGTAGACCAAAGTTTTTAACCTTTCTAACAACAGCTGTGGGGAGTGGGCCAGTTCCTGGAAAACAGGATGCATGAGCCAATTTCTTTGTCTGCATTTGTCGACGCTAAGGATGTTAAAAATTAGTAAATCCTGCTTTTTTCATTCTTTTTAAATTTTGTCTGGATTAAATAGATGAACAGGGTCTGAATTAAGAGGATTCGACTGTATTTTTGGCTATTTTTATTTAATTTCGTCAACAGCCATGCTATTTCCAGAGAAGCCATTTGTCAACGCTGAGGATGTTGAAAATGAGTAAATCCTGCTTTTTTCATTTTTTCCAAAATCTCGTCTGGATTAAATAGATGAGCAGGGTCTGAATTAGGAGGATTCGACAGTATTTTTGGCTATTTTTATTTAATTTCATCAACAGCTATGCTATTTCCAGAGAAGCCATTCTCTACACCCAATATGGCAACAAAGTGCAGGAAATTTGAAATCAAGTGTGGGGAATTTAAAACCACGCATCCAGTAAATCCTTATTCTGCTAGCAAAAGGTTGAAATTTATATATGTTCGGCAAGTTAACACTTTGCGACCCGAGCGGCTCCCCTTTCCATCGGCCCGGTCGCCTTCTCCGCCAGGCAGGCTTCCCCTCCGCCTACCGCGCATCGTCCCGCACGCATCTACCCCGCTGCCGGCCGCTACTAAGCGCCGGTAATGCAGCTTCCTGTGTTAAGCCGCAGCTTACTCTAATGATTGCCTTGCACCATACATAATATTTCACAATGTTTAAAAACGATTATAAAAACAAAATAAAATTTCACGAATTATATTAAAACAATACCCTTGTACCAAACATCATAATTCACGATCTTTAAACACCGATTTGAAAGAAAAAAAAAATCACAATATATAAAAAATCGAAATTTACATAATATTTCCCAATTTTAAAAAACGCCGTGTTAATTGATGCAGAAAAATTCCCTTGCACCAACACTACTACTCTTTTCATAACAAACAAACCATCTCAAAATTAGAAAACCCGATTCTTGCGTTAACACTCGCTAGCGCCAACTAAATTAGATAACTAAAATATACCGGAACTTCCTTCACTGCTCAACTGTCCTTCGTAGCGTAACGGATAAGTCTCTTGGCTACGATGCTAAGGGTCATGCGTTCGATCCCCGTTCGATCCAAAATTTACTGTTAGGAATAGGTCTCGAATAGGTAGGTAGGGTGAAGAGGAGGTGAGAGGAAGAGAGGAAAGAGACGGGAAAGGAAGAGAAGAAAAGAATAAAGGAATAATAAATTATTTTTCTCTTTCACCATTTCCTTACTAGATGTCGCCACCGTCGCTACTTTCCTAGTAGTTCTAATGCCGCCGCTAGGTTTCTCGTAGTGGGTGTGGGCTTGGTCGGGTCGTAATGTGTTATTTTCCCATATGTTCTTTTACTGTTATGCCTCTGCAAACACCCAGATGTGGTGCAAGTGGATAAGATCTCAAGATTACGATGGATTGGACGTGTGAAGAGGATGAAAGAGACTGAGGACCCAGAAAGAGTTGTGGACTGCAAACCTGAGGGAAGGAGAGGTAGAGGAAGACCCAAAATGTGTTGGATGGATGGTATTATGGAGGATTTGAGGAAACTTGGAGTTAAAGAATGGTGGAAGGTCGCCAAAGACAGGGACATTAGGAGAAGAGTTCTTAAGGAAGCCGAGGCTCGATCCAGGCTGTAAAGCTATTGATCATGATGATGATGATGATGATGACTTTTACTGTTAATGAGAACTCCAAGTGTAATGGGCACTTACAACCTATTAAAATCTCATTAGATTATATATGTAGCCCATAACATTGCCCGAAGCTAGAATAGTAATACAGTAGAGTCCCGCAATTCCGAACTAATTGGGACCGAACACTGTTCGGTTTAGCGGGAATTCGGAATAGGCGGATTTCATGAATAATATCAACATATTGACTTATTAAGGCGTAACTGAACTCATATCACGCACAGATGCGGCAAATGCTCTTGACCTCGCCTTACGCTACGTCGAACAACACGCTTCATCAACACCAAAAAATGTTAAGTTCCTGCAGCAATGGCGGAACATTGCATTTTCAAGTCAATTCACTGACTTTACTTCATAAGTGTGTGCGGAATAGGCGGATTTTCGGAATAGCGGGGTTCGGATTAGCGGGAGTCTACTGTAATTCTAGCATATGAATTATATCAGTGTTTTTTTCAATTATTAGTGCATGCCATAGTCCCTATTAACATGGATAATAGGGAGTTTGTGTAATAGTGATGATTATCTTGGAAACACTGGGGTTATTGGTGCCATAAACCATCATTCATTGCCGGAAATATACTTTTATTTTTAAAAACTTCAATAAATTGGTGATATACAAAGTGTGATGTCTTCACACAATGTTTACTTACATGATGTTTATTAAGATCTTTGGCAACAGCAGCATTATGGTCACAGATGTCTGCCAGAGCACGTCCAGAGAGAATATACCTGCGAGCACACTCATGGAAGCATCGTGTTTCTCTTGGACTCTTGCAAAGGAACCTGTGCATCACACTAGCAGCCTGGCAGAACTGTTCACTATGGAGCTGAGGCTTGCGAAGTATTCCTGCAAATTTGGCTGAAGTACGAGGCTGGTTCACATTCATTCGACAAGCGTAAGTCACGTCACCTTTACTGTTCAAAGATATGCCTTGAGGATTTGCGTTATTTGCTGGTCGAGACGCATCTTGGAATATGTGCTGGTACAATGTACAATCCTGTAAAGAAACACGTGAAAAAGTGAATGGATAACAGCTTAGGATTTCAATATATATGTGGCACCCTGAAAAGAACATTGGGAAAGAAAGTAAGGAAGGATACAGATTCAAAATTTTATAAATTACTGGCTGTACCTACATTATTGTATGGTGCGGAAATATGGACTCTGAATAAACAAATACTGAAAAGAATAGAAGCTGCAGAAATGAAATATCTACGATTTGTGGCAGGATATACATTGATGGATAAATAAAGAAGCGAATATATTCGTGATGAATTGGAAATAAATAGCCTTAGAAATAAAATAGAAGAGTATAGGAGAAAATGGCATGATCTGTAGTATGGACCCCATTAGAATGCCTTGGAAAAGTCTGAATTATCAACCGAGAGGTGGAAAGAGGGACAAGGGACGTCCAAGGAAGAGATGGAAACAGCAACTTTAATAAATGGAGCCGGAACGAATTAATAAGGTTTAATCCCTGAACGAAGAAGAAGAAGATAACAGCTTAGGCTTTCATGACCAGCGTTAAAATAGCTTGACAAGTTTTCCAAGCCTTTGTGGTGGATTCCCAGTACTGTACCAAGAATCTTGTCACAGTTTAAAGGAATCTTAGAAATGGATCACTTTGTATATTACCCTGCTAGTTGACAGGAAGACATGTGGATCTCCTCTCCACGCAACTCCTGTGGCTACATCTTTATGTTCGTTAAATGCTGCGAAAGGTATGTAAGGTCGTCGGACATCCCACACATTTATGCTACAGTCCACAACCAAAGCACAACTTGCTATATGATACTTCCTCTGAGGTCTCCACTTGATGTGTCCAACAGATGCTATTGTGTGAATCGTGTGTTCCAATGTGGGCTTCGCCGTGAGATCCCATACCTGCAATAATAAAAACAGAAAAGCCAGCTCAAACATTAGAAAAATCTTGGGACTGAGACTCACTGTCAATCAATACCAACTTAAAAGTAAACAGAGAATCAAATAATGCATATTCATAGTGACTTTAGAAAACAAAGATTTAAAACTTGTATGTAGGCTATAGGTAGGGAATAAAAAGCGGACCTACTAAAATATCTAAGTTGCCGATATTTGAGTAGCCTAAGTCTGTTTTTTTTTTTTAAACCTACCTATACACATCAAGGAAATGAAGTCTCACAAACTCACAAAATGACAATAAAAATCAGTGTTCGAAATGAGCCAGTATGCACTGGTATGTAATACCCGTGTGCCACTAAATATAAGAGAACGGATGGTGGCATTATATCGAGGGTTGACTGTATATATATTTTCTCCCTTGACGTGACACACTATACAGGATCTTTAAGGATGGAAAATGCCAAATTTGTCACTTGGCTGCAAACCCGTTACCTTGATAGTTTTGTCACGACTAGCAGTAGCAAGCCAAGCCACTTCAGGATGCCAGTCACATGCAAATACAGGCCCGCTGTGAGCAGTGAACTGGTGATAGCATCGCTCAGGTCGTCTCAAGTCCCACAACTGCACGTTGCCATTCTCCGAGACTGCAGCAAATGCATGATGCAGATGAGGACTGAACTGAACATCTCGAACACTCTCTGTGTTGCTGAAAAATAAACGCTCATTTATAAAATATTTATGACGTAATACGGTAATGCATTATGATATATGATATTTATTGTACCAAGAAAATTACAAAAGAGTCTACTGGATTCGACACTTGTCATTTTACCAGTAGACATCTTAAAAACACAATAACACTTTTCAATTGGAGGAATGTGTAGACATATAGTCGGTGCTGCTAAATGCATATAAACTGATTTCCCTTCTACAAAAAGAGAAAGAGAAAAAAACACTAGGAAGTAAGAGAAACAAAAACAAAAAAGACAATTTTCTAACAGATTCATCAAAATACGTTTCTTCTCTGTTATCTCTTTAGACTCACTTCATAACTCAAACTCCCAATTGACAGCAAACTCCCAATTATCCATGGAGGTTCTTTCTCTTTTTAATCCACTGTGAGCAGAATAAAGATAAACCTGGGTGCAAGATTTAGAATTTCCTACACTTGGTCATCGTATTGTGCAAAGAGAACGTTACCTGGCTTCCAGGGAAGCCTGATGAGAACAATCATGAAATATGTGATTACCTGTAAAACGTGCGTGTAGCTTCTCTAGTTCGGAGATCAAAACATTTCATTGTCCCATCTTGAGAACCAGATATGAGCCATGTGGGTTCCGACGTGTGGAAACTGACTTTATTCACAGTCCGTTTATGGTCTGTGAACACATGCTCTTGCTTTGTCCTGGAAGGGCGATTCAAATTCCAAAGCACCACTGCCCCATTTGTTGCAGCTGTTGCAAGAAGATGATCTACAAGCAGAAATAACAGTGTTCTAAATAAGTTAATATTTGCTAAATGCATAACGTTATTATAATTCTGACAATGTTTCAGTTTCTCATATCTTTGCTAGTCTTAATTTTATGCAATTCAGTTTGTAACACCCTGTAGTTGTCACTGACAATAGTCTTATTTCTAAGTTGACAATATTATTGTAAATACCGTACATCAGAAACAGTGAGAGAGATAAAGAAAGAAAGAAAAATGAAGACACCTCTCTGGCAGCGTAAAGAGGAACTTTTCCCCCTTGAAAAACATCCTCTATAGCAATTTACAGGAAGGATGATGGCCAGGTTATTCCTATCTGTTCACAGGTAATCAATCGGATTTTACCTTTCAATATGTTTCTTTCCTCAAAATAACTAGGGATATGTTCATGTCAGTGTTGGTTTGATGAATGTTGAAGTAAAATATTTCTATGTTTTAAATGACTGTTTGCCATAGTTTGATGACCTCTGTCTTAGAGTAGTGGTGCCCCAGGGGTTGCATGAAGGTTGAGAAGTCAATTGAGTACATCAATATGGTACATAAGCTACTTTTTTTTTTTCATCGAAACATACAGGGAGACCCAATGAACTATGGACCAGCTACATGGTATTTTTCTACTGGACGTTTGAATACGTGTTTGTCATTGCTGCTGCAATCAAGTTCATGCTACTGACACTACCTTTACTCACTCTGCAGTATTGTGTTGACCTTGATGCGGTGTGTGCAGTTTTAGGAGTTAACTTATTTATTACTGTATCTTGCATTTAGTCACAATTATTGTGCCTGGAAGTTGCCAGCATTTTGAAATGTGAACTACGGGGATTGATGGAAGGTTTCTTAAAGAGGTCCCAAAAATGCATGGCCAATTCCAGCACCTTTCATACAGCCTTTAAGCACAGTTAAGGAAATTGTTGTATGGTTGCATCAGCACCACTCCATGATAACCACGGACGGCAAGGCGAACTGATAAAACAGCATGCAGCCAGTTCGTAGTCCATTGGGTCTCTTTGTATTATCAGTATATTATCAATAAGTAATATATTTTGTGATTTATGTATAGCGTAGAGCTTTATCATTGGTACTCACTACTAAATTGCGGTATTTAATATATTTTACTCCTTTGCCTATGCTTTGCAAGTCTACTATACCTTCTATTGTGTTCCAAGCAACATCGTTGCATGAAAAATTCAAATTCAAATTCTTTCCAACACGCAGATTGCAGCTTTCAATAAATTCATCATCATCAATTGTAAATACTTTAAAAACTGAAACAGAAGCATAAATTTCATTAAAACAAGATAAATGCAGATTGTATAAACAAAGCGTATCTACCTTCACACATGAATGTATTTACCATTTCTCCCAGCAATGACAACCTGCGAATAATCTTTATTTAAAGCAAGGGCATTAGCTGGCCCTTCTTGAGTTATAAACATAGAACGAGACATTTTTTATTGTTATAAAATGTCTTCGGGTTCCCAGATTTATATAATTCGGGTTTAACCTATACAACCTATAAAGAAGTTAATTTTGATGTATTAAAACTATCTATAGAGTATTTTCCTCTTGATTTACTTGATTTCATTACACACAAACTACTCTTACACACGAAAACTGAGCTATTCGGAGTTTGAAAATATTTTAAACACGTAATTCCTTTCTAACAACATTGCCCAAATTTTTATATGCGCCATTTTGTTTATGTTTCCTTGTTTGTGTTTGTCAATGTCGCAAGGTAGCCACATTTAAAAATTAAAATGTTCCATTTCTTCCAATTATGTCCGATTGTCTGTCTCATATAAAAACAACCTATTATTTGTTACTAATTGGGCCTGTGCGAAAAATTCCAGGGTAAATGAAGTCTCTACTTTGAAATGAATCGCAGTTCAACTAGAGCTGAAAGCACAGAACACAAACATATACGGCTGAAAGAATGGGTCAATTTGAATATGAAAAAAACTAAAATATTAGGATCTAGGGATCGAATTCCATATGCACATAAAAAATTATAGGACAAGTAATGGTTTTCTGTACAGTACAATGTACAGAATAAATTATATAATGAAAATTTTCACGAAAGAAGTTGGTATACTGGCATCGATGGTTTTTTTTTTTTTAATACGTACACCAACATCACAAATATTCATTTTAATATACTCATATTCTTGATGTTTTACGGTTATTCCGATTAAAGTGGAAGTAAAGAGAGAAAGAAGTATAATATAATCTATGATGACTTAAACGTTATAATTTTGAGCATTTGTGTAAATCTGGAAGTGTCTAAGTGAAAGGGGAACAAATTTATGTTGGCTATAGTGAGCGTCATCGTCTCTTGGTCGGGTTTGGTGTTTCTTTGGGTGTCGGGTTGTGTGGAATGTAACTTAAAAGTACATTTTGTGAGATTTTTAAACAATTTCTTCATAAGATGATAAGATTTTTGCCATTCGTATTCCAGATTGTCTCATAATTTATCCAGATTCCGCGAGCAACAGTGCTGGATGAACGATGTGAGTACTACTTACCTTATTCTGTATGATCGCGTTGGCATTAGCACCGGCTGCAGTCAAACTTTAATACTGCTGTTGGCTGAGTGGTTAGACCGCTGAGACCCGGGATCCAATCTTGGAGGAACCGTGTGGAATTTGTGGTGTACAAATGGGTTTCGGGACAGGGTTTTTCCGGTGTGCTCCGGTTTCCCCTGCCATATATTACTCTATAGCTTCAACCATTTAGTTGCATTAAGCTCCATCCACAATATGCAGTTGGTAGTTTGTAGTCGGTAGTCGAAGTATAATGTGTGGTGCATAATGGATGCCATTCACAATGTGCAGTCGGCAGTTGGGGAATTCATCTTCGACTACCAACTGCACAACTGCAAGTAACGACAATTTGGAACTTTACGCCCCAGCCAGGTCCCCTTTCCAATCACCTGGCTGCTTCCCACGTGCCGCCTGCCTCGCTTCCTCGCAGTGCATGCCATCATGCCTGTAGCCGCTGCTCAACGCCAGTAATGCATAATTGCAATTGACATGTCACCTAATATTTCACAATAAAAAAGACCCTTGCACCTCCACATAATATTTCATGGGAAAATGGTACATTGCAACCCACTCTACTCTCAATCCCTCCCCTAGCGGCGGCATTTGAACTACTAGCAGCGACGGTAGAGCCATCTTTTACGCAACTGATGAAACAGAAAAAATAGTTTATTTCTTCTTTATTCTCTTCTTCTCTTCCTTTCCTGTCTCCTTCCTCTCTTCCTCTCACCTCCTCTTCATCCTACCTACCTACTTGAGACCTATTCCTACTAGTAAATTTTGGTTCGACCGGGACTTGAGCTCGGGACCCCTAGCATTATAGCTAGGAGTCTTAGCCATTACGCCACGAGTGAATGTTGAGCACTGAAGGAAGCTTTCGTATATTTGAGTTACGATGGGGGGGGAATTGTGAAATATTATGTACATGGTACAAGCGTATTTTTGTATTGTGAAATGGAGCCTATTTTGTTGCATACATCCACCAAACCCCCTTCACCAGGAGCTTCGAATATGGTAACGAGATATCGACCACATAACTTAGTTCCTTCCTGTTTTTCTTGGTTGGGGGCTATGCCCCTGGAGCCCCTTTTCAAGTTTCCCCCAGACCCCCTTCACTGGGAGCTTTAAGTATGGTATGGTAGTTATAATAGTAATCATAATATAACTAAATCCTATACGGTATAAAACTATTGGCAGCAATGGTTAAGCCTGTGCGGGAAGAACCAATGAAGGTGAAAGATTGTCGGCAGCCATTGGGAGTGTTGGTGGCCAACCCTTGGGCTGTATAACAGGTCAGATCACCTCACGCTGAAAGGGAGCAGAGTGTTTTGTTGGTTCTATTGTACTGCAACTTATAAGCCATTGTCCATCACCATTGCGCTGGAATTTTGTCTGCAGGTCTTGTGCTTTTACATGCCTGTAACTCTCAGGGTTGTATTCTGCTATTTTCTTTACCCTTTAAAGATTTTTCTATATTCTCGCTTCTGGTGTTATTATTAAATTTAGTATTTTCTCATGTGTGCTTCCACTCACACGAGTGTTAGACACTTGCCCAGTCTTGCTGCATGACCTGCTAGTGGGCCACCTCTACCAAGATGGACAGCACCCTGGTCCAAAAGACCGTTACGATTTCCAAAATTTATTAACTACAATTGAGCTTGTAATTAAATAAATTATCTTCCTAACAGAGGAGAGAAAGTAGGATTTTGATTGGGGTTTATCATAAAGCAGTATATAATATTGGCTCTGATTTATCGTAGGCTACCGTATAAATATGTGAAAATTCTGAGTAAACTTTACCACTGAATAAAATGGTTTGAAACAGATTTTTCTTTGAATACAATTTCTTCTTAACATTACAAATATTAAATTGGGCTCCTAAAAACTTGACCTAATGTGCAGAAAAATATTTCAAGCTGGGCAAAAAAGTTACTTTAGCAGAAATTCCCAATTGATTCTGGTCGGCGAGATGTGCCGTGCACCAGCTTTGAGAACATGAAACCTACTCCAAACTACGTGTATTTTACATTAAACCCACTCTGTAATAATAATAAAAAAACATATGAGCAGCTGACAGAATTTCAACACCAGGACATAATTTCTAAACCCTTGAAAACAATATAAACTAAACACAAAACCAGAGTACAAGAATTTAGAATCTGAACACAGGAGAGCTATGATTCAAATTTAAACAAAACATATCAAACAAATAGCTCACCTGTAGTACCAGTATTCTTCGGCACCCCTGCCCACTAAAACAACTAGCCTATATTTAAACTACATCACTGGTTGCCAACAACCCCATGGTGACATTGTCGTTCAAACCTCGGATCTGGCTATGTCATCGGAATCTGATGCAGAATTTGAAAGAATCCTCACGGGAAACGCCCTCTCCCCCCGCTGTTACACGCAGTGGCGCTAGTGACGCCAGAAAAATTACTTGTTGGACATATTCTTGGAGTTACTTAAGTGCAGCAGTATATACATTACTGCACATTAGAGACGAAATATCAGGGAAAGGGAGATGTGAACAGTGTACTCAGTTCACTAGCCAGCAAAAGTTTTCGAGGCCTGGAACTAATATATAACACTGTGTAATAGAACTTTTGGCACCAAAACAGTGTTAATTACAGTAGCAGTACTGGCTACACGATTGTCTTGAAATACCATAATAAAATGTTACACCCTGCACATATAATTAGGCATAATGTTGTTAGATACGAGAATATCATGTTACTTATATGCCAGACCTTCTCTTTGTGATATTGACAAAATTTCCTTTCCATTTGTAGCCTCAAAATGAGTAAACGTCGACGAACTTCCTCAGTTGCAAGCCGTGGGCAAGATGACGAATCTGGTGAAAGAGATGCTACGCCAGAACCGTCTAGAAAAAAGAAGAAACTTGATCCTGTGAGTATTACAATACAGCCATTTCATAAATATGGGTGAGACATTCTGACAAATTATAAAAGCTATTTTTGTTTATTACATATATCATAAATAATAAACTAGAATTGGTTCTTCACATTCTGTAAAATTTACAATGCCTTCTCCTTCACACTTCATGCAAAGCATTATTTAAAATTTATTCTGAATATTTTAATTTTGTTTTTCAAAATCTGTTACGGGTGGGACATAATTTGGACACTGATTTTAATGATGCAAAACAAAAGCTCATTTTCTGATCTGCTATTACTGTTAGGGTCTTAATGATGTTATTAATGAAGGTATGAGGGATTAAATACAAATTATAAACTGTTTCCAGGTTGTGAGAACATTTATTTAACTCATCAATAATAAATTAACAAAACCATCACTGTTATGGGTGGGACAAAAATTCCCTTGTTTGTTATTTTACATAGTAATTAACCACACATTTTTTTAAGTTAATCTTATACCAGATTGTACCTTAAGATGTATATTTTCTCAAATGAAAATGGACATAGCTTATTACTCTTGACTACTTAGTATTAGAGAGTATTAAAATCATGCTAAAAATGGCAAAAAAAAGTAACTCAATGCAATAAATAAGTAAATCGACAGATTTTACACATGAAACCACTTCAGATACACCTAAGTCCTTAAAATTCAGAGAATTTGAGGTTTTAAACTTATTTTTGACCACCCAATTGCAATAATTTTATAACTTCTCTCTTTGAGGGAAAAATTCCATTATTTTATGAAATGGCTGTATAATTCAATATTTAAGAATTCACGAACTATCCACCCAATCACATACTGTGCAAGAAGAGGCTAAGTAGCATGGACAGCTGTTGTAAAGGTTTATAAAAAAAATAGTCCCTAGTTTCAGAGAAAAGAAAAACTAGCTGAATTAACTTGAGGACTTTCACAGTCATGCTTTCACATACTGTGAGCAAAATGTTCACCTAGCGACTACTTGGCAGTTAAAATCTTTGAATTAATATGATACATACCTCAAGGTTGATACATGAACCTACCTAGCCTATGAGAATATTATAGGAGAAAAATTCCTCCGGCACTGGGACTTGAACCCAGGACCTTTGGCTATTCGCGCCAATGCTCTACCAACTGAGCTAAGCCGGAGCTCAATTCACAGCGCCAGATGGAACTTCTCTCCTATGACTGATTGCCCTAATGGGTTCAAGTCCCAGTGCCGGAGGAATTTTTCTCCTATAATATTCTCATGTAGTGTCCAACAGAGACAATAATCTGTGGCTCATGAATGCTTATATATCTACCTAGCCTATGTTGTACTTGACTTATTAACATTATTTTTGTTGTTACAGGCTGAGTTGTGTCATCAGCTTTACGACACAATCCGTAACCATAAGAAGGACGATGGATCTCTTCTGTGTGATGCATTTATACGAGTACCTAAACGACGACAAGAACCTGGCTATTATGAAGTGAGTGTTGTATTCTTAATCTTTATTATTATTTTGTTAAGTGTTGTAAACTGTGCATTATTTTTTAAAGCGAACCTGTAAATTGCTTTACGAGTGCTAGAGCATCGCTTTACGACTGCTGCAGACAAAAAAGAACAGCAAAGTCGATCAGCTGAGAGCTTGCGGAATAAAACCGGCAGTGTGTACTGCCCTTCAACATGGTTAAGACACATGCCGGGATGGAAATAACAATTATTGTACAATATGATATACAGGTGAAATCAAATGGCACTAACTGTGCTGCAGAAGGCATTCATACTCCAGAATTTGAACAATGATGTTAAAGTTATGAAGGAAATTTTTGATGCGCACTTACTCCACCATGACAGTTTGTGCAGCATAACCTTGCAGCACTCATAAAGTGAGATTTGAGTTCGCTGCACTAACTGAAACGGACGTAAAGCAAAGCTGCAGTGGAAAGTAAAAAAGAATGCTTTTGATGCAGCAATGGTAAAGTGCTTTAGCTTCCCTTTAAAAAAGAACGCACTGAAAGCTGTTATGGCCCTGGGTGGACTCAGCTTCTAAGAAATGAGTACAATGAACAGTTCTAGGAGTAAAGGTAGCCAGTTGCATTACTTATTTACTTTCTCAATGGCAATAGACAATACCTAAGCAAGTTAAAACAGTTTAGTCTCCAGCACATTCAACGTATGATCCAGTGACCATTCGATCACAGCCAGCTGATTTTGCAACACATATGAAACAGGATGTTAGAATCACCAACTCCCTTCTGCAAACCAACCCAGAAGAATGCCACAGTTTTCAACCCCAAGAAAGCTGGAATGCCAAGATACTTTAATTAATATGTTGCCTATGTAAAAAATAAATCTCTTGTGCCATTAATATATGCAACATATATGATAGTGATACATTTGCTTAATAAGTTATTGGAGACAAAGAATAAATAACAGTCCATTAAATAATGTCTGAATGTGCTGCTCTCTAATGGAATTGTTATGCATTGCAAGATTTGGATTTTTTTCTTTTTCTTTCCTTCTTTAGAATTTGTTATTCTCATTGATGATTTATAGTTTTTTGTGAGAATTGATGCTTACTAAGTTTTTCATCCTAATTTTTTGCTAATATGCATACGTTTTTAAATTTTTTAAAAAGTTACTGATAAACATATATTTCAGGAAACAGAATGGGTTGAAGTATTATATGAATATGTTTCAAAATACAGCAATCTTCCGACTCTCCATGTTAATTGGGACCATGACATGCACAAATTATAAGAAATTTGGATAGTCCAAACTGGGTGCAAAATTTTGAATTTCCTGCACTTCATATCAAATTTCTTTCATTTTATCGCCATATTGTGCATATATGATGATTGGACATGTTTCTTTCCTCTTCTTGAAACAAGATCAACTCATTACTTTCATTTCCGGAGGACTCACACTCTGATGAAGAGCAGTTTATTAGCTTTCACGCGAAAATAAACTCAATTTATTTATGCTAATGGTAACTGTCATCTGCTTCTCTGCTTCGCCATGTTTGTCATCTAAGAAGCATCACACTTTAAGTTCGATTAGTCTGATTGCAATTGATGACTTTCATCAGTTAGTTTTTGAACAGCCTGATGCTTTCCTGGTGGATTGTCCGTTGACTTTACAACCACCCTGATGAAAGTTCCTATGGCATCGATTGAATCAATTGATGACATTAAAAACGAACCCAAATTAAGTGCGAGAAATTCAGAATTTGATGAAATAAAGTGCAGGAAGTTTGAAATGATGTGTGTAAAATTTTATTTTATTTTATTTACACATACTTTTACATACATAGTTATCTACATCCACTTTAAACATATCTTATCTATAAGTCTAGCACTACCCACTAAGAATCCCTTCATACTATAACCCCTGGGTTTAGTGTATGAATGGGGATTCTGGTTAACTTACCACATCTTCTTGATTATTTTACTCTTGATCTATTTCCTAATTTTTCTCATCCACTTCTCCCTCATTTTTCCTAAATACTCCCCTATGATGTGTGTAAAATTAAAAAATAACTGCAGGAAATTCAAATTTTTGTGCACAGATAATTCACAACTCACATAATCCATCCACAGATAATCGGGATATTGCTGTACATATTTTGTAACCAAAATGAACCTGTAACAATTTTCTGTGTGTAGGTTGTGACAAATCCTATTGACTTGCTTAAGCTGCAGCAGAAACTGAAAACAGACGAGTATGAAGATGTGGACGAACTCACAGCTGATGTGCAGTTAATGGTGAACAATGCGAAGGCATTCTATAAGGTGAATCAGTTGTATTTTCCATTGGTAGAATTTTAAGGTAGAAACTTAATTTTTTGTCAGATGCTTATTAAGTTAATATTTAGAGAAGTAGGCATATGTAAAAGAAATTACAGAAGCATGAGACTAGGATCACTGGGATTTAAGTCATTTTAATATTAAATAAACTTATATTTATGTAAATACTGTTTCAGAGGACATCTCAGGAATATAAAGATGCCTGTGAATTGTGGGAGTTGTTTGTTTCCAACAAGAACAAACTTCTTGACGAGCAGAAAGCGGATGAAGCAAGCCAGGAGCATAAGGGCAAGATCACACTCAAAATCGGAAAGTTGGTAAGTGTGCTCTCAACTGTTAGAATTGTGGGAATTGAGGTAGAAAGTAGAATGATTTTAACATTTTTAAAAATATTTTCTTATTATATAGGCATCATCATCTACTAAATGCACCTTGAAATATGTGTGTATGTTCACTTATTCCTCCGAGGTCTGAAATTTTCTCTGTGTGTTCCCGTCTTTCAAATTTCATCCGATAGCACAGATGGTTCGGTCAAAATTTAATTTTTAGTTTTGGTTAAGGTTTTTTGATGTGCTTTATGCAGTCCTGTACAGTTGTGGTAATGACAAATTGAATACGTTTTTTAAAATTGTTACACAGAATATAAATACCGCCTGACAGGTGCATAACTATACTATTTCCAACTAAAGAATAAAGTAGATGTAAACAAACACACTGATATGTATTACTCCGCGACCACGTGTTCGTTGACACATTGCAGACGTCGCAATTCCAATACAAGAGGAACTCGTTAATATTGATCAAAGTAAGCTAGCATCTACAGAAACAAAGCTGGATTTCACAAATATTACATACGCCTACGTTTAAAATGCTAATGCATTGTAATATTTCAATGTCATAATGAAAAATCTACCTACTGCAAAATGTATTTAAAACATTCAAGATCACAGTTTTTTCGCCACTATTTAACGGCTTTCCCCGCTTGTGCTTGACAACACGAGGTGGTGAGGCCTGATTAGCTTCAGCCATTGAACTTTGTTGCTGTATTTTATTATATAATAGCTGTAGTAAGCTTGTTTTCACCGTATGAATTAAACGTTATCTGTCTACGAGGAATACATGACAAGTGACTGTGTTATGTTTTCATACCTTTGTTGTCTTCAGGCATGCGCCTCGCATTACATTCAACCGATAATATCAAATAATAATAATATTGGTATTGCTTAAATCACATAGAAAGTGTTGCAACAAACTTGAGAAACGTGCTTAATTTACTCCTACATCAAATACATTACTTACTTTTTATGTTTTGAAGAAACTACATTAATACTCGGAAGAAGACGACAAGCAAGAGCCTAAAGAGGTTGTGCGTCCTACTGCCAATCAGAACCCATCATGTCACGTGGTTTTGTTTACATCTACTTTATTCTTTAGTTGGAACCAGTATAATATTAATAGAATACTAGTGTTGCAAAAGAGGAGCCTGAGATGTATATATGGGATTAGCAATGGACAGTCTTGTAAAGAATTATTTATAACCAAAAGAATCTTGACAGTAGTTAGTCTATATGTATATAAATTGATACAGTATGTTAGGAAGGCTTACATTCTCACTGCACAAGAGGTAAAACTGACTACCACAGAGTGACAAAAAAAAAATCCAACATACAAAGAACCGTTAAGTAAGGGAATTTCACTATACAATAAGTTACCAATAGAAATAAAAAAAAAACAGAATGGAAATTTTAACTCTGCACTTAAAAATTATCTAATACAAAGGTGTCTTTATAGGTTAGTTGAATTTTAGCTTACTTACCTAATTTATTATTGATTCATATAATGATTAAATTGAAACTCATATTAATAATGTTTAGAATTGTAAAATGTTTTATAGTGTGTTAAAAAGTTTTTAATAATGTAACTTTATATTTGATTGTAATCCAATTTAATTCTATATTTAACTGTAATTTTATATTTAGTTATTAATGATATTTAATATCGTAATTTGTAATCTAGTATTCTAGGATGTAGTAATGTATTAAGCATAAATAATATGTAAAACATAGCTTTGATGAAGCTTGACACTTTTTTCTGTAAAAGTCTATAAGCAAATAAAGTATTATTATTATGGTTTGGACTACATACAACGTACTCTTGTGATGATGGTGTAGATTGCATACAACATACTCTGGCGGCAGTATTGTAAGTTGTTAGAATTAATAATGAGATGGATATTACACTGACTTCACTAAAATTGCCACTAACCTGGACTGCAGTTTCGTTTAGGCATCCCTAAACATCATCAACTAGATTCCATAGTTGATGATGTTTAGGGATGCCTAAACGAAACTGCAGTCCAGGTTAGTGGCAATTTTAGTGAGGTCAGTGTAATATCCATCTCATTAATTCTAATTAATAAATACTTCACTGTGTAAACTTCCTGATTATTAGGATTGTAAGTTGTGTTGTGAGCACATCGTTCATTCCTGTTTCGGAACCTTAAATATGTTTTAAATATTACCATATTTAATTTTTCTTCTTTACTGGGTAGGCCTAAATATGATATTAAATTTTTAATAACGTACATATTTTGTCCACCTAAAAATTAATCAATAAAAATCTCAATGTTTGTTTGCACGATCTTAATATATGAATTGTTTAGGCTCGACGAGCAGCAGCGGCTGCAGAAGCTAGGAAGGTGGATTCAGAAGCTAATGAGGACACGTCCGAGAGTTCCACAAACCCAGATGATGACGCCAACATGTATGAAGATCTTTTCACAGCTGTGATGATGGCTACTGATCAAGACAATCGTCCACTTCATACCGTATTCCAGCTCCTGCCCTCCAAGAAGGTAAGCGACGCGGTAAGCACACATGAACATTCTCACTGTGTGTGTGTGTTGTTAATAACCGTTAGTAAACTTTCTTCTTTTCAGTCCTCACCCTTTCAGTAGTGGAAATAAAAATTACACAACCTCTTTTGACAGTTTGATCTGTGCTTTTTCAGCTTTGTCATTCCATGCAAAACAGTAGGTGAAAAATCCTCTTGGTCACAATTTTTTTTTTATATTGATGTATGAGGGTCATCCCGAAAGTAAGTTCTGATCACCTATAAAGAAAAAAAAAAGCATTAATAAGTAAGAAATATTTATTGCAATATTTACAGAGACAGTATGTAACTATTATTTATGGGGAAACTTAAAAAATATAGTGTATAGGTCAATTTCCCAAACATTAGAAGAACTTAAATACAGTATCACAAGAGAAATTAACTCTTATCTCGGAAGCTGAACTTATGCGCATGAAAGAAAATCCCCTAAAAAGGTGCCAGCTTTCATTCCAGTTTGGCTTCAGGCGTTTTCATCAAGCTTAGGCTCTATGTATATTGCTATTTAACTTCTTTGTATAACAATAAATGTACGTTTTTTCACGATCGTCTTTTTAATTTCACCTGTTTTTAAGTTAAAAAAATTGATATTTTTTCTGAACTCTGTTCGGAATAGCGGGATTGGTATTTATTTAATCCTTTGTCAGTTTACATAGTTTCTCTAGACGAAAATCCTTAAAAAATGATGTAAGGATTAAAATATGTAAATACTTTTTTAGAATGATACACATCTTACTTTACTGCCATGAAGCGTGTGTTTTTCCAAATATTTTAAATTAACACCTCCATCACTACAATTAAAACCCCAATCATATTTCATTCATACATGGCCATCTCACTTTCCACAGCTTAAAAATTCACAAACTAGAATGTGCAAAACATATGTGACCCACTTCATAACCTTTTGAATTTTGTGTGGAATGACCCAGCTGCTTTTCCATATAATGTGATGGCTGGATATTTCGATCATGAACCTGCTACCCATAATTCTGTGGCTCCATACATGAACTGAATAACCCACATATTTGTAAAACATTGATAAAAGGTTTGTTCGCAAAGCAAATCCGTGACTGCTTGAGAATTGGTTGTACTGCGCATGTCCAGTCTGTAACTTACCCGTGATTTGCACTTTGCGAACGGTTAGAAGAATTTGGAATCGATAGTTTCTGCGTTTAATCGATATGATATGCAAATAAAATATATATTTCCCTTTAACATGTTATACATGCAATATACATCGGCAATATAAACTATATTTTGGGAAACTTTTAATTATCTTCCATTATTCATACATATAAGTAGCCTATGCTTATAAATCTGGACGCGTGAAAATAGGTTACTGCGCATGTCTCTGATAACAATTCATGGTAGAGCCTGCAAATTTTTCTTATAGTACAGAAACTGTCCGTAAGAGCTTTGCGAACAAAGATTGAAATCAGAATCACGGATTCTCGCTTTGCGAACGCGTGTGGAGAAAGAGCGCATGCGCGAACGATTTGTTCCTGGTTTCTGACTGCTTTGTGAACAAACCTAAAAACTGTTGATAAAGTCACTGACTTTATATATGTTCCTTTGTTCTACGTTTATGAACATCAGTATTCATGTGTAGAAAACATATTTCAGTTTTGAAAAATTACTTCCCTACTAACTAAAACTAAAACTCCATTGCGCTACATTCCTTTGAGGAACTAGGCCTGCCATCTGGGGGCATGTGGTGAGCATGCTGACTCCCACAGCCGATATTGATAATTTACTGAACTGGGGCCGCTACTTCTTTATCAAATAGCTCCTTGGTTTGTACAGGTAGCGCCATGGTTTTTGGCGTATGGAAATTTTAATGCACAGCTATGGTGCAAGTCACTTACTTTCAGGGTTGGAATGTTTAAAATAAAACGTTTAAAACAAGTGCTTGTGTTTTTTTAAGTTTGTTTAAAACGTTTTAAACAATCTGTTTTAAACATGTTTTTTTTTAGCACATGTTTAAATCATTTTTTAATTGCGTGTTACATTTAATTATGAAGACAATTTACATTTTATCAAGTCAGTGACACCCTGTTAGTGTTGTAAACAGAAAAAAAACTAGGGCCAGAATACCAGAAAATCATGTGAGGTGGTGTCTTTTGTATCCTTTTCCTCCAGACTTCTCTATCCTCTGCCGCCAGCTTCCAGTTTGTGATTTCGAGTAATTGATTTGAATTTTTTCTGACTGCATCCTACCATCTATTTTGTGGTCATCCTTTTTAAAGAATTAAAAAGTGTTATAAACATATGCTAAAAAATGTTTTAAAAAATTGTTTAAAATGTTTTAAACATTTCAACCCTGTATATATATGTATATAGGCTATATATATAATAGGCCCTATACATTAAAATGGATGTTTTAAACAAAATAAACAATTTAAACTTTTTTTAAAACAAAGAACATTGTTGTAAACATAAAAAAGTTAAAAAAAAACACACGTTTAAACAACCAAAATTGTTGTTTACATAAAAAACGATTTAAACAAAAAAAAAACTTTTTTTTGTTCTTTAAAAAAAAACTTTTTTTTGTTCTTTAAAAAAAAACTTTTTTTTGTTCTTTAAAAAAAAACTTTTTTTTTTTCCAACCCTGCTTACTTTATTGTGGTCATGGTTTGGTCTGAGGGGGGCATGATGGCAGTATTAGAGGAGGGGCATGATTCCATTAGAACCGGTGTGACACAGGCTGAAGCTCTAAGAATGATGCAACTTGATATTGGAGATGTATAAACACACTGCTCGAGATGCTCTATTGTTTCGCTTAATCAGCACCATGTGCATATGTGTCACACGGTGATGAAAGATAACATTATGAGGAGGCTAGCTACGCCCTCAAGGGCATACACCAATATTCCTGGCGAACCCGGGGGCTAGCTGGCTAGCTACGCACTCAAGGACATGTGCCAATATTGCTGGCGAGGCTTATATCAAGAGAGAGTGCACCCCTTTCCAGACACCTCTTTCTCAGAAAAATCAAAGATAAAGGGATCAGACCTTGACCTGTGGATCTGTAGTCAGCAACGCTAACAACTATTTAAAACACTATATAAAATGTATATTAAAACATTTTATATAGTGTTTTAATTGAGTTTTAGTGGAAAGTTTGGACAAAGCATTTTATAAATACAAATTAAAACGAAGTATTGTAAACAGTGGGGCAAATTAAACTAAGATAGTTGAAATATAAAAACACTTTGTGCTCCACTTACGTCTGGAATTAGAATCACAGGACTAGTTTCGGGAGTTACCTCATCATCGGCTGTTGGTCTACTGGAGTTGGAGTTTGGCGATCATGGCTGGCAGTCCTGGTATGTTCGGTGCTGCCCTCTTCCTTCCTCATTGTAAGTTTTATGACGTCATCCACTGGCGGTATTTCACGATGGAAGGAAGGCAGCAATGGAAGATGAGGAAGGAAGAAGGCAGCACCGAACATACCAGGACTGCCAGCCATGATCGCCAAACTCCAACTCCAGTAGACCAACAGCCAATGACTCCCGAAACTCCCGAAACTAGTCCTGTGATTCTAATTCTAGACGTAAGTGGAGAACAAAGTGTTTTTATATTTCAACTATCTTAGTAAAGCATTTTATATCTTATTATGACTAACAACTATTCTTCATCCAATTCTACTTTGATCCTAGTCAAAACAAAGGGGAGGAGAACTCACAGAGAGTTCGCGGAAAATTCGCATCATGTGATTGGTTAATGTCATTAGCATGTGCCATTACCGGTGTCTAACGAGTGCTCATGCAAGAATATCAACATTTACACGTGTAATAACAAACTCACTGGCATCGTCATCATTATAGTATATCAATTAGCAAACAAAACAAAGGATTCATTTTGTAATAGAGCTTCACTGTGTAAACTTCCATACAATGGTTAATAATTAAAGGATTCATTGTTCACGAAGACCCTGCGAGCGAGTTGGACTGAGAATAAACAAACACGGTTAACACGTGCGTTCTCACTTGCGGTCTATGACAGCCATGCCTCTTTGTTTTGACTAGGATCAAAGTAGAATGGGATGAAGAATAGACTAAGCAGGCAGTCTTACTTCCCTACAGCTGGCAATATTTCAGAAGAGAGCAACTTTGGGTTATTGGTAGAGATAAGAATTTTTCGGTGTTTTCAAACTGAAGAAAGCGGTACTTTGAAATGTGAAATTCGGTGGGTTCAATTGAACTTTTCGGTACTTTCAAAACTATAGCAGATTCACGGGAAAGCATACTTTTTATGTGCTCAATGGAATAAAATTCATCTTTCTGATATTGGAAAGCCCTACCCTTTGTGCTTAGTTTGTTATTTAGCATCTTGAGGCCTTATTAATTTACTATTCGACAATTTTCACAGCAACAATCACGACAATCATGTGAGGTCTTATCATAAAACAAAACTAAAACGATGCCAAACTCTAAAGAGAACTAAATACGTCATACTAATACTAATCCTAATAATTGATAGAGTTTGTAAAAATACAATACAAAGTTATTTTTCATACTGAAGGTCGATCGTGACGTCTTGCGGTAAAAGTCCAAAGAGGTTGTAAAAACACAATATGAAGGTACCATATCTATCCGAATGTAAGCCTCCCCTGAATTTAAGCCACAACTGCCTTTTTAGCAATAAAGTAAAGTAAAAATAATTAAATTAACCCCAAAGTGAAAAAATAAATTGCCTCGTATTCATAATATTATTATCGCCTCAATTCGTTGACAATTAACATCAAAGAAGTCGCCACCGCTTGGAGTAGTTGCCACACTGCACAGTGTTAGTAAACAGAGCGGGAAGATGTAGATGCAGCAAAACACTTACGTGGCAATGACATTAAGCAATGAGAGAATTGGCAACACGAATTCAGTCAGCGGTTTCTTTTGAGAAAACCTTTTACAGTAACAACAAGCATTGTAATAGGAGAACAAAGCGAGCCGTCCGTCAACGTTATGAGTGAGGCGATAATAAAGTAACATATTTCTTAGCCGAAATAGGCCTGAAATAAGAAAAATAAAGTATCAGCTGACTTAAGTTAAGATATTCTAATTTTATTTAATATAATTAAATAAAATTGACGAAAAAGAAAACAGAAATCAGTACTTTACACTTCATATGACTTTCAGTGTTGAATTTCGCGCGATTTTTCTTTTCATAACTGCACTTTCAGTTACTATCAGTTCAAAATTGCCTTTATTCACATTCCCATACGTTAAGGCATTTTTTTAACTTCTGAACAGCTCATAATACATGCATATTCTGTAATACCGCCATCAAAAATGCCCAAAATATGCAAAACACCACTTGCTCACGCATTTTTACGATGCTTCGATTAAAATTGATACATTTTCGATGTTAAATCGATTAATATATCGATAGTGCTGGAGATTCGAGATAATCGATAGATGGTGGTGCTTGGAGGAGGGGAACCAGCTACGATGGATCAACCGGCTATGTTGTGCTCAATTTTACAATTACTGCCTAAAACACTTGTGCGCGATTTTAAGACGCAGGCTTAATATAGGAAAAAAGTGCGACTTATATTAAGATAAATACGGTACTTTTGCGTTCAGCAAGTTTTCAATAATTTTCGTTTTCGGCCTCTTTCTCGTAAAAAAGTAAAAATTCGTGCCAAAATCGCATTTTAAAGTAAAAATTCGCGGCAAAATAGCATTTTAAAGTAAAAATTCGCACCAAAATCGCATTTTCATGCAAAATTCGCACTTTCATGCGAAATTCGCATCAATTCGCGAGTTCAAAAAGCATTTTTCAGGGTACTGTTGTGTGTGTTGAAGATAGTTATCATTCCTAATACAGATCTTAATAAAAATCGTTAAATTCGCGATCGCGAAAAATTCCTATCCCTAGTTATTGGGTTCATGTACAGAGCTACAGAATTCTCACCTGCTTGATACTTTATTACTGTAGATAGATGGTATTATATGCATGGAATGTTTAGTATTATAAATAATCCCTTATGTGTGCAAAAACATACTGTGAGTTAGGTTGTTACTTCAACATGTACATAATGTGCAATTAAAACACTGTAAGGAGCAACCATTTTAGTTTTTCAAGATATATGGTGAATTTGCTTGTTTTTTCTTCCCTCTTCCCACCATGTAAGAGTTTGAAATTTCTGACAAATGGCTAGGCTCAAAAGGTGTCATGATCCATGATGTTAAACAGTCTGAATAATATTTTCTAGTGTGCGGGTGTAAAGTTGCTATGGTTACAATTAATTGGGTCAGTAAATTGAGTAACAACTGTCGATTACACAATTTTCTGCTTGCAGTCTTTCTAACGTGTGGCAAATTACAACCCCTCAATATAAAAATAACCCTCATATAATAATACAATCTGCTAGGACCCACAAATAATGTTATACGGAGGTTTCACTGTATAATCATCTTTGTTTCGTTCCAATATCTAAGACCTTTAACAACAAACAAACTGCCTCCCATTGGACGTAGCCTAGTGGACTCAGTATACTTACAATATTATAATTGAAAAAATTATATTGCAAAAAGAACAAAAGTACAAAATACTACGTAGTCCATCAGTGAAAAGTGGGACTGAAGGTACACCTGCAAAAATTAAAAATAATTACTAAATATTCCATTTTTCTTTTTAATTTTACTGATATTAGTCAGAAGCCAAGTTTAATAGCCTCTTTTTTGTCCCCTATTTTCTTTATTTTTAGCACCTTTTCCCTTTTTCCATATGGAAATTGCATGAAAAAATTCTAACCCTATTCCTGAATCCTATAAGTTATAATGTGAAGTTCAGTAGTAACCCTGTTCAGTGTTAATATTTCATTATGTCATTTTGGTTCCTGTAAACAGTATTTGATTATTGTGATGTGATGTTTTTCATATTTGTTGTAGCGATACCCTGAATACTACGACGTTATAGACAATCCAGTGGATTTGAAAATGATAGCCACCAAGATCCAGCAGAGTCAATACACCGGCCTGGGAGAGCTTGAGAAAGATTTGCTTCAGATGACTCGCAATGCTTGCTTGTTCAACGAGCCAGGCTCACAAATTTACAAGGATGCTAAGATGCTCAAGAAGATCATATCTGCTAAAAAGATAGAGGTGGAACATGGGAAGTTTACATTGCCTGGAGGTTCTGGCAAAAGCAGTGAACGCATCAGGTAAGATTTTTATGTTTACCTATTTAGATCTGCTACGATACTGTGCAAGCTCGACATTGTTAAGCAGGTTATTTGGCCCAGAGATTGTCTCTCAACTCACTGACTAGATATGATCGTTAATCTCATTGTTTGCCACATACATTGCTACCAATAGCTTGCACGGGGGAAGAACAAGCACAAGGTTATGACAGGTAGCACAAGATTTGTGACATATGCGAGGTTTGTGACCAGTTAGGGTTGTTTAGTGACGGGTAGCTCTAGCAACAAAACCATTGTCAATATTATCAAGTATTCTACACTATTTCACAATGAAATCAATTCTGCTCACCGTTCCCCCACCTCACCCAATGTCATGTACACCTGGCAAATCTTGTCAGTAACCAGTAGAAATTACACTGTTTTAGGTTATATAATTGTCCACATCACAATTTTTCTGTCATTTTTGGTATTTTTAGGAACAGACTGAGTTTATGTATTAATTCTATCAGTTCTAAAGAACATTACAACCTCAAATATGGCCGTTTTTCATGTTACTACAAAAAATAATACAATGTGCAATGTGTCGTAGCTTCTCTACCAATTCTCTAGTTCTGCATGGGTTCTTGCAGTTTTTAGTAATTTTGTTTCTAGTTTAATGTTGTGGTTCTTAGTCAGTAGATGAGAACTGCAACTGCTATTCATGAGATTGTGTGGGGGATGGGAAAATGTCTGTCCGTCTGTACGCACTATAACTCAAATATTCTGTATCGGATTTTCATGAAACTTGGTATTTGCATTTATAATGTCCATGGGAAGAAGCCTATTGATATTGTACCAAATGGGTTGCCCGGTACCGGAGTAATGCCCAATTTAATGCCTATTTTATGGTAATATATTCTACTAAATGTATCAAATGCAAATCAGTTCTCATTGTTTTACAGTGTTCATATATGGCTTTGGAAATTTCAATACAGTTAGATTTGACAAATAACACTACTCACATATTCCTTCACATATGCTTATCGAACTAGACCTTTGTTATTCCGTAAGCCCTGCTTAATGAATCGATCTGGAGCTTAACTCTGAAATTGATTACAAAAATAACTTATTTTCTGCATATCATAATTCCAATTATAACTGATTAAACAAACTCATTCTGGCACTTTGTTACAGCTGTCGTTTTATATCTGTGCCTCTCGCCGACCGTTGGAATTTTGTTACAAGGAGCAGGTAGTCCTTGTATTCCAATACAAAAGACATCCGGTTCCCTTTCTAGTCAGTGCCTGTCCGAGCTCAAATCTGTTCACATCTGCTGCCCATAAGAAATGTTTTTGTGCACGCTAGTAGAATCTCTTCTCCTACCAGGAAATAGTCATTTGACAGACCGGCAGAGATATAATACGATGTCTGTACATCAGTTTACCTGATTTTATTTTTCTGTTTCATGATTCTTGATGTTTGGGAAATGTTTTGACATTTTGGTATTTAAGTGATAGGTGAACTGTATTGGGAAATATGGATACAGAAGATTATATAATATTTAGCTCTCATTGTGATTACAGAAACAAACGTATGCGAGGAGGGCAGTCTTTGTCTGCAATCACTGCAGCCCTGCGTGATGAGGAAGAAGACTCTGATGATGGAGGTCCAATGGATGAGGACACGGCTGTGGAGGATGCAGATAATCCTCGCTGGCAGCTGTTTGAAACCATCAAGACAACCACTAATAACCAAGGCAAGTAGAATTTGTATTAATTATTTTACTTTTGTTTTGATTTTACCATATTTATCCAAATATAAGCCACACTTCTTTGCCTAGAATAAGCCCAGCAAAATATGCCTGCAGCTTAAAATTGCGTAAAAGTGTTTTTAAGATATAGTGGTAAAAATGCACACAATATAGCCGGTTGACCTATTTATTTATTCATTAACCTTTGGGCAATTTTCGGTTGCAGTCGGTCATTCTAGATACAATAAAGCACAATATCACATACAACCAATTTTGCAAATTATCATAGGCTAACCTAATATTTACATTTTTTATAATAACAATATTATTAACTATTTGCAGTAAATAATAACCATCCCCTCCTCCAAGCACTACCACTTATCGATTATATCGAATCTCTAGGAATATTGATGTATTAATCGATTCAACATTGAAAATACATCAATTTTAATCGAAGCATCATAGAAAATGAGGAGTGTCGGTTCAAAACGCGTTAAGTCCACCTCCGATCGTAATGTAGTTTTTTTTTTGCGGATTCGCATTCTCTGAGGTGTTCTGCATGATACTACATAACGTTTTTGTTTCAAATCGCAACCTTTCCCCATTAAAATTGAGCCTGAAATATGGGGTTCGATACAAAACGCGTTCAGTCCAGAACTTGGTTCGGTGCAAATTATGTTGAGTCCACATTTTAGACGCGATCACGTGCGAAACAGGTGAAGCGTTGAACTTTACGACGTCTATTTTTTGCAGGTGTTCTTCTAATGAAAGCGGCATTCACCAGACGCCGAAACAGATGTCATTAGCGATCAATAATAAAAGAAGGGAAGCATGGATTTTCCATGATTTAAAATGCTTAAAAAACAGAAAGTGTTTAAATTTTGACAATTTGGTACTTCGGCAATAGTTCACATTGTATTAGCGTGAAAAGATGTGTTAGTAATTCTTAAATAAAATACGAACTTTCATCTTTTTAAATGATTATTATTATAGTGTTGGGTCAAAACGCGTAGAGTCCATTACTTTCGAAACTTTAACTATCAATAAAAGATGTAAATGAAAAGAATGATTTGACACACATTTTACTATATATTAATTACTGATTCTGATCAGAAAAAAATATTGCAAATTCGTTTGATAGTTTGGCCACAAACAGTTTTTCGTTATTCCTGAAAAATCATTATTTGTGGACTAAACGCGTTTTGAATCGACGCTCCTCAAATGTGTAAAACTGCATAAGCAAGTGATGTTTATATATTTATCTATTTAACTAGTATGCCCCAATGAGCTAACAGCTCAAAGGAGGGGCTGACCTTTACAATATAATAATTACATTGTATGTTCATTGTATGATTTGTGTTTTGCATATTTTATCGTTTTTGTTAGCGGTATTACGGAATATACGTGTACTATGAGCTGTTCAGTTGTAAAGAAATGCAAATGGTAAGTTTAAAGTGATGGTAACTAAAAGTGGAATTATAAAAAATTTCTTAATTGTCATTCAAAGTTCCACCTTAACCACAAAACAATAAAATAACAGAGATTGTAAACTGGATACACGGTATCTAAAAATTATTATATTCTTAAAAGCTTTTACATATGAACATACAAGTCAATAAATAAATACAAGATTAAAATAGCGACTGATGTCGCAATAGTCTATATCAATTATTCTTAAAATTTTATCATATCATATAATTACACAAGTTAAAAGATACAAGATTAAAATAGCGATTGATGTCGCAATAGTCAATATAATTATTGCAAATTCTAAAATGTCAGTTTTAAAAATCATAAATTAACCTTAAAATTATAATATTTTATTGTACAATAATTATCTATTTTAGAGAATCTTATCGATCCTTTTATTATCAATGTTCACTAATAACAATGTTTATCTTATATACACCACTGTACACTTAATGATGATAATATATTGCCTTGTAACCCACTTTTCTTATTCAATTGTCTAATATCATGTATAGTACAGATATTATCTTATAATACCTTATTAAGAATACATCTGGAGGTATTAGCGTATAGTTTATGTGTTAGTTTGTAGCAATTTATGTTAAAACTTCTTTTTTGTTGTAGTTATCTTCTTACAAAAATCATTTTAGAATCCGTGTATCTAGTACTCTAGTACTCTAGCTAGATAAAAGCATGTGTTTTACCTATAAAGTGATATAGTTATTAACAATTCCGCAAATTCTATTAAAACTAAAAAGTCACATCCATAATTATGCATAAGACAATAAATGTGTTATGTTGTTTAATATTGCTGATTGATTTGACAGGTCATCCACTGAGTGAGCCCTTCTGGAAACTGCCATCCAAGAGATATTATCCTGATTATTATAAGGAGATAAAGAATCCAGTGTCTTTGTCACAGATCAGAAACAAGCTCAAGGTTAGTGAACATTCCAAAACAAATTTCTTTATAGTACAGTATACACTTCCCTGTTTAAATCAGAGAACTGATTTTCAAGTTACTGTCATAAACTAGGGTTGTCATACGTCTCGGATTTTGTGGACAGTCTGCAATTTTGCAATGTAAAAGTCATAGAGTCAACCCTCGATATAATGCCCCTCTTTATAGTGCCACTCTCGCACTGCGCCAATAAATGCAAGTGAACGGATCTTCTCCCATATAAAATACATAAGAGACCTCGTTACTGTGCCAATTCATTTAGTGCCAGTGAATATAAGACAAAATTTGTATAAAATATAGCTTGCAGTGATTTTTTTAATTGCATAATTCTTTTAAAACTGGTGTGAATGTTAGAAAGAGTAAGAAGCATATTTTACTGATTTCCAAGAAGTGAGTGTTCCCCTGCCAATGTAGTGAGGTGGAATGAGGAAGCTATGTTAAAAAGTCGGACAGACAGCCTGCATGAGGGTGGAGCAGGTAGAAAGAGCCCTGCAGGCAGTAGCAGGTAGCAGGTAGCAGATTAGTGAATTTCCCAGCTGGTGCGAACCTTTAACCCTTTCACTGCTAACGACGGAACTGTGACGGCGCGGAGAATGGCACCTACGTGTGCTATTGACGGAACTGTTCCGCCCGCGAAGTGGGTGCTATGAACGAGACGATTCCACAAGGCATGGAATTTTTTAACACAGTTTTAACGAAAGGATAGTGTCCTGCCATCTCTTGGGGTTAGATAGAAATTATTTTCATTGCTTTCCTTGCCCTGTGGTGCAATCTGTAGACGGAAATGTGAGGCCTTGCACAATGTTGTGATGTCTGAAGAAGCCATTGAACTCACGAGTCATATGACAAGCGGGGATTCACGTCAAGGCCATGGTATGTTCAATTTCAACACAGTCATTGCTTTCACGAGCAAGGAAAAACATTTCTAACGTGATGACGAAGTTCTGGCGTATTTTAAAACTGCCTTCTTATTTTTCGGATTTAGCGCCGAGTGACAGTGAAAATATCTCAGCAAGGAGGGTATGTCAGCTTGCCAATATCTCAGCAGTGAAAGGGTTAAGCTGCCTTTAGAAATTCCGGAAGATAAATTTTATTCTCAGTAGAGGCTGGAGTACAAGGATACTTTGTGATACTTCCGTCTTTCTTCTGCGAAGCATGCTTTAAATAGGTGATGTTAAACAGATAACCAGTCTTTTAAAGTCATTTTTCAGTGGGCGGCAAAAAATAGCTATGGCCTCTGCTCAATGAAAATCAATAAGTGTTGAAACAAAATTATCAGCGTTTAAAGATTTGGATGATGGTTTGAAGCAGACAGAAGTTGCAAAAATGTACGGATTTTCACAATCTCCAATGTCTACATGTCTTAAAAGGAGAAGAGAAATTGAGGCAGTTGTTGTGTTTGTAACAGTATATATTCAATAAACTCTTCAGTTAGGCTGTATACCGTATTTACCCGATTATAAGACTATCCTGAATATAAGACGACCCCCCTATTTTGAAGAGGCTTTTTGAGATTTTTTATTTTCCTGAATATAAGTCGACCCCCTATTTTGAAGAGGCTTTTTGAGAATTTTATTTTTAACAAATTCTGACTACAAATGGTTTTATTTATATGAATTAAAAAAAATAAATAAATAAATAAAAGCAAATAGTTTACTTGGATTTTCACTTTCAGCACTTAGTCTGAGGTATCACTGATCAGCATTTCCCATATGGCCTAATACCGTAGTCATGTTGTTTCCGCAAAGAAATTACATGACGCTGAAATGCAATTAATTTCTCGTCAAATGCCGCAGGTAGTCGCTGAGCTAGCATTGTTCTGCGTCATAGCGTAAGCCCGCCCTCTTCATCATCCACTTAACTTAAAATTAGCGTCATGATGTCTGCGTGAACAGTCACGGGGCTTGTGGTTTGGATCAATTCTTGATGGCTGTGGAAGCAAACTGTACAAATTTCACATTAACTTCAAAGGAGAACAAACCCTAATAATCAGCCGAGCATGTGACAATCACGTGGAAATTTACCCGCCGCGAAAAGGATAAAAAACGAGATAGAGAACAATGGCTGCATGGGAGCAAGCATGTTTCTGGTCCGCCATTACTGCCAACGTGACAATGTTTATCGGTAAATTGAATTCGATCAATTCTTGTAAACACCTCGTGCTTATTACTATAAAACAAAAAGGAAACCTCTATTTAGTAACACTTAACATCTTCTGTCCATTTCCTTCACGAAAACAATGAAACTAGCGCAAATTTATATTGGTATTTTTCCCTATCATATTGGCCACATCGCTGTAACCATGATGTCATGTTTCTACTCTGTTGCCATAACTACTAAAGTTTGATTTGGCTTAATCTGCGAATGTAAGACGACCCCGGACTTTTTAAATGAATTTGGGGAAAAACCTCGTCTTATAATCGGGTAAATACGGTAAGTACATAATTTGGTTTCTTGTTTTGCATGCAGTTTTCTTAAGAAGTCCCTTGATATAATAATAACCCTCATATAACAATATGATTTGCTAGGGCCCGCAAATATCGGTATAGGGAGGTTTGACTGCATTAATTATGATATTATATTGTGCATTAGCTTTAATCCAACGTGGTGCTATCCAGATTGTCAAAATACTTATGACTGACTGCAGAGTCGTATGGATCTACATGTCATTTGTCGAGATCTCCATGCTCCTGAATTTCTCTAATTTACATTCTCTATGTTGATATTTGCAGCGTGGCGACTATGGGACAGTGAGCGAAGTGGCAGGTGACATGAACATAATGTTTGAGAATGCAAAGAAGTACAATCGTCCAGATTCGAGGCTCTATAAGGTAAGGATTAATCGTCTGGATGTGGTGAAATTCAGAAAAGACATCATTTGGACAAATATTATAGTACTAACAATAATTTTTTCTTCCGCAGGATGCAGTGAAACTGCAGAAGATCATGCAGACCAAAGTTCAGGAGCTGTTGGACTTTGATCAGGTAGTTGTATTTTCCTTAATACATGTAAATGTACCTGTTATGAAACCACAGAATATTGTTTCTGTTGAATATTACGTGAGAATATTATAGGAGGTGAATTCCTCGGATATCAGGATTCCACTTTCTGTTCGAAGCTCTGCTAACTGACATTATTATGTCATGTGCAGTATTTTGAGGGACTGTTGGACGTCTGCAGAAATTTTGCCAAGGGGGCCAAATGAACAAATTACAGCCACCACCACTATCACTATGTTATTATTACTACAACCTCTTTATTATTATTGTTATTATTATTATTATTATTATTATTATTGTTGTTGTTGTTGATGCTATTTTATTATACATATACTTTGTTTTATCCAAGAACCAGACAAGATGGCAGAGTTCCCTTTGTTCCACTGGGAACTTCTCTCTCTAATTAAAAACAATGGCTTGTTGAGATATCCGCGTTTGTCCCTCAATTGCCATTTTCTTCAGGTTATTGTATGATGTGAACTTCTTCTTTTCATGTTCTTGAAGAATGCTTCCCCACCTTTCGATTTCTGTCATATTATTTTTCCTTCAAATATATTTTTATGCTAAATTATGTGACCTCAGAACCATATGACTTAAATGTGATGCAGTATCATTATTGCCTCCTGTAGTGGTAAGGGCAGACGGAATTTACTTTTGTCTTATAATTCTTACATTTCACAGGATTCTGAAAGTGAGGAAGATTCTGATGACCGTGGCTCACGTCGGGGACGAAGTCGAGGAAAGAATCCAAACCCCAGGGGTTCTCGAGAGCCACCACTCAAGAAGAGACTCCAGGCTCTTGCCAAGAGCTTAATCGACTACGTGGTGAGACAATTGTCGACATATTTCGTTTATCAGTGTTTAGGTAGTGGGAGTTGTTGTAGGGACATGTTGGCATTAGTTAATAGGTTGTTACAGTATCATTAACGGACTTCTATGCAGATATTTCATAATTACGGGTGGGACATTCTAGCAAATTATAAAAAAATATTTTTGTTTATTACATATAATAAATAATAAACTAGAATTGGTTCTTCACATTCTGTAAAATTTACAATGCCTTCTCCTCCACACTACATGCAAAGACTATTTAAAATTTATTTTAAATATTTTAAATTTGTTTTTCAAAATCTATTACGGGTGGAATAATTTGGACACTGATTTTAATGATGCAAAACAAAAGTTCATTTGCTGTTCTGCTATTACTGTTAGGGTCTTAATGTTGTTATTAATGAAGGTATGAGGGATTAAATATAAATTATAAACTGTTTCCAGGTTGTCAGAACATTTATTTAACTCATCAATAACAATTTAACAAAACTATCACTGTTATGGGTGGGACAAAAATTCCCTTGTTTGTTATTTTACATAGTAATTAACCACACATATTTTTTGAAGTTTATCTTATACCAAATTGTACCTTAAGATGTATATTTTCTTAAATGAAAATGGACATAGCTGATTACTCTTGACTACTTGGTGTGTTAAAATCACGCTAAAAATGGCAAAAAAGTAACTCAACGCTATAAATAAGTAAATTGACAGATTTTACACATGAAACCACTTCAAATACACCCAAGTCCTTAAAATTCAGATAATTTGAGGTTTTAAACTTATTTTTGACCACCCAATTACAATAATTTTATAACTTCTCTCTTTGAGGGAAAAATTCCCATATTTTATGAAATGGCTGTATGGCACATTATAAATATGTTGGAGTTTTTTAAGTTGAAGATTTGGGAAATGTGTCTTCGTATATTGAACGTGCTTATCTCTCGACTCAGAGAATCTTGTGCACCAGTAAAATTTGAACTGGGTTGTGCTGGGGTATTTGTTGTATTAAGCGCCTTAATGCATTACCCTGCACTAAAAATATAAGCTACACTGAAACTTGATTTTGTGCTCTCGATTTTACATTTTCTCACATCACATTACACATAAAAAATCCCAACTTAATACTGATTACAACAATACAAAAAATCCCTTTAGGCAGGCCTAAAGGCTGAGGTAGATTTTGAAGTGCTTTTGGTTTAATTTATTGTTGCTGCGCAGCACTCTTCTTCTTTAGCCTTGGCATGACAAAGCCGCAATAATAACTGCAAAAGAGAGGAAAGAGCACTTTTTCAAACATTCAAATCTCACCTTATATGAGAGCTATCGAGAAACTAGTTATTGATTTGTAGAGTACCCATCAAGAGCTTTTCAACGATACCCCACAAGACGTTTCAAAAATTTCGAATTTCCACTCCTACCCCCAAAACCCCCGAATCGTTGGTGTCACTGTGAACTCCATGGGGAGTACTCTAATTTTTTCAAACAAAGTTTCTCTCTATACTTCATAGTGGCCGAGATATAAATTTGTTAAAATTTCCACCCCCTCCCCTGGGCCAATTTTGCTCATTAACAAACTTGTCTGAACTATTGGACCTAGAAACAACATAATAAAATTTGGTTCAAATATCTTCAGAATTACGGCTGCTATAAAAAAAAAAGATTGAACGGGTGGTGGTTTCGTACTTAGGGAGGCATGAAACGTAAAGAAGTGAAGGAATTTTTTGAAAGGCATGACATGGTATCGATCCCAATAGGTAGATTTTTCTTCGAAATCTACCTAAAATGTTTGCGATAAAATGATTTCTGATTTCCTTGACTTGATGCAGTAATTTTTGTGTCCTGTCGAAGGTAAGCATACTCTGCCAGCTATCTGGAAAGCAATTGCTAACCGATCCCTGCAGACACAGCAGACTTCTGGTTCCTGCTGGAACACGTGGGGATTTTTGGTTCTTGCTCTCTAGCAGGATGTTTCATCCGAATTGCCTTGTGCCATCACTATTGCCAACTTTCACTTTGAATAATGTAATATTCTTGTGCTTATTACTGTAAACCTAGACACTTTCTTGCTTTGCTTACTTACTCAGTGGCAATAGACAGTTCCCAACCAAGCTAAAGGAATATCTATTTTATGGAACCCGCAGGGTCGTTGCCGCACTTTTAACTAGTTTTATTCCCTGCCATTTACATATTTTCCTCATTAGCAGCATTGATTTTCGATGAAAAACAGCTTTCATTTAACTAAATTTTTCTATGTTGTCAACTCTCTTAGACGCAGTGAAGTGAAGTTGGTTTCTTTTGTGCGAAAATGATGTACTGCATTTTATTATTCTGTAGTTATTCATATAACATAATTCATTATCATGATTTTTGTGTTGTATGAATCGTAACTTATCTTACGTATGGAACTATATTATGGGCAAACAATTCCCATTCCAACTGCATCTTTATTGCTCAAAAACAAGCCCTAAGAGCAATGTTCAATAAGCCTCCGAGAAGTCATTGTAAACCACTTTTCATTGCAGCAAGAATTATGTCACTACCGTGTATTTATATATTACAATGTTTACTGTTTATTAAAAAACACGAGAACAGCTTTCAATCTAACTCTGATGTTCACAATCACAACACTAGGCATAAAAATGATATAAACAAACCTTATTGTCAATATTCAAAAACCTTAAAAAGTTTCCGATGTGTTTCTATAAAATTATTTAATAAACTTCCCATTTCAATTAGATCTTTAACTACATCCAGATTCAAAACTACATTAAAGAATCTCTTAACTATGTCCTGTTTTTACAGCATAGAGGAATTTTTAGATTATGAATTTCAATAATATTTTCCATATTGGTATTATGCAAAATTAATTATCTAACTCTATATATTAACAATGTTTGTTCATGTGTACTTATACTTTCGCTTTTGTCATGTGTATATATTTTTAGATTTTAAGTTTCAATTGACGACGCTTATACAATCATTACTTCTGTTATGTATTGTTTAATGGGAATAAAGAGATTTGATTTGATTTGATTTGATTGATCACTGTGACTTGTTTTTGTGTTGTTTGAATTTTGGGGATATCATGGAGGTGAAGGAAAAAAATAAAAAATGCATTTCTTTGCAAGAAAAGTCAGAAATTCTAAGTCATATTGATTCAAATGTCACAACATGTGTCCAGTTGGCGAGAGAGCTTGGACACACTGTCTCAACTTTGAATACCATCTAAATCTGTTAAATAGTCAGAGCAATTATTTATTCATTTAATATGTGTATGCTACAAGAAGAATATTATATGAAAATTTTTGTAAAATCCCTAAATCTTATTAACCTGGAGGTTGCACATTAGTTTTTGAATGATACATACTGTATACACATTTAATTCTGTTTCCCACTCAACTTCACTTATATAAGTAATGACTTACAAATAATGCATTTCACAGCTTCTTAGCTGCATCATCAGATGAGGTCAACTGCCGAGTTTGCTGGAAGACCGGTAGATGTCTCTGTATATTTGATTACTTCACTGTGAATCCCGGTTACAATTTTTATTTATTATGATACATACTGTGCTTGTTTCTTTCATAACGCTTGAAACCTCAGTTTTTGACAAAGTTTGTGCAACATATTTTGCACCGTATTTTAAATAGATAATGTACATAAGTACCTATACCGGTTAACATTCAAGATAGATATATAAGCATTCATGAACCACAGATTATTGTCTCTGTTCGACATTACATGAGAATATTATAGGAGAAAAATTCCTCTGACACTGGGACTTGAACCCAGGACCTTTGGCTATTCACGCCAATGCTCTACCTACTGAGCAAAGCCGGAGTTCAATTCACAGCGCCAGGAGGTAGACCATTAGGGCAATCAGTCATAGGAGAGAGATTCCATCTGGCGCTGTGAATTCAACTCCGGCTTAGCTCAGTTGGTAGAGCATTGGCGCGAATAGCCAAAGGTCCTGGGTTCAAGTCCCAGTGTCGGAGGAATTTTTCTCCTATAATATTCCAACCTATACCGGTATTTATTTCCATGTATTAAATTTTGCAATATGCAATAATAGATACTGATATTGGGAAGAACACAGTGAAGTCGTCATAATATGTAATGTTTTTACACTTCCTGCAATTTACACTTACCTACCATTTACACTTTTTTGCATCAGTCCCTTGAAAAGTATAAAAAAGGAGGTTTTACTGTATATGTTTCACCCCCCCCCCCCCCCCCCCCAAATGGTAATGAAGTATGTCCTTGTTTCCAGCGGGAGGATGGTCGGCAGCCGATACTTATGTTCATGGAGAAGCCGTCTAAGAAACTGTACCCTGACTACTTCCAGGTGAGAGAGACTACTCAACTTTCTGGGGATTTCATGAGTTTGAACGCAAGAATCGGTTTTCAATATTTTGAGATATTTTGTTCGTTTTGGTGCAAGGGTATTTTCCTGCATCAATTAAGTCATATTTATTGTTAAATACGGCGTTTTTTATAATTGTGAAATATTATGTATGGTGCAAGGGTATTGTGAAATAGCCTATTTTGTTGCAAGGGTTGTTTTTATAATTGTGAAATATTATGTGGAGGTGCAAGGGGCTTTTTTTTATTGTGAAATATTAGGTGACATGTCAATTGTAATTATGCATTACCGTCATTGAGGTTGAGCAGCGGCTACATGCATGATGGCATGCGCTGCGGGGAAGCACGGCAGGCGGGAAGCGGCCAGGCGAGTAGCGCGTGGAAAGGGGACTAGCTTGTGTCGCAAAGTACCGTCTTCCCGTAAAATATTTATAATAATTTAGAAAATTGTCGTGACATTATTCTAAAGTTGTCAGCATTTATGAAACACAGTTGTCAAAATGTAAACCTGCCAGACTATTTTGTGTCACCGTCACCTCTAAAATTATAACTTCTATGAAATAGGGTCCTGATGGCACTTGAAAGCAACCTTCTCTAGAGTTCCTCTCCTGTGGTACAGGTAGAGGAAGTTACAACACAGGAAACTGCAACGTAATTTTAAGAAAATCCCTGTTCTAGTCATAATCTGGAATTCATTCTTCCAAATTGCAATGTTTACAAACCACTTTCAACCGTACTGTAGTCAGGTTGCTCTATCTTGATATGTTGTCATGTTCTAGGTGATTCAAGAGCCCATCGATATGCTAACCATCGAATCCAACATAAAGACTGAGAAGTACACCTCAGAGGAAGAGATTATTTCTGATTTAAAGGTAAGGTTCAGAAGTATTTCATCGACATAATCTTCATCACTAAGAATTTTATTTTTTATAACAGAGATAAGCACAAAATTAACAAACACCTTTCCTTAGCTATTTTAGTTTTATAGATGCTTAAAATAATTTTAAGTTGAAACCACAAAATCGTGCAAAAGTTGTCGAAATGTGTTCACATCTGTCTGTTACCAAGAAGAAAGAAAGGAAGACAATAAGCACACAACATACCGGTAGTCTGTGGTAACCTCAAAACTTTCAGTCTTGCATTACATCAGTCACATGAAATGTACAGTCGGTCAAATAAAAAACGTCGGGCGGTATTTGATTAAGTATTACGAACGAGCATATGCGCATGTACAGGAAGACTTAAGGTTAGGTTCACACACGCCTCTTGTCTATCCATGTATTTTCTTTATTATTTAGTCAGTTTTGTTCCAAAACAAACATGTATAGAAGGCTGTGGCTATATGCCTCAAATCCGCCATATTCTAGGTTGCAAATTTTTATAATATTAATAATTAATAGATTCGCGAGGAATATGTTTATTCAAGGAGCATTTTTTAAAGATTTTATTTTATAATACCGGTACTTCTAGTGCAAAATCAATAACTTACGCTCAACTTCTGCAACCAATCTTAGCATCGAAATACGCGTCCGGCCAGATCAACGTTTGCTATGAAAACTTCCGGTCGCATTATAGTCAAGTTCCCTCCTCTGAGCTGCTCTTTCATAAATATGGAACCTTCTCGCTGCTTCAGAGACCGAAAAATGCAGGTCAATTACAGCCCTAACTACACTTTCTCTCACGTTAGCATTTGTATGTGGCGATGACACAAAGCAAAATGAATTATGACAATGCATTAAGTTGAATATCGTGTGTTGCGCTTTCCGCGATTTTCATTTTTTCTCTCCTTGTTCATATTTTCCCTCCTGCCGCATGGCCTCATATGTTCCGAAAATGACCTGTATTTTGTGTTTTTTATAGGAAACTTGTGAACTAATGCGTCAAAACTTTAATTTTAACAGCATACGAGTCCCGACGTTTTTTATTTGACCGACTGTACAATTCAAAGCACAGAGGTTTGAATGTATGACAGTCAGTCAGGACAAATCCGCTTATATAGAAAGATATATCTTACATTTAATCATATACAGCTGATGAAAGATTTTAACATAATCTGTGATATAGAAACATGATATTGTAATATACATTCTAGTCGACGTCGAATCGAGTTTTCCAGACTCCACTGTACTTTTAAATACAGTACACTCCGCTTATTGTGATCACTTCAGGACGCAGTTAATCTGATAATATTAACCGATTGATAACAGTAGCCGAAGGAATTAAATTAAGGTTATTTATTCATAAATAAGATAATATACTACAAAACAAAATTTAAAATATTTATTCACAAAATAATACGTAACTGTGAATCATTGAACCACTCATAGACTAATAGACTGCAAGCAACTATTTTTTCAACCAGTAACAAAGTTTTTAATTCTTTTTACTTTCCTTTATTAGTCCATTAACCAATACTCCATACTCAGTTATTAGTTACAAGTATTTTTGGAAGTCTTTATTGATCTATGGTGAACACCTCGTAGCAAAATATATAATGCCTGTCTGTTCAAGTCTTTTCATTTTACACTAGCTATCACTGCATGTCAGCACTGTTATCTTCACAAATCAAAAGCTGCAGCTTAACTGAAGGGTGAAGTATGTTTTACTGCTGAAAAGAGCACCCCTTGATCTGGCCATCCTGTGAGCTGAAAACGGTGCTGCTACTTCCAATGCAACACAATACAGTTCAGTTAGAAATGAAACCCTTAAAAACAAAATTTTGAATGGCGTACAATATTTGGAAATAAAGCCATAAAAAGGAAAACATAAACATAAAACATAAACGAAATCTTTGATCACATTAAACAGCATTTTTTCAATGTATCAGTATTAATCCATATGGGACTTCATAAAAATAACATTACCCGATTTATAACATTATCCGCGATTACATTAAGTGGCATTCATTGTATTGTGTGATTTTTTTTCTTTTAAGTTATTGTTCAACAACTGTCGGCAATACAACGAAGAAGGCTCCATGATCTATGAAGATGCCAACAAACTGGAGGAAGTGTTGATGGACAAGGTGAGAGAGATGGGGCTTGGAGGCAACCCAGCAACTCCAGTATCCAGAGCTGCTTCTGCAACGCCCACACCAAACCCTGTTATCACCACTCCTGTCACTACGAGCACACCCGTGGAGACTCCTGTCGCGAAGAAATCCGTAGAGAGGAGAGTGTAAGTTCAACCAAACTGCTACTGAAGTGAAACCTGCTTATAATGGTGTCATATATACAGTAAAATGCCAGTATAACAAACACCTGTATAACAAAATGTTCAGTATTTAAAATTATATGAGATTGACTTAAACACACTTTATTAACTTCACTTACCAATTTATGGTAGAACGCGTTTCACAGGCCACCGCCTGCGGTGATGATGATGATGCGGTGGCCTGTGAAACGCGTTCTACCATAAATTGGTAAGTGAAGTTAATAAAGTGTGTTTAAGTCAATCTCATATAATTTGAAATATTGATTCACTTCACTGTGTAAGTTCCAACATTATTCTTTACATTATTCGTAAAATGTTCAGTATTACAAAATTATTTATTGGCCCCTTCTCTTTTCCCTATTTAATATGTGTTAAAACATTTCGTTATAACAAATTTAGGACTTTCAGTATAACAAAATAAAATTTTGCTTATTTGCCTGTATATAATTTTATTTTTTCCGGTGTATGCTGTGTAATATTGCCTCAGGGAGAGATATTAATGCTGATTAGTGTTGAATGCTGAATGGAAATAGCTTAAAGGAGAAATAATAATCGCTAACTGCTTTAGAAAACCTGGATTGAAGTGCTAGATGACATAGAAAGAAGAGAGAACTGGAAAAGTAAGATGGGCCTGCAACTGTGAATCTTAATGACTATGTCAGTGTGGACTGTGATGTGATAGTGTAAAAAGAAATCACAGATGATGGAATTGTGGCAGACATTTTGAATGATAGAAATCCATGTGATGATGAGGTTGAAGAGGAAGGTGTGCAACACTGTGATCAACAGAGTTTGACACATGGGACATAGTCTTCAAGATTTTCTGCTATCACAACAGCAATACGCTAGATTCCGTTTTAAAGTCATGTGCAGTGGTTGGTGACTATTTTTAATTTTTCAAAAAATTAAAGTCCAAAATATTGTACACCTGTAAAATTTCAGTATAACTAAATTTCACTATAACAAATTTATTTCTGAGGTCCCCTAAATTTCGTTAAATTTCGTTCTTTCAAAATATACCTTGTCAAGGCTAACATACGTACTTGCAAAAGAAACATTTGTCATCGAAGACATACGTCATAGCCTGCTACTACAAGGCACTGAAGCCTACCAAGAAGTTCTTAAAGAGCTAAAGTCGAAGCGAGAAGAAATATGGTCGGATTTCTACGTTACCGATGCCATGATTAACAGAGAATGGACCTGGGCGAACTACGCATTACTAGGGGCCGTATTTTTTGGTAACAACGATAAGCGCGAAATTTTATAAAACAACCTCCCTTAGCCATATTTAGCTTTTATATGCTTAAAATACCAATATGAAACAAATTGAATCCACGAAATATCGCGAAATTTACTCGATTCCGCAAAATGTTTCTATAAGCGCGAAATATACCCCTTCTGTCCGTAAAGTGAGAAATGAGCAAGAAAATATGCCTTAAAATCACAATATTGTGATTGGTGTACTGTATGTTTTATTTCTTAGCAGCAAGCTTTTTTTCTGCTGTTTCTGTGGCTGTCAAAGATTTACCGATATATCGATATTTGTGATCGATTACAAAGATTGCAGAATTTACGCAAAGATTGTCTGTGACCTGGTTTGTACTGTTGAGTACACTCCTTTCCTGCTATGTCTTTACCAAGTTAGGGATGCCTAAGATCGATTACAGCAGAAGAGTGTAAAATATTTGTTACTTGTATTCAACAGATTTCGTCTTTTATCCAGTGGTATGGTTGGCACTTCTGTTTGCAAATGGCTATCTGATGGTGTTTAGTAGAAATTACGATAATATTTCTCGTCATTATATTTGAACATTAACTCTAATCATGCCTAAATCGAAAGTTACTTCAGTTGATACAAGGGCAGAAGAATATAAAAATGGGGGGGGGGGGGGTGTTAGTTCATGTAAATAAAGAAGCAAAGTTTATCATTGCGCAATGTTCCCAATGTAGTATAAAGTAATTTATTTCACCAAATACCCACCGAAATAAAAGGAAGTTAACACCGAAATCAGCCATTTTATTTCACCAATAAATCAGGGCCCTACGCATTACGCCATGTGATGACCCGATATGCAGTCCATGGTTTCCATCATAAAGTGTGCAGAACGGAAAGGTTCCATTAACTAAGTGATCAATGTCAGTGTAAGCTATGTGGGAACAAGTGCGGCAGATACCATGTGATGGAATGCAAGAACAGACCACAATCACTGACGAAGTTTTGTCAGGAATAAACAAACATGCACATTGTGCGAATTTCCTAATATTATTATTAAATTTCGTTATACTGGTATTTTACTGTATCCAATACTACCGGCACCCAAATTCTTCTAAATTAAATTTGAAAAAAAGTATATAGGTTTTTCAATATAACAAATGCTACGGGTTCTTATTTAATTAATACTTATAGTCAGGGACCTGTCTGAAAAGTAGCAGTGAAATACAAAATCACAAATAATTATTAAGTCCCCAGTCAAAACCCAACCCGTAACGTATTTGGCCATAACACCCTAGAAAATCCTGGTGTTATACAAAGGCCAATATAGAAAATCATTCTGAATATACATGAAAGGTGCTAAAGGAAACTAAGGGCCAGCATAATTAAAGATTTTGGTTTCCACAAACGAATTTTAATTTTAACAAATACTGTACAACAATGTTTAATAAGAATATGTACAAATTAACTTTCTTTATTTACAAGCCTTCAAATTTAGATTAGGTGCCATGATCATTACTGTTAAATTTTATGAAAGATAGAAAGGAGAAAAGAAAGATAGAAAAAGAATATACACTCACTCTAGATTTATACGTGTTACGCTGGGTTCACGGCAAAGCGGGCCATACTGGCGATTGCATGTAGAAGATTTCCAGAATAACATAAGATAGTTATATTAATCAAATCGACTACTTACAATAACCAGCATGACGGCCAACGGCGTGAAGCAAGCGTAACTCCATTCACCATGATGCATCCGAAGAACACACGTACACAGTCCGGAAACGAAGGAGAAGATCAGACGATAGCGGGAGAATGAAGAGTGACGAGACTAATCTTTTGATGTCAACAAGAAACCTCTGTTTCCCCCTACTCTTACCATGTGATGCGACATCAGCGCCATGAACAAAATTTACTGATGACGTCACAGCGTCGTAATAGAACAATTGAAATATCTATTTCAAGCCAAGAAGTAAACATAATTAACCTTGCTCTACTAACTCACCTACTCGCAGCATGTATAGAAAAAGTGTTTTATATGATAGAAAAAGTGTTTTAACGTACTGTGCACTGGATTATAACAGTTTTTAAAGTAAGGCACAGTACAGCTCCCCCGCCGAAACAAGCACCACCACAAATTTTCAGTGTGTCTGTCAGAAAGAGTACAAGGTCTCAGAATAGTGCTATGTAGAGAATGCAAGAATGAATATTACGAATGATCACACATAAATTTCCTTGCAAGAATGTCCAAATTCCTTTGCAGAAAAACATATAGTGCTAAGTAATAGTCCAGCTATATGGTGATATGTGTGAGTTCATGCATACAATACATTCAGACAGCAGGTTGTTGATTGCTGAAGATGCGAGGTTCAAGGTGATCCAACAATACCGGACCCAACAATGCAGGTCAAAAGAGGCTGGGATGTACGGTCCCAATGTAGAGCAGATCCTCTTGAGTCTTCTAGCACATGTAGCAAGTACTGCATATACAGTGTCTTTTCACAACAGCAGTCGTGTAGCACAATTTGAGACTTCTTCTGGCATGGGGTATAGTTACTGTAAATGCAAACAAACTGCGAGCAGATTTTGTTCCATAGAAAATGCTTAAACAACTACAAAATCTTTTAACCTAATATATTACAAGCAAAAACCTTATGCTAATTTTGAATTAAATATCTGGCTTGAAATAGGGTGAGAAGTTACATTAATTTACCAATTTAATATTCTGTATATTTAAACTCTTCATATAAATTTATAATGGCACAATTATTCTAAATATATGGCACTTTTATTCATTTTGACAATTATTACAACTTTACTTATGAAATGAGGATTATGAAGCATATAGGCCTATGAAAAGTTAGGTTCAAACAGATTCACATATATCTGTATTTCTACCATACAGTAAATATGCCCTTTTTTGTTTTTAAACTTCTTCCACATATGGAAAAAGGAAAATCAGAACTACTTACAACTGGCAAAAGCAAAATGAAAAGATTTGAAACTATAAGTTTTCAAACCAGAAAAATCGCCAGAGGACACAAATAAAATTGAGATACAGTAAGAAAATACAGAGAAAATACTGAAATTTTGACTTCTTCATATTAAGTTATGACAATAATAAATTTAAATGAAAATTTGACTACAAGCTAAGTAATACAAAACTCCCAAAGAATATGTTTATGAAAAAATACAATTATTCCACAATTGGTATAATCATGAATTTTAACAACACAAGTATTATTTGTTTATTTCTACATCCAATTCTTTATATATATGGAATAATTTTATGAATTCACCTACTAATTTATTAATACAAGCATTAATTTACTAATTACCTAGGTTTTTTGTTTACCCACTTTTTGTTATCCAAATTTTTTGTTTACCCAATTTTTTGTTTCCCCACCGGTGGGTGTAATGAACAATACAAATTCCAAATTTAGACAATCTAGCAAGAAGAAATATATGTACCAACAATGGCTATAAAAATAACACCATAATGAGATAGTACATATTTAAAATTTTTCCAAATGATTAGAGAAATAAGATGGTGTATAGAATTCATAGGTAGAGTAGAAGTGGTGAGCAGGGCGATGTTGCCCAGTCAAAACCTCCAGTCTACGGAATTTACAAACATAAGTACACCAGAAAACTGATCGAATAAATGCTAAATTATAGAATAAAAATAGATAGAGGTATAGATATAAATAGTAAAAAGATAGTAGAATAGATAGGAGTAGTGATATAGGTAGGAGCAGTGAATAGGGCATGCATCCTGAACAAAACCCCTACACTAAAAAAAAAACGATTGAACAAATGCATAATATCTCTCCGTTGCTCAGGTGATAAATGGTCTAATTTAAGTTCCTCAGAAAAATTTTGACTAGAAGAATCATTATCAACAAAGGCACAATATGGAATGTATTTAGAAGTAAGCATTTGTTTTGATCTTAATGGAATACGAACATTAGGTTTGAATTTGAAATAAATTTGCTTCTGCTGAAGGTCAAGCATTAACCCCGTTTTATTCAAAAAATCTGCGCCCAAAATCAATGGAGAAACAAGATTACGAATTACCAGAAAATCAAATTTCCATGAAAAATTGTCAATTCTAATTTTAAGTTGAGTTTGGCCCAAGACAGAAAGTGGTTGACTACCCGCGGCTTTCAATTGTAAATTAGTAACTGCTAGAGGAGCCGATAATTTAGAAAAACATTGTTCACTAATTAAGGAAAGGCTACTCCCAGAATCTATAAGTCCCCATGAATGAACAGTATTAACAATAATATCTACATATGGGAGGTCTATACTCGGCATCGCACACATTGTTGGTGAAACGTCAGGTTTTTCTACATCTAGTCAGGAGGGATGGGAATTTTGAAAACGTGGTGCTGACCTATTGTTCCTTGACGCTTTCTGAAAACAGTTCTGTTCCAAATGGCCTACTCTATAGCAATATGTACAGGTGGGTCTTCTTTGTGCAGGAGGTTGAGAAACATTAGGATGTAGAAAATTCTGACCCCTATTACCATTAGAATTCGAAATAGGCCTAGGTCTAGTATTCAAGTTTTGTTGTCGCAACATATCCTGCTTCTTAAAGCAATTTCTTTCCAAATGACCTGGTTTATGACAATAATAACATTTAATTACTGGTGTGGCTTGCGATTCAGGCAGTGGAGGTACTTCAATATTTAAATTTTGAGAAGTAGGGTGAGCTAACAGAATATCATTAAGGCCTAAAGCAACTTGATCCAGTTGTTGAAAAGTCCTAGGCGGATAGATTCCCAAAAAAATAGATCTGACCTCGGAATGTACTGAATTTAAACCAATAGTGCGAACTACATATTCTTCCGAATGGGGTAATAATAACGTGCGTACCTGCAACTTTATATTGCAAATAAATTCAGAAAAATTTTCATCTTCCCTCTGAGTTCTATAGAAATATTGTTGCTCTAAAACTCCCATAAGGCGTTGTGGCACACAAGAATTAATAATAAACTTATGCAATTGGAGAATGGTAAATTGATACTGAATAGCTTGAGCTAAGTACTGCGTCAGTAGCCCACAAGTATACGGACGTAAAGCTTGGAAAAGACTCACCGATGGAATATTTAAAGAAACATTATTTACCTGCATATCTTGTAGTAAGTAAAGAAATGACATAATATCTTCTGGAGTATTAACAGAAAACTTTTCTTGTGTTTGAATTAAAGTCATGATAGGGTTCGGTAATTTAGAAAAAGTGGAAAGTACAGAATTACTTGGTTGGATCAGATTTTGCGATGTAGAAGGAGTACCAAGACTAATTGTCATATCGCTAGCATAGGGTGCATGAGGTACAGAAGATACAACAGGTACAGAGACTAACGGATTAGCAGTAAGTGTTGAAGTTAATTCTGTAGAAGTCACAGAAGGTGCAGAGACTGACGGAATAGTAGTAAGGGTTGAAGTTAATTCTTGAGAAGGCACAGTGACTGAAGTTACTTCTTTAGATCTTTGCTTAAGAATAATCAAACTTCTTTTATGTTTTTCCAAATTTAATAGAACTTGTTGAAAAATTTCAATATGTTTGGATTCTGGAAATTTAGCAATGTAATCCTTGGTGCGATTGATATAATGATTAATTTTGGTGAAATACCTGTTATATTTACTCTCGGTGTAAGTGAGCTGAAGTTCAGAAGTAGCTTCTGTAACCTGGAACAACACTTGTTCCAGCAAACGTTGAAACGTAGAAGTTTGTACCTCAGGAATGACATATTCGCTGGCTGCGTTATCCTGTTCCGATAACTCCCTCACTTTAAGGAGAAGTGTATCCACGGGAAGACTACTGGCTTCTGGCAACCCTCTAACTGTAGCTTCGTAGACCAATTCTTCATGGTTCAGAAGATCGAACACAACCGTCTCACGAGCCATAATATATGAAAAAAGAAAAATTATATGAGCAATGAAATATAGACTGAAGAGCAATAGGCTTATATTAGAAAAAATTAACTGTAGAAGTTTCAAGTAAATATTCTCGAACTGGGAGAGAATCTCCCCCCCGAATTGATACTTAGTCCGGAGTTGCATGGAAGGCCGCGGTCGTAGACACAAATAGCTCTGAAGGTCAAAGTCTCCACGCGTGACAATGGAGGTCACAAGCAAATGCACACACGTAGATATGAAAAACAAAAGATCTGAATTAACGAGAATCCTGAAGTATGCAAAAAATGGCACAAAAAGGGGTGGCAGATAGCAAAAACTAGAAAATCCCATAAGTAGTAGAGCAAAATATTAAGTGGAAACCAATAGTATGGTCGCTACCATACGAAAATTTAGAAAATTCAATACGAAGCTACTGCTACCAATTGCTACGGGTTCTTATTTAATTAATACTTATAGTCAGGGACCTGTCTGAAAAGTAGCAGTGAAATACAAAATCACAAATAATTATTAAGTCCCCAGTCAAAACCCAACCCGTAACGTATTTGGCCATAACACCCTAGAAAATCCTGGTGTTATACAAAGGCCAATATAGAAAATCATTCTGAATATACATGAAAGGTGCTAAAGGAAACTAAGGGCCAGCATAATTAAAGATTTTGGTTTCCACAAACGAATTTTAATTTTAACAAATACTGTACAACAATGTTTAATAAGAATATGTACAAATTAACTTTCTTTATTTACAAGCCTTCAAATTTAGATTAGGTGCCATGATCATTACTGTTAAATTTTATGAAAGATAGAAAGGAGAAAAGAAAGATAGAAAAAGAATATACACTCACTCTAGATTTATACGTGTTACGCTGGGTTCACGGCAAAGCGGGCCATACTGGCGATTGCATGTAGAAGATTTCCAGAATAACATAAGATAGTTATATTAATCAAATCGACTACTTACAATAACCAGCATGACGGCCAACGGCGTGAAGCAAGCGTAACTCCATTCACCATGATGCATCCGAAGAACACACGTACACAGTCCGGAAACGAAGGAGAAGATCAGACGATAGCGGGAGAATGAAGAGTGACGAGACTAATCTTTTGATGTCAACAAGAAACCTCTGTTTCCCCCTACTCTTACCATGTGATGCGACATCAGCGCCATGAACAAAATTTACTGATGACGTCACAGCGTCGTAATAGAACAATTGAAATATCTATTTCAAGCCAAGAAGTAAACATAATTAACCTTGCTCTACTAACTCACCTACTCGCAGCATGTATAGAAAAAGTGTTTTATATGATAGAAAAAGTGTTTTAACGTACTGTGCACTGGATTATAACAGTTTTTAAAGTAAGGCACAGTACACAAAATTTCACTATAACAAATTCATTTCTGAGGTCCCCTAAATTTCGTTATACTGGTATTTTACTGTATCCAAATACTACCGGCACCCAAATTTTTCTAAATTAAATTTGAAAAAAAAATATAGGTCCGTATATAAAATTATTTTGCCAGTTTTATTCTTAATTAAATAGTTATAATTAACATAAGTCTATCATAAAAGGCTAAAATGTAATTATAAAAATAATGTGCATGGTAATAGCCAGCCAAAATCTCGCTGTCTTATATGCACAGCCTAACACTTTCAACAACAACAATACTCTCCATTCGTGAATCCAGCTGGTTCAGCTGGAATCACATGTCATGATGTGCATCTGACCAAAGGTCAAGGTCGTGTGGAACTTTTCCCGAATTAGTGGTTCAGCTGATACTGCATTGTTTGCTTGGGTTCTCTATGCGTAAAGCTTTCTTTCACCGCCTGTTGTTTACAGAAACTTAAAGAAAATATAGTCATACTTACAAAGTGCCTATTTTTACTATTACAAACAAATTACTTAATTTTCAAATCAAATCAAATCAAATCTTTATTCACCTTTAAATACAATATATTTGTACAATAGGCTTCGTCAGTTTTTGGATAGTTTTATATAATAACAAAAAAGCTAAGAATACAAATTTATATCCATAATATTTTCTGGTATATTACTCTCTAAAAATTCTTCTACCGTGTATATCGCTTGCTTTTGAACCAAATAGATAGAATATTGTACAGTTTTTTTTTTCAAGATTTCTTATATTTAATGGAATTTTATTAAAAAAAATTATCTGTTGATAGCAGTGACTTTTTATATTTTTACTTAAGTGAAGTTGTGGTTTATCTAAATCATTTTTCCTTTGCGTGTTGTAGTTATGCATTGACGATCTAGTTGTAAATTTAGTGCTATTTTCTTTAACATATGTAATATTAGCTAAACTGTACATAGAGGTAATTTACATTTTAGCATTATTCAGTATATTATACATCTTTCGTCTTCTGAAAACAATTGAAACATTAAAACACTAAAATAACAATAATCTATTGTTCAAGCAGTAAGACTTTTTTTTTAATAATAATAATAATAATAATAATCAGCATGCTCCATTGCTTGCATCGCAATACTACATGCTATGTTAACATTTCTAAGTATCTACGATGTTCCTTTCCTTTCATTATCAGTATCCTAATATATATATATATATATGATACAGCACACCACTTCACACCTCACCAGTACACAAGTTCTGTGATAGTTTACATATGTTGAGGAGTGTCCTTTCACTTCACGATTGCTGTTATTTACAATTTTAAGACTTGTTTTTCAATCTTTTGCAGAGTGAAGCCGAGGAAGAATACAACTGTACTTGCCCAGAAGCTGCGCACATTGTATGACACCATCCGAGAATATAAAGATCCAAAAGGTCGCCAGCTCAGTCTAATCTTTCTCAAACTTCCTTCTAAACTGGTGAGTAATTTTTATACTTAGAATAAAGATATTAGACAGTTTTTGTCCAGCCTTAATAACCCTAAACACTGTGACTGCACATGCAGTTCCCATGCATGTTGAAAGGTGACACATACTTTCTAAAGATACCTTTTAAGTATATAGAATTTTAGAAAGTTTATACAGGGAAGTTAATATTACGAAAAAATAATATTGAGATAGATCCATACACTGCTTCCCTTATTTTAATTACTAACCTGAACCCAGGTTTCGGTGAGCCTTCCCACCATGTTCACCAGTTATACTCCATCTGACTGTTGGTCTTCATCAGCATCCTCTATTGGGCTTTTGATGAACTTCTTGACGAGGTCATTTTCCGAGGGAATCTCAAAATTCATTAGATTGTTTTTATTTTTGTGGATGTAGATTTTTTCCCAAACCGTAAGCTGTCTATGTCCCTGAATACATTTGGGGATAAATCGGCAGTAGCAGCACATGTTTTGGAAACTGGTCACCAAATAGGATTGGAACCAGAATTGAAAAAATGTATTCAGGGACATAGACAGCTTACGGTTTGGGAAAAAATCTACATCCACAAAAATAAAAACAATCTAATGAATTTTGAGATTCCCTCGGAAAATGACCTCGTCAAGAAGTTCATCAAAAGCCCACGAGAGGATGCTGATGAAGACCAACAGTCAGATGGAGTATAACTGGTGAACATGGTGGGAAGGCTCACCAAAACCTGGGTTCAGGTTAGTAATTAAAATAAGGGAAGCAGTGTATGGATCTATCTCAATATTATTTTTTCGTGATACCTTTTAAGCTTTACTGTAAGGTATAAATGGATGGCTCAGTGCCAGTGGTGACTTAGTGCCATCAAGGAAAGTGTTAATATTTGTGTGTATTGACCAGCAAAGATCATATTCTATCTATGCCAATGTATCAGTTACAGACACAGTTATGGCTGTTAGTATGTTTGGCATTATGGAGTTATAGAGCCTTGGACCATAATAAGTTAGAGGTTAAGTATTTTGATTCTATTAAAGGCAAGGTTTTATTTCTTCTTGTATTGTAGCTTTGTGGATCAGATATGTATGTGTTACGGTATTTGTGAAAGTATTTTAGAAGTGTGAGCTTATAAATCTGTTCTGCAGTCATATCGTTAAATTCAGGAAATAATTCTGAAATAATAGAATTATAAGGATTCTATAGGCTTTATTTTTGTGAAATGCCACTTATATCATTGATTAAAATGGGCAACCCTAATAGACACTATTGTGATGCAGGAATATCCTGACTATTATGAGGTGATAAAGCGTCCAATAGACTTGGAGCGAATATCTCAGAAACTGAAGACATCACAGTACGAGAGCCTGGATGATATGGTGTCTGACTTCGTGCTCATGTTTGATAATGCCTGCAAATACAATGAGCCTGATTCTCAAATATACAAGGTAAATATATTTATTTTAAGTATTAATATTAATAGGAAAATAGCACAGTGAAATTGTTTGTTTGTTTATTCACCATATAAAATATTACAATTTTTGGCTTCGTCATACAATATACAGTTTAAATACCCTGCAGTATACATTAAAATTGCTGTTTACACAGGTATACAATTTGTGATCTATAAGTACAATATTAGCTGTTCAGACTCATTTTGCTCCATGCCCTACTCAGTAATTAATAAACATGTAAACGTATATATAATATCCACATCATTTTGTGAAATCAGAATAAAATAAAAGTGAAGTAAAACAGACCAGTATCGGTATGAGATTATCAAGATACAGTAATAATGCATTATTATACAGTGCCTTTTTTTTTACTCGTGGCCGGGCGGTCGGCTGGAAGTAGCTGCGAGCGCACAGTGCTTCTCACCGTTCCTGGCTCCCGCCTTTCTCCCCGTCAGTGCACACACACAGCACACCAAACACCAATTTTCTGGTCATGCAATGGCATTTCGTGTACAATATCGGGTTTTTCTGTACTCCAGTATCTGTTGTTTTATGTCGATGCATGACCATGTAAATGAATCCATGCTTCGTCTGTGAAAAAAATTAACTTTGGGTCCATAGAGCCATCATTAACTTTACCCAACACCCAATTGCAGAAATTTACTCTACTCACAGTATCACGTGGTTGCAGTTCCTGAACTATGGTTATCTTATATGGTTTTAATTTCATAAGTTTAGTGGCTTTCCAAGCCGAGAATTGTGAAAACCCCGTTTCCTGTGATAACCTACTCAGAGATTTTCTTGGGCTACGTTCTAACTTCTGTCCTATCTCATCGAGTTTTCTCTCTGTAGGCACACGGCGAATTTTTATTATTTTTATTTCTTATCAAGAACAGAACCCGTTTCTCTGAATCTGTCTACAAGTTTACGAACTATCTCTCTGTGAGGCACAGGAATACCAGGGAATCTGTCTACAAATAGCCGTGTCACTTCTCTACAGAACTCTGTTTGCACATAGGAATCATACACGAATATGCGGTGTGCTAAAGTATACACACTTCTTGGCATTATAACAGAACTATCACAATTTAACCACAAAGAAGAAAAAAGAACCTCCGCTAGCAACAACCGCACATGCACTGACGGGGAGAAAGGCGGGAGCCAGGAACGGTGAGAAGCACTGTGCGCTCGCAGCTACTTCCAGCCGACCGCCCGGCCACGAGTAAAAAAAAAAGGCACTGTATTTGATAAGGACAAAAATACTTATTCAAATTTAGAAACCGTACAGTATTCTTCATATTCTTTTATAGTGTAGAATGATTTGGCAATTAAAAATTCTTTGAGTTTTATCTTAAAACTTCTTGTCGAATGTATTCCTTTAAGTTGGGGTGGTAGCATATTATAAAATTTAGAGCAAAATTGATATCTAGTAAGATTTAGTAAGGAAATATGCCCACTAACTTCACTTTATAGTGCAACAAGTGAAATAACAAGCACGTGATTGTTGGGGCTGTGCCTTGACCATGCCTTTAGCTTTAGTTCCTGCACCCTTGCTTCTGCGCATATTGTTCTTTAACGATCATTCTGGGGAAATACCGTATTGGCCCAAATATAAGACGATTTGTTTTTTCCTCAAAATGTGCTTTCAGAAACTATACTCGTCTTATACTAATACTATATGCACAGCCTAACACTTTCAACAACTCATTTTCATGAATCCAGCTGTGCAGCAGGTATCAACATGTGTTGACGTATGTTCAGCCCAAGGTCAAAGTTATGTAGAAATTCACCAAATTTTACCAACCTTAATATTTTCCAAATTCATGCTTCTACTTATTCTGCACTGTTACTTGCTTGGCGTCTGTATGAGTAAAGCTTTGTTTTACCACCAGTCTTGGCGGAGCATGTGGAAAAGAAAGCATCTTCATTATTTCAATGCATAGATAAAGATGAGAGAAGAAGGTATGACATGAATGTCAAAATTCATGTTTTACATGAAGCAAAATGTACTAACAAGCTGTTTTATTAATTTTTTGTATGATTACCCTTTAAAAATTCAGGGTTGTCTTATATTTGGGCCAATATGGTGTTTCTAATAGTGAAGTTCTTGTGCATGGAAACAGCAGGATGTGTATATTGCCATTCTGACCCGAAATATAATTTTTATACTATCCATTTCGTTAACACTTTCATGGAATGCTCTGATAGGTAGAGATCTGTAAAATTCACTAGGCTACATAATGTCACACTTCTTTTTTATAGAAGACAAAATATCTATATAGATGTGCTAAGTGAAGATGCTTTATTATGCAGTGAAAGGAAGTTTGTATTTTTAATTTAAACTTATATTTGCTTTTTCATGTTATAGGACGCGTTGATGCTGCAGAGGGTTGCCTTGCAGACAAAGCTACAGCTACGAGAAGATGAGGAAGCTGTACCAGATGTCACTGCAGCAGTGCAGGAACTTCTTACATCTCTCTTCATCTCTATTTACAACCACCAGGACGAGGAGGGTCGTTGCTTTTCAGACTCCATGGCAGAACTTCCAGAGCACGATGAAATCGATGGGCAGAAGTAAGTAGAGGCTTTAATACAAGTTGATTCTAAAGTCCTTTTCTGGTTTCAGGGGCCATTAGAACAGTAACCATGATAGACATAGCAAAATCACTTGTATCAGTGCATAGAGTATCTCTCCCCGTTTTGTATATACCTGTCTTCCAGGCATAGGAAGTTGATGACTGTGAAGTTATTTAATAATATGTATGATTCGGAAGCTTTAACATTTACTTCACTTACAAAAGACTAATTTAGGGAACATTATTCTTTTCCATCCTCAGCGAATGTCCAACTTCTGTTTCCTGCTCCTATTACTCCACTGGTGCCATCTGGTTTATGTGGGTGCATTTCAAAATTTAATCATTTTTTGTTTTTAAGGATAAAGATTTCCCCCAGTCCTATAGTTCTGTGTTGCCTGCGGGTTTTTAATAATCATGTACCGAGCGAGATCGCCAAGATGGTAATGTCTTGGACTCTCAATCAGGAGGTCCCAGGTTCAAATCCCGTGGCCGGCCAAATTGACATGGGTTTTTTCATGGTTTCCCCAGTCGTAAAGGCAAATGCCGAATTAGATATTTGCATACCATGAATCATCCTCACCATCCTGTATCATATCCATTTAAATTAATATCAGATTTAATTTAATGCATAAAATGCATCAATAGAAACAATTGACAAACAATAGTTTCATGGCCTGCCCTACTGTATAGACACAGATCCTGAACTCCTGATATGGCCTCATAGTTAAAAGGAGTATAAACACAGCTGAATTAAAAAAGAAATAATAATAATTTTGCTTCTGGTTCGGTGTTGTTAATCTTGTTTCAAAAATGAATTGCAAAGGCTAATTTACCTATTTCATAGTTCTTAAATTTTAGGAAATGCTCTTGAACCGTCATTTTTAAATATATATATATATATATATATTTTTTTCCAATATATACTTGAGTGTAATTCTCACTTTATTTGCTGTATTATGCCAGATTTGTTACTGCGGACTGATAGCTTTATTACTGTTCGACAGGATACGAGCTTTATCACTGGATCTGATCAAGAGGAGACTAGATCGAGGATTGTATCGTCGACTTGATATTTTCCAGGAAGACATATTTGCTTGTTTGGAAAGAGCACGGCGACTATCTCGGACGGATTCACAAGTGTTTGAGGACTCCATTGAGTTGCAGTCATACTTCATAAGACAAAGGTATTTTCATTATAGTAATACTTGTGTTTGGATAAATAGAGTATTTACAAGTACACTCAAGCGTATGGCAACTTTCCATTGCTGCTGGTTGAAGCGAACCAACCTGATGGTAACATGTGTTGTAGTGGTTTACTTCAGAATGGCTTCTTCTTTTCTTGTCACCGGCTAGCTATTTTGTTGATGCCTCCACTCCTTGGTAGAACAGTGAGACTTTTTCCAGGGTTCCGTTGTATTTGAGATGCTAAGTTAATTAGTACAGCAGTAGCAGTTTTATTTGTGATTTATTGAATATAATACTGATTTTTATAAAGTCGAAAGTAATAAAATATTCACCCGTGGATGCAATGTTTCACAAACATGACGTTTCAGCCCTGTCCATTGGGCCTTCATGAATGCCCATGAATGTGCAGTCAGTTGTAAAACAACAGACTTTGGTTTCTATCCAGACCATGCCTAGTCTTAGTTTTAGAAATCATTCAGAAATTTGGACCTCAGCCGTGCTCAAAAACTACTCTATGAACCGTGATCAAGACCCCATGTTAGCAATGCATCTAAACCGTATTGGCCCGAATATAAGACCATGTTTTTTTTTTCTCAAAATGTGTTTATAAACACTATACTCGTCTTATACGCACATTCTAACACTTTCAACAGCTCTCCATTCTTGAATACAGCTGTGCAGTGGGAGTCCCCACCCAATGACGTATGTCTGACCCAAGGTCAAAGTCATGCGGAAATTCACTGGACTTTATTGAATTTTACCGAATTTTGTTTTTCCTGAGTTCGTGCTTCTGCTTGTACTGCACCGTTACTTCTCTCCTCTCTACGCGTAAAGCTTTGTTTGACCACCAGTCTTGGCAGACCATGTGGAGAAGAAAGCATCTTTATTGTCTCAATGTGTAAATAAAGGCGAGAAAATAAGTTACGACATGAACTTCAAAATTATGTTTTATGTGAAGCAAAATGTACAGGTAGGGGAAAAAAAAGTGGACCGACTCTTGTAGCTGAATATAATATAATTTGTGTTAGTATTTTATAATAATATTAATAATTAATATATTCAGTTATAAAACAATACAATTAGAAAAATATTCTGGGTTTCGAAATGGGCTAAGTCAACAGTCGAAACTAGAACAACTTTCAGTACATTCCCTGCTATCCTGTGAATGCCGCTAGGCAAGCGCAGTGGCTCATAGTTATTTTAGTCAGTTCGTTTTTTTCCCCCTGCTTGTACCACTAAGCTATTTTATTTTTTATTTTTTTGTAATTATCCTTAAAAAATTCATGGTCGTCTTATATTTGGGCCAATACGGTAAGTTTGTAGCTAGTCCACACACACTGAAGTTATGTTTTAACTGCAGGGATGAGCTGTGCCGAGGAGGAGATTTGCTGCACTCCCCTGCATTGAGTTACACTCTCCTGCACCTGGCGGCAGCTGTGGAGGCAACACGGCAGCAGAAACTCATGCAAGAACAACCTGAGGAGGAGACGGAGACACGCAGTTCTGAAGACTCGCTGCGGGTAAGAAAAGAGACACCTCAGGTATGGCATATCAAAATGACTCATAGGTAGACTGCTGCGATTTGAATCAGTAATAGCATGGTATTGGTAATCTGGTAATCTAAGGGGATCTCTAAAAATCAAGAATTTCATCATCATTAACATACAGTTACAATTTTAAAAATCTGTTATAACTGCTTAAGTTTTCATGGCCGGCGTTAGAATAGCTTAACAGGTTCTCTGGGCTTGTGAGCTATGGTCCAGTGTTCTTTTACCAGTAACTGCTTCCAGAATCTTCAGGAGATTCTCTCTCCACAGTTCACTACCAACTGCTAGCTTATAAGCCCAGAAAACCCTTCAATCTGTTAGATACTGATATTGGGAAGAACACAGTGAAGTCATAACATATACGAGGGCTATTTTTTTTTTTTAAAGGTCCGATGGGGCATAAAATGAAAACCACAGCGAAAGTCAAAATTGTTTTATTTGGAACATTAAGGTACACCTTCTAGCTACTTCTCTACATAGTCGCGCTCTGATTGAGACATTTGTCGAAGCGTGGTGCAACTTTCAGATACCCTCTTCATAGAAGCTTGCCACTAGCATATTGAGAAGAGTCTTCACGGCATTTTTAAGTGTTCGTTGGTGTGGAAGCCAGATGTTGGGTTTGTTTGAGAAATTTGTGTTCATCCATTGTTTGGATTGTTCTTTTGATTCTGGATTGTTGTAACAAATCCACAAATCCCTGTACGATGGATTTCAAAAACTCGTTCCCATGCTGAGTGATTCATCTTTTTTGGCAGCTGAAGAAAGATCTGGGAGGACAGAGTTTCCACACCAACAAATAATTTCAAAACACTTCAAAATATCGTGAAGACCCTTCTCAATATGCTGGCGGCAAGCTTCAATGAAGAGGGTATAATAAAGTTGGTACCACGCTACGACAAATGTCTCAATCGGAGCGCGACTACATAGAGAAGTAGCTAGAAGGTGTACCTAAATGTTTCAAATAAAACAGTTTTGATTTTCGCTGTGGTTTTCATTTTATGCCCCATCAGACCTTAAAAAAAATAGCCCTCATATATTATGGTTTGTAACACACTAAAACTTTACTTTTATAGTTTTTACCTTAGAACTACATAGTTTCAATCACCATTGTGACCATCGTCAGCTACATCAGAAATTTGGTTGGCAGGGCTGTTCCTCTTGATGTCCAAGTTTACAGTGGCCAAACATAAAGGAATGTTCAAATTAGATTTAAAGAACAGTTTAGGAACATTAAATTCAGACAGACAGACAGACAAATCTGCAATAGAGGCTCATTTCTGGGAAGAGGGAGATGAAATAGAACAGGATGTAAACCTATTAAAACCAGTAGAAAGACCTCAAGAATTAACAGTCTGGGGGAAAAAAAATTATTATAAAAAATAAAAAAAAATTACTGAATTTTGAAATACCAGCAGAGGACTAATCAGAAAATACATTCACCCACCACTAGGTGGCATCCAGGAGCCGAGATTGATCATCAAGGGGAGCAGCCCTGCCAACCAGATTTCATAGGTAGTTGATGATCACAATGGTGATTGAAACTACATAGCTCTCTAAGGTAGAAACTAAAAAAGTGAAAAACTTAAAGATTGTTGAGATCGGGACTTGCACACGAACTTCGCTTAAAAGGTATATTTACCTCAGAATGCATTTTGAAGGACACTTTCCATCATCATCAGCTGATCCGACTGTCACTCTAGCGGGTTCCTTGAATCCCCGACACCACAGTGGGGAACCCTGATTGAAAAGTTCATCCACCCGCCGCTAGAGTGACAGTTGTATCAGCTGATGATTGCGGAAAGTGTCCATCAAAATGCATTCTGAGGTAAATACAGTGGAACCTCATTAGCACGTTCCTCATTACTACGTTTTCCCGCATAGTACGTCGGTTTTTGGAAGTCCCGGTCCCAATCTTAATAATTGCATGTTTAAATGTTTCTTAACACGTTTTGTTTTAACGCTTAGTACGTTCGTATTTGGCTCGCCAACCACACTTTGTCAAACATAAGCTTTGAACGCGCATCCAATTGTGTGATCTCTATGTCAGAATTCTTGTACTCTCTGGTGTCCAAGTCTCAATCTTTGCTCTATGGGACCAATCGTCAGCCATTTTGAACCATTGCAGTTTGCTTCTCATTGGCCATTTGACTTGGCGCCGATTTTGCCGAGTCAGCTGTTAGGCCGCCATTTTATATCGTGATAATTTTGAAGTAGTGAAATATATTTTAAATTTCTTACGGTTCGTGTGGTGAGGAGAAGAAAATATTAGAATGTTTGAAGAAATGTATGCCAAAAAAGCAGATCGTGCTTCTCACGTCGGTATTGGATCGCATTTCATTAGCAAATTGTGGCTGTGAACATGACCGTGTACACGACTGTTTACAGAACTGGCACGTGTGAAATTTTGCACAATTACAATATTTCGTGTTTGGTAATAGATTGTGGAGTGCAACTTGTTTCATGTGTGATTTTCAGAATAAAATAGATGCTTTCTTTGTGAATTTCGTCTTGATTTATCATTAAATATGGCTCCCATACATTCCATCAATTTTTGAAAGTTTTTTTTTTTTTTCCAGATAAAATTGTTAGGCCTATGTATTCGTTTACATAATATAAATCTCTCGTAACAAATGGCTTGGCATTGAAGCACCTGTGTATCACTGTGGGAATTTCAGAGCCATTAGGATGCACTTTTGGGTGGTTCTGAGCAACTTAGAAAACATAGGCCTATCTACATATTCCCTACGATTTTTTTTTTTATTTTCAGTAGTACGTTTTCCCGTTTAAGACGTCTATTCTTTTCAGTCCCTAGAAAAACGTTTTAACGAGGTTTCACTGTATACCTATTAAGTGAAGTTCATGTGCAGGTTCCAATCTCAACAATCTTTAAGTTTGAAATCACTTCACTGTGTATCTTCCTAACTCAAGTTATAATAAAAAAGTGAAGTTTAAGTGTGTTACAAACCATAATATATACTTTCAAGCTGTATTAAAAATCTATGTTAGTATTCAGTTTGCCATTTGTTGGTCAAAATCTTCAGGTAGAGTATTGATAGACATTAATTAACTTCTCTAGCTTGTTCTATCAGAAATCCATCAGTATTTTAGACTAGCAGAACGTGCACTCCTATCCTGTAACTGATGAAGCTATTGTATGTCACTGACTGTAATTTCAATGTAGGTTCTGTTCTTCACTTATTCTAAATAGCAATTTTGATGGTCCTGCTTAAAAGAAAACTGAGTCAAAAGGAAAATAATACAAATTTTACCTGTTCCTTTATCAGCCTCTCCATCCTCCTGCTAGCTTATCTGGGAGTTGTCTTTCCAGACAGATTTTTCCGGACATCAAGGTATGCAATTCTTGGCCAACTTCCAGATAAGTTCTCTATCTGTCAGATAAATATGATATCAGGTCGTTGTACAGGCCCTGAGCCTTTAAAAAATGGAATATACAATGTTTTTCATAGATTTTTAAAAAGTTATCCAACAGGTTGTATTTGAGGGAGTTGTAAAATTGGCATAACATTTCACTAGTACATCCACTAAAAGTATTTGGAAAGAATGTTATGAATACAGATTAACGTAAGTAATTACATTAATATGCATTCTACACAGTATAGCCTTAATATCATCATGTAGTAATAATTTTAAGCTTGAACAATAAAATAATGAAGACTTTGATTTTATTGTATTTAGCATCAGCTGTCTTTAACACATGTAGACAATGTATGGAAGGAGAAGACTGACATAATGCATTACTAATTAATAACGTTAGGGGCAGAATGATACGAATGCAATGTTTACATGCACCGGAACTTTGATGAGGAATGGATAATAGTATAATTTTCCTTTTTTTCAGTGCTAGTGTTTAAAAAACGTAACTAGCATATCATTGTGGTGTTGGGTTTTCACGCTTATGGGGAAACACTACATAACGCATGTTTAGTCATGTTCATCATTATTCCTAACATTTCTCATCGCCTGTAAACATTACTATAAAATCCATAGCCACTGTGTATATGGTGACATTGATCACTTTAGAGAAGTGTGTACAATTTTCAGACCATTGTCCTAATTGCTTTCTGTAATGCCTGTATATTTGATTAGTCATGAAGGAAAAGTAGATTGCGGAAGTAGCAACTTATGGTATGGATGGAATATATTGGTATTTTAATTATATAATGGCATGTCATTCAGTTATGTAAAGGTATCAGAAACCTCTAAGTAGATTAAAGAACTTGATTATGTCAAGTTAACTGTTGGATTTCTTTTGGTCATATCAACTAAGGTTGTTGTCCTTTGGAATCTCAAAATTTACAAAGTTATTTCTGTTTTTTGAACAAAGTCAGTTCTTTTTGTTTTTGTACAGCTTGTAACAATTGTTTGTCATCTTCAAATTCATCATCTGTGGTCCAGAAAGAAATGAGCAGCGGCAGATTGGCCAGATATGCCATTATTAGGTTACCAGTGTTGATACTGTACTAGAATAGCTTGGCGGTTAGCATTAGGTTTGTTCCCAAAGTCAGTTCATGTACTGTCTCATAATACAACGCATGTGCACATTGTCAGTTTCGTTGCACGGTGTATTTTTCACATTTTCACAATGTGCGCAGGCATCTTGGTATATGGCAGTATAGGATTTAGCTTTAGGAACAGATCTGGGTCACTATTAATATTACTAGAAATAGCACAGTGTAGTGTTAACATCTGTAGATAGTTTGAGTACGGAAATATACACACTAACTTCACTATTAGGTATATTTATCCAAAATGATCATTTCAATGGATATCCCCATCATCATCAGCTGATTCCGACTGTCCATCTAGCAGCGGGTGAATAAACTTGTTGATCAAATAAATTATTAAGGCTATATTTCACACTTGAACTTCACTATTAAATATTTACCTAGGACTACGTAGTTTCAGTCACCCTTGTGACTATCTTCAGCTACATCTGAATTTTTGTTGGTAGCACTGTTTCCTTTTACTACCAATCCTGACTGCTGGATGCCATCTCTTGGTGGTTGGATGTACCTTCTGATTAAGTTTTCTTCTGCTGGTATCTCAAAATTTAGTAATTTGTGTTTATTTTTTTTGAATAAAAATATTTTCCCAGACTGTTAATTCTTGGGGTGTTTCTATTGGCTTTAGAAGCTTTACAGTTTGTTCTATTTCATGATTATCTTCCCAAAAATGAGCAGCTATTGCCGATTTATCTGTCTGTGCGTATTTAATGTTTCTGAAATGTTCTTTGTATCTGGTTTCAATATCTCTTTTTGTTTGTCCAATATAAACCTTATCACAATCTTCAGATGTAGCTGAAGGTAGTCACAAGGGTGACTGAAACTACGTAGTCCTAGGTAAATATTTAATAGTGAAGTTCAAGTGTGAAATATAGCCTTAATAATTTATATGATGACTTCACTGTGTTCTTCCCAATATTAGTTTCTATATTGTTGATCAAAGTTCCCTGGATGCCCACCAAGGCATCGAAGTTTAGGAGTTTATGGCGGTTCTTTTGAATAAATACTTTTCCCACATAACAAGCTCCAATAGCTTTTGAACCTGTTTCAGAAGTACTGCATCATCCCCGATTTCATGGCCTTCTTTCCAGAAATGGGTAGCTAAAGCTGAAATCGGGGATGATGTAGTACTTCTGATACAGGTTCAAAAGCCACTGGAGCTTATGATGTGGGAGAAAGTATTTATTCAAAAGAACCGTCATAAACTTTGACACCTAGGTGGGCATCCAGGGAACTTTGATGAACAAGTTCGTCTGCCCGCCGCCAGATGGACAGTCAGAATCAGCTGATGATGATGGGGATACCCATTGAAATGATCATTCTGGGTAAATATACCTAATAGTGAAGTCAGTGAGCACATTTCCGTACTCAAACTTTCTGCAGAGATCTAGGGTCAACATAACTCGGGATCTGTCAAGTACGTGATTCATGTCTGAGGCATGTAATTTTATTAAAAATATAATTTTTCTTATACTTCCGGGCCCCGATTATAACATATCAATAAATTGTAACGCTTTATGTTAAGAAGTGCAGAATTTTTTACATGTATTATAGATGTCATTCATGATACACAGACAGCTGCTTATTGAAATTTTTCTCAATAATTTCAAAATTATTTTCCACTGATAATTTTGAGGAAATGTATTATACAGAATGGAAAATATGTAACTGCTCATTTCTGGCCAGCTAAATACTGTAAGGTCTACAATAGCATATTACCACATTTCTTGATAAATTTGGAAGATAACTTTCTGTATTAATATTAGATGGAAATCTACAGTGAAGTGTTGATATCTATAGCAAGATTGAGATCGGAAATATACACACTAAACTTCACTAAAAGGTATATTTACCCAGGTATTGTTTGGTATATACCTTTTAGTGAAGTTTAGTGTGTATATTTCCGATCTCAATCTTGCTATAGATAACTTTCTGTGTTTGGATTATTTAAATCATATGGGGAACGTATCCATTTGTTCACTTATTTATTGGTAGAATGGTACTTAATGAGATTGTTTGGTGGGTGGCAAATAATTAAAAATCTGGCTTTGAGGTTCATTCTATGTTAAAATCTCTGTCCATCTATGTTAAAAATGTCAGATCTGTGGTTGCCATAATTTTGCTGGGCATCTCACACAGACAAACAAACAGACAAACACTTGCTCTTATTTTATAAATTATGTTAGTCAGGAAAAAACTTCATTAGAAAAGGTTGATCCAAATTAGCTAATAATATTGCTTCCTTACTTACAATAAAACTTCTTGAATCACTCTGTATGTACGAGGGTCATCAATAATTAAAGAGGCAAATTGGTCTGGGGAAAAGCTGGTTGTAGTCCAGTCAAAACAAGGTTTAACCTAAGAAAAAATCCGAAAGTTTTGAAACTTTGCACACTTATTTAAAGGTACCTAAGGATGAATATACCAAAAGTCCTCGTGAATATGAGGCGAGCTCTAGCGGCAATTACCGAAAACAGGGCACTTATTTTTGTTTTTTGTTAATACCTCGAGAACCGTTGGTCAGAGGTAAAAGTTTGCTATATACATACTTGAAGCTTATTAAATTTGCAATAAAAATGATTATATACATTTTTCTTGTATTTCCAATGGTTACCGAGTTATAGGGCGCTAAAGGATAGCGTTTTTTGAAAAACTACGCTAGCGCGGTACAATATGGCATTTCTAATAATATTTGACAATGGTTTACCATTTTTTTAATACCAAGGATGATTCAGGAGATAAATTTCACAGCTTTCTATAAAAAGGAAGACATGATGTATATTAAACAATGAAATACATGAAAAAAAAATGCTGAGGATATTCCAAGGAAAACTGTGTACAGAAAAATCAATCAACTCTTGATCGCTTCTTAGTAGAAGGTCCTGCAATCTGCTCATCTTGGTCAGCTTCTGAACTTGCTGCCCTAAACACAGTAAGAAGAGGTAACTATGCATGATATGATGATGTGAGAGAACCATTATACAGATTAAGAACATGTAGGTAAAAGAAAGTAGGTAAGCGAGCGGTAAAACAACGTATGAACATGACGACCGATTTATGTATACTATTTCAAGGAAAATGAATAACAAAAAAATACAAATGTGCAATCTCACCTGACTTCTGGTTAAGCGTCCAGCAAGCACAGTGTTTTGATCTTCATGTACCAAATGTTCAGTGTTTGTGCTTTGCACTGAACGGTCTGTTTCTTCAAGGTATATGGCATCGGGATCATCAGGGTCATCAAAGTCTTCTTCGAGGGTGGAAGTAACACCATTCAAGTATTCGCCATGGTAGTTGTGACAAATGCTTGTACACATTATTCCTGACTTTTCGACAGCCACATCTGTTCCCACATTCACCTGTACGTTTGCAACAAATGAGGTTGAGGACAGCTTCAGGTGCTGCTGGATTCTCTGTTGTTACAGGATCAGCTGATCGCTTTCCAACTTCCAACCACACTGCACAGGAAGAAGTTCATTCCCAAGCCAAAATTGAATTTGATGGTACACTCGAAATGCGTGTTGTCTTGCTGCTCCTTTTGTGGGCGGCAGAGCAGAAAGGTCGGGTTTAGCATTGGATACAGATTTGGTGAAAGCATTGTAGCGGTGCATGTTAAGAGAGGTTTTCTTCCTGGGTGCATTGTACAATGCCAGGAATATTTTGTTTCCAGCAGCAGCTACAGCCTCACGGGATGAACTTGGGCTGTTAAATATATCAGCAATACCTTGCAGTACAGCTTGCTTCTTGAACAATTTTAATCAGGAATGTTTCCCATTTCGATATGCAGCCGAATTCGTATCACATCCGCTGAACGCATGCACAAGAAGTATGCTGTTCTTCATTCCCAAAGTTTGCAATTGCTGGTTTCAATATACTTGCCTTCCTACTTTTCCATGGCTTGGTTTCACAAATAATATGTTTTGTTCAGTCGGAGTTAAGACCATGAGGAGAATAATAAGATCTACATCTTCACCCGACTATTGCTACTTCGTCACAAGTGAAGGACTTCATGAGGGCTGTTCGGACGATCAATATGTCAGCATCACTGGATGCTTGTTCTGTTTCAACTTCATGGCTGGTAAGGGCAATTATGAGGAATGAAATTAGTCTACATTTATTCTTTTCGTTAGAAAGAAAATCATCCTGTTTGACTGTTACTAATGTTTTCTCTCCAAAGTTTATGTCAACTGACCTCTTTGTTTTGTACCTTCGGTTCTGTTCAGCTCTCTTTGTACTGGATCGGGTGGCTGAATAAACATCAAACACCACCGTGCAGCCGTTGCCACCATAATGCTTGAGAACATAGGCTACATAACACTAGCAGATGGTTGAGATTGTTGGCGAATCTTTGGGCCACACCACCTTGTGTAATTTAATTGTGTTAATAGTAAGCCTCCAACCAAAACAATGTCAATATAGACTAGGTTTATTTCTTCTTTTAATGGAGTAGGCATCGTACAAGGTAGATTTCTTGGTATTCCGCATTCCTGCCTCCTCAAATAAAGACAATGGTGAAATAGTACGGTAGGTACCTACTTTAATTTGCACCATCGTGCGCTCCTTGACGGTTTTAGAAAAAAACGCTATCCTTTAGCGCCCCATAACTCGGTAAACATTAGGAATACGAGAAAAATGTACATAATTATTTATGTTCCAAATTTAATAAGCTTTAATTACGTATATAATCAACTTTTACCTCAGACCAACGGTTCTCGAGATATTAACGAAAAACCAAAATAGGGGTCCTGTTTTCGCTAATTGCCGCTAGAGCTCGCCTCATATTCATGAGGACTTTTGGTATATTCATCCCAAGGTACCATTAAATAAGTGTGCAAAGTTTCAAAACTTTCGGATTTTTTTAGAGGTTGGGTCATTTTTTTGAGTTTTTTGACTGGACTATTGGTAGTACAAGTTTAATACATTTAGGATTTTAAGTTGGCATCACTTGGATGAGTTCTAACCAGCTGATGGATCAACATTGTTCGGTTTATAACCTCAAAATTAAGTTTAACGATGTCAGGTCTTTTTGAAAATTCCACATTGGTTGAACAACGTTCTGTGATTTGTGTTTTGATTGCTAAAGGTGAAAAACCAGCTAATATATACTCTAGAATGACTAAAGTGTATGGTGAAAGTTGTATGAACCGTTGAAATTTTTACAAGTGGGTAGAACAGTTCAAAAGTGGTCGAGAATCAGTGACTGACGAACACCGTTCTGGCCAGCCTGTTGAAGTTGCAACTTCCTCACTTGAAACTCAAATTGTTTGGTCCACTGAAGGAGGCATTACGTGGGAAGAAGTTCCAGGATAACGAGGATATCAAGAAATTTGTGGGAAATTGGCTCCGACACCAAGGCAAAGAGTTCTTTGCAGCCAGTATAAAAAAGCTAGTAACCCGTTGGTACAAGTGCATAAATGTTGATGGGGATTATGTTGAAAAGTAGGAAAAGTCTTGTTTTATAAAGATAAACGGTTTTTTATCCAGGTCAGTTTGTCTCTTTAATTATTGAATGACCCTCGTATGTAATATACATATAAAAGTCTAAACTCAATTTATGACTGAAGCAGTTGTAGAAAGACCCATTGTGTTTTCCAGGAGGCAGGAGCAAACCAGACTGGTGACTCAATGAGCTTCAACCAGCAAGTATATCGAGTTGGAGACTTTGTGTACGCAGAACCCAAGGAACGTGGCATGGACACCAGCATTATCAACATAGAAAGGCTGTGGACCAATCAAGAAGGACAGCAGATGATGTATGGAAACTACTTCTATCGGCCAAATGAAACTTACCACGTTACAACGAGGAGATTCCTTGAGAAGGTATTGCATTACAATGATCATGTTTACATTACTGCTAAATTAAAACATTGTTTTGATAGGACGTATTTCAAGGTTCCTCCTCATTTTCAACTACATTGTCAAGTGCTGAATTTTTCTTAGGAAGTCCCTGATAACCACCTCGTGGAATTTTTTTGGACTTTTGAACAGATAATCTTCCTTTAATATGTCATAATTAGGGATGGGTCCTCGATACTTTTGATACCTCAATACTCTTGATACTTGCATGGTATCGGCATCGAGCGATACTTCAGAAAACTCACTCGGTACTTCTTCGATACTTTGGTAATTCTGCAATTTAAGGAAATGTGGTATCTCTTTCTGCTTTTAGTAGTCTACTAAATATAGTAAATACTTATATTTCTCCTTGAAATGGAGAAAACCACTCTATGACTTTTGTCTAGTCATAAATAAAGACTTTCCGACTTTTAAAATCCAAACAGAAGGGATTCTTAATTGTTTTGTTTCCCGTCAAATGTTTAGTTTTAATGTAGAGTTTAAAAATAATTATAGGCTACTGATGATATCAAATTTTCTCTCATTAAATATGCACACTTAATTAATTTAGCTCGTATTATTACACTTCTCTCAACTGCTAATTTTTGATGTATCTATTTATTGAAACTGGAAATGTTGGCAGTATCGAATTATCGAGCATCGAGGAAAAAATCATGTATCGGTATCGAGTATCGAGAAAATCTGGTATCGACCCATTCCTAGTCATAATTCATAAGTGAAAATTCATACCATATTGGCCCAATTTTAAGACGACTCACAAATAACACAACCATGAATTTTTTAAGGATAGTTACGAAAAAATAAATAAAATAGCTTATTAGTACATTTTGCTTCACATAAAACGGAATTTTGAAGTTCATGTCGTAACTTCTCTCACCTTTATTTATGCATTGAGACAATAAAGTTGCTTTCTTTTCCACATGGTCCGCCATTACTGGTGGTCAAACAAAGCTTTACACGTAGAGAATAGAGAAGTAACGGTGCAATACAAGCAGAAGCACAAATTTGGGATAAATAAAGTTCGGTAAATTTCCGCATGACTTTGACCTTGGGTCGGGCGCACGTCATCGCATGGGGATTCCCACTGCACATCTGCATTCATGACTGGAGAGTTGTTGAAAGTGTTAGGCTGCATGTATAATACGAGTATAGTTTTTATAAACACAGTTTGAGGAAAAAAACATTGTCTTATGTTTGGGCCAATAGGGTAATATAATTTATGTTTAAAGTCCTTATTCTGGATGACATTATTCATTGATAAACATAAGCACACTGTTCTTAGACTGTTTAATCAATCAGTATTGCTTTCCTTGAGGATTAATAAAATCCTAACATGTTGTGCCATAGAAGGGTGTCCTTTTTACGAATTATGTATTTACTTGAGATGGAGATTTAACATACATAACTTCACTTAATTCAAACTAACCTGAACATGTTTCAAGCCAACATCATTACTCATCCTCAGCTATAATCCGAGATAGGAACAACAGCTGTGCCTCCTGGTGGGTGTTTAACTAACCTTTTGATTTTAACTAACCTTTGATTAGATCGTCATCAGCGGATATATAAAAATTCATCAGCTGGTCCTTGTTTTTGTGGATATAAATTTTCTCCCAAACTGTGAAAAATCACCTCAGAAAAATCTCACTTTTCTAACCTATAAATGACATTCTATGTACAGAAAATGGTTTATGTAAGGCGAGAATTACAACTGGCAGTGAGTTGCGCATGGGTCACGTGATCCAGAAACAGGGCTGTAAATTTCATACACTAATTACTACGTTTTCATGCAGAATTCAGATCGATCTGAATCCTCGTACCGGAATGAAATTGTTATGAAAACGGGAACTCAGATCGATCTGAGTTTCAAGGTCAATCCCCCTAAAAAGTAGGATCGAATCGAACTGAGATCATATGCAAACGCCATGAAAACACTACCCGTATTCAGTTCGATCTCAATACGCTAATCAGACATTTCATTGGTCCTCAATGTCCTCGCGATATTCTCGTGAGTGGCGAGAAGAGTTTCATTGGTCCTCAATGTCCTCGCGATATTCTCGTGAGTGGCGAGAAGAGTTTCATTGGTCCTCAATGTCCTCGCGATATTCTCGTGAGTGGCGAGAAGAGTTTCATTGGTCGTTGAATGTGAGACTAGCGCATTCTGTGGGTTCTCTCGGAAACTATGTTTTCAATATCGGATCGAAAGTTTTACATGAAAACGGGATCGTATTGGAATGGGATCGTGTTCAGATCGATCTGAATTCTGCATGAAAACGTAGTAATTATCACTATTCCTAACCTAGAATCGCGAATGAATAGCACAGGAAATGTGTGCTTTGAATCATGGCACAAAGAATGCAGTGACAGCGCTGATAACGGGAAACCAATGAGATGCTGGACCTGTGTCAGCCAATGTAAGTCAGTAAGGATATTTCTTTTCTTTTGTTGCAGGAAGTATTTAAGAGTGATGTGCACATCGCAATGCCTCTGAACCAGGTTCTGGGCATGTGTTGCGTCCTCAGTGTGAAGGATTACTTTCGCTCTAAACCAGAAGGCTTTGCTGATAAAGACGTTTATGTCTGTGAATCTCGTTACTCCACTAAAGCCAGAGCATTTAAGAAAATTAAGGTGAGTCTAAATAAAACTTTATAGATTTACTTTAATTTAATTTATTACTTATAGGAACTTGTGGTTACAGGTTTCAAGCAGGTGACAATATAAAGTAAATTACTGAAAATAGATTACAGAAATTACAAATTACACAGAAACTATAATACAGGTGGCATACATTAAAAATTGTATAAAAGTTACATAAATTTTCAAGTAGTGATAATACAAAACTATACTAGTTCCAACTAAAGAATAAAGTAGATGTAAACAAAACCACATGACATGATGGGTTCTGATTGGCAGTTGGACGCACAACCCCTTCAGGCTCTTGCTTGTCGTCTTCTTCCGAGTATTAATGTAGTTTCTTCAAAATATAAAAAGTAAGTAATGTATTTGATCTACGACTAAATTAAGCACGTTTCTCAAGTTCGTAGCAACCCTTTCTATGTGATTTAAGCAATATCAATATTATTATTTGATATTATCGGTAGAATGTAATGCGACGCGCATGCCTGAACACAACAAAGGTATGAAAAAATAACACAGTCACTTGTCATGTAATCCTCGAAGACAGTTAACGTATAATTCATACGGTGAAAACAAGCTTACCACAGCTATTATAAATAATAAAAGACAGCAATGCAGTTCAATGGCTGAAGCTAATCAGGTCTCACCACCTCGTGTTGTTAAGCACAAACGGGGAAAGCAGTTAAATAGTGGCGAAAAAACTGTGATCTTGAATGTTTTTAATACATTTTGCAGTAGGTAGATTTTCATTATGACTTGAAATATTACAATGCATTAGCATTTTAAACGTAGGCATATGTAATATTTGTGAAATCCAGCTTTCTTTCTGTAGATGCTAGCTTACTTTGATCAATATTAACGAGTTCCTCTTGCATTGAAATTGCGTCGTCTGCAATGTGTCAACGAACACGTGGTCGCGGAGTAATACATATCAGTGTGTTTGTTTACATCTACTTTATTCTTTAGTTGGAAATAGTATAGTTACTGAAATTTTGTTAAACAAATTACAAATTCTTCAGGAAGAACAGTTATTTTTATTTAAAAAAATTACAGACATAAATATACAATTAACAGCAGATACACCAGATAAATAAAATGGAAGATCAAAGAAGATACACTTCCTCCAGGCCAGAGGATTCAGCAACGGTGTCCTTGATGCTGGCAGCATTTCCACAGCTGAGGGCGATACCAATACGTTGCCTCAAAAATGAGGTTCCCCGGTTAGCGAACACAGCCTTCTGCCACAAGTGCTGAGGCATCTTTGCACCATGAACCCATGCTCTCTGTGGAGAAGATCAAAGAATATAATACAATTGGATACATAAATTTATAAAAATACAAGTAAGAATCAGCTTGAAAAATTTTATGTCATAACCGGGATTTGAACACGGATCTTCGGCTTAACGCGCCGATGCTCTACCATTGAGCTACCATGACAACATGCCAGTCTGACATCAAATTCCTCAACTGATTCAGAAGACAAGGCAAACCACGGGAGGTTTCTCTCCGTCGAGAACACACATCCAAATGGCGTCCTACCCTTGTAGGTACTTTGAAGCCTAGTTATTATAATGGTAGAGCATCGGCGCGTTAAGCCGAAGATCCGTGTTCAAATCCCGGTTATGACATAAAATTTTTCAAGCTGATTCTTACTTGTATTAATATCCCAGACATGGATTTAATGTCTATTTCCTTTCCTTCCACTTAATTAAATTTATAAAAGTTACTTAAAGTTATAATTACTGATTCTAGTGTAAAGGAGAGGAGTACCAGAGAACTTACCATTCATTAGAGAGGCTGTCTCCCTCGGTGTCCCAATGAGTTGATAGCAGCACAATAAAGATTTTATAATACATAAAAAAGTTGATAATTTTCGGGTAAACTTTACCCTTTGTCAATCACTAGAGAAGATGGAGAACAGAGGCAGTCCTGAAAAACAACATTGTTTACATTTTACTGATTTTGTCCACTAAAGTGCTTTTTCGAAAATAATCAGCCCTGAAAGAGGGTTTTCCAATGCTTGCTGCAGAAACCACTTGAATATGGCTTCAAAGTTATCTGGATGGTTGGAGTTTGGATAATTGGAGTTCTACTATAGTTAGAGAGCATGAAATATGGAGTATTAATTCCTTTTTTATGTGGAAATTCCAAGCTAAATTATTGTGAAAGTACCGGTATAATCCAAGATTTTCTACACATGGACAAAATAGGATGATGGTTCCATGTAATTTGAAGGGTGTTAAATATTCCCCATCTTTCTTTTTTCAACAAATTATAATGATTTCTCTGCATCTAATATATAAAGTCGAATGTGTGTTTGTGGGTATGTATGTTTGTTCCTTATACAAATCCACATTTCTTCACCAATTTGCACGAAATTTTGCACACATACCCTGTTAAGCCCGGGAAGTATAGCGGTCAACATTAAAATTGAAACAAATCAGTCCTTCCCTTGAAAATTATATAATTTCTGAGAATATTATACTGAAAACAATGAAATGCTGTTCAGTTCACATGACAACAGTGAATTGTTTACTGTGATTACATAGGGCCTTGGCAACTATATAGCCTAATGCTGGACTTTAACGATTTATGATTCCATCGATGTAATATATTGGCGAAAATAATTACTGAAAATGAAATCCACGAAAATAAAGCACAGTGTGATGTAGTCACATGACTTTCTCTGCCCTCGACATAAGAAATATTTTCTCACTTCACATTTTGATGTAGAATAAGAAGTCGTATTGCAGGGATAACTTAAGTGTGTGAGTATGCTATATCAGAAGTCTGTAAATAATCCTTTCCGCTTATACGTTATCCATAGGCTTTGTATTAGTTGAGATTTATCATAGGCCCTAAGCATGGGATGGAACATTTTGAGTCCTATGCTCGCAGTTTATTATGACCCGGGTTTTAGGGGAGGAAAGTATGAAAGTGATACTGCATTTCTATTTCATTTCAGGCCTGAAACGGTTTAACATGAGAATGAGAAATAAAATTTTCCGTCAAGCCAAATACAATTTTATGAAATTTATGTTTCTTCTTATTTCAACCCCACCCAGGCATGATGTGTAGAAGCAACGGAATGCAGCATTCGACATCCTCTATGAGCCATAAAAAGCTATATCTAGCGTTTTCTGATGGAATAGTTTGAGTGTGATAAATCTTTTTCTTCATTTCAAGTTCTACATACATATTATATAAGGACCTAGAGTTTCAAAATCGAAAATCCTCCATAAGCTAATTTCAAATTAAAAAATACAAAGCCCGGGCAACGCCGGGCCTTTTCAGCTAGTTAACTATAAAGTTGGAATGTCCTGCCCATTTATTCATCGTTTCAAAGACCTTTATTGAAGCTGTTTAAGTGACTATGCATGAATGAATGTTCACCATTACAAACTTTAAATTTTACATATATTTTTTATTGTTCAAAATGCTCCTTTGGATTATCTTGTATCCACAATGGCATTCATGTCTCACCGCACGACGAAGGCATACTAAGAACAGAATCCTGTAAATCTTTTGTTATAGTCATGGCCACCAAATATGTCTCAGCATCTGAACCTGATCGCGAGAGAAGAGGCCTTAGAACCCAAGAGGGTGATGTCAGTATTCCGAGAACGTGTTGAGAAACACAAGGAAGAAATTGCAGAATTGGAGGAAAGAGAAAAACTGGTTGAGAAAGAAAAGCCGGTGAGTATTGGTTGCAATGCTATAATTTTCTATATTTAGATACTTAGCAGCTTGGTAATGATTAGGGGTAGGATTCATTATGACCTGTACCTAGAGATACTGGTTTTTGCGACCAACCCACATTATGCTTTATTTTTTCATAATCCTTTTGATGATTAACTTATGCTTTATTTTTTCATAATCCTTTTCATGATTAACTTATGCTTTATCTTTTTTTATCGTATTTTTTTCATACAAATAAACTTCAGTATGTTAAATGATTTTTTTGTGACAGTGAAATAAGTTCTTCTTACAGAAATAATATTAAGTTTCATATTACCATATGCTGCCATACATCCATGGGCGTCCGCAGAAATTTTGTCAAGGGGGGCCAATGAACAAATTACTGCCACCACCACCATTATGCTACTACAACCATTTTATTATTATTTTTGCTATTATTATTACTATTAATATTATTACTATTATTATTGTTGTTATTATTATTATTATTATTATTATTATTATTATTATTATTATTATTATTATTATTATTATTATTATTATATAATCAACATCCTTGATTTACTGTAGCTGGACCTATGACTATGGACAATGAAAACATCTGATATTTACACTCACATATCTTTTTCTGCACCTTACAATTTCACGGGTAAAAATATAAAATGCAATACTTTCTTGCCTTATCTTCATTATAATAAAATATTAGGCTATAAGTGGTTTCAAGTTTGGGAGCAGTAATTATTCCTAGATGCTCATATCTATGGTTGTCAGCTGTTACAACTAGTTTTCATCCAAACAACGCTAACTACAGTGTGTGGAAACTTAAGCCTCTCTTCACATTAGTTGCTTATAAGTCATTTAGTTTAGAGGTTTATGTATAAATAAAATTTCCAGGGAGGGGCAGCGGCCCTACCCTGCCCCCCTTCCGGACGGCCATGCATACATCGGGTATAGTACTGGTACGTATGTTGCTAGAACCGCCTAAAATTGAACCATATCCATCACTTGTTTGAGATTTATCTTTAAAATTTTCCATATGCTCTTGCAAATGGACTTCTTTTAAAAGTTAATGTACTCTGACCCTAAGGTACATAAAGGTTTCCTCTTTTCAGCCAAAAAATAATCCGTGGGAAAGTCATGAACCCTTTGAATTGCATTTACAGCCATGCTTGTGTTCAATAGATGTGAACTCCTCTGATTCAGATTGTGCAATGATCGAAAAATTGTTAAACTTTACGTACATGTTGTTCGCTCTTGCTGGAAGTATTTTTAATTTTCGCATTGAATCTATTGTTAGATTTTATACAGGCAGTTAATCTTACATCAGTTATGCTTTATATTGTAACAAGGGCTCGTTGGGGTTCAAAATGAGAACACCGAGTTTATAATTGAAGGATGGAGGTTTCTTTATTTCCTACAACAATTGACAATACAGCAGGAAAACTCCAGACTATTCGCCAGTTCACTGTCCTGTTCAGTGCTCACTCTCACTGTGCTCAGTCCTAATTACAGCACTGTTCCAGTCCAATCCAGATCATCCCACGTCGCGCCGGTCAACTCCACAGTCCTCGCTGCCGCTGTACGATCCACCCGTCGCGCAGAGTTCCCCGGGACGGCACTGCCTCAGCCCAGATCAGCTCACCAGCTCTTCCGTTCACCCTTCCCTCCGGTCACTAGTTCCCCGTTGACTAGCTCTTCCGCTCTCGGGTCCCTCCGGTCACTGGCTCCTCAGCTTCCCAAGACACACTCACTTGAGACCGCGCTGATCAGTCCTCTCCGTCCAGCTCACCCTCTGACGCTGACGCTCGCCGCTACTCACGGACTGCCTCTCTGACTGTTCCTTCGTTGACCCTCTGACTCTTCACGGACTGTCTCTCCTCTGATGTACTGACTCTTCACACTGAACTCTCCTTGACTGACCCTTCACTGTACTGAACTCCTTCACTGACTGACTCTGCTCGCTCGCCGCCCTATATATAGGCCCGTCGAATGTTCCCGAGTCGAGATCTGGAAAGCTCCGCCCGCGCAACGCAGCGCACCCCATAGCGCGAGCTCCTCCCAACAGGCCTTCCCCCGAAGCTTGGTCCAATAGCCGTGCTGCTGTCACGCCCACTGGCGCTCGTGCCCACGTGCGCTCGTCTGCCGCCCGCCCACTAGGGGAGCGCGATCCTTCTAGACTCCGTCGTTCTAGTTCTTTCTGGCTTACTCCTCCTTCTATCAGGCTCTAGGCTTTTCTGGCTTTGTCACATTGTCCCCTCCTTAAGGGCCTTCGTCCCGAAGTGCCCCACGATATGCCGCCAGACGGTCCAGCATCTTCACTCTTGGCTGTCGTTGGATGCGGTAGACTACTTCTGGCCACTTGGTGAACTATTCCATGGCCAACAACAGGTACCGACTTCCATCATCAGTAATGGAGCATGGGCCTGCCACATTGTATTGCCTCATGGCCCCACGGCTGCGAGTTCTAGGCCCTCTGCTGGCATCGCCGGTGTCGCATTCTTGACGCCACCTCTCGACCTCACTGCATTGGTACAACCTGTAGAACCTCCGCAGTTTGTCGAGGATCCGGTTCACTCCCAAGCGGTCGCCTGTTGCTCCTGCGTGGACTTCCTCCAGGACCTCCTTGACTCCGGCTCTTGGAAGGACTAGGTGTTCCGTAGTCGCCTTCTCTTCCGCAGACACCCAACTTCCTTTCTGGACCCCGTCCCTGACCACTAGGGCGTCCTGCTGGTTCCCATAGCCTTCGTAGATGGCGCTGCGACTGGCTACCTCCTCCCATGTTGGTCTTGTGCCTGACATGATGTCCCGCGGTGTCTGTTCCCCGTCCACGCCGTCACGCGGTGTCTCTCTGGCGTCCACGTCGTCCCGCGGTGCCTCTCCTACATCCACGTCGTCCCGCGGTGTCTGGTCCTCGTCCACGTCGTCCCGCGTTGTCTGTGCAACGTCCATGTCGTCCCGCGGTGTCCGTTCCTCGTCCACGTCGTCCCGCTGCTGTTCATTCAGGGCGTGATCTTCCCCTTCGGTAGCCGGTGGTACGGTGATGGCCATGTCCTCCTCCTGCTCTTCCTTATCTTCCACCTTGGCCTCACTCTCTGGTTCACTTTTCACGGCCACCAGTTCGCTGCCCGGTTCATTCAATCTTTCCTTGGCCGGTGTCAGTTCCTGCTCGAGTTCTTCCATAGGGCTTAAACGCAGGTTCTTCATTTCGCTTGTACTTTCTTTTAGGGCCTCATTTCGCTTGTACTTTCTTTTAGGGCCTCTCTCGTGTTGGTGTGCCGCTGGTCCATTCCCTCGTTCAGTCGGTCATATCGCTGGTCCATTATCTTGTTCAGTCGGTCATATCGCTGGTCCATTATCTCGTTCAGTCGGTCATAATATTGGTCCATTTTTTCGTTCAGTCGGTCTTCCATGGCGTGAAGTAACGACTTTAGCATGTCCTCCATCTTGCGTTCCTCCATCTTGCCTTCCTTCAATTATATCCCACTTCTGACACCAGTGTAACAAGGGCTCGTCGGGGTTCAAAATGAGAACACCGAGTTTATAATTGAAGGATGGAGGTTTCTTTATTTCCTACAACAATTGACAATACAGCCAGAAAACTCCAGACTATTCGCCAGTTCACTGTCCTGTTCAGTGCTCACTCTCACTGTGCTCAGTCCTAATTACAGCACTGTTCCAGTCCAATCCAGATCATCCCACGTCGCGCCGGTCAACTCCACAGTCCTCGCTGCCGCTGTACGATCCACCCGTCGCGCAGAGTTCCCCGGGACGGCACTGCCTCAGCCCAGATCAGCTCACCAGCTCTTCCGTTCACCCTTCCCTCCGGTCACTAGTTCCCCGTTGACTAGCTCTTCCGCTCTCGGGTCCCTCCGGTCACTGGCTCCTCAGCTTCCCAAGACACACTCACTTGAGACCGCGCTGATCAGTCCTCTCCGTCCAGCTCACCCTCTGACGCTGACGCTCGCCGCTACTCACGGACTGCCTCTCTGACTGTTCCTTCGTTGACCCTCTGACTCTTCACGGACTGTCTCTCCTCTGATGTACTGACTCTTCACACTGAACTCTCCTTGACTGACCCTTCACTGTACTGAACTCCTTCACTGACTGACTCTGCTCGCTCGCCGCCCTATATATAGGCCCGTCGAATGTTCCCGAGTCGAGATCTGGAAAGCTCCGCCCGCGCAACGCAGCGCACCCCATAGCGCGAGCTCCTCCCAACAGGCCTTCCCCCGAAGCTTGGTCCAATAGCCGTGCTGCTGTCACGCCCACTGGCGCTCGTGCCCACGTGCGCTCGTCTGCCGCCCGCCCACTAGGGGAGCGCGATCCTTCTAGACTCCGTCGTTCTAGTTCTTTCAGGCTTACTCCTCCTTCTATCAGGCTCTAGGCTTTTCTGGCTTTGTCACAATATTGCATATTATGCTTTTATGCTTTGTTTTGTAAATTATGCTTTATTGTGCTTTTTTTTTAATATTTTTTTTTTTAGTCAGACCTCCAGAATCATGTTCTGATTAGCAACTATGTGTCTAAAGCCCTGTTATGGTTTTTATGCTTTTTATGGTTTAGAGTTGCTCTGGTTATTGCCATTGAAGAGTTAAATTCTTTTTATTCCAGTGCTTATAGGTCAAAGGATTGTCATTTTACACTTGCAAAAAAAAAAATTGTTTGAATGCAATTATTTTTATAAAAAAATTATTTTTCAAGGGTAATTTTGAGTTTTATAAAGACTTAAGTGATAGGTTTATTGAAAGTAGTAAAAAAAAAAAGTTTGAACATAGGTTAATGAATTTTGAAATACCACAAGAAGAAAACTTGTTCAAGAGTTTTATAAAAACTATACCAGAGGGCACATTAGTATTCTCCAAGCAAGGATTTGACAATTAACTAGCAGTTGAAAATGAAACGTACGTTCTGCAAACATGTAAGTAAAAGTGAAGTCTAAAGTATTTAAATGTCAGCCATCTCACTTAATTAAAAATAACAATCTGTTTCACGTTATCCACAGCCAACCACAAAAACCCTATTTCACTTTCAAATTCAAATTCAAATTCAAATTTATTTATCCTTTCTATCTTATACAAGATAATGGACACGTCAATACAAAATTACAAAATTATAATAATATATATAACTTAATGAAAAACCCAAAATTCCAGTCCTTACTGAAGATGTGCATGGTAATGTTTATAAAAATATTTTCAGTTTTTTAAGACCCATTACAAAAGTTGTGTGACTGGAGTACTCACGCTCCAAATTTTACACTCATTTTGCAATGAAGCACATTCCAGACTATCATTACAATAACGCTGTTTGATTACAGAATGTGGAGTTACCGAACAGCCAGACTGCAGATGGGTGGACACATTATGAACAGTATAACGCTCCCTCTGGTATCCTTGTGCGCACCGGTGACTGTGTGTACGTGCGCACAGATATGGGACGTCAGTTGATCGCTCAGGTGGATGCAATATGGACCAACAAAGAGTATGTAACATTTGTACAAATTCCATTCCTAAATAAAGTGTGTTTATACATGAGTGATATGTGCACGGAGCAATAAGTAGAGTTCATGAAAATGGTTTTATTTTCAAGTAAATTTTGTTTTAAAATTTCAGATTCTGGTATTTTCAGTAATTTGATGGTATAATTTTAGAGTTGTTATATTCTATGATATTGTGGTTTCAGAGGACAGTGCTTCTTCCGTGGACCATGGCTTGTAATGCCTCCCGAGATCCCCCATGCCCCAACTCGATTGTTCTATAAACAGGAGGTGTTCCTCAGCAGTCTTGAAGATACAAACTCGGTGGAGAACATTGTTGGCAAGTGTGCTGTGCTGGAACACGGAGAATATATTTCATGTAAGTCAATATAAAGTTTTATCACTAATCTTTAATCATACAAAATATATCTCCGTTTATCACATATTCCCGCAGATAAGAGGAGGTATACATTTTCATCAAAGTTTTATAGTTTTAGCATATATCTTCGTATTTTCATACTTTATAAGTAATAATGAATATAGTGTAATTAAAATGTAGCATTCTGTGTGACCTCATTTTAAGGCTGAATGAACAGAACAGACGACTTAGTATTCAGTCTGTATTTAACAATGGAAGTAAATCAATTACCAGTCCACTGCCATAGGTGTATAGGTAGCATATTTGCCTTCCACCCTGGTGGTTCGGGTTCAATTCCCGGCCTGGTAGTGGGTTTGTCAGTAACGAAAAATCCCCAGGTTCAGGACTGGACATCACTCAGGGAAAATTATAGACTATTAAAAAGCCTTATATTAAAGTGGTGACTGCTAGAATAGGGTATAGAGTATTTACAATACAGTAAAATACCAGTATAACGAAATTTAGGGGACCTCAGAAATGAATTTGTTATAGTGAAAGTTTGTTATACTGGAATTTTACAGGTGTACAATATTCTGGACTTTATTTTTATGAAAAAGTCAAAATAGTCACCAACCACTGCACATGACTTTAAAATGGAATCTGGCATATTGCTGTTGTGATAGAAGAAAATCTTGAAGACTATGTACCATGTTTTGCCTACCCAAGAGTCAAACTCTGTTGATCACAGTGTTGCACACCTTCTTCTTCAACCTCATCATCACATGGATTTTTATCACTCAAAATGTCTGCCACAATTCCAACATTTGTGATTTCTTGTTACACTATCACATCACAGTCCCCATTGACATAGTCAATAATATTCACCCTTGGTGGCCAATTTTAATTTTCCAGTTCTCTTCTCTTTCTATGTCATCTTGCACTTCGCTCTAGGTTTTCTGAAGCAGTTAGCGATTATTACTTCTTCTTTAAGCTATTTCCATTCAGCATTCAACACTAATCAGCATTAATATCTCTCAATGAGGCAATGTTACACAGCATACGCCGGAAAAAATAAAATTATATATAGGCATATAAGCAAAATTTTATTTTGTTATACTGAAAGTTCTAAATTTGTTATAATGAAATGTTTTAACACAGATTAAATAGGGAAAAGGGAAGGGGCCATTATATAATTTTTTAATACTGAAAATTTTGTTATACTGGTGTTTGTTATACTGGTATTTTACTGTAGATCTATTAAGGTCGCAGTGTGGAGAAGCCGAAGGGCTTACACTACCCCTCAATAATCTAATCTAAATCAGTTACCACCATAATAATAATAATAATAATAATAATCTTTATTGTCTTTTGACCTTAATTACAAGGTATTAGACATAACTATAATATAAATTGTGGATTTTCAGTGAAACTAATGAAACAGTTTTTCAGAAATCACTTAAGTTATAAATACATTTATGAATTAGATATTTTTTTAGTTGTAATTTGAATCCCTTATTAGTGCTAATTTCTTTAAGATTGCTGGGTAGTTTATTATAAAAAAATTCACCTGCTACATATGGATCTTTATTAATAGATTTCTTGTTGAAAACAACGCGATGGAAATTCCCTCTTTGTCTAGTTACATGGTTGTGTACATCTTTATTTCTCTTATTTTTTGATTGTGCTATTACCATTAATATGACTTTGTATATATAAATAGCTGCTACAGTTAGAAATTCTTCTTTTTGGAATGTGTCTCTGCAAGATTCTTTCAGACCTAAATTATATATTGTTCTAATGCAGCGTTTTTGTAGGATGAATATTCTGTTGAGGTTTGTCTTTGCAGTTGCCCCCCATAACTCGATTCCATATGTTAATTGTGGATATACTAGGCCATAGTACATTATTTTTAAAGTTTCCTTTACCGTAGTCTCAGGACTGCTTATGGGAGCTCATTGAAGACAGACACATTAAGAAAAATGGATGAATTATTACATTTTCTGCGATAATAAATGGTGATAGAAAATGATAGATGAAAAATTGGTTTAAAGTAGCATTAACAACCACAAAAACTTTGGTTTTAATAAATTAAATTAAATATTGGTCATGTAAACCCTCATATGGAAAGCTGAAAGGCAATCTTTGTTAATAAGTTATATTAATCTTAACAAACAAATCCATTGTTTTATCAGAATCATCTTTAACACTGTTTTCCTTTGTGTAGGTGGAATTTTTTGTTATAAGATTGATTATTGTGTTCCAGGTCGACCAACAGAAATCCCAGAACCAGATGTATTCGTATGTGAATCAATGTATGATGAAGCACGACGCACAGTGAAGAAGTTGCCCAGAGAGGGTCTCAAGAAGTATAGCCACAGTAATGCAGTGACTGAAGATGAAATATATTTCTTCAGGAGGCTCATTAATCCACCAAAGGCAAGTTTCATTCTTAAGGCAACCCTCAACTATTTTTCTAAACTTTTTAACTGTGTATCCTCGCTTTTCAGATTTGTAGATTTGTACTGTAGTTATAAGCATAGAGTATTACAAGCAACATTTCAGCACATTAACCCAGGGCATTAACAAATTTCTTGTGAATCAAAGAGACAGATAAATTTGGTCTTTTGTGATCATACCAGAGTAGTCCCAATTTAGTGCCTATTTTATGGTAATATATTAGAAAGAATTTATCAAATGCAAATCAGTTCTCATGACAACATTATTTTACAGTGTTCATATACGGCTTTGGAAGTTATAATACAGTTAGCTTTGATAAATAACACTACTCACATATTCCTTCACATATGCTTACACCTTTGTTCTTCTGTAAGTTCTGCTTATCGTAATTGCAGTTATCACTGATTAAACAAAAGCATTCTGGCACTTTGTTATGTCAGTTTACCTGATTTTATTTTTCCTTGTATTGTTGTTTTGTGCTGACCATTTTATATGCAGGAGGAGATTACAAGTGCTGGCAGTGAACCCAACATAATATTGCTTAATTGGCATTGTGTATTTGCATTCTTTATTTTCAAAAATGGCAAAATATTTTCGTAAGCAGCTGAGTGATTAAAATTGTGAAGAGGGACTCCATAAGTATTCAATGTTGTTGATGTGTTTCAGGTTGGTAGTGATTCGGCACAGCAGACAATGGATGCCACAAAGTCCAGCGTTCAGTATGACATGGTGAGTACGCATGGTCCCCTGTTTGTTCAATTACATAAAGAGTGATTCACATACATCACAGAAGTTTGTATGGTAAAACATTCCCTTAAGGAAAATGCAAGATCCTAGGACATTTTTCCACTAAAGCCAGAAGATGTGGCATAAAAAATAAGCTAAGAGCATTAACATACACATATACCGGTTATTAAAAAGGACAGAAACTTGCACACAGAATCTCTGAGATTTGAGCCATACAAATATTGAACATCTCATAATTCTGAGCTTAGAATGTAATGAAAAATTATGAAACATTGTAGGAAAAACAAAAAGAAATATAGAACTAAAATTGAAGGAGCACATGAGAAACATTAGGTAATGTCAAATAGAAAAATCAGCAATGGCAGCTCGTTGTTGGGATAAGAATTATAACATATGTAAGAAGGTTAAATTATGGAAGTCAGTAAATAAACATAAAGGTCTGAAAGTTTGGGAAAAGATCTATATAAAAAAGTTCAAAGATAAGATCTACAGTGAGTCCCATGCAAGAGTTGGCCAATGACGCAGGTTTCTGCATCGTGGCGGGCACAGCTCCAACTCCCGAGCGATCGGGTGAAATATCTACGCAAATAAAGCCTCGATCAGTGTAATGATTCAGGCTCTCACATTTACAGTTAAAATTACAATGAAAATAACCACGTACCTCATCACAAGAGATGTTGGAGATGTTCTCCTCTTGCATCCACACAATACTGGCACCTTTTTAGGAAATTTTTTTTCATGCATAAGTTCTGCTTCCAAGATAGAGTTAATTTCTCTTGTGATATTGTCTTTAAGTTCTTATAATGTATGGCAAATTGACCTATACACTTTATTTTTCAAGTTTCCCCATAAGTAATACTCACATACTGTTAGAAGTCTTAAAGACAATATTGCATAGGCCTATCACAAGAGAAATAATTCTATCTCGGAAGCTGAACTTATGTGTGTGAAAGAAAATTTCCTAAGAAGGTGCCAAACTTTTTCATCCAAATGATCATTTGACTCTTTGTATTACTCGAGAACAGATTACAGTACTCAATTCTGCCCATCACTACAAATTTTCATTTATTCCATAAATTAAAGAGATATGGTTCTTAGATTAGTCAGAAAAAATATTATTTTGCATACAGAAATATATGTCATGCTCTTCAAATGTTTTACTTCTTAATTCATGTATTTAGTGTCAACAGTTTTTGTGCTTCCCCAAAGCTTTGTAGTTCCTGACTTATATTGTCTTGCAGGCGTCCAGGATGAAGTCTGATCTGCTGATGGACGACTCGCTGGATGGCTCAATGGATTCTGCTGCGCCTCATGGTGTTACCCCTGGCTCTGTTATATTCCAGGCCCCTTCTCCCTTGTTGCCCAAAATGGAGCCTGACATGCTTCAGCTCGAGGATTCGCTTGATGGTGGACCGCCATCTGTTGGATCAGGGGATACGGCCCCTGCCAGTATTATTGTCAGCACTCCTGTCTCGTCGAAAAAGGTGAGTTGCACAACTCCTCTGTTGTCAATAATGTAAATTATGACCACCAGCCGATGATGGGAGAAACACTACCGAAACTAGTCCAGTTTTTATAAATTGACATAAGTAGAGTTAAAAGTGTTTTTATTTTTAACTTTTCTCAATATTCATTATGGACTACGGTTTACATCACTTTGTTTTAATTTGTTTTAGAATGCACTGCTTCTGATTTGTCCTGATTTTGTTGGAGCAGACTTATTGCTGCATTCAAATTACAGTAGAACCCCAATTTAATGGAACCTTGATTTAACAAGTTTTGAATCCCCCAAACATTATTAAATGTAATTAATGAGTTAGTTTAACATTATTCCTGATAGCATTAAACCCCCATTTAACATTGAAATCTTTGAAATTTCCTTGAAAAGTAAACCACTTTCACAGATCTTTGTTTATTATTTGAGTGAGGGAGCCTGAAATTGTGTGTAAATTCTTCTCTGTTTTCTTTCTGTCCACAGAAATCCTCCGGTAAAAAGCTGGTAACAGGTTATATTCTGTACTCAAGCGATGTCAGACGTTCTGTGGCTGCAAATCATCCAGAATCCAGTTTTGGCGAGATCAGTCGCATTGTGGGAAATGAGGTAACGTATGCTTAGAGTAGAGGCTATCCTAAAGTACTAAGATTTAAAATCACCTGACATCAATAGGGAAATAGGGCAGTGAACTGTTGATATTTATAGCAAGATTGAGTACGGATTAGTGAAGTTAGTGTGCATATTTCCATACTCAGTCTTGCTAGAGATATTCTGGCAGCATTACTTGCACCAAAAGCAAACAAAATCTTACCAAATATTAAGGCAGTGACTTTCTCGTTATTTCTATAACCACTTAAATGAAGAGAATTACGGTATATCTTCTGTAATTTTCTTAAAAATGGCTCTAACAATTTTGTTTAAATTTCCTACGCAAATTGCATAATATGCACAATACATTATAATATTTATAGCGTACTAAAAGTAAAATAGACGTTCTGCACATAAAGGTGGTAAGGATGCCAGCCTTTACCCCCAGGATTGCTCCTGGTACTCATTTCTGCTGGAGGCTGAGTCAACCCAAAACCATAGTGCCACCAGAAGGATTAGGCCAATTGAAAAATCCAATGACCTTATCAGGGATCAAACCTGCGACCTTCTGGTTTGTGGTACAGGGCCTGAACCAACTGCACCATGGCAAACATATGGCATACTATATTATAATTAGGGCCCTGATTTATTGGTGAAATAAAATGGCTGATTACGGTGTTAACTTCCTTCTATTTCGGTAGGTATTTCGTGAAATAAATTACTTTATACTACATTGGGAACATTGTGCAATTAATAAACTTTGCTTCTTTATTTACATTTTTATATTCTTCTGCCCTTGTATGAACTGAAGTAACTTTCGATTTAGGCATGATTAGAGTTAATGTTCAATTATAATGACAAGAAGTATTATCGCAATTTCTACTAAACAACCATCAAATAGCCATTTGCAAACAGAAGTGCCAACCATACCACTGAGGATAAAAGACTAAATCTGTTGAATACAAGTAACAAATGTTCTACACTCTTCTGCTGTAATCGATCATAGGCATCGCTAACTTGGCAAAGAGATAGCAGGAAAGGAGAGTACTCAACAGTACAAACCAGGTCACAGACAATCTTTGCGTAAATTCTGCAATCTTTGTAATCGATCACAAATACCGATATATCGGTAAAGCTTCGACAGCCACAGAAACAGCAGTAAAAAAGCATGCTGCTAAGAAATAAAAAATACAGTACACCAAAACACAATATTGTGATTTTAAGGCACATTTTTGTTCTCATTTCTCACTTTATGGACAGAAGGGGCATATTTCGTGCTTATAGACACATTTTGTGGAATCAATTAAATTTTGCGATAATTCGTGGATTCTATTTGGTCCATATTGCTATTTTAAGCATATAAAAGCTAAGTATAGCTAAAGGAGATTGTTTTATAAAATTTTGCGCTTATCGTTGTTACCAAAAAATACGGCCCCTAATTACACAAGTCAACAGCCAAAATGTATCCGAGATAAAATTAATCATACATTACTAATTTGGGGTCGCTAAACACGAAAATGACATCCATTTTTTGTCTATTAGTTCTCATTTGTGAAATACACAGGTCAGGTTTTTTTTACTAAAAACAGGATTTTAGCCGAGTAACTTCGTTTAAAACAGACTGTACCGGAAATTTAAGGGTGAATTTATGGCTCTAGCAGATTAGTCCAACCCTCAAACTGATATTCCTTTATAAATTCAGTTCAGTTCTTGCTTTGTGAGTGAGAAACTTGTCTATCAGTCTGCTTTGAAATAGTTAAAATAGGGAGTGATTTAATCGTTATTGTGAGTGTTCATAATTATAATTAAAAAATAACGTGTATGCGTATATATTATCCTTTCTGTAATAGAATTGGCATGAAAGGCACAGAATGCCGCGTGTGTAAACAATCCAAATAACTTTTGTTTTATCTGTAGAGATAAATCGCAAAAGGTACAGTTAACTCCTACTGCTAAAAAAGCTTATCATCTCTATTTTGGTTGCAAGGTTGGTGATCAGAACAAATAGTTTGCACCCCATATTTGTTGTTGTACTTGTTCCTCAAACCTACGCGAGTGGCTAAATGGAAACTGGCGATATAGGACTTTTGCTATACTAATGGAAACAGGATTATACAAAATATTGTTGCTTTTTATGTGAATGGGATAGTTGTGCGAAGGACAAACACTATGCAACAAAGCAATGGCCTCTCAGACAAAACTTAGAACCAGGTATTAAAAACTTTGTTTGCAGACCACTGGTTGACAAGACTGAACTAATATTACCTGCGTTGCACATTAAGTTGGGACTAATGAAAAACTTTATAAATGGTATGAATCAAAACGGAGAAGCATTTAAGTATCTCTTTCATAAATTTCCACGATTAAGTGAATCTAAAATCAGAGAGGGAATATTCATAGGTCCCCAAATAAGAAAACTAATGACTGATGAACATTTTCATGAACTTCTAACAGGCAAGGAGAAAACTGCATGGGTAGCGTTCACTAGAGTTGTACTTAATTTCCTTGGCATCAAAAGGGCGTCTAATTACAGAACATTAGTGGACAATATGTTGATGGCTTATAATAGAATGGAGTGCAACATGTCTCTCAAGATTCATTTCCTTCACTCTCACCTGGTCTTCTTCCCTGACAATCTTGGAGCAGTAAGCGACGAGCATGGTGAACGTTTCCACCAAGACATCGCTACTCTAGAACGACGTTATCAGGGGAAATGGAACACGTCTATGATTGCTGACTACTGATGGTCTGTAGTAAGAGATGCTCCTAAGATAAAGTACACTAGAGAAGCCAAGTTATGAGGTTTATGAGGTATGTGACTAAAGACTACGTATATTTTCTTGCGCGAACAACAGTGACGGCTAAATAGCCGATATCTTCTAAACGAGAACTAATAAAAAAAATTTACTGCCATTTTCGAATTTAGGAGGCCAAATTACATAAGATTTGATACATTTTATTTCGGATACAAAAAACTTTTTTAATTTTGTTGACTTGTGTTATAATATATTATTATACTAAGAATTTACAGCCGTACATTTTGTAAATATGGAATTACTTCAGTTGGCAGCCCTACACTCTGTTCTCCATCTTCTCCAGTGATTGACAAAGGGTAAAATTTACCCGAAAATTATCAACTTTTTAATGTATTATAAAATCTTTATTGTGCTCCTATCAACTCAGAGGGACACCGAGAGAGACAGCCTGGTAAGTTCTCTGGTACTCCTCTCCTTTACACTAGAATCAGTTTTTGGTCTAGTGCCTCTTAACCTCATTGACTTAGTATTGTTTGGAAATAGTTTTCTTTGTTTCTGGTATTATATGTACGTGTCTGTGAAATGAGGTAAGGGAATGTAAGATGAATGATGTATTTTGCAGTGGCGCAACTTGCCTGCTCAAGAGAAGCAGTGCTGGGAAGAGAAAGCTGCCAAAGTGAACGAGGAAACTGCAGCCAAGCTTGCGGACGAGGCTGCTGCAGCTGCATTGGCTGCAGCTAGTCCAACTCCGCTATCCATGACTCCAAAACCCATGATGAGCATGCACAACGCCCAGGACCAGAACACTGAGAATCTTGTGTTTGAGTGCTGCTGGGATTCTTGTGACTGGCAGTTTGAGGACATCACAGACTGCATTGATCATTGCATACAGGAGTCAAACGGACATGTGCAGCAGTTCTTTGCTGGAATTCCTCCCTCAGGTATAACACTTTGCTTAACCCTTGGTGTCGCTCGCCAATGTGATCGGTATCGCCCTCGCTACCCGCTTAGTACCAGCCTTTTTATTGGTTCTGCCTGCTTAAAGAGTGTGACAGCTTTTTCCACAAAATGCACAGTTCTTGAAAATATACATAAAGGACTGAGTTTTCTCCTCTGGGGGATAATTTTTGTAATTTTAATAATAGACTAACACATAAATTATATAGGGTGTTAATGAATAACACTGAAATATTTTACCTTGTGTATTGAGGGCACATAGACAAGCAACTTTTATTCTGAGACTTTTGCTCCCTGACGTACCGTAAAATGTGTATACTACAGGGCAATAAAATCTTTACAGTTTGGTGCTCATAAGTCAATAATTAAACGAAATGGGGTTAACATTTTCATTAAATTGACTTCATGCCTTCTTAGTGATCAACAAAAACCTGAATTTTAATCATTCTTCAATAGCTATATCATAATTTAGTGTTTCCGTAATCTGCAAAATTTACAGACTAATCACATGACTGGCTGCCACTGCATTAGTTTTTTATTCATAACTCCAGTGTTATTTGTTTTTCATTTTTTCATATGTTAGAAGTCAGTGGCGGCCATGCCCTGGCAGATTTTATGCTGTAACAGGAAATATTGAATCCATAGAGTAAAAATCTCCTAATAAAAGTTGCTTGTCTACGTCACCTCTACACACAGGTAAAATATTTCGGTGTTATTCATTAACATTCTGTATATAAGACTTGAGGCTTTCTTGGAGCTGATTATTAATAATGGTTTCGCTGGCTCATTTCCCTGATGAAGGCAGCAGAGATGTCACTCGGCTTAAAACCCGTGACCATTATTAATAAATAATTCATATAGTTGGTTCTTCAATGGTCCAATTTATAGCAAACGGAATTTTTTTGGTTCACGAATAAATATACCATTCTAAACTAGATTTTCTGATTTTAATGTGTAATGCATTATATTTCTGATAAATGATTTGAAATTAAATTAAGTTTATTTTCATTTAAACAACGTACATTTACAGTGTTACTAATAATCCAGTTGTAACATTTATACCAGGAATATACACAGCTGAGGAGAAAAAGTGTACTAATAATCCTTGCATAAGGCTGAATGTGTGCAACGCTTTACACAGCCTGGCCTCCTTGTATAAACTTGACGTAAATAATCAAGATGGCCGATATCCGTAACAGCCGGTCGTTTCGTAGATGTCTGAGATTGAATTTTGAGGCTACGCATATTCTGAGCTGCTTTTGCGGAATTATAAACATTGTTCCTTGTTTGCGGGACATATTTCCATACTTGTACCCATGATTACAGCTTTCTGAAAACAATATAATGAAATACTGAAACTAGAATTACTGTGCAGACGATCCATCATTGTTTGCTGGCTGCTCCGACAGATGGCGTTCAGCAGTCTCTTCATAGCCAGGGGCTAGTAACGTCACAACTAGAGTGACGTGTGATGACGTTGGACATACAAACCTGGTGTAAACCTCGGCAGTTACACTCCGTTTATTGGTAATACGGCTTATGTAGAATTTGCACGGTGAACAACCAAACAACCGTTCAACGCAGATATAAGCAGCTTTTATTAGTAAGGCTGTTAATGTTAAAAACCACATTGTAATACGGTGCTGAACAAGGCATCGATAGCCAATTTGAAATAAAGAGAAGCAAATAGAAAATTTAGACCAAAAAATTGGCATTTTGATTCATAACAAAGATTATACGAAGAATATAAACATAATAAAATTGTTAAAAACTGCATTATAGTAGGATGCTCAACAGCTGGTCGGTATGCAATTTAAAAAGAGATGCATATAGAAAATTAAGTCACAAATTTCTTTCTCAATTTCTCATAAAGGACTTTTTTACATTTTCAGTTTTCAATAAACAGTTTATATGACATTGTTAAAGTTTATTGTGTTTTACAGACTGTGAATGGCAGTGTCAGTGGCGAGGCTGTGGTCGCATAAGGAAGGGAGCCCCACCATTCCCTAACCTCCAGCGTCTCGCACGTCATGTGAAGGAAGTTCATATCCAAAAAGGGAATGGACGTAACGTTCCTCCTCATGAACGCAGCAAGTAAGTACAGACAAACACTGACATAACTAAACAGTGATTTTTGTAAACTTGTGAAGTCTCATTTGCTCCAGTTATACCAGGATTTAAGTCATTGGTTCGTAAGTAGGGACCATGAAAAGTGGCAAATAAATATTTAGGGAAGAGTGATTTAAAAATATGGCCATCGTGGGTTAAGCTATCCAAAGAACACAGGAAGATTTTCCAGGCAATCCATGATCAATGATCTAATTAAAAGAGCCTTAGTCTCTGCTGTTGTCCCGACTATATTGGAACCAGTTGGCATTAGTCGGTCCGATGGTAAGAGACCCGACGGATTGACCTTGATCCCTTGGGTCAGGGGTAAATCACTTTTATGGGATGCTACCTGTGTCAATACATTAGCTTCATCACATTTACCGGGCACCTGCAAAAATCCAGGCTCTGCTGCGATTTCTGCTGTATCTCTGAAATTGAAAAAGTACTGTCACATAGTTGACCAGTACCATTTTGTTGTTTTCGCTGTCGAGACACTTGGTACATGGTGTGCAGAAGCCAAGAAGTTAACTTCAGAGATAGGCAGAAGACTTGCTGTTGCAACAGGGGATCCTAGGGCTGGCGAATATTTGAGGCAACGTATCAGCATTGCCATACAAAGGGGGATTGCCACTAGTCATGGGAACCTTTCCTTCGTCTTTAGCCCTGGATGAAGTGTTTTTCTTTTAATTACAATTATTGTATTATAATTCAGTACCTATAGTATACGTGCTAGATCTAACACGATATTATATCCTGTACTATTGCTTTAAAAATATTAGCTGTAGCAAGTTAAAAACCACATTTCCTTTTGGTGCAGCAGTAAATAAGGCTCTTAAAATTTGAGTTCAAAGATTAGGTTAATGAATTTTTTAAATACCACAAGAAGAAAACTTGATCAAGAGGTTCATAAAATCTATGCCAGAGGGCACATCAGCACTGTATATACTCAAATACTACCCGCATATATAATATATATATTTTTTTTTTCAAAAATCTCGAATGAAAAACTGGGGTGCGGGTATTATTTGAATACTGGACTTCTCTCAACTGAATTTTGACATTTTGTACCTTTTCGGCTGAATATACTGTGTAGCGTGACAGTATAGAATAAAAGTAGCAAAGCTGTAATGAAAGGAAAATGAAACAAATAAGATGCTTTTTAATGCACGTGGTCCGCTTAGAGATGCCAAGAAAACAGTACAGTACAAGCAGAACCACTAATTTGGGAAAAGTTCGCTAAAGTTCGGTGAATTTTCACACAACTTTTACCTTGGGTCGGTCGCACATCATCACGAGTGGATTCCCACAAAACAGCTGGATTCACAAATGAAGAGTGTTGTTGTTGTTGAAATTGTTACGCTGCACGTACAAGACGGCAAGATTTCGGCTCTGTCGGTTACCATGCACATTATTTTTATAATTACATTTTAGCCTACCATATTTAATTCTTTTATGATATTTAGTGTTAATTATAACTTAAATTCACTTAGAATGGGAAGACACAATGAAGTGAAATAATATTAAACACATTATCTTCAAGAGCACTCTCTACTTCATTAAATTGACTACTTACTAGTTAGCCGGCTTTCAAGTGGACATTCCACCCACTAGTGGGACATATTCTGACGATGGGTGGAATGTCCACTTGAAAGCCGGCTAACTAGTAAGTACAGTAGAACCCCGATAATTCGAGCTAATTGGGGCTGAGGCTACCTCGAATTACAAAAAAACTCGGATTATACGGAAATTTCACTAAATCAATGGGTAAATCGCAAATAAATGTTTAATGAGCACAATAACGGTTTAAATAATAAATAAATAAACAATATAGTAGGCCTACATACCTGTGTTACGCCTTATGTATATATTGTTAAACATTTCCAATTTGCTACATCGGCATCCTTTAAGGATTAAGTCATTGTCTGACCCTTAATGGAGTGGAACGGGAAAGCGATGCTACTAGGAAAACACTTTTAATTACCATTGTAAGGATTACTGTAAGAATACAGTATTCTTTTCTGAAAGGATGGGGAAATATGCACTGTGCAATTGATTGACACGAGGTCCCGACAAAGAAAAATCGAACCTAACGGTTTCTGTCAATCTGTAATAGAAATGCGTTAGCAGTCTGAAGCCAAGGTTATTTCTGTGTATTATGAACAAAAACCCTAAGTGGGACAGTTTTACATGCATTTTTGTACATGGAAAAATTGAAAGAAAGCTCAAAATGTAACACATTCGGAAGTGCGTGAAACTTATTTGCGGACACCGTATAAAAACGGGATTTTACTCTAGTTTTATGGATAATTTTAATTTTCTTAAGACCAGCTCGAATTACACGGAACCTTGAAATACCGGGGCTCGAATTACCGAGGCTCTACTGTAGTCAATTTAATGAAGTAGAGAGTGCTCTTGAAGATAATGTGTTTAATATTAATTATAACTGTTTAATTAAGAATAAAACTGGCCAAATAATTTTATACATGTGCCTAAAGATCCCCCCCCCCCAAATTTCTTTAACATTAATTTGGGTGCTGGTAATATTCGGGTATGTACGGTATTCTCAAAGCAAGGATGTGACATTATTGACTAGCAGTTGAAAATATGGGCAAAGCCCATGAAACATATGTTCTGCAAAATTGAAGTCTAAAGTGTTTAAATGTCAACCATTTCACTTAATTAACATGCAGTTAATTATTTAAATTACCACTCTAAATATTAATTTTAATCTTTTTTATAAGTATTAGGGCATTTTTAAAGGATCTTTAGGTCATAAATGACTTAATACAAGTAAGAATCAGTTTGAAAAATTTTATGTCATAACCGGGATTTGAACACGGATCTTCGGCTTAACGCGCTGATGCTCTACCATTGAGCTACCATGACAACATGCCAGTACGACATCAAATTCCTCAACTGATTCAGAAGACAAGGCAGACCACGGGAGGTTTCTCCGTTGAGAACACGCATCCTGGCGTCCTACATTTGTAGGTACTTGGCTTCAAAGTACCTACAAATGTAGGACGCCATTGATTCTTACTTGGCTTCAAAGTACCTACAAATGTAGGACGCCATTGGATGCGTGTTCTCAACGGAGAAACCTCCCGTGGTCTGCCTTGTCTTCTGAATCAGTTGAGGAATTTGATGTCGTACTGGCATGTTGTCATGGTAGCTCAATGGTAGAGCATCGGCGCGTTAAGCCGAAGATCCGTGTTCAAATCCCGGTTATGACATAACATTTTTCAAACTGATTCTTACTTGTATTAATATCCCAGACATGAATTTAATGTCTATTTCCTTTCCCTCCACTTAATTAATAGTATATAAATAGTAACTTTGCTTCAAAGTACCTACAAATGTAGGACGCCATTGGATGCGTGTTCTCAACGGAGAAACCTCCCGTGGTCTGCCTTGTCTTCTGAATCAGTTGAGGAATTTGATGTCGTACTGGCATGTTGTCATGGTAGCTCAATGGTAGAGCATCGGCGCGTTAAGCCGAAGATCCGTGTTCAAATCCCGGTTATGACATAACATTTTTCAAACTGATTCTTACTTGTATTAATATCCCAGACATGAATTTAATGTCTATTTCCTTTCCCTCCACTTAATTAATAGTATATAAATAGTAACTTTGCTTCAAAGTACCTACAAATGTAGGACGCCATTGGATGCGTGTTCTCAACGGAGAAACCTCCCGTGGTCTGCCTTGTCTTCTGAATCAGTTGAGGAATTTGATGTCGTACTGGCATGTTGTCATGGTAGCTCAATGGTAGAGCATCGGCGCGTTAAGCCGAAGATCCGTGTTCAAATCCCGGTTATGACATAAAATTTTTCAAACTGATTCTTACTTGTATTAATATCCCAGACATGAATTTAATGTCTATTTCCTTTCCCTCCACTTAATTCATAAATGACTTGTTTATATGTCATCAAAATCCTAGCCTAAGATATGACAATTATATGACAATTATTAAAATATAAAATATAATATAAAAGACAAATTAAAATTGCAAACAGTGGATAACTCGATACAAATTACAGCACAATGTTTCAACTGGTTCCTCCCAGTTTTCATCAGGTAGTGGTTGGTAGATCAGCTGGGTTGAATGGTGTAACCCCCTCTACGTCACCATCATCATCGGTGAGGGGTGGGTGGGTAGATTCACAAAGTAGACGCTCAGATGCTGGAGGTTTTATACCGTGAAGAAACATGGTGTTACGTTGAAATCTTTTAATCCATTCCGTAGGAATTGCAAAATCAGATTCAGGGCATTTTCTAATCTGCCAAATAATTTTAGGTGTAACACTGTCTTGAACCATTCTACGGATGACATTAATCCATTCATCTCCCAGGTCACCCTCGTAATTATTAACACATTTGTCCTGATTACTGGCAATATGTACAGCTTCACAAATCTTTCTCTTAAGTCCCTCTCAACTTTCACCACTTCCATGTCTTTAATGGTGTGCTTTAAGGAGACCATATGTTGGCTTAATCCTGTGTTAGTCTTCATATTTCGTATGTCCCTGGCATGCTCCTGGAGCCTGATTTTGAAAGTTCTCCCAGTTTCCCTAAAATATACCCCATCACAGTCATCACAAAGAACAGAGTAGACCCCAGGGGCGTCAAGAAGGTTCTTTTTACAACCTGCTTTTTTATGCTGTGAGAAAATACTCTGTTTGCAATTTTAATTTGTCTTTTATATTATATTTTATATTTTAATAATCTGACACAGCTGGAAAGTTTGTGGACTGAATTGTTAAATATGTCGTATATGACAATTATTGCAATGTCTTACCTATCAAAACTGTCATACTTTTAGTAGAATTAAATGAAATAATTGCCTATTGAAGTGACATATCGTTGTGACTAGAGCTCTGACATTCAAGACATGTAAGGTTGAGCAATTATTTTCATTGCAGGAACTTCGTGGGTTCGAAGACAGCTCCAAGTCAAACAAGCGTCTCTAGTGAGAGCTCTGGTTGGTTTCTATGTCTTGTTGTTTGTTTTAGGCATGATTGCTGAGTGGTCTCCAGTGTTTTCAGTTTGTTTATTTTGAGTTTGAATTGCCTGATATCCTTTAGCATTGTATGAAGTGTACTAAGCATATTTCCACTCTCGAGTTACTTGAATTTTGCAGTGATACACTTATGTGGCATAACTTCTCTCGTAAAATTGTTATATTTGATATTTTGATATTTTTTTGTCAGTTGGTACAATACAGGCATTGACATATATAATGTAAGATATAACATCAACATAAAACCACAGTAGGATGTAGATTTAAAAACTCTTCCATAGTATAGAACTGAGTTTTTACTAACCAATTCAAAAGTGTATTCGAGAATTTATTTTTGCTATAAATTTTTACAAAAGAAGGCAGTTTGCTGTAACTCTTAGAGCCTAAATATAAATGAGAATTAATTGATTCACTGAGTCTAAATTGTGACAGATTCAAAGCATCATTATTTCTGGTGTCATAATCGTGTACTTTTTTTGCACTCCTTAGCTAGTAAGTGTTACTTACGAAAGTTGTTTACATGGATCGTAAGTTGACATTCCCACACAATCGTGTTGCTAAGGGCGTTGCGATGAGGTTAAATTACTTACGGTCCAAGCGCCACGTCATAATTCATTACGATACACTTCATAATACAAGCCTTAATGGACACGGCCCCCAGGACAAATATTTGGTTCCCATAACAACAAACACATGCGAATCACTTTCTGAAATAAACATCTATTTTCAAGAATGTATTTACATAATATTTTCAGGTAATATCACAATTAATATAATTAAATTGATATAAATAATTATCGTGCAAAAAATAGCATGCAACACACTAGCCGTAAAGGCATTTACAGGTCTCGAAAACTTAAAAACCCGAGGCGCAGCCGGGGGTTTTCAATCTGTTTCCTCGACCCATAAATGTGCCTTACGGCACTTGTATCGCAATATACTATATTTCTGGATGTATAGTATATATTCTTGTAGAGGAAAATTTGCTCTGGGTATTCTGATATTGCAAAGATGCATTGCTGCCATGCAAACCTAAGTTTGGACGAGGGTGAGTCCGAAAATAAGTTTCCCCTGGGGACTGTGTACAGAGGTGTGGATGAAAGACAAAACATATGTTGAGACATTAAAGATAAAACGTACCTTTATTTTTCCACATAATTACCACGTACATTGAGACATTTGTCATGCCACATTAGAAGCTTCAAAAAGCATTCCAGGAAAAAATCAGGGCTCTGCATGGGAAAGAAGCAGAGAACTTATCACAATCAGTAAAATGAGGGTGGCAGGGAGCCGGGTATACAAGGTGAAAAGAAAGGAATATTGGGTTCTTTCATACAAAAGGAGTTGTCTCCGTGGGGTGGTCTAAATGAAGGCAGTGACCTCTAAACAGCCTGACATTGTGCATTGAAAGCAACTGGCACTGTTTCCATTGTATACATTCATGATTTTTGTGTATTCAATTAAATATATTATTCTCTTTAAACATTCTTGTTTAGAATCACATTATTTTTATATCTTAAATTTCCATCCTAAAAACAATGTGCGTCTTATGGTCTGGAGCATCTTACAGTCCGGAAAATATGATACAAAGAAAAATAAGTGCATGAAATTCAAAATCTTCTCATTTTTTGTACATCATGTTATTTCGCTCGCAAAGTGTAAATGCTGAAAACTGGACATAGAATTCCGGTATCAAACACAATACTGCCTACATCTATGGTATCGGTAGAGAAAGTAAAAATATGGTATCACAAACATCCACACCCTGAGGTAACTTGGAATATGCTAAGTGGACTTGTGGCATGTTGTGTAGCTGTGCTGTATGTTGTGTGTAGGAATTTTGTGGTATCGCGCCGTCCGCCTCCTGCCAGATCCATGCCTTCTGCCGCCAACCAGCAGAGCCATCTACAGCATGCTGCACGTGAGTTACCGTAGTCATTAGTGCAAGTTGAATTTGTTGTATATTTTTCATTTTGCATGTGGAGCATAATACAGTAAAACCTAATGTTCAAATACTGTTTACCGGAACATAGTAAAGTAATGGACTATATAGAATATTTTCCCGGACTTCTAACCTGGGCCCTATTTCATAAAAGTGACAATTTTACAGGTGACAGGTGACATAAAATTGTCTTATAGGTTTACATTTTGACAATTGTGTTTTTCATAAAAGCTGACAACTTTACATAAATGTCATGACAATTTTGTAGATTTGTATGACAATTTTACATATTGTTGTTTCTCAAAACTTTTGAGTTTACAGGTAAAGTTCTGACAAATATGTCAAATCTTAGGATAGCTATCATTTATGAAACATTAATTTTTGCTGACATGTTTACAAATTTACAAAAAATGTAGAATTGTCATTACAGAAGTGACAGACAATCTTTCATATGTAGGCCAACAGAGTAGGTTATGTAAATGTGTGGCATAACTTGGCAAACTTTCTTGTGATTTAAACTTTGTTAATAAACTTGCTAAATTGTCTTGTTAATAATGAACACTAGTAGTAGTGATATTGGTAGTAGTGAAAATGGTGAAGAAATAGACATGAAACCACCCAGTGTTTTTAGGCAATGGATTAACCTATTCAATTTCAGTGACTTTGTATTAAAAGAGAAATATAATAATCGATTGCTTAGGTATCATATTCGATGTTGAGACACGTATGTGAGAGCCATCTACAGTGTACTAAAGTAATCTTTAGGTTTGACATAAAATTGTCGTGTTTATGACATGGATTCTTTTAGTCTGACAATTTACATTAATTTGCCTGTGACGTAAGGAAGAATTGTAATATTTATGAAAAATACAATTGTCGTGACATATTGACAAATTTGTCAGACTTGACATAATTGTCGTATTTGTCACACCTGTAGAGTTTTATGAAATATGGCCCTGGTAGTTGTTTGGAGATGTGTCGACACATCGGAGCCGATCTGAGGCTTTATTATCAAGGGGATTGAAGTGACGGGCCTGGTTGGTGTTCTTTTATAGGAATGGGGCGTCTGGATTGGAGAGGAGTATTTCCAAAATTGTGTTTCCTTCAAACGAAACCTCTTTTTAAATTCATTATCGATGTAGAATTTAAATGGATTCATCATGTTTTGCAAATAACACTTTGGGAGGCGATTTTCTTCTAATAACTCACCCAGATCCTCAAAATAACTGTCCATGGTTCTGGCTTACTTCAGGGGGACATTTGACTTGATAAAGTTTTAGCTTATTTCAACAAATTCTTACTTTATTGACTATGAATAGCAATAAGTTAGACTTTGTCAAGTCTCACTTTATAAAGTAATTGCGTCATAAGTACGACTTGTTTGTGCCAGAAACTCAACTTAAGACTAGATTCAAGTTCGACTTGTATATAAGTACAACTTATTGCGACCATGAATACCGGCCATAGAGATGTCACAGTAATGAGAAATATTCGGAAAGACTCCTCCAGTTTTACTGTATTATGCATTATGTTTACAGACATGTTCATAAAATTTATCTGTTGTTAAAAGACCTGTGCGTGATAATTATTGTAGGATGGAGTATAGTGAAATGTTACATAACTAGGGACTGTAATACAGCAACAGAAATGAAAATGTGCCTGAAGTGTTTTAGATGTTTGAAATGCAAAAGTGTATTGATATACAAGAGGGTAAGTGAGTCATTGGAAAATTGAGGAATAGTTTGAAAAGATGAGCCGAAGGCAAGATTCTTCAAGGCTCTGCAATGCATGTGTTTGAATACTTTTTTTCTGTTATTGCAATTTAGCGAATAATTAAAGTGAAAATAATTAATCACTAAGAACAGCTGTTCCCAAGTTGTAAGAGGTATGAATGATGAATACTTATATGCTGGCGCAAGTAGTAGTACTAATTAGTTTCATAAGTAGAACATCATGTGGAGTGCAATTGAAAGCCTTCTTAGCCATCTTATAAAGGATGTCAACATTTATAACAAAATTTCCATTCATGTGAAAGTTTGAAATTAGAATGGCTTTAAAGCTAAGATCAAGGAATGGTTAATGAACAATCCATATTGATAATGATGCACATGTGCTGTAAGTAGGCAGAAAGACATAGGTAGGTTAGGTTAGCAGCACTGGGTGTACTTTCCACCCTACAGAATGAATGGAAAAGCATTATTGTAAAAAAATAATTGTGTTGTATCCACAACTTTTCATGATTTCACATACGTGTGATCCATCATATAGATTTTATTAACCCAAGTTGAGAAACAGTAGAATTAATAATTTGTAGTAACTAACCAGCATGGAGTGACGCATGTGGCATTGTGCTCTGATGTTACAGTTAGCTCTGCTGCCGGACAGACTCTGTCAGCATCACATCAGGTTCTGTCTCGGCAAACACCTTCGCCTCTTGCACATGTGCCAGGTATGTTGTCCGAATAGTACCCATAATTATTTCAGATCTTATTCAAAGCAAATGTGTGAAAAGAATATTCCTAATTACATTTTAAAAGGACATCTAGATTATTGTAAACTTCTTTACGCTAAACCATTATTTCATATATTTATAAGAAAATGCTGTTCAAGACAATTTTATTATTTTCTTTCTTATGTACATAATCGATTATAGTTTAAAGTTACCAGGGTGATTGAGTGTTAATGCTCAGCACTGCTAGTTATAGAACGGAATGGTATATCATAGCCTAATAGAGAAAGATAAATATGTAAATTGAAGCTGTAATAAGATATGACAATAGCCTATAGGCATATTTTAATTCAGAAATTATTATTTCAATATAGAAATTTTGATTAGTAAGTTAGAAAAGCTTAATTTCGAGATTTTATCATGTTGCAATCAGGATGACGCTGTACTTGTGCCTGTTATATCCTAAGGTACAACTAGTAACGTGTGTGAAGGGAATTCCCCATTGAGTCCGCTTAACAGAATTTTCAAAGAAGGACGCTGGTTACAGTTGAATAATTAGCCAATGGCAGAGCCAGATTAGTTATGGGATTAAAGTTGTAAACCCTTTTATATGCGAGATATCGCGGCTCACGAGAACTAAAAGTGAGGCTATATAAATGGCAATCCTTCAGCACAAGCACGCATTACTCTTCTGCCATCGCCATGTAAAGGGATTATTCACTCATCAGTCGCCATGTAACAATGTATTATTTGATCGCCCCTCGCCGAGTACAGACGTCCTCCGGATTCACCAAACTGCCGCCTCATTGCATTAGCTTTATTATAATACTACAGTGGCTAATATCGGCGTACAAGTTTTAAATAAACTACAATCAACATCATAAGTGTGTATTATTTAAAAATATCGACCACACGAAATCCCTGAGAGAGTTTCACAAATAGCTGAGGAAATAATAATCGGCGACCGTACTTCCTCAAATTTGGCTCCCATACGTGTGGCCTAACATCGATCAACGACCTTCTTCAAAATTACAAATTAAATTTGTTAAAACTATAACCCTAATGTGCCTTCGGGTAAAATAGGGTTCATAAAACTGTATATTCAATAAATAAATAATTAGCTTCCTCTTCAAGTGTGCCAAGCAAGTCCAAGGGGCGTATGCCAAAATAAAGATACAACCGTTTGTTCTTAAAAAATTTAAGCGTGTCTTTTCAATTATAAAAACCTTATTTTATCACTCAACTTCACTTTTAAGTGTTTTACTTACACATAATATGTTTCATAAGCGACATGCTTTTGCATCCTCAGATGAGGTCCACTGCCGGGTCCGTTGTTGGACTGATGGATGTCAGGTACAAACAATTGGAAAAATCTGTGGTTGCCCATCACTATTGGACCAATGAACATGAGTTTGAGAATGACATAAAATTATTAAAAGTTGTACATTAACTGGTTGATCTGACTATATGGGAAAAAATCTTCATCCAAAGAAATAAGAATAATTTAGTAATATATAGAATTTTAGAAAGTTTATACAGGGAAGTTAATATTACGAAAAAAATAATATTGAGATAGATCCATACACTGCTTCCCTTATTTTAATTACTAACCTGAACCCAGGTTTCGGTGAGCCTTCCCACCATGTTCACCAGTTATACTCCATCTGACTGTTGGTCTTCATCAGCATCCTCTCGTGGGCTTTTGATGAACTTCTTGACGAGGTCATTTTCCGAGGGAATCTCAAAATTCATTAGATTGTTCTTATTCTTGTGGATGTAGATTTTCTCCCAAACCGTAAGTTGTCTGTGTCCCTGAATACATTTTTTCAATTCTGGTTCATATCCTATTTGGTGACCAGTTTCCAAAATCCCACAGGAACAAAAATGTGGAATTTACCAGTTCAATTCCAACAACTGCAACTTGAAAAACATAGGCAAAACAAAAAGAAATCTGGGAACTAGAACAAAAGAACATCTTAGACACATTAAATATGCTCAAGGGGATAAATCGGCAGTACCAGCACATGTTTTGGAAACTGGTCACCAAATAGGATTGGAACCAGAATTGAAAAAATGTATTCAGGGACACAGACAACTCACGGTTTGGGAGAAAATCTACATCCACAAGAATAAGAACAATCTAATGAATTTTGAGATTCCCTCGAAAAATGACCTCGTCAAGAAGTTCATCAAAAGCCCACGAGAGGATGCTGATGAAGACCAACAGTCAGATGGAGTATAACTGGTGAACATGGTGGGAAGGCTCACCGAAACCTGGGTTCAGGTTAGTAATTAAAATAAGGGAAGCAGTATTATTAGGTAGATTTTCGAAGAAAAATCTACCTATTGCAATGGATACCACTTTATGATTTTCGAAAAATTCTTTCATATCTTTACGTTTCATGCTCCCCTAAGTACGAAACCACCGCCCGTTCAAAAAAAAATTTTGTGATATTTATATATATATATATTTATATATATATATATATTTATATATATATATATATATCTTTACACGATAGCGGCCGTAATTTTGAAGATATTTGAACCAAATTTTATTATGTTATTTCTAGGCCCAATAGTTCGGACAAGTTCGTTAATGGGCAAAATTGGCCCAAGGGGGTGGTCGGGGGAGGGGGTTGAAATTTTTAAAAATGTATATCTCGGCCCCTATGAAGTATAGAGGGAAACTTTGTTTGAATAAATTAGAGTACTCCCTATGGAGTTTACAGTGACACCAACGATTCGGGGGTTCGAGTGAGGGTGGGGGTGGAGGTGGGGGTGGGGGATGAAAATTCGAAACTTTTGAAACCACGTCTTGTGGGGTATCGTTGAAAAGCTCTTGATGAGTACCCTACAAATCAATAAATAGTTTCTTGATAGCTCTCATATTACGCGAGATTCTAATGTTTGAAAATAATAACACTTAAAAGAATTATTATAATATCAAAATTTTGTCTTGTTTAGCGGCTTTGCTAATTTTATTCATTGCTGATCTTGCGCACGGCCTCCCAGAATATTATATCCTATTCTTGTTGTCAAAACAAATGATTGTAGGCTCTTCCTCTTTACCGAATTCAGTTCTTATTACTGCAGGTTTACCATGCCAAGGCTAAAGAAGAAGAGTGCTATGCAGCGACAATAAATTAAACCAAAAGCACTTCGAAATCTACCTCCGCCTGTAGGCCTGCCTAAAGGGATTTTTTTTTTCATCATTTAGTAAATTTTGATATGGCAATGGAAAGCGATCTTATCTCCAGAATAATCCATCCTACAGAGACAAAGAGTACCAAACATTGAAATATAGAAGGAAATAAACAAATATAAACTTAATACCAATGAACCCGACTATGTAATATAATAATGTTGCACTTGAATACACATATAAACAAACACAAGCAAAATAAATTAAATATATGGTCCATATGCATGGTTTCGAAATATGGCCAAAGATCCTTTCAATGGTGCCAAAGCTTAAAAAAGGCTCAGGAAAGGAAACCTGTTTATATTGTTTAGCAGCCTAATGTTCACATACACCTCCACAAAAAAATATATTATTGAAGTGAAACTATCTTTTCAATTTGCTAAATTACTTTCACATCAATTTCAACACTATTCAAGAGCATCAGAATCAGCATAGTCATAATACCAGGTTCAAAGAAAACATAAAATATCCATCTCATAGGCTAACACTGTTGGAAAAGAGTCCACACTACATGGGAATCAGGGTATTTAATAAATTGCCAAAACCTATTAGACTAATAGAAAACCATAATCAGTTTAAAAAAACCGTGAGAGAAATACTTATAAACAAGGCTTATTATTCAGTGAAAGAATATATGGATGAGTAGTGAAAAAATAGTGGGTCCATCGGAATTCATGACATAAATGTTAGTTACATTTTGGCTTTCTTAGTATTTACTAAATTGTTTAATTTAACATTACTTATAGTATTGTTTCACCACTACCTAATTTTTCATTATATTCTGTACATATGATTACTGTATTATTTTTATATCGTTGTATGGTATTATTATTTTATATAACAACATTGTATTAATAATTGTATCCTGTTCAGGAACTTTTGACGAGTCACCAGTTTACGAGCAATGCTCAACCATGTAAATGCTATGTGACGATTAATAAAACTAAAACTAAAACTTATTTAAGCATGCTAGGAGTCAATTGAGAGCTAACCCAAAGTTGCATTACAAAAAAAAAATTGTCACGAAAGTAGTAGGGCTGCACAGAAAACAATCAACTCAATGATTAGGCTCAAGGTGTAGTGCAAAATTTAAAAAAAAATTAAAAATCCAAAATTCTAAAATTAAGAAAAGTCAAAAAGTCCAAAATCCAAATTTAAAAAATCTAAAATTTAAAAAAGCGAAAAATCCAAAATCTAAAATTAAAAATTCCAAAAAATAAAAAATAATTTTCGTAATTAAAAAATTCAAAGATTCACACTTTAAAATATCCAAAAACCCAAAATTAGAAAAGTCCAACAATCCAAAATTGAAAAAATAAAAAAATAAAAAAGATCTAAGTTTCACTTCTGTCGCGTGGCGTTCCACGCACCCAATTTTTTTGTGTTTTAAGATGTCTTGCAGTAAGATGATAAGTGTTGAATTCGGTAGACTCTCTTGTAACTTCTCCTAGTACAATAAAAATATCATATTATAATGTGAAGATAGGTGAGATGCTCAATGATTGTATTGCAGGGTGTGGAATTCAGATGAATCCTGGAGGGGGAGGTGGCCCAGTTGGTGGCGGTGGAGTTGGTGGTGGAGTTTCTTCACGCCCTGTTGAGCCATTATTTGTGACTGTACCTCCTCGTCCTCAGCGATTACTGCATTCTGAGGCATATATCAAGTGAGTACATCAAAATGCACTCAGTCACTGATTCTCGACCACTTTTGAACTGTTCTACCCACTTGTAAAAATTTCCATGGTTTTACAACTTTCACCATACACTTTAGTCATTCTATAGTATATATTAGCTGGTTTTTCAACTTCAGCAATCAAAAAACAATCACAGAACGTTGTTCAACCAATGTGGAATTTTCAAGAAGACCCGACATTGTTAAACTTAATTTTAAGGTTATAAACAGAGCAATGTTGATCCATCAGTTGATTAAAACTCATCCCAGTGATGCCAACTTAAAATCCTAAATGTATCAAACTTGTACTACCAACCGTCTTTTCCCCAGACCAATTTGTCTTTTTAATTATTGAATGACCCCCGTAGAAACCGGAAGGCTCGACAACAAGGTAGCGACCACAAGGTAGTACAGTAAGGCATCTTCGGCATGTACTTATCCTTAACCAGGTTATTTGTAGTGTTGTTTTCTCTTTTATGATTTCAAAGATTGTCTACTAAAGGATTGGCAGGTAGTCTTACATGTTATTCTCTCATTTGCAGATACATAGAAGGCCTGACTCCAGAGAACAAATACATCTCGCACTGGGACAAGCATCTGAAGGCAACTCCTGAAAACACAAGCGTTCCCGACCCATCTCGCTTGCCTGCACATTGGCTGGGCAATGGTGTGGGGAATCATGGTAATATCGTAAATGCTCTGTGGACATTGCGAGATTTCATGATAAGAGATGCTCTTGGGATCAACAAAGTTATCTAGAGATAAGCTGCAGTTAGTAGATTGGTGGTATTCTGTCTTAATATTGTTCACTTCATACATCTGTGTTGTATGCAATTCACTGTAACATTGCAAGATTTTAATAAATTTAATTTCTTTTTTTACTTCATCTTGAGGAAATATTAGCAGATGTCTCAATCTTAGGTTCAGATTTATAAAGCTCTGCCTGGTATGGCAGCTTACCCACCCCTAGCTGGCAGACCCCTTGCAGTCTGCTTGCTTTCGGTATCAGAAAAGCCCTGCCATCAGAGGTTCCGGCAGGGGTAGGCTAGGGTTCAGATTTTTCAGTGAATGACAACCATGTAGATATATTGTGGTCGAGCTAAAATGGCTACATCATTGTGACCAATATGTTAGGCAGAATGTCGGTATAAATTTTTGATAATTGTATTTTTTTAAAACATTTATGAAGAATACTAAACATTTTCTGAACAAGATCATCTAGTTTTACTATTATAAAAGATTATCTTAATAGTTTTAAGCATAAGAACATTGTATTATTCAAAGTGGGTGTTGGCAATAGTATATGTTAAGATGGCCACACCGAACATCTTCACCTGCTATGAACGCCTTCAGCAAAGATCTTTGGAAATACCATGTGTTCAAGGCAGAGAGGAGGGGTCAGCAGGAACTGGTCTGTATCCTTTGTTTCCCTTTCAGATCTGAATTGCACCTTAAATTCGCGATCCCTATATTTGTGTAAAGGATCCTCCATGTCGCTCACATATAGCCAGGGCAAAATTCTTCTTGCTTCCTCGTCATGATCTTCAGATAGTTCGCAAACTCCAGCATGTTGACGCGGGAAGCTCGTGCCTTGCAGGCAGAAAGCGTGTTGTTGACAGCGCTAGGGGTTTGCCAGCTAGCAGGCCTCTATCAATCACCTGCCACCTAGGTAGGTAAGCATGCTTACCTGGCAGACGACTATCGATCCGACCCTTACTGCTTTACAGAATGCTTCTGTCCTAGCTATGTGCATTTATTTACTTATTTACTTCCATTACATGTACAAATCCAACATTTATTGAAATTATTTTTTTGCACTCCTTAGCTAGTAAGTGTTACTTACGAAAGTTGTTTACATGGATCGTAACTTGACATTACCACACGCAATCTTGTTGCTAGGGGCGACGGGCGGAAAGTGACTTGTTGCTAGGGGCGACGGGCAGAAAATTACTTTACCGCCCGCCCGCAAATGCTTATTTGCGAGCAGAAATGACCAAGGCCTCCCCGCTTTATACATATTCGGTTGCCATAAACAATAACAAATGCGAATCCCTTTCTGAAATAAGCACCATTCTTCAAGAGTGTATATACATAATATTTTCAGGTAATATCACAATTATATAATTAAATTGATATAAGTAACCGTCGTGCAAAAAATATCATGCAACACACGGACCGTAAAGGCATTTATGGGTCTCGAAAACTTAAAAACCCGAGGCTGTGCCTCGGGTTTTCAATCTGTTTCCTCGACCTGTAAACGTGCCTTTCCGCCCTTGTGTCGCAATATACTATTTTCTCCTCTGTCAAGTAGAAGTAAATGTCAGCACAACAATGGTCTAACCAAGAAAACACTGTTGCAGTGTCTCATGAAAATGATGTGTCTGAAATATCTGAACAGAAGGCTAATGTATCATTGTAGTTATGTTGACCAAGCACCATAGAACACCCCACTACCAACGAAACTGTATTTTTCAAATTGTATGAAAACCACAAGTGTAGAAATTGAACTTTCTTTTTCTCTAAACTTGACCACTGTTGTGCAGACCCCCTCAATTTATAGTTTGTTATCTTTCACTTGATAAAATTTCAGAAAAAAATAAGTGTAATTGATAATATATATATATTTTTTTAAACCACCTGAAACTCACCAGCATACGGGTGAAGAAAAATTTCATTGGCGTCGGGTTCAAAGTGTTAGGTATGTAACTATATTGTTATTCATTTCTGTGATTATTCTTTTCTCAAATTTTTTATGTTGTTTTGTAATATTTTATAAACTGAACAAATTGAAAATCTAAACCACCCTCAGTCTCAATTTGTTTGGATGAGTTTCAAAGTTTAACTTGTATATAATTATTTTAATATCTTTGTGTTTTGCAGGTACGTGTACTACAGTATTAAATTAGTTTGTAGGCTTCCAAGGCCGGTGTCATACATAAACTGATTGTACTGGCTATCCGGGTTGGGCCGCGTCGTGTTTTTAGTGTCTAACGTTTCGGACATCCTATCGTGTCCTTCTTCGGAGAAGTTTTCGCATCAAAAAGAAGTGCCTGTGAAGAATAAACAAACAGTCGGAGTTGTCATGACATCAGTGGATGCATTCTTTAAAGTTTTCATTGTTTCCCACCAGGTGTCACTGATCTTGTACCCATCTTCCCTGTTTATGTTATTATTAAACATCCCCATAACATAAACAGGGAAGTGGGTACAAGATCAGTGACATCTGGCAGGAAACAAAACTTTAAAGAATGCATCCACTGACGTCATGACAACTGCGACTGTTTATTCTTCACAGGCACTTCTTTTTAATGCGAATCTTTCTCCGAAGAAGCACACGATAGGATGTCCAAAATGTTAGACACTAAAAACACGACGCGGCCCAACCCGGATAGCCAGTACAATCAGTTTATGTAATCACTACAGTTAATTGCAATGATTTGACAATATATATATATATATTAAATATACAGGGTGTTAATGAATAACACCGAAATATTTTACCTGTGTATAGAGGGGACATAGACAAGCAACTTTTATTAGGACATGTTTGCTCTATGACGTAAAATGTGTATGCTACAGGGCATTAAAGTCCTTAAAATTTGGTGCTCATAACTCAATAATTGAGCGAAATAGGGTTAAAATTTTCATTAAATTGACTTCATGCCTTCTTAGCGATCGATAAAAACCTGATTCTTGACAATTAATCAACGGCTATACCATAATTTAGAATTTTCATAATCTGCAAAATTTACTGATTAATCACATGATCCCCCGCCACTGCATTATGTTTTTATTCCTAATTCCAAACCTAACAAAAATGTTTCGTTTGTCTTTTTTTCCCTCAGAGTTGTAAGATATCGATCGGCATTATTTTACAATTTTCCCGACCACTACACAATATTCACTGTTCCTTTGTTTCCCATCATTTCAAGTATTAGAAGACAGTGGCGTGCATATCCTTGGGATATTTTATGTTATAACAGGAAGAATTGAATCCATAGAGCAAAATTCTCCTAATAAAAGTTGCTTGTCTATGTCCCCTCTATACACAGGTAAAATATTTCGGTGTTATTCATTAACACCCTGTATAACGAAATTATTTGTTTGCAAGCAATGCACATTAAACCCGTGTCAGATTTAAGGAATAGAAGTAATGTGACTAATCTGGCACCCCATTACTGAAGTCCTATGCATGCCTATGTTCTTGGTTGTGAGTAGTCTCATGGGAGGTCATTTAAACTGCATGTAATGGAAATAGATGCAATGGAAATATGTAAAGTCTGCACAAATGAATCTAGAAACCACATCCTCATTAGAAGTGGAAATTTTTTCTAGGGGAATCCATAAATTTGTATTTATTCATTTATTTTTCATTTTAGGATACCAAACATAGTGAAATTTCCTTTTTAAATGAATCACATATAATTTACCACGAATGAACGTGAGAACAGCTGAGGATCCATGGACGAAGATTGATACGGCGAGTGCGGGAGAAGAAAATGCAGACAAAGCAACAGGCATTGGAACGAGAACCAGACGTCGTTTGCAACTTGGTTACTAATCGTCAGTAAGCAGGGAGATAAGCTAAAGCAGTAAAATTATATCTTTCGTCCTGTTTCAATAATGGGGAATGATCAGTGTACATCATTCAGTGCAATTAAGCAGTGCGAACACAGCCCGGAAAATTAAATAAATAAATAAAAAAAAAAATGTGCTAGCTAATGCCAATATCGTGTGTAATGTAAAGTAACCCGGTCCAGTGCGCTATTCATAAATACTCGGAGTATTGACAAAAAGGCTAATTTTCAGATATATATATGATATCAGTATGATAATGTTTATTTAGAAAACCAGTTCATTGTGTTTGCATTGTTTTTGCATCCCATAATAATGCAGCTTATTTCTTTATTGACTTTGATGGCTTAGGCAAGAGTAATAAGAATATACAGTAAAATGGTTACAAGATGTGAACAGAAAAAAGACATACGAACTTAGCTTTAAGGATAGCACACACGTAACTTACGCCGTTATTTTATTTGATTTTTTATTTTAAAAAGAATTTCTAAAGTTTCCTTCTGGAATCCAGTTTATATTGTTTAGTTGTTTAGTGTTGTTTTGTTTAGTGATTGTTTACACACACACTTCCATGAAAAATGTATAACTGTGTTTTGAGATGTCTACCGGTAGAACGACAAACGTCGAATCCGGTAGACTCTTTTGTAATTTTTCTTAGTACAATAAATATCATATCATATCATATCATATAATTTACATTAGTTTAGTTTTAGTTTAGTTTAGTTTAGTTTATTAGCATCCCATTGATCATTTGGTTACAATTTTCATTGTTACATGATATAGGACTTGTCAATAATTAAATCTAGTCTATTCTACAATAATTCTACTGAGTTTACTAACATTTATGTTGCAAATTTTATCTTATAGCTATATGACTTATCTTATGGCTTAACTTATTTTAGTACTACACAAATTATCTTATCTTATTCCTATACAGATTGTCTTATTGCTAAATAATGATGCTACTCAACTATGTTACTCTTCAGTGTATTCTTTTATAGTATAGTATGCTTTCTCTAATAGGAATTGCTTGAGCTTGTTTTTAAAGCATTTCTGTTGTTGTATTAATTTAAGCGAGTTAGGCAGCTTGGACCATAGTTTTATTCCTGCATAATTTGGACTTTTCTCAAAACTTTTTAGATTATGTGTTTCTATTCTATAGTCATTCTTTTGTCTTTTGTCTTCTTAAAATAACAACCAGCTTCGTCATGAACAGGAGGTCATGACCCTAATAATGGTTCTTTATTAAAAAAGTGTTGCCAAAATATATACGCAGATTCCATATGTACTTTTTCCTTCCTGAGTTCATGCCGCAGCAATGAGCAGATTTTTACTTTTGCTGGGGCACCGTTCCAGTCCAACTTGAGCACTACTCAGTAGGTTATTCTGTCAACAGGAAATGTATTTTAAATTATTCCTAGTAGTAGTATTTCTTTTGAGTCGTGTGCGACTCCTACAGATCCACACAGATTTTCTAGCAAGATAGAGGGGTCTTGCTATCCCTAGAAATATTTGTTGTTGCTCTATTTTCCACTGCTTTGTAAACTTCAGCTTTCCACCGCCTTCTGTCTTGTGTGGCTGTTACCAAGTCTCTCAATTTCCTGCCCATGATGATTTGGATTCCTTTAAGCCATCTTGTTCTTTTTTGCCTCTTCTTGTCCCTTCCATGTGTCCTAACATCAATTCTTTTTCTAGTGAGTCGTTTCTCCTCGTGATGTGTCCAGAATATATTTTAACTTCATAGTCTTTGGCTCAAGTGAGTATTTTGGATTGTTCTCTTTAATTACTGATGCATTTGTTCTAAAATTATCCCTAACTCTAACTCCTTGGCGCTAACATCCCGGAAGGGGCAAGGCCTACCACCCGACCGCTGCATCATCTACCATAGGCAGACAGCAGGATTGGGGGCATGTGGTCAGCATGCCGACACCCACGGTCGTTAATGGTGATTTCCATGACCGGAGCTGCTACTTCTCTATCAAGTAGCTCCTCTGTTTGAATCACGAGGTTGAGTGCACCCCTACCAGACCTGCCTACCTCAGAAAAATCCGAGGAGGTACCGGGGATCGAACCCGAGTTGACGGATCTGTAGTCAGCGATGCTATCTGCAAGACCATGCAGGGGGTCAAAATTATTCCTACTGTATATTAATTAATTAAACTAAATACCAGGCTATAACATACAAGATGCAAGTATTTATTCTGCTTCTACAAATTTGACAGAAACAAGGAAATGTTAAATTATAACTACATTAATTCTAAAACATGAACAAAAAAGCAGGCTATAAGACAAGAAGCAAGTATACTTACTGCCTTTTCTATTTGTTCACAATATGAAAAATCTTATTTCAGAGTGTACTTGATTTAGGCCAAGGCTTGTAAACTACAGAGGTAGCGTATTCCGGCGAGTTTATAGGACAGGGGGTTGCGGCGAGCAGGCGAGTGTGTGACGTCACAAGATTCCAGATCTCGCAATTTTCAGTTTTTACTCAGTCTAGAAAATCTTACACCGCGTGATTAAACTCGTAACCTTTAATTAACCCGTGGTCGGATTCCTGTGAAATTTATACAGAAATAATCTACACACATCAGCCCTACTGATGGTTAAAACAGAGCCTTAAAAAAGCGGACACAAATGTTTTTATTTCATTTTATAAACATCACCCGTTACACAAAATTCATGGAGGGAGAAGCAAATTTCACTATGCGACAATTTTTTGTATTTTTGTGTCCCGAAAAAACTTCAAGCGAGAAAGTTTTAGTGAAATAATTGAATTTTAATACAAATGAAGTTCCAGCCCCATATCTCGAATGGTTTACGAGTAATTGAGTGGTAATTATTCCGGGCGCTTCAAGGTGTCAGAATGATTTGGCGCTTCAAGCACGACAGGAGAGAGCAAGGTGCCGCTGACAAAGCTTCTACCTACTGATCTCGGCCGCTTAGGATAGATATTACCAGTACATACTGTTTTTAATAATACAAATGGAAGGTGCTTTAGAAAGTGCAATTAACTGAACCATTATGCCGGGCCAGATATGTGCTGTGGCAGTGTGTAACAGTAATTTTGTAGATTGTAGAAAACAGCTAAGATGTGAACTGTTCTGTTATTCAAGTTACTTAAAATGTTCTTCTGATTCTACAGCATTTGTCTTTAAAATCTTGTAAAAATCTCCCAAAGGATCTAGATTTGAATAGAAATTATAGAATACAGGTAGGCCTATATAACAGCTAAAGGGTGATTTGTTCTAATATTTTGTTGCCTAGAAAATATTCCTCATTCTAGAGGTTATGTTAGTATAATTTGATGAAAATTTGTTAAAGAATGTATCCTATATTTGTATAGAAATTGTACCTTATAATAAGGGTAGAAAACAACTACGGGAATTTTTATGTATCAATATTAACATGTACAGTACTAATGTTATTATTACATTGCGTAGACTATTGTAGAGTATTAATTTGTGTTAATATTGTAATCAAAGCAATACATTTATATTAATAATAATTTTCTCCGGGTTATATGGGGTAAGTTATGTAGGTAATGATTGGTGAAACACGGCCAAAAGTGTACATCTGTATACAAATTATGTGACGACAGAGATAATATAGACCTAATAAACTAAGGGATGGTTTGTGAATTGCAGGGCAGGGAAACTTTCATGAGCAGCACAACGAAAAGAGGCGCAGGATCTTTAAAATCGACGTCTCAACATAACAAAAAGGACACAAATTGCTTCGCAATGCATTCTACATAAATCACACAATATTTCAAAGGATTTTTCCATTAATTTTTCATTAAAAAGTATCATCGTCTTGCCCTAACTATAACCCGATAGCATGCTCTTAAAGCCTCGGCAATTCAATTTTAACTGTAATACGTTTTCATGTTGATAAATTATATTAAAATATGAAAAGGGCGTAACAAGATATTAAACTAATAAGGCATTTGATAAGGTAATTAGAAATAAAAGTTACTAGCACAAAGGATCAAAAAATAAAATAAATAATTCAACAAATATCTAAATAACAGTAGTGCAGATTTACAAGATTAGGAAAAAGTTTAATTCATTCTTTTTCCCCAGCGGGTCAATCTTTCAGTATGGGTACAAGTAGCCAGTTAATATCCTTTATTATTGAGTCCACGATTAAAATATTTAAGGATTTTTACGTAATTGCTAGTAGGCCTATTTTATAGAATAAAAAAGACCTCTGTACCGTTCCGATAGCTTCATCGCCTTGAGTAATTACCACTCTATTACTCGTAAACCATTCAAAATATAAACGTGGTACTTGATGTATAATAAAATTCAAATATTTCCCTAAAGCTCACATGCTTGAATCATTTTCTGGTCACAGAAATAAAAAAATTGTCGCATAGTCAAATATGCTTCTTCCTGAACATTTCACGGTCGTCACAAATCACTCCGACACTGAAGCGCATGGAATAATTACCACTTAATTACTCGTAAACCATTCGAGATATGGGGCTGGAACTTCATTTGTATTAAAATTCAATTATTTCACTAAAACTTTCTCGCTTGAAGTTTTTTCGGGACACAAAAATACAAAAAATTGTCGCATAGTGAAATTTGCTTCTCCCTCCATGAATTTTGTGTAACGGGTGATGTTTATAAAATGAAATAAAAACATTTGTATCCGCTTTTTTAAGGCTCTGTTTTAACCATCAGTAGGGCTGATGTGTGTAGATTATTTCTGTATAAATTTCACAGGAATCCGACCACGGGTTAATTAAAGGTTGCGAGTTTAATCACGCGGTGTAAGATTTTCTAGACTGAGTAAAATCTGAAAATTGCGAGATCTGGAATCTTGTGACGTCACACACTCAAGTGCTGCGATTGGTCTATCCCGGAATACGCAACCTGTATAGTTTACTGATCTTGGATTTAGGCAGCATGCACAAGAGGTTTCAAGTAACCTGTGGCTACATTCCTGATTCTGTCTACCCGAGTTTCTGTTCCCTTTAAAATAATGCAAAGTTTTGGATTCATATGAAAACATCGGTATTACAGTAGAAGCCCGAAATACTGCGGATTTGGATGTGACTCGGGGGGGGGGGGGGAGAAAGTATGTACCCCAATAAAAAAAAATACCGTAGTTTTATAAATAAAATTTTTATTTTGGAAGTTAAGTTAAAACAGTAAAAATTCTGCAAAGAGTGGTTCTGCAGTACATTTTTTTTACTGTTAGACCTGCCCTCACCCGCTAGTTGACCGTCACCACTGCATTCCAAAGGATTTAGCAGAAGTAATGGGACATGGAATCAATAGGGTAGTTCTATAAGGAATTTTTAAAAAATTTTGCACCTGCCAGGAATTCTTAAAATATAGGAAAGTTAAAATACGATTTTAGTTTGAATCACGCATTCGGATTGTAAAGTCGCGAGTTTGGAATACAAAATGTCGCAGAAGCGAAAAGCATATTCAGTAGGATATATATTGAAAATTATTGATCGTGTAAAAAACTGGGAAACCAAAGCAAGTTTTATCACGTGAGATCAGTTACAGGACTGGATTAAATAGCATAACTGGTGAGTAATTTTTAAAACTACTGTATTTCATATTGCTGTATAATGTAATTTATTAGTGAATCAATGTTCCCCTCCGCAGGGTCGATTTTTGTCACTTCTTTGGTCTCATTTTGATATAATGCGGAGGTAAAGCATGTTCCCTAACAACCACGTTATATAGGGCTTCTACTGTATTTTTAAATACCATAAGCCATGTGTTTTACGTTAAGTTTGTAATCTTTATCTTGAGACAACCCCTACAAGTCCAATGTGAACTGCAATGGATAACAGTGCTTAAATATAGATGTGGACATTCTTATGTAATCTGTTGGCGGGGAGAGAGAGAGAGCTTTGTGAGTAAGGACATTGGAAAGTACAATTGGAATCTGAAGTGCTTAGCAGATGAGTGTGAGAGAAAAAACCCAAACGAGTACTGTAAGAGTGTTTAATGTACTTTGTAAACAGTGTTCACATAAAACAGGTAGAACGAGTGAAGCGTTTCGCAGAAGGGGAATGTAAAGCTGCTGCAGGGTTGCTTTTTAGGTCGCTGCAGTGCTGGTGAAGTAATCTCAAATCTCAGACGGGTTTTTTTAAACCCTAGTTTGCTGTAGCAAAGCAGACGTGCTTTACATGTACGCTTTAAAAAGAATGAACGTAAACTAGAGTGCCATGACAGTTCATGCAGTAAACCCTGTTAAGCAGGATCTGAATTTGCTTTATCGCTATTGTACAGTAAAGCAAACCTCCAATGAAGATGCCACAGGTGGCTTGACACTATCAAACTGGCAGAATTGCAACTAAGTTACCGTAATCTTAATAATTTGACAAGGTAAAAATATGTTTGAAAATAGTTATGATTGTTTTCATAATATAAAAATATTGTGTGGTATGAACAAAAAATTTGCTCAAATTTTTTTCTGGAAGTGGGGTGGATTGAGTAATGTGGCATTATCTAGCACCTCCTGGGCATTAATGAAGTTGACTCATGCCTATGCCTATAGTAGTGTTTTAATTTGATTTGGGGGGGGGGGGAAGAAGAAGTCAGTTGAGGAAGATTTTGTTCTGTACACTTGTGCTACCTGTTGGCAATGTAGGGAACTAAAGGTAACTTTTGAATAGAGAAAATTTTTAGTATTGATTTTTTTTTTAAGCCGGTGATGACATGCCCCGCTTATCGGAGGGAGATGCCACATATATGACTTTAACTGACTATATTAGTAGCATTTTTGTTTAAGAGAAGACAGCATTAACACATGCAATTTTGGTCTGATTTTAAGGTTAAGGTTGGTACGCTTTGCTGGGTATAAGTGCTGGACTGAAAGCTGAAAGTCGCATGGTAAGTTGCTTTAATTACCGGCCGATGAGTATGCTCTTATAAATTAAAATTAATCTGTCGTATTTCCATTCTTCGTTTATTATGTATCCGTATTACTATTTAGATGTGTCATTGTTAGTATACAGTTTATTTTATTCAATTCATAGTAATTAATATTACGTTACCCGTGTAGACTATTGGGTTATCTCGAAATGTACAGGATATTATTTGCTGTGTCCGTTATTCTGAATATACTAACATGTGGAGAAATGTACAAGATCATCTCGACATTTTAGTGTATGCACGGTTAGAAGTTTTGCTATCTATAGCGAAAAGTAAATGGGTTTCATTCAGCTTATTCTTCATGACTGTTAGGTCTATTGTCAATCTTAAATCTACTGGTGGTAGGCTATAAATAACTGGACAAAATGAAGCGATATTATAATTTTGTCTAATCTTTTTAGGTTAAAAGATCAGGTTCTTCTAGGCTGTGGAACGCCTGAAAGGAACATATAACATTTAAGTTACAATTTTATTGATTGGTTTGTTTTATTTCAGGATTTTTGAAGGTGACCATTCCGCAGAAGTAAATGCTGTGTACTTCAAAGGCCATGTTATTCGAGCACTGACAGTCCTGTTTGGAGAGGTTAGTTAAGTATTAACAAGACCTATGATATAGGCTATAATAGAAAGACGAATGCACAAATGTGCATTAATCTTTACTGTAGTGTAATAGAGACTTTGTCCTGTTTCTGCTTTTGCTTAAGTGGTAGGTTTTGTTTTGCTAACAGGGCACACACACACACAGTTCCGAAGGCTCATGGAAATCTGTTCACCTGCATAAGTTAGTTTGTGGTGAAAGCCATGTACCGCTAATGTATTAAGCACTATCATGTTGGGTTTAGTGCAGTTTCAATTCATGGCATCCATCAAGCAGAAGTCCAGGTCCATTTTGAGCGAAAGATATTTTTAGGTCATACACCAGCAAAGCTCTGCCCACTCTTGTCCACCGGCCTGCTTCTGCTGGCTTCCGAACATATTGCTCTGCCACCTATTTCCCCTATCCTGGCTATGAACCTGCTCAATGCCGGCACACTGCAACTCACTATTGTATCTAGGGATGGGTCCTCGATACTTTCGATACCTCGATACTCTCGATACTTGCATGGTATCGGCATCGAACGATACTTCAGAAAACTCGCTCGATACTTTTCCAATACTTTTGTAATTCTGCAATTCTGCAATTAAGTGAGAATGCTAGTATTTTTTAACAAAAACTTGTAAGTGGACTGTTTAAAAACTAACTTTAGTTTTAATGTAGAGTTTAAAAATAATTATAGGCTACTGATGATATTAAATTTTGTCTCATTAAATATGCAGACTTAATTAATTTAGTTGGTATTACACAGTTCTCTCAAATTTTAATTTTTAATGTACCTATTTATTGAAACTGGAATTGTTGAAGGTATCGAGTATCGAGGAAAAAATCATGTATCGGTATCGAGTATCGAGAAAATCTGGTATCGACCCATCCCTAATTGTATCCTTCATCATATACGGATAAAATATACAAAATCACAGCTTTGCAAAAATGACTGCACAATATCAAAAGTACTGCATTAATAAGTATTTCAGGATGATGCCATATATGCGTCATACTATGAAATATTATTACCGTATTTTACGGACCATAAGATGCTCCGGACGATAAGACGCACCTTAATTTTAGGATGGAGATTTAAAGGAAAATAAATTTAATTTGATTCTAAATGAAATATTTTAAAGGGATAGTAAATTAGTAGGGCTCAATAGTAAGCCTATATCCATCACATAAGCAAATTATAGCATTGTACAATGGAATCACTGTAAATCACTTCTAACATAATACCTGCGTTGTAAGAAAATCTCTTCTGTACAGGTGGTAACGCGTAAATTTTAACAACTGAACTGATTTCTCATAAAAGACTGAAAATACTTTTAAACTCTCAATTCAGCATACAATAAGTGTAACGGGACAAGGCTGTTTAGATGTCATTGCCTTCGTTTTGACCACCCCACAGAGAAATCTCCTTTTGTATGAAAAACCCAACATTCCTTTCTTTTCACATTGTATACCTGGCTTCCAGCTACCCTCATTTTACAATTGTGACAAGTGCACTGATGTACAGTCTTGTGCCACAATTTGTAGCCTATCTATCTTATCGTTTACAAGACCTCGTTTATAACTATGGTATTCCAGCAATATATATAAATATATATTTTTTTACTTCCTCTGCCCGTACCATAGGTACTATAGGTAGAGGAAGTATTGTTTTCGACCCTAAAATTCGAAGTTGAGTTTTTAGCATATATACACGTTTCAAGGCCCCCTGAATCCAAAAATAGTATTTTTGGAAACATGTCTGTGTGTGTGTCTGTGTCTGTGTGGAAGTTTGTGAACAGGCTAGCTCCGAAACGGAGAATCGTATGAAAACAAAATTTCGTATTTGGGTCAGGTACCTTCTGAAGATGTGATTCGAAGATTGGCGACAAATTTCTCTTATTTTTAAGGGGACTTTACATGAAGAAATTTTCGTTTTTCGCGATTTTCTCGAAAATGGCTCTAACGATTTTCTTTAAAATTTGCACATGTGTTCCTTTTACTGAGAGCTAAAACTTTTATTTGAAACTTTTTTTCAGAAAAATTCTCTGAGGGTAGTTACAAGCCACCCACTGTTCACCCACTATTTGTAGAAATTTTGTCTTGTATGATGAACAACTGAACAACTGAGTAGCGCTCTTTCACGGCCTCTTATTCTATATAACAATGTGAAGTGAGAAAGATGTATTGTTGGCCATGCATAGAGTAAAGAAGTATCTGAGGGAAATATTCGATAAATTTCGGAAATTATTCTTTACGGCGGAAAGTCTGCAGTCACTTGTTCTTCTTTTTTAAGTTTGTTATATAGCCTTGCGCTTTTAGTCGCATCATTGAAAGAAGAGATATTTATAGGATAATTAGCGTAAAATTGTGTCTTGCGATTCTGTAAAAGGGTATGTGAATACTGCTAACTTTTATTTGGGCAGAGGAAGTTATGTGACTTTCACATCAGATTTTGTTGTACTTCAGACCATTAGACGCACCCAACTTTTAAGGCTCTGTTTTCAAGGTTAAAAAGTGCGTCTTATGGTCCCTAAAATACGGCACAGGTGTTGGGACCAAAGCTGGGAAAGAAAAGTAAGAGATCCTATTATGATATTGTCCAGCAAAGAGTTTTAGATTGAATGGTATGCCACCTGAAAGTTGACTTACTGTATTTACCGGTACTCTAATATAACGTGCACCTTTTTTGTCCATTTGTAGCTTTCAAAACTGAGGTGCGCGTTCAAGTACAAATCCATTTCGTAGGTTGGCAGTACTGGTAACTTTTATCTGTGTAACAATGCATTGATGTAATTCTCGACTTCATTAATTTTATCGATGGCCTATTACTAGCATTCCATAGAGCGTATAAAAATACTAGTTAGTAGTCACAAAATGGAGGGCAAGAGGAGAAAAATATCTTCTGATACTGCTCTTAGCTCTTAGTATAAGCACCCCATGTGCAAAATTTAAACAAAATCGAGGATTCCAGTGATGAACACGTCAGTGAATATACTTGTAGGCCTAAAACTGGCAGTTAAATTTAATGGTAATTTCAAATGTTTACGCGATGGTTCATTATTCCCTTAATACTATGACAAAATTACAAATAAAATACCTATCCTGCCATTGATGCTCATTACTTTCGCCAACAAACTCTTTTTTTTATGATTACAAGTTTCAAAATCGGGGTGCGTATTAAATTTGAGGGTGCATTATATTCGAGTAAATATGGTAATTAATGCAGCGAAAACGACCCTTGCATGAAAACTGCTCTTTTCAGAGCCAACATAATAGCCTATTTCACAATTATAAAAAATTACCCTTGCACGAAAGCGGTATTAAAGCTTTCTAAACTTAAAGTTATGAATTTTCCCTTCACCGCTCAGCAATTGCTTGTGATGGAATGGTTAAGGCTGCTAGTTAGAGTGCTAGTGGTCACGGATTCGTATATTGGTCAATGCTTTAAATTTATGTCTAGGAATAAGTCTCAAAGGGCAAAGAAAAAGGGAGGAAGAGGGAAAAAAAAGAAGAGAATAATGGAGAAGTAAATTATTTAATTTTTTTTTTTTCCAGTTTCACCTTTTGCTAAATAGATGGCATTGCTAGTAGTTCAAATGCCGCCTCCAAGATATCTCACTACTCCCCACCCTAAACCCCTCCTTCTTAGGTGGGTCCTGTTAGAAAGTTGGTGGGAGGAGCCTAGTGCGCGACCTAAAACTATTTTTTCCCAAAAAAGTTCACTGAAGTTCACACAAATGCATAATAAAGGTATATTTTACTCAAAATGCTGCCAACGTGTGCAACTCCAGACTGGAAGACGATAATTCAATTTTGCGATTTATTTACAGAAGAGAATGTTGTGTTACAGGTTGGAGCTAGTACAGGAATTGATATTCTGAAATACAACACCACGTCACGCAGAGCAATTGTACGCTGTCCAAGTGCCTCTTATGTGAAGCTGAGAAGCTCGCTCGCTTTAAGGGGAGAATACGAGAACATCCCATACTCATACAGGATACATAATTCATCTCCCTGTCTTCTGTCTTTGTTGGGAACAAGTAGAAGTTACAAGCACTAGCACATCTGTACAGACATTTACGTATTTGTAATGCTCATTTGTGAATTGTTTGCAAGTCCACAATAGTTTCCAATATGCCGGTTACGTACAAACAAGATAAGGACACTATTATATTTGTTACAAAAGAAGATCACTCAACTCCGAGCTCTGTGACTTTGCCGGAAGAGGAACCTCCACTAGGGCTTATTCGTCCAGATGGCTCCATCAACTGGAGCTGCCCATGTCTCGGTGGAATGGCTACAGGTCCCTGTGGTGTAGAATTTCGAGAAGCATTTTCTTGCTTCCATTATAGTGAAGCTGAACCGAAAGGCAGCGATTGTTATGAAGCATTTAAAACCATGCAGGAATGTATGGCACAATATCCAACACTCTACAACAAAGAGGAAACTAATGGAGATGATTTAGGTAGTGGAATGGATGAAAATATGTTAACTGATAAGAAAGAACCTGTCAGAGCAGAATCAGCTGATCCTACAGATGAAGCAAAAGCAAGATGTAGTGTAGCAGATGTAGAACCAACCGATAAAGAACAGTCTTCTTTGCCGTCTTAACAAGTCATCACTATAGCAAAAGTAGTGCCATAGTAAATACATTAAAGTGTGAAGAGACGTTAGTTTGTGTATAAATAAGTTCAAACTTATTGTTTAGTTGTATTTAAGGAAATCTGTATTGCAAGGCTAAACAGTTTTATACATTCATCTCCTCATACACGTTCCTGAGATATAGCATATGAAATGTTGTATTTTTTGTACTTAACAGTATAAGTTAATAGTTAAATTTGTTTAGTAGCGTCTTCAACTTCAGAAAATGAAGTTTCATGTTATGAATAATCGAGAGGAAATCAGAACGCTTATTATTTGAGGAAATAAAGGCAACTGTAAAACAAGGATTTGTGAACTTAAATATTTCACCAGTCAATGGTTTTTGAGGATTTTTTTGTACTGACAAGGAACCGTATAAGTTGTCATATCATAACCTACCCTCAAATTTTGCTCATCGATAGATCTTCATTGCAGATAGACACAAAAATTAACTGATCATATGAACTTCTAGTAAGTGAAAATTAATTACGAATCTTGTAAATTCAAAATATTGAGTAGCCTCTTACAGTTGTCAGCGGGAACGGATAGCAGCCTTCCCTTTCTAGCATGCACTTGGCATCGACTGTCACGGTGTTCCCAAATCCCGAGTCAGATATATATGCCTACTTGTATGTTATGTTATATTCCATGACACCATATTTTACGGACTATAAGACGCTTTTTTCTTCAAAAAATTGCTTCCAGAATTCAGGTGGGTCTTATACTCAAAATTAATATAAATGTGTCCGGTATTTGATGTAAAATTCCCGCCAATCTTAAAAATGGCCATATATTCGATGCTGCGGGAAACCTATCTCTATCTGTCAACATTGGATCAACTGGCAGCAGCAGTGCACCGATGTGACGAACATGAGTCGCAGGGATTCACAAGCTTGCTAACACTGTCTCCCTCCCGCCCCACCATCACAAACCCAGATCATTGTCTAGCCTATGATGCGTCATTGCAGTCTACGGTGGATTTTAAAGGTCAGTTCAGTTTTATAAACTAAGAATTTTTTTTAGTCTGACTTTGTAATCTAATAATAAAAATGGTAAAAATGTTTTTAAAAAAATGCTTGAAAATTAAGGTGCACCTTATAGTCCGTAAAATATGGTAATTCTTTGTTTTGAATATCGTATAATGGATGTGATTTTGAAACATCAGGCTATACACAGTACCTTAGATAAGCTGAACAGCTGATAATTAAATGGCCAGTTTGATAATCTTTCCATACCTTATCTCCAAGCTTGTCACAAATGGGCTTATGAATTGTCCTGAAATTTAACTCATTGTTGACTATTGTTTATTGTAGGGTATTATTAAATATTTTTTAGTAAAAGCTATATAAATTATATGAAATGAAACAAAAAATACCGTATAATTAATTATAATGAAAGGCAACCAGTCATTTCTTTAAGTTATATTGTCATGGCCATCTAGATCATAAAACAACAATGACCGTACGTACCAATAACAAATGTGGTAGTATAAATGCATAATATATGAGTCCCTTGTTTGTAAACAATATTGCATACCAACTAGTATTTATGAAAAGCTTGTGAAAATATAAATGATAATACCGAGGAATTTCAATCCAAGCCAGAAACATTGAATTGGAGTTGCTACCAGCAACTTCACGGCAGAAATAGGCTATGAGAAGGGATATATTACGGCATTTAAATGCTGTTCGTCCATGGTAAGGAATGGTTTTCATGTGAACCAAAATGTGAAAAGTTGTTGGCTTATATTTGTTGTCATGTGATGAAGTGGGCTACCGTGTTTTGCGAAAAATCCTGGTAAAGTTTTTGATTATCATAAATAAACGTGTTGGCTTAAATTTGTTGTTTTACGACCAATTATATGCGTAAATCCATGTTAAAGTTGGTGTGACTGGTCAATGCCGTCTGGGTTTTGTTTATAGATTGCCATGACGACTTTAAAGGACAAGGCTGCTAAAATTGCATTTTGAATGCAGTTTGAATGCACTTTTATGCAATTTTAGCGGACTTGTCCTTTAAAGTGCAGCTTTTCGGCGCGTTACCAGTCCGATAAGCAGCTGTTTTAGAGAGCGTGTACTAAAAATATTTTATGGTTTTGGGTATCACTATGGAGACCATATAGCCTATCAATAATTGATATGCTTGCATTTCAATCTGTAAGAAGATTATTTAATTATTGTTGCTTTTGTCTTTCATCAACACTTATTTTGACATGAACATTTAAGTGTTAATCAAATTTACCATTCTTTTGGCAAAACCGTAGTGCTTTTTTGTTAATTTATTATCACTGCAACATATACGTGGCCTTAAGGAGGTCTGGAATATGATGCACCATGCTTTGTGAGGACAATCAAGTTGTAAAAGCTCTGGTTAAGATATCCATCAACAGTGGTAGCAGTCTGCATGCTGTCACCCATCAAGGAAGTTTAAGGTGGGGCAAATGAAACAGCAGTTGGATGGTTGTAAGACCTGTCCTGCCATGGGATGTAGTTCCATGCTCAGTTTATTTAAACTCTGGGACTTTGCTTAAAATCTGACAGCTGTATTGTATATTTTGAGCAGGTAGAGGGCATGTGGTCAGCATGCCAACACCCATTTTCGAGAACAAAACTGCTGCTATTTTAACAAGTAGCTTTGATTTGATCTTAGGAGGTTGAGTGCACACCATTTCAAACATTCCTACCTCAGAAAAATCCGAAGATTTACTGTGGATTCATAGAAACACCAAAAGAACATGCAGCCAGCTTAGCTTAGTTAGGTATACAATACAAAATTATGTATATAGTGGATGCGTAGCCTAGATATAATATATACGTATAGAAAGTCTGTATGGAGACTCTTGGGGTTGTAGGATGTTGAGGCTCCTACAATTTTAGACATGTAGAACTCGAAGGCAGTAAGGTTTTCAGGTTATCGCCAGGATTGATCCCAGTATTTATTTCTATTATAGGCCAAGGTGACCTTAGGGCCAGGGCCACCAGAAGAATTAAAAACTCCAGTGGCATCGAGTATTGTACCAGCAATCTTCCAGTTTGTAGTTTCGTGCCTCAATCAACCGCACTATATCATATTCCATTTATATCATGAAGATTTATGATTTCAAAAATTAGAAACGATGGAAAAGTATTTTTGGTTGGAGTTATGGACAAAACCAAAAGCACCAACTCGGAAATTTTTGTTTGTAAAGGGGGCAAGAATTGGATTTTTAGTGGTAATACATGGGGTTTATATAATAAAAATTTAAATCTTGGGGAGGGGGAGAAAGTATCTTGCTTCCAAAGTCAGCGCCAATGGAAGTAGCCAGAAACTGTTCTTGACGAAACTGATTTTAAAAAACCCGCCATTCCATTGCTATATAGATTAAACTCATTCCACGGGTTCCTTCATAGAGGGCAGTGAGTGGGCACACTAGCTAGCTGTGTTGCTAGCACTGGGTTTAATTATCTTTGCCATGCCAAAGATTCTTTGATTTTACGTCATTGCGAAGCAGTGGAAAGTCAGTGTAGAAGAAGTTGTTATATTTTAGTGTATATAGTGAAATTAAATGAACATTGTGACATATAAAGTATTCGTGGGGAAAAAATACGGATTATTCATTATTTGTTGAACATTAGTGTAAATTGTGACATACCCATAATGGAGTCGAAAACACCGAAGCCTCCGAAAGAGAAACGAAGGTAAGAGATTGTTCTCATGTTTCTATCGATGGCGGATATTGAGTATTTAGGTCAGTAAATATTTATCCAATCGAAATTTTAGTCAAAGCGTACATGAATTTTGTAAGTGATTAGTGTCTATGTGACACTTGCTTTTAACAGACGTTAGTTATGTATTTGGCAGGGATCCAGAAGTTATAAAACGCAAGTGTCGATGACCATTCGCATGTGTAACTTGCATTTTCATATTTGCTAAGTTATTAAAATATTTCCCCCATATTCGTTTTATATAAACAGGCACTTTAGTTATCATTGCATGAAGTTAATGTAGTTGGTAGTTTTGTATTCTTTGGATTGGGTGTATGGTAAATCATTTTATCAAACGATAGTCCTATGTAGGCCTATTGTTTATATTTGGTAACTTGCTCTGATTGTCCATGGGTTTAGATCCATTTTACAGGGATACACTCATGTAACTGTTCATTCTCTCTGTAATCTAATCACATTTTCAGATTGATCTGAGTTCGATCCCCATGTTGAAGTCATCATGTAAATGCGGACTCAGTCTTTTGATCCGATCCTCTGCAAATGGAGGAATGGATCGGATTCAAATCGTATTCAATTCCATGCAAACACTAGCAAACTCAATCCTGGTTCGTGCGCATACACTTGTGTGGCGTTCGTCATTTGTTCTGTTCTGTCAGCTGATCGTCAATTTAATAAAAAAAACACTTACTCACACTACAACTTAATACTAATATTGTTGTTACTCTCTTATGTCATAATTTGTTTTATGGTGACTAGAAATTATTGATAGAAAACACACTTTTTAAATATTTTTAATCATGGAATAAACACAGCAATTGTTTAAACAGGTTAGCCACAAAAATAGATATACATAACAAAGTTAGCCAATAGTACAACAAATCTAAATCCACTCCTAGAACTTGCCATGTAAACGGGGAATGTATTGAATTGGGATCGGATTCAGATAGATTTCAATCCCGCATGTAAACATGGTATGTGTTATTGTAATACTAGTCCTTGATGATGGCTTAACCATTACCACATTTACATGCGGTGTTGATCTGAATCCGATTCCAACTCAGTACGTTACCTTTAATATGGTAGTTATGGGAGTGTATTTAGATTTTTGTACTGTTAGCTGTATTTATTCCATGTTCAAAATATTTACAGTAGAACTCAGATTAACGTATCAGGATTAATTGGGACTAGACCCGATCCAGACAATCAAATACTGGTATTGGATAATTGAATAAATCATGAACAAAGGTAATTTCTTAGGAAAAAACTAAATTGCACACTACTGAACCGTACTTGCATAAGGTGTCAGGATGCCAAAGTGTGACTTCTTGAACGTGTCGGTCAGAGTCAGTTTTTCGCTGACAAACTCAGTTTTGTTGGCTAAAAGTTGCTTTTAAAATTAATGGGCCCTAAAAGAGGGTTCCCAATTCTTGCTGCTGCAGAAACCATTTGAATTCGGTCTCAAAGCAATCTTGATAATTGGCAGTCCGGATATAGTAGGCTAATTGGAATTTGGATCATTGGAGTTCTACTGTAGGCTACTTCCTTACTTAGACAGTGGCAACGAACAATTCCTAAACAAGCTAAAGGAATATTATCTACTTTTCGGAACCCAGAGGTTCAATACCGTGCTTACACGAGCCCACTATTTAACCCTATTCTGTGCTAACTCCATCCAGCGATCCCTTGCAATTCATAGTTCCCTTAAATCTATTCTAATATTGCCCTTTCCCCTACATCTAGGTGTTCCAAGTGGTCGTTTCCCTTTGCGTCCCCCGGCCAATATTTTATAGATGTGTCTTTCCTCCCCATGGACACATGGGTCATTCCATGGTAACTTACGTTACATTTGCAAGAAGAAATAACTAATTTCATTAGGATTCTGTTGCTTGGAGTGGAAATAAAAAACTGTATGACTTACAGACTGGAGAATAGACTATATTCTTCAAGTTGTGACTCAGACTGCATAGGAGCATAACATAGTTAAAAAATAAATCATGATTTTGTTGTTGATAACTATGTTACAAGAAAAGGAATAGTCAATTGCACTGCTAAGTGTTTACAAAGAACTCTGTTCCGTTGATTTGAAAACTGATATAATTTTTATTGAAAATAAACCACAAAAGTGTAAAGAACATTGAGGGCATATTTTAACGTCCTCACATCAATTTACGTTCTGGATATTTAACATAAACTTTGGTAACTTACGTTACATCAGAATGGTAACTTACATTACATCAGAAATAGTAACTGAATATCAATAAAGAAATTAGCTAAGAAATATAGTACTTTAAATTTATCATATATTTCTCTAATTGTCAAACTCTCAGATGTCCTGTGTAGGCTACCGATTTCCAGAAAAAATGTTAAAATTCATGTTTGAAATTTTTGATAAAATTCCCTGTTAGCATAGAATGACCCACATTGTATCCAGACCATTTCCTCCTCTGTGATTTAATTAGGCCTACCCTTATTAGGCCTATATTCGATGAAGAGTACGGTACCAGTTAATAAGCTTGTTACTATGCAGTTTTCTCCATTTCTGTTTTCATCTCTCTTATATTTAAATGTTTTCCTAAGCTCTGTATTTTTGAACAATCTCAGGTTTATTCTACCCGAAGAGGAAGGGACTATGTCGCACATAGCCTATAACACAATTGGCAAATTTTTATTTTTAGATTTCTGGACAGAAGATGAGAAGATAAAAGTTTTTGAATTGCATAAAAACAAGCATTTCCTGATGTTAGTCAACAATTAGGCCTTACTTCTCCCTTAATATTATTTGTATCTGTAATTATTGCTCCCAGATATTTCAATTTCTCCACTGTTAATAATTTCTAGCCACCATTAGTTATGGCATAAGTTGAAAGAGTCAGATAGTCAGCCTATTAATATTACAGTGTGTAAGTATAAAAGTTATTTGATTAAATTGATGGGTCAGCTGACAAAATAAATTAGCCTACAATTGGCCATGTGAGTAAATATGCATGCACCAGAATTTACGTGGAATTGAATTCAACCTGAATTCAATCCGTTCAGAGGTAGATTTGTTCTGATACACCAATCAGTGCTTAGGCCTACTGTATATGTATTTCCTTGCAATTTGACATCAGTTTAATTTTACCTGGATTCGTTACTGAGCCAACTTGCGCTAACAATGTTCAGGTCATCCAAGTAATGTTTTCAAATCTCCAGACAGGCTCATAGCATTATTATTTATGTGTGTGGGTGTGATTATTTATACGGTACTGTGAAAAACTGGCAGGATGTTTCAGAGTACTCTCTCTTTTTAACATTGGAACTTAAGACTACAATTGAATAATGCATTGAAACTGAATAAGATTACAATAATTTGTCAACTTATTATAGGTCATTTGTTTGTTTATTTTACTGATTTAATTGGGTTATAAATCCCGGCTATAATTACAAATACAGTGTGTCCCACGCAAGAGTTGGCCAATGACGCGGCTTCCTGCGGCGCGGCGGGCACAGCTCCAACTCCCGAGCGATCGGGTGAAATATCTACGCTAATAATGCCGCGATGAGTGTAACGCGACAGGTTCTCACATTTACAATTAAAATTACAATGAAAATAAACACATACCTCATCACAAGAGATGTTGGAAATGTTCTCCTCTTGCATTTTAGGAAATTTTTAGGAAATTTTCTTTCACGCGCATAAGTTCAGCTTCCGAGATAAAGTTAATCTCTCTTGTGATATTGTCTTTAAGTTCTTCTAATGTATGGGAAATTGACCTATACACTTTATTTTTCAAGTTCCCCATAAATAATATTCACATACTGTTAGAAGAACTTGAAGACAATATCACCTAGGCCTATCACAAGAGAAATGAACTCTGTCTCGGAAGCTGAACTTATCCGCGTGAAAGAAAATTTGCTAAAAAGGTGCCGGTATTGTGTGGATGCAAAAGGAGAACATTTCCAACATCTCTTGTGATGAGGTACATGGTTATTTTCATTGTAGTTTTAACTATAAATGTGAGAACCTGAATCGTTTCACCCATCGCGGCATTATTAGCGTAGATATTTCACCCGATCGCTCGGGAGTTGGAGCTGTGCCCGCCGCGCCGCATGAACCCGCGTCATTGGCCAACTCTTGCGTGGGACACACTGTATAACTTCTGAGCAATCATGGGAGCATTCTGCCAAGAGAATGAATATAAATTAAAAACACAAACAATTACTTACTTACTCATTGGCAATAGACAATTCCTCAGCAAGCTAAAGGAAATCATCTATTTTGTGGAACCCGGAGGTTAATTGCCGCACTTGCTGAGCCTGCCATTCAACCCCCAACTCCAACCATCCCTGACAAATCAGACCTCCCTTAAATGTATTCTAATATTGTCCTATCTATGTCTCTAGGTCTTCATGGTGGTCTTTTCCCTTCAGGCCTCCCAGTCAATACTTTTGAGATATGTCTTTCCTCCCCCATGCGTGCAACATGTCCAGCCCATGTTATCTTCCGTGATTTAATTACCCTTACTATATCCGGTGACGAGTGCAGGTTATGAAGCTAATTATGCAGTTTTCTCCAGTCCCCCTTTCATCTCTCTTAGATCTGAATATTTTCCTAAGCACCCTGTTCTTGAACACACTCACACTTCCCGACCAGTAAGCGGCCGTGTTACACATCCATAATAATAATAATAATAATAATAATAATAATAATAATAATAATACTATTTTATTGTCATGGAGCAGAGCTATAGACAACGTTATGATGTATATGTGTGTAGCCTATATAGTTTACAATTAAATTAATAATAAAAAATGTAATAAATATATGCATTAATAAAAGCTTACCCTTACAATATGTACATAAGAAGGGTGAAGTTAAGTAATGATGTATTTACTAACACTAAAAACCTTCCTTATCCTAGTTAAATTAAGTTACTGTAAAAAAGTAAAACTCCTACAATATGTACATGTCAAGGTTAATATAGGCTAAGTTATATGATTAGTAGTTAATTAAATCGATGGTCAAGTAACTAAAATTAAAACATACATTATCCTAACTAAGTTAAATTACCATAAAAACAATAATATCAACACAGACAACATTAGACAATAAAAACTACAATACAGACAGAGTCCATGTGATTGTATATGTTACAATATAATACAACCAGCAGGAAAATTGTCTTATACATTTTTATTTGTAGATTTCTGGACAGAAGACGGGAAGATAGAAGTTTCTGAATAGCGTAAAAACAAGCATTTCCTGATTTCAGTCAACACTTTCTGCTTGAATAAGTTACTTATTACTTGTAGCCGTGATTTTTGCTCCCAGATATTTGAATTTCTTCACTTGTTTGAATGAGATACATGGTATCCTGATATTTTTTTAGAGCATTACTTTGATGTTTCATGACCAATATACTTAGGTAAAACACGAACACTTATGATTTTAAATATTTTCTTTCATCTTTTCTCTACATGCGTGCTGCTATTTTGCACTTAATACATTTTTTATTATCCAACAAATTTTGCAATAGGCCTATTTTGTGGATATAATGTTCTTAATAGTGATTTATTAAGCATATAAAGCTTAGTATTGCTAAGGAAAGCTGTTCTGTAAAATTTTGTGCTGATTACTGTTACCGGTACAAAAAAATATGTTCCCTAGCTATGAGTTGTTCTGGCAGTTTTTATCATGTGTAGGCTGAGTGCACTGGCAAATTTTAATGCAGGAGACAGTGGACATTGTGATATTTACTAGTTAGTAGTTTAAGGGGACTAAGCCAGGTCAAATAGGGTTCAGGGATCAAAATTGAGATTTTTACTACTTTTGAAACTCAGATGTAATAAATATCCTATTGGGTAATTAAGTATACATTCTAATATTTAATGCTTCCATTTGGCTCTTGTTTGTTACAGCCATTAAAGTTTACAATCAGATTCATAGATTTTATTAGTCATTAGGTAATACAATTATTACAATAGACTTCGTCATTCTAAAACTAAATTCTTTTACATATAGTAAAGTATTATATATATATTTTAAATAAATAATAAAGGAAATACAATAGTATTAAAACTGTAGTATAAAACTATTACATATTGAGTCGTAAAAGGCCATATAAGTTTATAGGCTCACATTGCTAAATCAAATGTATCACAATTAAAATAGTCGTCAACAGAGTAAAATGTTTTGCTAACCAACCATGTCTTAATAGATTTCTTAAACTTTATCAACGGTATATACCTTGCTGCTAGTGGAAGCTTATTAAATAATTTTTGCTGTACATACAAGTGGCTGCTTAAGGTTTTGTTCAGTCTACAACAAGGGAGATCTAATCTATTCTTATTTCTTGTTTCATGTGAGTGTATGCTGGCACGTGTATTAAGGTTTTCCAAGTTTTCTTTTACGTATATCAGGTTACAATAAATGTATAAACTGGGTAGTGTCATTATTTTTAAATCTTTAAAAAACTGCCTACATGTAACACTATTTTTTGCCCCCATTATAGCCCTCACTGCTTTCTTTTGACAAATAAATACTTGGGATGCTCCCGAGCTGTTTCCCCATAACCTAATCCCATATAACAAATGTGGATGGAAAAACGCATAGTAAGCTGTAGTTAACATTGTGTTACTAACACTTAACCTAAGTTTTCTTAATAGATAAATCACTCTGGAGAGCTTTACAATTACATTTTGGGTATGTGTTTTCCAATCAAGCCTATTATCTACATAAATTCCTAGAAATTTTACACTTTTAGGTTCAGGGGAGGTTTTGAGACTAAAATTAATGTATTCTGTTTTATCATTATTGACTTTTAGATTATTCATTTCAAACCAAAATTCGGACTGTTTAATAGTTGTTTGTATTTCAGTTTGACTTTTATTCAAATTAGATGCCTTACTTAGAAAAGTCGTGTCATCTGCATATAGGATGGCTTTTATATTATTTACATAGGAAGGTAGGTCATTGATAGCAATTAAAAACAAAAGAGGTCCCAACACTGATCCCTGTGGGACGCCTACTTGGATTTTCTTAAGGTCAGATGTTTGATTATTAACTACTACAACTTGATTTCTATTGTCAAGGTATGATCTAATTAGATTTAGTTCATTCTCTTGAATCCCATAATAGTACAATAGTACAAGTAGTACAAGTTCAAGTACTTCCAAAATATTTAATCGTTTAAGTAATTTGTTACAAACTAATGGGCTTCATGTATAAAAATGGAAGCATGTATTTAGTATTTTTTAAATAGGGGCTAGTTCAGAGGATGGACTTTCATTTCGGTAATTAATTAATTTCATTTTGCGCTATAATTGATTAGCTTCATATTTCAAGTGGTATAATTATAAATCAAATGTTTAGACAATGTCCGCCCATATACCACTATTATATTTAAAAAAAACAGCTGAAGCCTACAGGAGATATAAAAGACCAGTTAATTAAAAAACACGTTTTAAAATTAACTTTTATTGTAATATTGTAAAAGTACTGTTATAAGAGTCTATTAATTTGTCTAATCACTTAATAGAAGAATAGAGTAAAATAACCCAAAGTGGGTTCTGGACTAATTACACTGAGCTCAGGGTATTGTCAGTTGAATATTGTTTGCAATGATAAAATAAACATAAACATAAAAAAAACCGAAACAAACATCCGAACCCTACTTATATCGAACTTTCTCAAGAAACCGTGACTAATACTCAATACTTTCTGAAATTTGGCCTCTTAACTCCATCTGGCACTTTGTCATATCAGTTTATTTGTTTTGTTTTTTGTTTTATAAGGGAAGTTCAACTATAACGAATTAACGGGAAGCGAACTCACAACCTTCGGTACAGAAGGCAGAAACGCTCTGTTACTGAATTACTGAATAAACATCACAGCAATGACTGCTACTTCGTTTACACGTCTTGTGAACCGCTCCATAGGATTTTAATTTTCTAACGAACAAGAGTCGGCCCATCCTTTATGCAGCTGACTGTACAATACAGATAAACATCGGTCAAATAAGCCAGTTTTTCGAGTGATCATGTTATGAAATAATCTAAGGACTGATATTAAGTGATTTTAAAGATGTAAGTACAAAATGTAGGTATTTTGCGTGACAGCCGGTCTCCAGTCGTAAGTATAACTTAAACCCTCCCAATTCCCTTCTCTGTTTCTTCACAAAATATGTTGGCGATTTTGCATATGTTATCGCTCCTTAAACAATCACCATTATCTTATGTTTATTATAAATGACACATCAGTTGTCGAGATAGGATTTCCCCATTTCAGAATCGGGAACCCGCCTAAAATAGCAGCAAGTTATAACAAGCGTTTTAAAACAAAGACTGTAAGAAACTGTGGTACAGGATAAAAGCTACCGTATTTTACGGACCATAGTAGTAGTAGTAGTAGTAGTAGTAAGTATTCTGCCTTCCGGCAGGTTTTCAAACTTGGTACGCGAATTTTGTTTTCCAAAACTGTCTATCCTCTGCTTCCTCCTTCAGCATCCAATATTTCCGCTTTTCCCTTAAATCGTCCAACAGCTGAATTCTTCTTCTTCCAAGTCTAGTTGTACCCTCCAATCTTCCTTCTACGACATCATGTAATAAGCAGTTCCTTCTGAGAATGTGCCCAACCCAGTTTGCTTTCCTGTGTATGATTGACTTCTTCTCACCCACTCTACTCAGAACCTCTTCGTTTGTCACCATGTCCATCCACTTTATATTTTCTATCTGTCTCCAGCACCACATTTCAAAACTTTCTAAATATTTCTTCTCTAATTTCCTCAAAGTCCATGTCTCTGATCCATACAAAGCAATACTCCAAATATAACACTTCACCAGGTTTTTACGTAGCTCTAGGTTCAGACTACTAGTTAGCAGAGTTCTCTTCTTCATAAATGCTTTCTTGGCCATGGCAATTCTTGATCTTATCTCCTTGGTGCAATAGGCATCTTTCGTCAGTACACTTCCTAAGTATTTGAACTGGTTCACGTTCTCTAATTCTTGATTTCCCATGATAATTTGAAGCGGCTCTTCTCTCTTCGATATCCTCATCACCTTCGATTTACCTATGTTGATTTCCATTCCATACTTTCTTCCTGTTTCCATCAGCCTGTCAATCATTCCTTGCAATATTTCTTGTTTCTTTGCCAGAATCACGGACCATAAAAGGCACTTTTTTACCTAGAAAACTGTGCCTTGATAGTTGGGTTCGTCTAATGGTCCGAAGTAACTTACACTAAGAAAATTAAAATTATGGTAAATATTGCCGGAATACCATGGTTATAAACAAAGTGTAAACGATAAGACAGTTACAAATTTTAGCACAGACTGTACATCACTGCACTTGTCACAATCGTAAAATGAGGGTTGCTGGAAGCCAGGTATACAAGACGAAAAGAAAGGAATGTTGAGTTCTTTTATGCGAAAGGAGTTGACTCCGCCGGGTGATTTAAATGAAGGCAATGACCTCTAAACAGCCTTGTCCCGTTAACACTTACCGTATGCTGAATTGAGGGTTAGAGGGTGTAAAAGTATTTTTATTTTTCCTGAGAAATCAGGTCAGTTAGAATTTATGGGATGCCATCTGTACAGAAGAGATTTCATAGAACAGGTTTTAAGTTTCAAGTGATTTACACCGATTCCCTTAAAAAAAATTTCATAGAATCACGTTAAATTTATTTTCCTTTAAATTTTCATCCTAAATCAGTGTGCGTCTTATCGTCCGGAGCGTGTTATAATCAGTGAAATACGGCAATTGTGTGATTTCGTTTTATATCACGCAGCTATAGTTCCTTCATGGGTAGCCTATTTGGACCTTCTGGTTTGGTGAAACCTTGTACTCACACATAAGATTGCTCTGAAAACCTTAGGCGTTAGAGCAATTTGCTCTGTTTAGACTAAAGACGGCGATGTTGTAAGTCTGCCCCGAGACACTTTCATACCACCCGCAAAGCACAAGGGCACAGAAATAAGCGTCGGAAGGGGACGGTATTCAACTTGGTAAAACAGGAGGGAAAAAAAATCATACCTTACACTATACAGGGTGTTAATGAATAACACCGACATATTTTACCTTTGTATAAAGGGGACATAGACAAGAAACTTTTATTAGGAGATGTTTGCTCTGTGGATTCAATTTTTCAATACACTGATATAATACTTAAAAAATCCCTTTAGGCAGGCCTACAGGCGGAGGTAGATTTCGAAGTGCTTTTGGTTTAATTTATTGTCGCTGCATAGCACTCTTCTTCTTTAGCCTTGGCATGGCAAACCCGCAGTAATAAGAACTGAATTCGGTAAAGAGGAAGAGCCTACAATCATTTGTTTTGACAACAAGAATAGGATATAATATTCTGGGAGGCCGTGCGCAAGATTAGCAATGAATAAAATTAGCAAAGCCGCTAAACAAGACAAAATTATGATATTATAATAATTCTTTTAAGTGATATTATTTTCAAACATTAAAATCTCGCGTCATATGAGAGCTATCAAGAAACTATTTATTGATTTGTAGAGTACTCATCAAGGGCTTTTCAACGATACCCCACAAGACGTGGTTTCAAAAGTTTCGAATTTTCATCCCCCACCCCCACCCTCACTCGAACCCCCGAATCGTTGGTGTCACTGTGAACTCCATAGGGAGTACTCTAATTTATTCAAACAAAGTTTCCCTCTATACTTCATAGGGGCCGAGATATACATTTTAAAAAATTTCAACCCCCTCCCCCGACCACCCCCTTGGGCCAATTTTGCTCATTAACGAACTTGTCCGAACTATTGGGCCTAGAAATAACATATTAAAATTTGGTTCAAATATCTTCAAAATTACGGCCGCTAGCGTGTAAAGATATATATAAATATCACAATTTTTTTTTTTGAACAGGCGGTGGTTTCGTACTCAGGGGAGCATGAAACGTAAAGATATGAAAGAATTTTTCGAAAATCATGACATGGTATCCATTGCAATAGGTAGATTTTTCTTCGAAATCTACCTAATATGTCAACATTTTACAAAATGCGCTGGCAATAATATTAATGATGTAATAGGCCTACGATTCGCTGACATGTAGGCCTATGTTTCGAGTTTAAAGCAGCCGTGTAGGTTATTAATGAATAAAAAGTCAATCTGAAATCTATCTGTCAGGAATTACATGAGGTATATTACTGCACAAGAGCGAATAAGAAAAATACTCATATTAAAATATAATGCAGATGTCGTAGTCATACATATCGATAGATTGCACAATATTATACCAATATTCAACGGCTAGTTGTGTTTTAAATCTTTTATTTACATTTATCTATACTGACATCGTCATGAAGATATGAATCAATCAAGGCGGGCTAATAATATCAATAAACGATTGACAATTTGTTACGTTATGTTTAATATATTGTGGGGCATGCAGCAATATTGTAGCGTTTTATATCCATTACAAAATTAATATTTACGAGTATATTAAACTGGAAATGAGAGCATGCCGTTTAATAAGTAATTTCGTCTATTATTTATACTTTCAGAAACAGATACATCTGAACGTGTCTTGTTTACGTTAGTTACGGGAGCTCGGCCGCTGATTGGCTGTCCGCGAGCCAATCAAAATGCTTCGATTTGTTCGAGAACGAAGATATTATAATAGGTATGACCGTTAATTACTCGTTATTTCGGTACCGGTCAACCGATTTAGTCCAAATTCAATAGGCTTCTTCCCATGGACATCATGTGTGCATATACCAAATGGACGACATTCTGCAGAAAGGAACCAACCCTCAAATTAAAAAAAAAGACCAGAGTATATGCTAAATTTTTGCTACTTAACTATATATTTACGTTGTGCAAACTAACCAACCCTCTTCGTCCATTTATATGCCATCTATTGAAGCAAACAAAAACACGCTGAAAAGATCCAGGTGGTTTTTTATTTAACTTTAAATGCCTGTTTTTTAGCTTAAAAATCATGTTTCTGCAGAGTGTGGTCTAATAAAGCGTATTTTGATTATTGCGCTTTTCTAATATATTACCATAAATTGGGCATTACTCCGGCACCGGCCAACCGATTTGGTCAATTATCAATTGGCTTCTTCCCATGGACTTTATAACTGCGTATACCAGGGACGTATCCAAGATATTTTTTCGGGAGGGGCTATATCACTATCACTGTTATCACTAGGGCCCGGAAATTTATGAAAATCATATTTTTAATAATGCAAATTATTACAAGGTGTCAAAGAAATATTAAGAAATTGATGGTTTAATTTTGCATATTTTGTTAGTTTTGCAATGATGCATCATATTTGCTCAATATTAAAATATTTGTGCATATTTAACCAATTTGTCACATTTATAACAGCATATTATGAGAGTTGTCAAATATTATGCATATCTCTGTTAATTTAAAAAAAAGCTATTTGGCTAAGTGAATGTTTTGGAAACCGACTATAAAATTTGTTGAAGGTAAATAGACTATATTTTTTTGTAACCGATTATATAATATTAAAGCAACGTTATATTCATTATTTTTCAATTTACTAAAATTTATTGCAATAACTTAACCTTGTTTTATTTTAATTTTTATTAAGTAACTTAATTCATAAGACTTATACTATCTTTTAAAATTCGTGATGTAATTCAGCCAACAACAGAACGTTTAGTACAGTAGGCCTATTAAATTTACTTAAATAATAGAGCATACCTCATTTTTCCGGAGCATATTTCACAAATTTCAGGTAAAAATTCGATGTTAGGCTGAATTTTGTCAGGATGTGCAATTAAACTGTTTACTATTTGTCAAATTAAAATGTTCTTATGTGCAACATATTAGCATTACTTTAACGTTTCGGGGGGGGGGGCTGTAGCCCCCTCAGCCCCCCCCCCCCTGTGAATACGCCCCTGGCGTATACCAAGTTTCATGAAAGTCCGATAAAGCGTATTTGAGTTATAGCGCGTACAGACAAACGGACGGACAGAAATTTTCCCATCTCCACACACAATCTCATAAAGTACGGAATCCGTAACACTTTAGAGGATGTAAATGCTACTTCTGGCTCCGTGATAGAGCGTTGATATGCGGCATCACATAGTATGTAACTATAATTGGATTACCCTTGTGGTCCATTTGAGAGATGAAGCAAGAGAAGAGAGCATTGACCTGACCTACTAGAGATGAGAAGAGACAGACAAAAGCGGTGGCAGGCCCTGCCGATAAGCACTTGTTTGTTACATTTCCTAATATTAATGGCCGCGAAGGTCGCCATGTTGATGGAGTGTGGAGGCCATGCTGTTTCCTTCCTGGGCATCCAGTCGGCCATGCTAAGTTACTTCCTGGAATCTCAGCGCACTTGGTCGCTCGCATGCCAGATTTCACTGTTCAATCAAAAGATATTATGTTATACATACTGTCACACTAATAGTACTGTTGGTGTCATTTTAAGAATACTTCGTCCTAAACCATCTTCTATTTACAAAAGAATATAATAGCATTGTTCCCAAATCCGAAAATCTGCACCGACAAAGAACAGGTGCTCTTGTAGTCGCGTGGATTTCCCCAGTGTTTCCGCTGTCATTCACCACTTCTCAAGTAAAGTAAACGTGCTGTGGTACGGTATTTGGTAACATTTTTCTGGGCTGAAGACAAGTGTGAATAAGCCTAATTACCTTTCTATTCACTGATTGACAGGTCGAAGAGGATTAGAGTGGCAGCAGGTAGAGGCACTTCTTGGAAAAATAATCTTTAAGATGTAGCACCCACAATATAATCTTTGCTGACTTGTGACTAATTCACGAAAAATTGGGGCGGACTCATTCGTGTCCGAGCCGAAGAGATTTGCATGAAAACGTGAAGAGCTGCGATTTCTTTGATCCATTGCGGGATTTTAGTTTGCTGTTTAGGTTAAAAATTAACTCGATTCTGCAGATTTCTCCCATAACAACTTTGATTGTTAGACATTTCAACATAAACATTTCACCCGAACTTAGAACTTGAAAAATAAAGTGTATAGGTCAAACCCCCATACATTAGAAGAAGTTAAAGACAATATCACGAAATAAATTAATTCTTATCTCGGAAGCTGAACTTATGTGCGTGAAAGAAAATTTCCTAAAATATTGCCATTGTTGTGTGGAAGACATTTCCAACATCTCATATGATGAGATACGTGGCTATTTTCATTGTAATTTTAACTGTAATCGTGAGAACCTGAATCACTTCACCGTTAGCTGCTTTATTTGCGTAGATATTTCACCCGATTGCCCGGGAGTTGGAGCTGTGGCCGCCGCGACGCAGAAACCCCCATGATTGGCCAACTCGTACGTGAAACACACTGTATAATCTCAGTAGCTTAGTTCAACATATTGTGTTTTAAAACATAATTAGATTACTAAAGATAAAAATCCGTACTCTGCTTTATGTAATTTTATCTTATATGAGTTCGTATATTTTATTTTATCAGTTTTCTGTAAGGCTTGTTAAGATTTCATTAATGAATGCAGTCACTCATAACTAGGGACCGGATTCTTAGGTTTTTACCTATTTTTTTCCTTGCTTCCAAAACAAAAAGCGCTCATACACTTTTTCGAATCATGTCCATAGGATTCACCTACATTAATTCTGTGGCACCTAAAAATGCCTAAATGGGGTATAAAAACCTAAATATACCTAAACGGGATATAAAACCTAAAATATCTAATTCAGGCTACTTTTTTTGTCTTTTTTGCTTGTCAGTTGAGGAATCGATATTTTGCGGAGAGACAATAATTTTTGTCGGGTTGAAATTAATACCACCAGCGTTTCGTTCAACCCATTGTCGTCTGGGATGGACAGTATCAAGAGAGGCGTATTCCTTTTAAAATATTCGTACGAACAACCATTGTTGCCGTGTATGAACAAGGGTATAGAATTCTGTGTTTTAAAGCGTTTGTTTGCCTTTAGTACGCCTACTGTCTTGTTATTCACTCTGAGTGGTCACACTGTGTTTTAAGAAGACGTGTTAATGATGTATTGAATCCTATGTAGCACATTCAAATTCATTAGGCCCTAATCCAATTATTCTACCCGAAAACGATATTTTGGATAAAAAACCTAAAAAAAACTATTTCACCTAATGGAAAACCTAAAACAGTGTTTTTAAAAACCTAATAATCCGGTTCCTACTCATAACACATAATTAAAATTCCGGCTTCGAGGTGCATTTTCCTACCCTTCAGTCCACTTAGGCTATGTTTAAAATTTCAGATCTCTGCGTTCAGTAAATTTCGCTGGGCATCGCGGACAGACAGAAAGACAAACACTTCCTTTTATTATTATAGATGCCCCAGAAATAGTAATGGCCCGAAGATACTACCCTGGGGGACTCCTGATGTAATCTATATAGGTCTTGATATATCCTCTCTCTCTATGCGGTTTCTTTCGAAATTCTTTGTCCAGCAAATTAGCGAATTTATGACTTCAAGTCGAGAAAATGGTTATCTAAAACGAAGTTGCAATAATTTTTTACCCCGGTAGAGGGTTTGGAAATATTTTGAAGTGTTCTGTCAATTTACTTAGTCTTGTAAGTATTTCACGGAAAGATTGCTAATTGCGATAAAGGGGAGAGATTCCATTTGTTTGGCTGTAACGGTTATGGCGCTTTCTCGAATGCATTACACCACAGGCTGCCTCGAAAAGTGGTCCCCTAAATAACTGCTGCTGCTGGCGAGAACTGCCGAACTTCTTACGTTGCTTGGACCCTGTGAAGCAGAAGTAGGATTTTTATGCAAATCCATAAGTGTCTTTCTAAAAAAAATTGCCGTTTTGTCTCCTCGACAGGATCCCCAGATTGACAATTCAACTTCGGTTTTCCTGAACGACTGACTTTCCGTGGCATCATACCACAATTATTGTATTAAATATGTAACAAAGTTCCGCCTTAACCCTTAACACACAACTTATCTTGATTCACTAAAAAACAGCATATAAAGATGTAGATGACAGCTGGATTCTTCTGTGTGGAACCAAGATGTGTCATTATTTAAATAGAAAATGCATTTCGGCGTATTTGCTGCGCCATCTTCAGTTCTGATGAGTTATATTGAACCACTGCCTTCTAAACTGTATTAATCGTGTATACACTGCCTGTCCTATACGGCTAATTTTGCGTACTCGGCGACATTACAGATGGCAGCACCTTTCACACCCAGACTGCTTCTTGTTTTTTGCTACGACATTGTTGATTATGTAGTGCTGTCACCGCCGTCTCATAATCACTGCCTTCTAAACTGTATTACTCCTCGAGACGGCGGTGCTCATAATATAGTCTATCAATGCGTCTAATTAATTTACATTTATTTTAATTATTGCTCCAAAATTCCATTTCAAGGTAAGTGTCATATACTGGAATAATATTACGTTCTAAACAAATAACACAACTATCTGTGTCTGTTTAATGCTTATTTCGATTAGTGATTGCTGAAATCTGGGTGTGAACTCTGTCGCCTCTACTGGATAAATTAGGCAATTTAACAATACTCTGAACTCCATGTTAAAATAAAGCATAGGACAGGCAGTGTAATTCTCGAGACGGCGGTGTATTGAACACCACAATTCGTCTGAAATAATGTTGTTTATATGTTTGTTATTTGGTAACCTAGGTCACAGTTGTAGTTAGGTGAAATAAATGATTTTGGTCAATTATGTTTTCATTAAGGATGTTATTCTTATTCTTATAAATTTGAAAGCTTTCCAATATATTAAGTCTAATACCCTTATCACAGATATGGAAATATCTGATGGAAATGAAATATTTTACTTACAATTATTGTAGTTTACGAAACCGCATAGGAATCATGAGCTTTTTCGTTTTGTGATTGTATATGAGTTTTTGAAGTTGGTGGAACGTATTGAATTTGTAATGAGTGTTACCATTGTTCTTGTCCTATTTCAACGTGTTTTCAGGTCTTTTAAAATAGAAATGGACTGAGCTTTGTCTTGAAATGCTGGAAAATAGTTTACAAAAGATGTGACACAGCAGTTTACAATTTTCCTCAATCTTATTTTCGCTTTTCTTGCTGTCTTCCTCCTCGATGTCTGGTCGGAAATTGGTCGTAGGGGGAAATGATGATGCAATGCTTCATCCCTCCTCCCCACCCCTTAATTCTTCTTTGGGGAGCACTAGACCGGGTAACACTCCTTATCACGGTTTCCTATGACAAATATTTAAATGAACTTCCTGGCTCGGATTCTTTTTTTAAATTCTGAAACTTCCTCTAGAAGTCTAGACAGTTTCATTTGGATGCTGAGCTAACATTAATACGCGAATGACGATTCATTTTGGACCTTTTCATGTCAAGAAGTCAAAATGTTGGATGCAGACTGTGTTGTGACAGTCACACTCCTTACCTTTTCCCACTTTTTTTTAACATAAACATGGGCGTTACGTTCCACAGTGTATAACATAGAAATGATTTATGGTGGCGCAGAAACTCGCAGAAACAAATTGCTTGATATCTCAACTAGAAGTGCCTTTTTCAGGCCTGTGACACCAAAACGGTAATTTATTTTGAGAATGACCCACGAAGATTGACGGCCACTTTCTCTTTTAATGCCACATTAAATCAACAAAATCCGCTTTATCCAAATTTTCTCGAAAACGGCTCTTAACGATTTTGTTTAAATTTTGTATTCGATGTGCATGTAGCCTACTAACTTTATTTACCGAGCCACGTGGCCGAGATGGTAACGTCTTGGACTCGCATTCGGGAGGTCCCGGGTTCATACCCGTTGCCAGCCAAATTGACATGGCTTTTTTCATAGTTTCCCCAGTCGTAAAGGCAAATGCCGAATTGGATATTTACATACCATGAAGCACCCTCACCGTTTCATCCTGTTTCATATCCATTTAAATTAATATCAGTTGAAATTTACTCTAAAAATACACTGACAACAGAAACAATTGACAAGCAATAGTTCCATGGCCTAACCTACTGTAGGCTACAGACGCAGATCCCGAACTCCTGATGTAGCCTCGAAGCTAAAAGGAGTATAAACACAGCTGAAATAAGTTAGTAAAAAAAATAGATTATGAAATGGATATTTATGTTAAAATATCACTGTTAACTAGTAAATAACAAAATAGTTTAAAACCTAATAGTCTGGGCCCTACTGATTACTAGACTTCGGAATTTTAGGTCGCTAAAAGTGCTGTTTTAAATGCCTAAAATAGGCTCTAAAAATTAGAAAATAGGTTCTAAAAATCGTAAAATAGTCTCATATAAAATCGTTAAGTTGCCAATTTTCTGAAATATCTCAATTGCAATGCAGAATATTATATTTATTGAAGTCACCATTAATCAGTAATCATGATAAAACGCAGATATAGGCCTATGGTACACAGAATTGTATAGACCTATTACTAGGGCCTGTATTACTACCATAACAGTGAAAACCTAATCCCTGCGCCCAGAAGCTAAGCATATCATACTAGCGTATTCAACCCCTTATATCCCTCAGTGATTCAGAGAACTACGTTTTTTTATTTTCGTTACTGGATGTGGGAGTCGGGAGAAAAACACTACATTTTCTTGGGAATTCCAAGGAATTCTTCTACTGAAGACGAAACATTCCTTACTATTTAACCACCGCACAAATGTGTCATATACTTCACATTCCGAGCTAAAAATTTTGTACGAACTGAAAATAAATGCTAATATTTATAACAAAAAAAGACTTATTTTGAACTTTAGAGGGAAAACAAGCAAAAAGGCAATATTAGGCTCTAACGTAAAAATAGGCTGTTTTAGGTCCTATAAAAGTATCAGTTTTAGGCATAGTCACTTATGAAACATGCATATACAAGTTTTCGTCCATATATCACTTAAGGATTAAAATAGGTTTTTACCTAAAATCCGAAGTCTACTGATTACTGTTGATGAATGTATAATTTGGAGAGACGGAAGAGAATGAAAATTGCAGGCAATCCAGTAGCAGTCGTGTGGTCATAAAAGATTAAATTGTAAGCACTTTGTAATGCAATTTCCGCTTTGTAAAGAAGACGTGCGGCAATGGAATGACCTACATCGTACCTCATTGAACTTTGTACCTGTGACGGTCATGTGGTCTGCATATTGACATTAAAATTCTGTCCACGCATACTAATAATGCTCACACGTCCATTCCCCTATTATAGTGTTATATCAATGCTAGGCATAAACGGTCAACCGTTTACTTTATTTTACCAGGAGTGCTGCATTGGTAAACACTTGGGGGCGGATTTCTATGACCTAAAAATAGGATATGCATGCGTTTATGACCTAAAAAAACATTGAAATATGACCAATAAAATTTAAAATATGACTTTACCGCTTTCACATTATGTATATATTTTTAAAGTTTCATTACAATTCTTTTTATTAAAATATGTTAATTATTTAAAGTAACTGTAAATTCTCAAAAAAGTATCAGTATAATGCAAAATTTACAAAATATGATATGAAACTTCAAAATTTCTGTAATATGCACATAAATATGCCAAAAATATGACCTAAATATGCATATTCATACTAAATATGCTACAATAGTTGAAAATTTCCTAAATATGCAGGATATGCACAATAAAAGCCGTTCCATTTTCACCAGGATGCTTGGAATCGGGTTTAAATTAGTCGGAAACCTGAAATAATGCAAAGGGGGAAAATATGACATGTCATAGATATCCGACCCCTAATTATCACCAAGGTTCCGGATTTTGATGACATTTCATCTTTTAACTGGAACATCATGAACGTTGTCCACTAGTGCAGATATTCTGATCACGAGTCCTAGATTATAAAAATCGTAATTTTCAGGGTCTTTAGTTTTTTTAGAACTTACTGTCATTAATTGGTCATTTTTGGCCATTTTACGGGGTTATTCCACATTTCATATTTTTAGGCGATTTTTAAATATAAAGTCATTATTTTCTCATTTTGTGTTGTTTCTCTTATATTGAGTTTTTATGCATTTACTTGATTGAATATGACCAAAATTCTAAATAAGCATAAATAAATAGATCTTGTTATAATTTTAATTTGGAGACAGAAAGACTGTGTTTGTTTTTTACATTTAACCGTATTAGAGCGTGGGCTACTGTATACCCCCCATCCCCCCCCGTGGGATTTTCTGACTCATATATTTTTTTGTTGGTATTGACATGTAGTTTCATATTTTAGTTGTTTGCCCCTTATCAATTACAGCATTTACCCGGAAACCCCGGAAATCCGGAGAAAACTAGTTTGTTTTAATTTTTCTTTGTTCTTTGCTCCTAATATGCCCAGGGAATTTCTGAATTACATATTTATTGTTGGTATTGCCATCTAGATTAAGTTTTTAGCTGTTTGCCCCTTATCAATTACAGCATATCCCCGGAAAACAACGGAAATCCGGAGAAATGACTTGGTTTTAATTTGTCTTTGTTTTTTGCATCAAATATGCCCAGAGAATTTTTGACTCGCATATTTTTGTTGGTATTGTCATCTAATTTAAGGTTTCAGTTGTTTGCCTCTTGACCAATTACAACATATCCCCGGAAAACCGGAATACCACGTATATACGGAGAAAATGACAATGTTTTATTTTTCAATCTTTGTTTTTCCTTCTAATATTCAAAGGGAATTTCTGACTCATATTTTTTTTTTGTTGGTATTGCCATCTAGATTAAGGTCTCAGTTGTTTGCCCATTATCAATTACAGTATATCCCCGGAAAACTCCGAAAACCACGGAAACCCTGAGAAAATGACTTTGTTTAAATTTTTTAAAATCTTAGTTCTTTGCCCTAGTATTCAAAGGGCATTGGTGACTCATATGGTTTTGTGTTGGTATTGCCATCTAAATTAAGGTTTCAGTTGTTTGCCTCTTATCAATTACAGCATTTCCCCAGAAAACTCGGAAAACCACGGAAATCCGGAGAAAATTACTTTGTTTAATTTTTTTAATCTACGTTTTTTCCTCCTAGTACTCAAAGGGAATTGGTGACATGTATGTTTTTGTATTGGTACTCCCATCTAGATTAAGGTTTCAGTTGTTTGCCCCCTATCAATTACAGCATTTCCACATAAAACTCGGAAAACCACGGAAGTCCGGAGAAAATTACTTTGTTTAATTTTTTTAATCTAAGTTTTTTCCTCCTAGTATCCAAAGGGAATTGGTGACATATATGTTTTTGTATTGGTATTCCCATCTAGATTAAGGTTTCAGTTGTTTGCCCCCTATTAATTACAGCATTTCCCCATAAAACTCGGAAAACCACGGAAATCCGGAGAAAATTACTTTGTTTAATTTTTCTAATCTAAGTTTTTTCCTCCTATTATTCAAAGGGAATTCGTGACTTATATGTTTTTGTATTGGTATTCCCATCTAGAGTAAGGTTTCATTTGTTTGTCCCCTATCAATTACAGCATTTCCCCAGAAAACTCGGAAAACCACGGAAATCCGGAGAAAATTACTTTGTTTTAATTTTTTAAATCTTACTTTTTTCCTCCTAGTATTCAAAGGGAATTGGTGACTTATATGTTTTTGTATTGGTATTCCCATCTAGATTAAGGTTTCAGTTGTTTGCACCCTATCAATTACAGCATATCCCCGGAAAACTCCGAAAACCACGAAAATCCGTCATTTTCTCCGTATATACGTGGATTTCCGGGTTTTCCCGGGATATGCTGTAATTGGTAAGGGGCAAACAACTGAAACCTTAATCTAGATGGCAATGCCAACACAAAAACATATGATTTACCAATTCCCTTTGAATACTAGTAGCAAAGAACAAAGATTTTCAAAAATTCAAACGTAGTCAATTTTTTCGGATTTCCTTGGTTTTCGGAGTTTTCCGGGGATATGCTGTAATTGATAAGGGGAAAACAACTGAAATCTTAATATAGATGGTAATGGCAACAAAAAACATATGAGTCAGAAATTCCCTTTGAATATTAGGAGCAAAGAACAAAGATTTAAAAACTAAAACATAGTAATTTTCTCCGTATATACGTTGTTTTCCGGGTTTTCCGGGGATATGTTGTAATTTGTAAGGGGCAAACAACTGAAACCTTAAACTAGATGGCAATACGTACAAAAATATGTGAGTCAGAAATTCCCTGGGAATATTAGGGGCAAAGAACAATAAAAAATTTAAACAAACCCATTTTCTCCGGATTTCCGGGGTTTCCGGGTAAATGCTGTAATTGATAAGGGGCAAACAACTAAAATCTTAAACTAGACGACAATACCAACAAAAAAATATGTGTCCCAGAAAATCCCACGGGGGGGGGGGGGAGGGTTTGCTATTGGTAGCCCATGGTCTATATGTACCAGTTAACTAATTACAAGCCTATTATTGAGCAAAATAAATGTAGAATGGACACAAATCTGATGAATAAACTGCTATTTTCTTACAAATTTTTTGAACTTTTTTAGTTTTTTTTGTTTTTTGTTTGTTGATTTTTTCAGTCGTTTTATAGACCATTTAAAATTTTTTTAGGTAATCAAAATTCGAGCTATTCAGATTATTGTCAGCAACCTATATTTGAAATGAAGTTCATTAATTTAAAAATTGCAAATATTTGACCATCTTTCATCAAAACATTTTTTTGCTAAGGGAGTAGAGTGGCTATTCCACTCATTCACCGCGCGTTTGATATTGTCCAATAACGTTTAGCAATTCCTCGAATATAGACCAATCACGATCTTTTATCTTATAAACTATTTGCTATTAATGGGGGCGGATTTCTATGACATGTCATATTTTTCCCCTTTGCATTATTTCAGGTTTCCGACTAGTTTAAACCGATTCCAAGCATCCTGGTGAAAATGGAACGGCTTTTATTGTGCATATAACTGCATTTTTAGGAAATTTTAAACTACTGTAGCATATTTAGTATGAATATGCATATTTCGTTCATATTTTTGGCATATTTGTGTGCATATTAAAGAAATTTTGAAGTTTCATATCATATTTTGTTGATTTTGCATTAAACTGATACTTTTTGAGTATTTACAGATATTTTAAATAATCAAGTTAACATTATATTTTAATAAAATGAATAGTAATGAAACTTAAAAAAAATATACACAATATGTAAGTGGTAAAGTCATATTTTAAATTTTATTGGTCATATTTTAATGTTTTTAGGTCATTAATGCAGGCATATATCCTATTTTTTAGGTCATAGAAATCCGCCCTGTGGCTATTAATATGAGGATGCGATTTTATCTGATAAAAACTCTCGTGAAAATCCCCCCCGATTAGTGACCGCGCTGTAACCTAGTGAAAGTGGCATAGGATACAAGAGTTGAAGGCTTGTGTGAAGTCACTCATTTGTTTCTCTGGCGGTTAGTCATACTAATAATTATGTTATTTTACGAATGCGGATCGAACTATCTCGCCCGCAACGTAAATATTTTTTTTTTGTGTGTGTTTCGTCATGAAAATATATTTTGTTGAAATGCTTAGCGTACTTGTTTGGTTGTTTGGAAAGCTTCGGAACCTTGGCAGTTCTTATGTATCCGGGGACCTTGACTCCATATTGACTTCTTAGTTTTGCTGTAACTAGAGTTTCACTATGCTAACAGTTTATAATAGCTGTAATTAATGATATATCTTTTCATTATTCCCAGGACTCCGTGTCTTTTCCCCTCCCCCCATGTCTTGAACTTACTTCCTCTGCCCGTACCATAGATACTATAGGTAGAGGAAGTATTGTTTTCGACCCCCAAATACGAAATTGAGTTTTTAACATAAATACATTTTTTGAGGTTCCCTGAATCCAAAAATACTATTTTTGGAAACGTCTGTGTGTGTGTCTGTATGGTTGTCAGTGTACAGCCAAGCTACAGAGCAGAAAATCGTATGAAAACAAAATTTCGTATTTGAGTCAGGTACCTTCTGAAGATTGACGACAAGTTTGTCTTATTTTTAAGGGGACTATACATGAAGAAATTTTCGTTTTTCGCGATTTTCTCGAAAACGGCTGTAACGATTTGCTTTAAATTCTGTACATGGGTTGCTTATACTAAGAGCTAAAACTTTTATTTGCAACATTTTTTCGAAAAAAATTATCTGAAGGGTAGTTGTAAGCCACCCACTTTGAATACGTGCTCTTTGCAATATGTACTCTTGTTCTATATCAGAATATGAAGTGAGGAAAATGTATTGACCATGATTAAAGTAAAGTAAGTTATGAGAGTGCATGAATCATATTTTATTTGGGGTATGTATCCTTCGGGGATGCGATGTGATGTGGTAAAGACATTCCCTTGAGTTTTAAAACCAATTTACATGAAAAGAATGTCATACATAATAAATATATTATACTAAGAGGCTAACATTTATCTCGGCAGAGGAAGTTATGTGAATTACACATCAGATTTTTAGTTTTATTTTACAAACCCTGTATTCGTTTTTTTAAACACATTATTTATGAAACAAATGATAAAATAATTTTACCGTGTTTATCATATGCTACTTTTAGATAGCCGTTAATATTTGTGAAATAATGTTATTACCTACCATACAGCCCTTTTGGAAGTTTTCCAGTCGCCGCCTAGATGCACTTGCGGAGACAGATGCTATTGATATTCTGGTGCATGGCTGCCAACGTATGGGATAGAGTGGGCAACGATTTTCAGCCACTAAGTTACTATTTTTTTTGCGATTGCCACGAGAAATTTAACATTTAAAAACACGTAATGAATTTTAACATTTTCAGTTTTTATCAAACTGAGTCTATTTAATAAACTGTGCAAATTATTTCTGTTAAGAATAGGTATACCACGCTTAAAAAAAAAAAAAGATCACGTTACAGTTTAAGAGCGTATAGTATTTTTAAGCCTATTTTCTGTCTATTTACACATTTTTAAAGAATATTTTAAGTGCCTATTTTCTCTTTTAAAAGCCTATTTACTTGTTTTAAAAGCCTATTTTAGGTGCCCAAAACGAATTTTTTTAGAGCCTAAAATCCCAGGTTTAATTATGATACACCGCATACACCCTGTATATGTGTGAGTCCTCATTTTCGAACATGAAGTTCATAAGAAAAGTTCAGAACAGACTCACTAATGGCCATCTGGTCAACTACATTCGAATGGATGTGACTAACTATTAATCCAATAAAGAAATTGTAGCCGAGAGTGAATGCCATATTTCTAAATAACCAATAGAGTTTTCTCACATTTGGGTCAGTACAGGCAATAGAACAAAGCGTTGCTGAAACTTATAATTCTGATAAAAAAAATTGTTAAATCCCAGCCTCATGTATAGAGGTCGGATCCATATGCACCAAAAAGCTGATTCATACATGCATTCACTTATGCAGTAAAAAGATAGAAAATATGCCCCGAAAGTGGAAAATATGTATACACAGCATTGACTTAATTTCTGTAAAAATGTATTGTGCAATGCAATTTTGCCACATAAATAATTGCTAATGGTTTGTTCCCTATGAAATAGAAGCCGGATTTTTAATGTTAGCTTTCGTTCGCGAGTTATGAGTGAAAAACTGGCAGAAAATATTAATTTTTTTGCGCTATGGAAGCACCAGCTTTCGATAATACATTTCAATTGCCAAATCAATTGCAGGTGGCTTTGCATTTTTGTCATAACGAGGAAACAAAAACATCGCGATTTTTTTCAATATATCGCATGCAATTATCGATCGTTTCGATTCTGGTCGATTCGTTTGTTTATAATGACGCTTTCTAATCGTGGAATACACTCCAAAGACGGATTTTCAGCTTAAGCGTTTAGTACATGAATGTTTCGCGTTTAAGTGTTAATAAACATGTTTTAATTATTTTGCTTTTAATTTTTAATTTTAGAATTAATTATGTCTACCGGTGTGGCGTAGGGGATGCATTCGCGCCTCTCACGCAGCGGCCCCGCGTTCGATTCCTGGTCGGGACAAGTTACCTAGGTAGGGTTTTTTCTCACCTGTGAGACCAATGTTGGGTACCTTTAGGCCCTTGTGGTCCCCAGATATCATCTGGCCGTCATTATCATCTTCATCTCATCCTCGCCTTGTTCTGAGTGAGTGTGTGTGTGTGTGAATGGTGTGTCTCGTCCTATGTGTTCATGTTGTCTCGGAGGTGGCCCCGGCATTGGGCTGATTACTCATCCGGAGAGGCCCTCCATGTCCTTGTCTGGTCAAAAAAGTATGTATGTGATCCAAAGATAATCCCTCTCCCGACAGGTCGCGGCCCTGTAAGGCCCGGGCGGCTTGGGTCGCTTAAATCCTAAAAGGGAGAGGTAAAACTAACATAGCCTAACGAAAGAAAAAGGAAAGAAAGAATTAACTATCGTGGACGAAGCGGCGGGCATCTGCTAGTATACTATAAATCAGGCGATCGCTCGTACATACTATAGGCCTAAATCAGTACTCAGGTGACGACATGTTGTTATTGTAAACTGACAGAAGTAATTCCAGCTGTGTAGTGATTCGCTGAATGATTGCGGCATTGATCATGCAAACCTCATTTCTGCCATCCTGTCATTGTTCCGTGATTCGCGATACCATCATATACATTGCCATTCATGTACAGCGTTAGTTACACCGGAGGAATGCTATTGCGATGTGTATCTTAATTCCAGCTACTATTGCAACCATACCAGTTTTCTCTGTTAACATATTAACCCACCATTGCTCGCACCTATTAGCACAAAATGCTCACCGACGTTTTACCAATTCTCGCCACTTTTTAAGAAACAAGTCGAATGTTGGACCTCTATGCAAATTAGTATGCTTCTTCTGCTCGCAGCCCAATAGGGGTTTAGTCTAGTCTGCAACTGAATACCCTATCATCAGCCAGATGTGTTTAAGGGTATATGTACGTGAACTAACACAAAAATATAAAAAAAATGCAGGTTCTAAAATATTAAAATTTTACAAGAAAATGAACTTAAAAGTGGACTAAAATTACAGGATCCTATAAGAAGGCTTACTAGAACATAACTAGCTGATAAAAATAAAAAAAATTGACCAAGTTATTTTTAAATTACATGTTTTATAGAAGCATGAAAAAATTAATTCAGATGCACTTATCACTTCCTGTAGAGATAGCATTTTTCTGGTTTCTCTGACACCTTTTATTTTTTTAATGCATATAATGAACATATTTTTCTACAAAGTAGACTACTTTTATACAGCTAAAGTTAGTATTTTTATTGCAATTAATTTTTATATATCGCATATAAAATATATTGAAATTTGATCAATATTTCATGACACATTTTCTTTAATTTTATACCTATGGGCATTATTGTAGTCTACTTTATGCATATATGCATGTAAAATTAGTGTAAAAAATTTCAGCCTTCTATCTCTAATGGTTGGGGAGCTATCTAACAATATGTGTGAAAAATAAGAGTTACCGGGAAATTCAATTTTAAGTTCATAGTGAATAGTAGCTCAGAGCATGTAAACATATTTAAATGGCACCAATAATTTCTAAACCTATATAAACTATATACCAATGGATGCAGAAAATTCAGCAAAATTTTTTAGTGCTATAAACAAAAAAACATAAATTTCAAAATAATTCACGTACATTTTCCCTTAAGGCGAGCATCTCTGTCTTTGTGCGATAACTACGATTGTCATTTTTAGGATGAGGATATTGCTCATAAAGTGCTATATTGCACACTTTTATATTTTATTTATGATAGAAATAATAATAATAATAAAATCGGCTAAACTATTGGCTATAACAAAGTGCCAGAATGTTTTTGTTTTATCAGTGATAATTGAAATTATGATATGCAGAAAATAAGTTATTGCAATCTTTCCTATGTCGGGCCCCTCTTCAATAAGTTTTGGATCCACCTCTGCTTTCCGGGTGTGTGATCAGCCCAATGCGTGGGCCACCTCCTATACAGCACGAGCACTTAGGACGAGATACACCAGTTCCATACATTCACTGTGAACAAGGCGCGGATGGGATGAAGATGATAATGATGGCAGTTGATACTCGGGGAGCAAAAGGGGATAAAGTTTCCGTATAAGCGTCTCAAGGCGAGGGAGAACCGTGGAAAAACCACTATATAGGTAATTTGTCCCGACTAGGAATAAAATCCGGGCCTGCTGCGTGAGAGGAACGAACGCATCCCTGCGCCACAGCGGTGGACGGTGGAGAAAGTAAATATAAAATACCCTGAAGTCATGCTGTAGAGTAATTTAAACCCGTCGTAATCAGTTCTAATCAGGTTCTAATCACGTGGTTTTCTCACATTTTTCTAGGAATAATTAATTGCATTTGGTAGAATGATTCATGAATATGGCAATGTTGTTTGTAAACATTGCTACTTGGCTGAAGTGAGTGATTCAGATTGCATGTTAGTATAAATTGTATAACTTGATTGCCATGACGTTCGTGGAATTGTGAGAATCCAGTTTCTTACTACTGCATTTTGCTCTTATCATACTCTAAACCGGCTCCACGTCCTGCCGTGTGAATATATGTCCGTCTCATATCCGTAGAATTATCAGACATGATGTAAAACAACTTGTGCGGGACGAAATTCCCTCACACAAAGGACAGAAATTGCGGTACACAACCGTTGTCAATACAAAACAAAATAGCGCAGTCTTTTTACAATTACAAATAAAATCAGGTAAACTGATGTAATAAAGTGCCCGAATGCTTTTGTTTAACAGTTATAATTGCAATTATGATATGCAGAAATGTTTTTAATTGATCTCCCAGTTAAGTTTCTGATTGATTCATTAAGCAGGGCGTACGGTAGAACAAAGGTCAAGTTCTTTTAAAAAAAGAGTGCGTGGAACGCCACGCGACAGAAGTAAAACTTTATTATTATTTTTTTTTTCAATTTTTTGCTGTTGGATTTTTTCAATTTTGCATTATTGGAGTTTTTAATTTTGGGTTTTGGACTTTTTTAATTTTGGATTTTGGACTTTTTAATTTTGGATCATTTAATTTTTAATTTTGGATTTTTAAAATTTTCGATCTTTGAATTGTTTATTTTCGATTTTAAATTTTTTTTTTTTAAATTTTTGATTTTATTATTTATTAAATTTTGCATTTTTGGATAATTTTTAATTTTTTTTTTTAATTTTGGAAAATTTGTTTTTTTTAATTTTGGATTTTTAATTGTTTTAATTTTGGATTTTTTATTTTTTAAATTTTGGATATTTGGATTTTTAATTTTGGCAATGTTGAGAGTGAAATAGAGGAATACATGTAATTATATCGAACGGAAGAAGGAAATCATTTGAATAAAATAAGAAATTAACTTTTTTTGTATGAAAATAATATTTTTATTGAACTATTCAATTTTCTGTTTCATCACCATCAGCCAAGAAGGATACAATAGGTTTATGGTAGCTGAAGTAGGATATAAAAACCCTTGAATGTAGTCGATCGAGAAATCGTGAGAAGACAGCATCGATCGTGGTTCCGTATCTTGTCGTCCATTCTGTTGCGTTATTATTCATCGTGAAATTCAGTTTTTGTTTTAAGAATTCAATAAGTGGCTTCGCGTCTTTTTATGAGATTTATAGTTTGCATAAGCCAAAATAGATTTTAATATAGGTTCACACGTATCAGTTCTATCATGCACTTCATTTAAAATCGCATGCGTTTTCTGCTACGACTTTGTTGATTATAGTGCTGTTCAACTTTTTTCAAAATGTACACAGTCAAACGAAAAGAAAGATGCAGTGTAATTCTCGAGAAGGCGGTGGTTTTAACACACTTTACCAATGTCGGATAATTTATTTAAGTTTTGGATAAGCTTAATCATTGAGTTGAAACATTGAGTTTATTGTTTTAATTTTTGGATGTTTTAATTTTTAATTTTGTCTTTTTAAATTTTGGAAATTTGTATTTTTTAATTTTGGATTTGCGCGGTAATGAACCTCCGGGTTCCATAAAATAGATAATATACCTTTAGATTGCTTAGGAATTGTCTATTGCCATTGAGGAAGTAAGGTCTGAAAAATTTCCTTTGATTACACCTAATCATTGAGTAGATTGTTTTTTGTGCAGTCCGCACCGAACAAGTAAGTCATTTCGTTCGGTTTTGAGTGTGACTGATTTCGTGACGGTTTTAGTGTGACTGATTGTGACTGATTTCGTGACGGTTTTAGTGTGACTGATTTTCCCGATTTACCCTCTACCGCCACTAAAGAAGTTTTACTTCAAAAATCAGATTAAAATAGTCCAGCATCAGCAGAACTGTAAAGATTTGTGATATCTAGATTATCGCACACTCACATAAAAATTAAAAAAAATTCATATCAAAGAAGCCGGCTATGGGATTTGAAACAGGGACCTCCAGAATGCGGACTCCAATGCGGTCAAATAGGGACCTCCAGAGTCCAGTGCGGTTACCATATCATTTAACGGGCTAGTTTGATAAGCATATGTGAAAGAATAATGTTATTTGTCATAGCTAACTGTATTGCAATTTCCAAAGCCGTATATGAACAGTGTAAAACAATATGTTGTCATGACAATTTATTTCCATTTGATAATTTTTTTCTAATGTATTTCCATAAAATAGGCATTACTTCGGTACCGGTCAACCGATTTGGTCCTGTAACAATAGGGTTCGTCACATGGACGTCATAGATGCATATACCAAGTTTCATGAAAATCCGATAAAGCGTATTTGAGTTATTGCGCGTACAGACGGACAGACATTTTCCCATCCCCACACACACCCTCATAAAGCACCATACTGGCACTTCATAAACCCTAAGCGACAGGGGAAAATTAAAATTAATGTAAACATTCATGTATGCCCAGGGTTATAGCCACTGTCCCAGGAATAATGGGCATAATAAATGTGCAAACACACAGATGTATTACTGTAATATTATTACTTATTCTCCGATACAATGAGCCTATTTCACCAAGTGTAGGTACGCAAGGTGTATTTTTATTGTGCATTAAGAAGCATTATGTTAGTTCTAAAACGGTTACTCAGACAAATACTGTATGCCATTTTAAGAAGACCTCGTCCCAAACCATCTTTTATCTACGAAAGAATATAATAGCATTATTCCCTAATCCGAAAATCTGCATCGGCACCGACAAAGAACAGGTGCCCTTGTAGTGACATGGATGTCCCCAGTGTTGCCGCTGTCATTCACAATTCTCAAGTGAAGTAAACGTGCTGTGGTATGTACTTTTACTGGATTGCAGACAAGTGTGAATAGGCCTACGCCTAATTACCTTTCTATCCACTGATTGACAGGTCGAAGAGGATTAGGGTGGCAGCAGGTAGAGGCAGTTCTTGGAAAAAAAAGGTATTTAAGAAGTGGCACCCTTAATACATTAAATGTGTATGAATTAAGGAATGATTATTATATAGATTTTGTGCAGATTTTATGCAGCTAAATTTAAAATATGTGATTTCCAAGTTAAATTCTGTTCTAAAATTAGTCCAAAAATTTTGCAGCGGTATAACTTGTTTTATAATTGTGATTTAAATTTATTTGTTTCTTAATATTTAATCAATAACTAGGTTTGTGGATGAAAATGTAAATTGTCTTCTGTGGATAGGCCTAAATTTATTGCCACGGCCCGAATTTTTATTACCTAAAAATAATCAAAATATGAACTATAAAATGACTATAAAAATATAAAAAAGAGACCCGAAAACTCACAAAAATTTTCCAGAAATTTATATGAAAATACTAGTTTATTCATAAGATTTGTGTCTGTTCTACATTTAGGTTGTTGACCCAATTATAGGCTTGTAATTAGTTAATTGGTACATATAGTTAAATGCAAACAGCAAACACCGTCTTTCTGTATCCAAATTATTTATTTATGCTTATTTAGAGTTTTGACAATATTCAGTGTAAGTAGGCTAAGTGCACGAAAACTCTATACAATACGTAAAACAACCCAAAATGAGAAAATAATAATAAAATAATGACCTGAAATATTAAAATATCACCTAAAATATGAAATGGGAAAAAGGAGCATAACTTGCCCAAAAAAGACCAAATAATATTGAATTAAAAAAAAAAATGACCTAAAAATAAAAACTTGGGGGAAATTACCATAAATTACCATTTTTACAATCTAGGAGTCATGATCAGAAAATCTGTTGTAGTGGGCAGCGTACATGGTGTACCAGTTAAAAGATGACATGTCATCAAAATCCGGGCCCTCATAATTACATACTGTAACCTGGATAGAGCAGGCCAAATTGATTGAGATCTTGTCGGGCTGCTGCGTTCTTATCGCTTTCAGACATCGGAGAATGAGAGCATCTTTCTCATCCGACAGGCGCCTCACCTAATGTCAGGAACGTCCACTTATAATAATCATTACGTAGCGTCGCCGTGGAGCAGTGGCTAAGGCCGGTATTCCACTATCCAAGTTATTTGATCAAATCGTCTAGAAAAAAGTAAATGGCCGCCCGTTGCTTCAAGGAAACCGTATTGGACGAGCATTTGAAGACTTTCTGTATGTCGTTACATTGGATCAAAGATTTCCCGGCATTCATAGCATAGGGGTCCAAAATGGCGGCTAAACATCGACTGTTTTGAGAAATAAACAGTAGTTTGATAACAACATTTTCTTCAAGTAGGCCTATATATTATTATTCGCTATTTAATCCACATTTCAAAAATGATGTACCGGTACTACATGCTATAGTAGTAATATAGGGATATATTTTAAAAAGCCCTGCAAGCTAACCTAAACTTGTCTCACATAACCAATATAAACAATGATTCAGCCTGATTTTGTCATTTAGATATTTCTCAAATGCGGGGTCTTTGCTACAAAAACATTTATAAAGTAATAAATTTATGCCATTATTTGTGCTGTTTTGCGATTCACCATCGAAAATAAAGCCTTCTGTATATAGCCTGCATTTTGTACTTAGTATTGAGCAGACCTAATGTATGTCCGCATTATAAATCACAAACATTCAAACAGTACTTTCATGGCAGAGCATTTATACTATTTAAGCCACTTTTCGAAAGCGACATACCAGAAGATATAAATATTGGCATTGCAAGCGAACCTAAACTCGTGGCATAGTTAACACAACCTTCAATTTAAAGAAAGTGACGATTCGGCCTGACTTCCTTGTCATTTAGATATTTCTGCAATTATGCTACAAAACATTTATATAAAACTAATAAACTAATGCCATTATAAATAATTTTTCAATGATTTAATCTTCGAAATTCAAGCTTTCCCTATAGAGAAAACTGGTTTTGGTCAAAGCTATTGGATGTAGTGTAATAGCGCATCTTTGATTCAAATATCGCCTGACAAGTTCTTCGTGAAGTTCTTGTCCAATGAATTGGATAGTGGAATACCGCCCTAAAGCGTGTTTTGATGATATTAAAGTTCGGGCATAATCATTATGGTTCGGGTAAAGTGAAATTTCAAATGATTTAGGACAGGGATTAGCCAGGATTTTATTTAGGGAAGGACTCATTATTGGAATTTATTTTGCTTTAAATGATTTAATTTGTTATGTTGAACTCTCAACTCCTGATTTTTTTTTTTTTTAAATTCTAAGTCTTCAGCTTCCATTTTAACTTCAGTTACAAACAATATATTTTTTTTTAAACGCAAACCACACGTTTTACTGTTCCAAAATAATAACATTTTGAATAAAAGGCATTTCAATTAAATTTAAAGACTTAATTTTACAACTGTTGAGTACTGTTAGTCTAATATGAAATGCCTTAAAATTAATAAAACACTTTATGTAAGAATAGTAAATGATAAATTTTCGTAAGGTTTTTTTTTTTCCATTTTCATTCTTTTCATTTCCGGGGTGGTCTCTTGTAGAATTCACTGATTTTTTCACACAAATTAAATTATTAATATCTTAATAAAATTCCCAGTCTGCACTATTTTTTGGGAGGGTGAGGTTCGAAAACAGCAAAAGGAAAATTCACCTAGATCATAGATTAACTGATACTCTAATTGAAGGGGGTTAACGTAAATTAAAGCAATTAATGAATGGCCATATTCAATATTTTTTCCCTTACTATAAAATTTCAAATTAAGGCACTGAAAACTCTGTCTTTTAAACTAGGTGGCCACATTTTTTCTGATCCAACAGGGGATATCGATAACAAAAATAATAGAATTTAACGTACAATATTTGTAAAAAATAAAAGTAAAGTAATTCCTATTCAGGCCTTGGATGTTGAGGCTTCCAGATTTTAGACATTCGGCACGTGAAGGTGGTAAGGTTGTCAGCCTTACGCACCGGCCGCCTATACCCCCAGGGATGCCCCGTACGGTATATGTAGCCTGCCTAATTTTGCGAATTTGGAGAGCTCAAACAGGGAATATTAAAATATTGAAATGAAATTCAGTGTAACGTACAATAATCAAGTTACAATACAGAAATTATAACTCAAACACATTTTACATATACTTTTAAAGGATCTGTTTATTAGGCTAAATATAAAGAAATAAGAAAAATAAAGCTAAGTTTTTCACACGAAAAATTAAAGTTTGTTTGTACACTGTTAAAGCAATGCTTTAATTTTCATTCTAGAATAAATAAAACGGATACTTGATACCAGTAACTCGACGATATTTATTTTATGCCTGTACTTGATCCAATATATGTACGGAGCAAAAGTAAACAACAGACTTGCCTTGACTAATTGTGTCCTGTCCTTTCATTGGTTAAAACGGCCAAAACAGTGGCCTTAGCTAGGGTATGCCCTAACAATTGCCGCAACATTTTCTTCAGGCACTTACAAGACGTTATACAAATTCAAAATAGATTTTAAAGATTTTGGAAGAAGGAGTTATGTATAAAAATATGTTGTATTGTTCAGGCAAATATTTACACGTTTCTTCATCTTTTATTTAACATTTTCCGTTTAGGAGTAGTATTCCTTAGACGAAGAATTGAAAAATTGTTCAGTATTGTTTGAATTATCAGGAAAAGTGCTCTGAAAAATTTAGATTGAGGAAAAGAGCGTTACAAATATTAAAATAAATTACACATATGACATAACAAAGTTCAACATAATGCATTTAAATCCACAACTTTAAAAATAATGCAAATATTTAAATACTTATTTTTACATAAAAATGAACTTAAATAGTTAATGTTTAGAAGGTTTTAAGCCAACCCCTTAAAGGAGTTAAAAGGAGACCCTACTTTTGCGCTTATATACATCTCAGGCTCAATGGGGAATGGCGTCGCGCAGGAAGTTTCCTATGTTACACTTACTGCGGATTTCTGTGATTAGTGATTCTTGCTATGACCCGATGGCTTTTTTGACAGTACACAATTGCGGGAGAGCTTGCAGGAACATCGGATCAATAGTCAGAATCATGGATTTGCAGTTACTGGAATACCAACAAAGGCCACTTGACACGGTGTGCATGTGCGATCGGGCATCTGGTGACAGTTTCTGAATGTTGCAGGAACAAAGCTGTTATTTTCCTCTTAAGGTAACCAGGAAGTGTGAAATGGCAAAAAAATGTCATTTTTTTGTTTTTAGTACTAAAAGAAAGCTGATTTCTTTACGAACAATTTGATGTTATTACTTACTGCATAAGTGCATTCTTTAGTCCTTGAAATAGGACTTTGAACTAATCAGTCGAGGACCATATACTCTAATATTCTTAATATTTTTCTTAATTTCTCAAAAACTTAAATTTTAAATATATCGGTGCACTTTTCTCAGGATTGGATGGACAGATCTGCATGAAAATTTGCACACATTTATTTCTAACAGGTGTGATTGCTGGTAACTAAAATCATTGCAATATCTTAATTACTTCGTAAAGTGCATGTCAGTAATCATTGGAAAATTAAGAAAAAAATATCTTTACATTTTCGCACTTGAAGAAAAAAAGTGTGCGTGGAACGCCATGCGACAGAAGTGAAACTTGTTTTAATTTTTATTTTTTCAATTTTTGATTATTGGATTTTTTCAATTTTGCATTATTGGACTTTTTAATATTGGGTTTTCGGACTTTTTAATTTTTAATTTTTTTTGGATGTTTGAATTTTTAATTTTGAGTTTATTAAATTTTTGAGCTTTGATTTTTTTATTCTTTAAATTTTGGATTTTTAAATTTTAGATTTTATTATTTATTAAATTTTGGATTTTTTATTTTTTAATTTTAAATTTTTTTAAATTTTGGAAATACGGATTTTTTAAATTTTGGATTTTTGGATATTTTAAATTTTGGATCTTTGAATTTTTTAATTTTGGAATTTTTGATTCTTTTATTTTGGATTTTTTAAATTTTGGATCTTTGAGATTTTTATTTATTTATTTCATTAATTGTTTAAGCTTCCTCAACCTGTCTTAAAAATTTCAAGCAGATAGCACTGAAAGTTTATGAGATACAGACAAATATGTGGAACGGTGCATTTTATGGGCAAATTACTCTACCTGGTTACCTTAACTCAGTTTTGTTTAACATGGGATCGCCACAACGAAGAACAGTAACTGCGCTGAAATTATGTGGACAGTGGATACGATGGCTTGATATTGCGCTAGTCTTAAGTTAGAGTCGTATAACTTTCCCAGGTTGGAATGAAATCTGTACAACATCGTGTGCAGAATTGCGTCAGAGTGGACATAACAAGGTCAGGAAAATAATTATTTTATCGCTTATTGCGTGCTTGGATCTCATTATAACCTAGGAATATCAAAATTACCTGCGTTTTCCTTCTGTCATACCTGAGTTAGTGCTACGACTGACCCGAGCTTTAGGAGCCTCACGATCCCCCAAATGAAAATACTGTATCTCAGTATTATAACAGTAGTAAGACTTATAACTAGGGACCGGATTTTTAGGTTTTTAAAAACAGTGTTTTAGGTTTTCCATTAGGTGAAATAGTTTTTTTTAGGTTTTTTTGTCCAAAATATCGTTTTCGAGTAGAATAATCGGTTTATTGAATTTGAATGTGCTACATAGGATTCAATACATAACACTTGTATAAAGTTTAACTTAACAAAATTGACTTAAATTTGTATAAACTTGCTTTAAGACATTATACAATATTGAAGAAAGAAAGCATAAACAATCAAAAGAAGCAGTGAAAATAAGATTGCCTCACATTTCCTGGTTACAGTATATCACTAAATATCTTTCAAGTTCTTCCTTTTCTAGAAAGGTAAATAATATGTGTTTCTGGCAGGCTTGATAAAATATTACTTTACCATCTGTAGTGAATAACAGGGAAGTACTAAAGACAAACAAAAAACAAGCGCTTTAAAACACAGAAATCTATATCCTTGTTCATACACGGCAACAATGGTTGTTCGTACGAATATTTTAAAAGGAATACGCCGGTATTCTTTTCCTCTCTTGATACTGTCCATCCTAGACGACAATGGGTTGAATGAACCGCTGGTGGTATTAATTTCTAACCGACAAAAATTATTCTCTCCCCGCAAAATATCGATTTCTCAACTGACAAAGAAAAACGACAAAAAAGGAGCCTAAATTAGATATTTTAGGTTTTATATCCCGTTTAGGTATAGTTAGGTTTTTATACCCCATTTAGGTATTTTTAGGTGCCACAGAATTAATGTGGGTGAATCCTATGGATATGATTCGTAAAAGTGTATGAGCGCTTTTTGTTTTGGAAGTAAGGAAAAAAATAGGTAAAAACCTAAGAATCCGGTCCCTACTTATAACAGTGGATCTGAAATCAGCCAATGATTGTCCTCTTTTTCGATAAGTTGGTGTCACAAGCCTCGAATTGACTGTGTCAGTCAGTCAGTCAGTCAGACAGAACAAAGCCTCTTATATATTAGAGAAGATATTTTTAAGAAGTAAATTTCAACTGATATTAATCTAAATGGATATGATACAAGATGAAATAGTGAGGATGATTCATGGTACAGTATGTAAACATCCAATTCGGCATTTGACTTTACGACTGGGGAAACCATGAAATAACCCATGTCAAATTGGCCGGCTACGGGATTTGAACCTGGGACCTCCCGAATGCGAGTTCAAGGTGTTAACATCTCGGCCACTTCGAAGAGGCTGTAAGAAAAAACTATCAAAACAGGCAGGTATAATTTGTTTAGTGGCCAGCTTTCCCTTCCCAACGGAGTTAACATCCTATAGCGAAGGATTTCAGCTTTGATCAATACTAAACAGGGCTTAGAGGCATTCCTTGGTGAGGAAGCAATTCAAAGTAGGGTCTCCTTCAAGGACTGTGCAAACTCATAAGGCAACATACAGGAACACCGGGATTGAAAAATAAAATCAGGCAAACTGATGTAACAGAGTGCCAGAATGCTTTTGTTTAATCAGTGATAATTGCAATTATGGTATGCAGAAAACAACTTATTTTTTTAATCGATTTGCGAGTTAAGCTCCAGATTATTCATTAAGCAGGGCTTACAGAAAAACAAAGGTCTAAATGGATATATATATATATACAGGGTGTTAATGAATAACACCGAAATATTTTACCTGTGTATAGAGGGGACATAGACAAGCAACTTTTATTAGGAGATTTTTGCTCTATGGGTTCAATTCTTCCTGTTATAACATAAAATATCCCAAGGTTATGCACGCCACTGACTTCTAATACTTGAAATGATGGGAAACAAAGGAACAGTGAATATTGTGTAGTGGTCGGGAAAATTGTAAAAAATGACGATCGATATCTTACAACTCTGAGGGAAAAAAAGACAAACGAATCATTTTTGTTAGGTTTGGAATTAGGAATAAAAACATAATGCAGTGGCGGGCAATCATGTGATTAGTCAGTAAATTTTGCAGATTATGAAAATTCTAAATTATGGTATAGCTGTTGATGAATTGTAAAGAATCAGGTTTTTATCTATCGCTAAGAAGGCATGAAGTCAATTTAATGAAAATTTTAACCCTATTTCGCTCAATTATTGAGTTATGAGCACCAAATTTTAAGGACTTTAATGCCCTGTAGCATACACATTTTACGTCATAGAGCAAAAATGTCCTAATAAAAGTTGCTTGTCTATGTCCCCTCTATACACAGGTAAAATATTTCGGTGTTATTCATTAACACCCTGTATATAGCTTTTCATGAACCACATCATTGTCTCTGTCGGACACTACACGAGAACAGAATAAGAGAAACATTCCTCTGACCCTGGGATTTGAACCCAGAACCTTTGGCTATCCGTCTACCTGCTCTACCATTTGACCTAAGCCAGAGTTCACTTCACAGCGCCAGATGGAACCTCTCTCCTAAGACTGATTGCCCAGTGTCAGAGTAAAACTCTAAAAGTTTGATAAGCATAGGCCTATGTGAAGGAATGTGTGGATAATGTTATTTGTCAAAGCTAACTGTATTGCAACTTCCAAAGCCGTATATGAACACTGTAAAACATCATGTTGTCATGAGAACTGATTTGCATTTGATAAATTCTGTCTAATATATTACCATTTGAGCCAAATTAAATCGGCTTCTTCCCATGGACGTTATAATTGCGTATACCAAGTTCCATGAAAAGCCGATAAAAATATTTGAGTCATCGCACGTACAGACACACAGACAAGACTACCACACTATCGTACCATTCTGGCACTTAATTCCAGTCTTTGCGAGTGGGGGAAACCACCGAAAATGCTTGCCTTAGATTAGCTGACTTAGGTTTTGAACCCGCGATATCCCGATTGCTAGTCCTCAGAGCTACCGCCTCGGCCATTTCGCTCGGTAGTATAAATAACTAAAATAAAAGTCTGCAGCCTCTGATATTTGAATAACAGTGTGTGGTGGCTTGTTTTGAAATATTTAAGTAGCTAGTGGTACGATTGTATTTAAGTGTGTTTGTATTTTGACAGCTGGTGATGCTGGAACAAACAAAAATGATTATATATGAATGCTTTTATGTAGCAAATGGGAAAATCATTAGTGAAATCTACAGTTAATGGTCCTTAAAGTGTGAAATTAACATTCTTAAGGTGTTGACAGTATTTTCTTGAATGTTCTATCCGCTGAAAACCGGAATTCTATACATTTTATGACAAAGCTTTAAAACATAGCCTGTAAGGAATAAAGGGGAAACTCATGGTACTTTTTAAATTTACAAGCAGATTACAACAGACTGGATTGTAGTTTTTTTTCTCTTTCAGTTGTGTTGCGATGCCCCTGTTCAATAAACTGCCGAATCAAGCCATAGCGTTCATTGCAAGATATTAAAAATACGTTCTCGTAAATGCCTAAAGCGTAAGCCTTTCTATAAGTTAAGTGAATTTTATGAGCCCAACATCATTTTAACCATATTAATATTTTATGAGCGGTATAATTATTTAATCCTTAAAGTCATAAGGTATCTTATGGGATAAAGTAGTTTGCATTAAAGTTGTAATAAAATAAAGAAAATAACCCGAAAGAGAATTTAATATTCATGTAAAATTACAGAATAAGGTACAAGAAATAAACTATGAGTCTAATCGTTGTGTTAACTGTTTTCTTTGCAGTCCGGCACGGGTTTGTATATTGTACGAGGAATTGTCTCATTCATATAAGCCGGGTTAATTGTCGTGTTTTAATTTACCATTTACAAGACCTATGTAGGCCTAGTACAATTTTTTTTATCAAATGAAATAATATAAAGAATTATTTTTAAAAAATATCTTGATCCATTGTCGTGGCACCTTATACTGGTGGTCGTTTTTAATTTTTTTTCTACATGTCAGTGTTATAATAATAATAATAATAATAATAATAATAATAATAATAATAATAAGTTAGCATGTTATCTAGCAAAAAAAATGCTATTGACATTGCCCTAGTGTTAAAATTAGATCTGCATATCTACCTGTATATTTAAAAATTCGTAAACATTATAGAAAGTCCTCTGAGTTAGCCAATCAGAGATACGACTTCTTAATATTTTTCTATCCCATTGATAGACGTCGTTTGGAAACTTGTTGCCTATTTTAGTGGCCATTGCTGAGAAATTGCTTAGTGGTTTATTTAGCCTGCATCTTGGTCCCTCAAACTTACTTTGGTGTCTAAGTTCATAAGTAGGCTATGAGAGATATTTCTGACAGGAATGGCAGCCAAATTGTCCTTTACGAACAAAACAGCATCTAAAATATATAGACTAGTCAAATGCATTATTTTCTGTCCTATGAATAATGGTCTACAAAGAGTTAAAATCAGATTAAAATCGTCCAGTATCAGCAGAACTGTACGGATTTATGATATTTTGATAATCACACACTCACATAAAAATACAAAAGAAACCCTGGCAAATTGGCCGGTTACGGGATTTGAACCAGGACATCCAGAAAGCGAGCCCAAGACATTATCATCTCGGCCACCTCGCTCAGTTTAACGGTCTAGTTTTATAAGCGTATGTGAAGGAATAGTGTTATTTGTCATAGCTAACTGTATTGCAACTTCCACAGCCGTATATGAACACTTTAAAACAATATGTTGTCATGATAACTGATTTGGATTTCCTATAGCCTATATCTAATATATCACCGTAAAATAGGCACTAAATTGGGCATTACTCCGGTACCGGTCAACCGATTTGGTCCATTATCAATAGGCTTCTTCCCATGGACGTTATAAATGCGTATACCAAGTTTTATGAAAATCCGATGAAGCGTATTTGAGTTATCGCGCGTGTAGACACACGGACATATTTTCCCGTCCACCACACAATCTCATAAAGTACCATTCTGGTACTTAATAAATCAAGTTAACATTTCCGCATTGAACATCATAAATGACATGAGATAGACAGTGAGAGAGATGGGCAACAGGTTTGCCAACAGTGCGGAAGTGAAGTTGCTCGTCATGCTTCTTTTCTGCATTTGTATACAGGAGTTGTGCATCCAGTATTAATGCTGAGATCACTGGTACACACCAATAAAATACCGTCATTTTATTACTTGTTTGGGTTTTACGAAAGCTAGGTCAGTGGCCTCAAGGTCGGGCAGATTGTGAATGGGAAGTGTACACATATTTGCGCCTGAGCTTCTTTCATGGACTAGTTGGGCCTCATATCCTCATACATAAATCCAGTGCTTTTTTTTCTGGGGGTTGCGGGGGTACACATACCCCTTAAAGATTTTTCCAGTTTCATATAGGAGAAAATAATTTCCACAATTTGAAATCTGGAGAAATATGTGCCAAACAAAATAACGAAAGTGATTATTTATCAGGGCCCGGATTCTGATTACCTAAAATTGTTTGAAAAATGACCTATAAAATGACCTTGAAATTTAAAAAAAGACTTAATAGTTATAAAGAATGACCTAAAAACTGATATTTTATTTATAAAAAAATATTATTGTACAGTACACACAAAGTTATAGACTAATTTGCACATAATTGTAAGAACTGTAAAAGCAGAAAGGATATTGTAGGTCTAAAAACTCTGTTCTTTGTTCTTGATTCGAGCATTTGAGAAGAAAAGCAAGGAAAATGTCTTTAAGTAGATCCTACAAAAATATTGCATTATAGTAACCTAGTAATTTATTTAAATTTTACCCATATGGAAAACAAAAAAAAACTTCTAAACCCTACCTTATTCAGGATTACAGTAAATTACTGTCAGCATACTGAGATTATCGAAGGTATAAAAGTTAATACACTCAATGTAAATACTGTACATGAAAATGACTAAATAAGGAAGCAAATGACACGAAAATGACAAAATAATGACGTAAAATTGAAATACATGCCCTAAAAATATAAAATTGTACAAAATGACAAGAAATGACCTATTAAAATGCATTTCTATAATCTAGAGGCCATGATTAGGATTTATCTACAAGTAGGCAATGTCTATGCAGCATCAATAAAAAGATGACATGTCATTAGAATCCGGGCCCTGGTGATTATATACATTGTTTCCATTAAAGCTGCTATTTTTAGTGTTACATTCGTTATCTTCACCATGATTTTTGAGAGGTGGGGCCTGACGTCAATTCTGCAATCGGGAAAACAATACATTAATGTTGCTGCACATGTCATTTTTTTTTTCTCTGGCTATTCTGCAGTTGTATTTCACTTGTTAAATTTGTGTGCCCCTGACTCCAAATATAAAGGGCTATAAGTTGCATTCCCTTATGTGTTTGTGAAAGGTGCAAGAAACCCTATGAGAATATCGTGGACTAATTTGCAGTTTATGACAAATTAATAAATTTGTCATGGAGGGGGTTTTTACCTTTATCTTTAAATTATTTATTGTTTTTTTTGGGATTGAAGGTTTTGTTCTTTTCTTTTTTTATTGATTTGATAGTGGTTGAATTGATTTGTACAAAACTAGGAGGTGCCCGTGGCTTCGCCACGATAATTCTTTTAAAAATTAAAAATTAAGAGTATAATAATTATTAAAACATATTTATTAACACTTGCACGCGAATCATTCATAAACTAAGCCATTAATAATTAATGAAACAGCTAAAATTCCTGCTTTAGAGTACATTCCACGACATGAAAGCGCCCCCTGGGAAAACTATATCAGAATCGATTATGCAGTTCCAAAGAACCTGTGAACACATAATACGTATTGTTTCTCAGCTGTTTATTGACATGAATATGATGTGAATTTTATTTTATCAATTCAGTGTAATTTTCAGAAATTATATAATGTTTCAAGGGAAGGAATGGTTTGTTTGGATTATTATTATCAGCGATATTTCAAGAGATAAAACCATCAATATTTTACAGCTGTTGCCCCCGGCTTCGCCCGCCATTACTCATTGACTCCAGGATTTGTAAGAAAATTACACTGGTAGATTATTAAAAATGTTTGTGGTTCAGAGCTATGAAAATTGTAAGTAAAAATAAAATTAGAATATTTGTTCATTGTGTTCATTTCACTTAGGCCTTATATAATAAAGAAACGGTTTTCCTTCCTAATTTTGTAGTCGTCATGAAAGTTTAGACTGCGAGAGACGAACATCGCCGAGTATACCCGATGTCTCACGAAGCGGGCGAGCAAGCACGCTATTTAGGGCCGTTGAATTGTATAAGAGTAGATAGATGGGTTCATTTCAGAGTCCTGAAAGTCATACAGGGTCTGTATTTTAAGTAATGAAAATAAATCCAGAAAGCAAATCTATTACAGATATCGCTACAAACCTTTAGTGGTCTTCAAAGTATGCTCCTTGAGCATCAACACACTTCTGCAAGCGAGTTTTCCACGCTGCGTACGCTCCCTGAAAATCAGCAACTGGAACAGCCTTCAGAGCACGCATGCAAGCCGCTTTGACAGCATCCAGGGTTCCATGGTGGTGTCCTTTCAGGGCATTTTTCACACTGGGAAAGAGGAAAAAGTCTGCAGGGGCAAGGTTGGGCTGTAGGGAGGCTGAGGAATCGTTGTGATGCAGTTTTCATCAGGTGCTCTGTAACCACGAACAGGGCCGTAGCTAGGCGGTGACAAGATGTGCCCCCGCCAAGGGCGCAGGTACAAAGAGGGCGCAAAATTAATCATGAAAAATACCACCTTTTTTTAGACTGGTGCAATTTATCAAGCAATAAAAATTCTGGATTTTATGATTTAATTATTCTTGAAGTAGTTCAGTCGTCTGAAAATAAGGTTTTAGTACCTTGAAAGGCCAACACTTAGTTCATTTCAAATTGTGGTTTAGGTTTTCTTTGATAATAACAGTGTTTTTATATTACAGTAATAAATAATTTTACAGAAAATTAAAAAAATTGTTGAGACTTCCCAGTATTGGAGGGCGCAGATTTGTCTAACTCGCCAAGGGCGCAGAAGGGCCTTGCTACGGCCCTGACGACGAAGCAGGTGTGAGATGGCGCATTGTCGTGATGGATCTTCCAATCGGCGGCAATTTCTGGTCGCACTCGGTTGACCCGTCTCTTCAATCTTTTTAACACTTTCACGTAGAAGGCGCCATTGACTGTCTGTCCTTCAGGTACAAATTCCGAGTGGACCACACCTTTCTCGTCGGAAAAAACAATCAGCAATGCTTTGATTCTGTACCGATATCTGCAATAAATTTTGTTTTCTGGATTTATTCTCATTACTTAAAATACAGATCCTGTATGTACAGCCCATGCTTAGGCCTATGGTAGGGTAAGTTACGTGGGTGCACGCATACGATTTGTCTCCTTACTGACAACTGTAATAGTGTTCGGGTACTGTCGTTCCTAGATAATTATGCACGCGTGGCAAACACGGCTGAGATAACGTGATTTAATCAAGACATGCAACGCTCTGTAGTCCCAGATAGTGCATCTGTTCCTGATAACAGATCTAGGTAAATTAAACTTTGTTCTTACAACACGCGTGCATAAAATACTCTCATTTCTTGATATGATTGATGTAGATAGACTATATATTTATGCTTCCACAGATTATTTATTTATTTGTGTATTTATACTGCCGAAGTTAAGGCCATAAGGCTTTTTCTTCCACTTCACCAGTAAAACTATACATATTACAAATAATACTAGACTTTATAAATTTGATATTAAAACTAAACATGCTACAGTCAATAAAAATTACAAGGATTGAATTAGAAGTTTGATAAACTAAACTAAAACAAAACTAATGACTAATGAAATGTATATTCAATTTATTTCTAAATTGTGGTATATTCGACAGTCTCTGATAGGGCCTATGACTGACTGACTGACTGACTGACTTGTTCCTGTAACCCCTATGGTGGGGCATAGGGCTTCCAAGTTTAGGTTTCATTACGTATACTAATTTTCTTACGCTTATTTTCCGAGAGAGGGCTGAGGGACAGGTGGTAAGCCCATCGCCTCTCAACCCCCATACGGAAGCTAAGGTATTACTTGGACTTGAAAGGGCCGAGAAATTTTGTCCAGAGGCTCTAATTTAGGCTTGGAGTTCTTTTACGTGCCGTAAATCTACGACACGGGGCCCCCAACTTAATGTGCCTCCCGGAGGACTCCCAGGATTTTTACGTCCTGAAAAATCCATGGACCGCGGCCGGGTTTGATCTAGAGGGGTAGGGCCTATGTCGAGGCAACGACTTCCAAAAGCGAAGGATTGACACACTTAAAGATGAAGAAAAGAATGATGTTGTATGTCGGGGAATAAGCAGTAGATTTTGGATATGCGTTCGTGAGGTCGAAAGAAGATTAAAACGAGATTGTAAAAAAGAAGAAGATAACAGTGTTATTAAAGAAAATAGGAGAATGGGTCATTCTTCGTTGCTTGAGGCGCATCCATTACAAGATTTGAAAAGACGGTAGGCCTATCACATGGTCAGATTGCCAGAGAATATTTAGAAGAAAAAATTCTTTCACACCGGGATCGATCCAGAGACCTTGGGCTTTCCGTACCGACTGAGGTAGCCAGAGTTCTGAGGCACTGTTAATGTAACCTCTCCGATTATATTATATAAAAAAATAATTAGGGTAAAATGCCATAAATCTTCTACCTGGAGCAATTTTTATGATACCGTCCTATAAATTATAAAATTATTCAAACTACTTTAAAAACTAATTAATACAACTACAACCGAACGAGGTGGCCGAGATACCAGCGCCTTGGGCTCGAATTCGAGAGGCCTTGAGTTCTAACCCATGGCCGTGATCTGGGGCAGTTCCAGGAATACATTTTAACATGTTTTAAAAATTCTACGTTTAACGTTGACTTAAAAGGTGTTAAAAATTACGCCAATTTTAAGACTAAGAAGTAGACAACAAATTAAGAGATAATTAATTGTATAAAATAGTACCGTAAAAAAGTACAAGGTGACAAGCAGCAAAGGCTGAAATTAGTGTTTTTTTTTCCTCCAAGAATAATATTAATAATTAGGGCAACGCATTTAATGATCAAAAATAGCGAAAAAATGCATTTATGACCTAAAAATGTTTTTAAATGATACACAGTTTAAAAAATGACAAGAAATTATCCTTTATTAGTTATATTAGTTTTTTAAACTAATGTGTTCATTTTAGAGAGCAGTATCATTCATCATAATTACGTACTTACTTACTCAATGGCAATAGACAGTTCCTCAACAAGCTAAAGGAATATTATCTAATTTATGGAACCCGAAGGTTCATTGCCGCGCTTACCTGAGCCCGCCATTCAACCCTATTCTGTGGTTACTCCATCCAACCATCCCTCGCAAATCCTACTTCCCTTAAATCTATTCTAATATTGTCCTCCCACCTACGTCTAGGTCTTCCAAGTGGTCTTTTTTCTTCGGGTCTCCCAGTCAATACTTTTGAGATAAGTCTTTCCTCCCCAATGCGTGCAACATTTCCAGCCCATTTCATCCTTCGCGATTTAATTACCCTTACTATATCTGAATAGAGCATTATATTAAATTTACAATATAATACTCATTTTGTTACTAACGAAGAAAGTAAATGCTACTTGGGTACGTGGATATGTGCCGTTTAAATGAATGCAATAACTTTAAATTAAATTGAACGACAAAGACGTGGCAGAGATTCTCAAATGAAAATGATTCTCTATTGTCTGGAAGTAATTATCTGCATTGTATATGGACATCTTCTCTCGAACTCCACTGAAGCAGTTTGTGCATTTCTCTGGATTTACTTCACAGTCAAATTCATTAATGTAATACTTCATGGGAAAAAAGAACGTCGAAAATGAAATAAAAATACCCAAACATGACATATCTCTTGAAAATGACGAAAAATAAAAAATAATGCCATAACAAATTGCCCTTATTTAGTAAATTAATTAATACACATTTGTATAGGCCTATATTGTAGCTATCTCTTAATAGTCATAGACCTATAAAAGAGATGCATAATCATCAGATACCTTGCTTTAGTAATAATATTCAGGGCCTGGATTTTGATAAGCTAAAAATACTTAAACATGAGCTATATAATGGTCGTGAAATAATAATAAAAGACTAAAAGTAAAGAAGACCCAAAAATTTGTATGAAATTATTAGTTTATTCATAAGATTTGTGCTTAATCTACATTTATGTTGTTGACCCAATTATAGGAATGTAATTAGTTAAATACATACAGTTAAATGCAAACAGCAAACACCGTCTTTCTACATACAGATTAAAATTATAACAAGATTTATGCATATTTAGAGTTAGTGGGCTATTGTGTGAGTTCCCTGTAAAGGCCATAGAGGCCCAGAGGGTTCCAGGAGGTTGAGACTCCCAGATTTTAGGCACGCGGCACGTGAAGGTGGTAAGGTTGTCAGCCTTACGCACCGGCCGAGTGGGTTATTGAATGTAATTAAATTCACAAACACTCTATAGGCCTATAATGCAAAAAACAACACAAAATGAGATGATAATGACTTTGAATTTTAAAAAATATTACCTAAAATATGAAATGGAGGGGAAAAGGACCGTAAAATGGCTAAAAATGACCCAATCATAAATTCTTTTTTTTAAATAACATAAAAATAAAAAATAGAGAATAATGACCAAGAAATGACCCAAAAATTACAATTTTTATGTCCGCCGCCATGGGTGTATAGGTAGCATACTTGCCTTTTACCCTGGCGGTCCAGATTCGATTCCCGGCCGGGTAGTGGCTTTTTCAGTAATGAAAAATCCCAGGATTCAGGACTGGACACCACCCAGGACAATCATAGGCTATGTTTAAAAAAAATCTAATCTAATCTAATCTACCATTTTATAATCTAGGAGTCATTATCAGAATATCTGCACTAAAGTATTTTTCAAATGGGAAGCGTTTAGTTCTTCCTCTTGCTTAGATACGCGGCCCAATCAGAGACGGCGAGACGGAAGGAAGACCCTTCCTGATAGCGGTACTGCTTTAGCTCGTACACGTGATTGGCGGTGAAGGAAAACGCTTCCCATTTGAAAATTACTTGTAGTGGACAATGTCCATGATGTAGCAGTAAAAAATGACGTGTCACGAAAATCCGAGTCCTGATAATAATATTGTCCTCGGTTTCATCTAGTCAACTTCGCAGTCCAAGGCGGCTAGTTTCGAAGCCATGAACCAATGGATCGGTAAATTAAATAGCCTGCCTGCAGTGCAAAACTGAACTAATCTTAAAGACGTGCTTGTAAAATGTACAGAACGTTTGAATGCTATTCTCACTACACTGTAGCTGCCAGGAAAAAATTGTCATATCAGGAATTTTCTTTGAGCAGAGATTATGTATTTTTCCCAAGAGGAAGTCCCAAGTCCAGAGGATTCAGTAGGAAAAGCACCCAGTTCGCAACACTAGCACATATATCGTTAGTTGATACATAAACACCCCAGTGATAGAACCAATGACGTCAATCCTTGTTTGACTTAGCAGGAACCCAAATATTGTTCTAAATTTAGAATTTGATACTAAGTAATTCTCTCGATTGCTGTACAAAGCAGATATTATGCTGCGGTGGCTTAATAATAAATTAGTCTTGGACTCGCATTCGGGAGGTCCCAGGTTCAAATCCCGTGGCCGGCCAATTTAACATTGGTTTTTTTCATGGTTCCCGCAGTAGTATGTTTACATACCATCACCATTTCATCATGTATCATATCCATTTAAATTATAATCAGTTGAAATTTACTCCATAAAAATACACCAATAATAGAAACAATTGACAGTCAATAGTTCCATGGCCATCTCTACTGTATAGACACGGATCCCGAACTCCTGATATGGCCCCGTAGCTAAAAGGAGTATAAACACAGGTGAATTAAAAAAATAATAATAATAATAATAATAGTAATAATAGTAATAATTTGTTCATTAGGGTTATTCTACATTGCTGTGGATATGTACCTACAATAGTACCGGACACAAAATCACATTATATCAGTGCACGTCATAATTCTCTGTCTTTCAGCGAGGTAAAGCGAGAGATTCCATCTGGCATTGTGAATCGAACACTCGCTAGCTTAGTTGGTAGAGCATTAGCACGGGAAGTCTAAGATCACGGGATCTTATCCCGGTGTTAGAGGATTTTTCCTAAACATTATTCCTAACTTAATTTAAAACCCCCATTTAATGTAGATGTCGTTAACTTTTTTTTAATCCTTTATTTGCTACATGCTCGATTGCATAGCGCAATATTACATGTTTGGTGTGTTAATTACAATCTATGTAGTAAATACTTAGCCTAGATTACAATTTTGTGTAGTGTGTCAAAGTCTATGCTGTTTACAAATTTCTGAAAATATTTTAAGTATTTATTCACTAGTTCTCTTTTGTCTGCTCGCTACTGTCCCCCTAATCTAAGGATGTTTGTTTCTAGTGTTTTTCTTTCATTTTTTAGCACTTCGCACTCCAACAAAATATGATCAATTGTTTGAATGTTTCTATTGCAGATGCAAGTCGGGTCTTCGATTGTTTTGAACCGTTGTAGGTATGCTGCAAGTTTGCAGTGTTCTGTCCTTAACATTTTTATCCGTAATCTACATTGTACAGTAGGCAAGAAGGTTTTTTTTTAAATTCCAGTCTAATAAAATATATCTAATATATGTATTTTTCTTTTGTAGGTAAGCGAAGCAGCTAGATGGTGTTCTTCGCCTAGGCTATACTGTATTTCGAGTAAGTCAACGAATGTTTTTCATTTTGTAATCTTCGCTCGAGGTCCTTCCCCCGCCGAAAGCGAATTTAGTTAAACTTATTTCCTTGTGGAGGGCATATTACAGACTCGACAGCTCTCTGAGGTACCTAATTTATATTTAGTGTTATAAAAGGGCCGGAAAGATTGGTGAAAAGGTTATACTCAACTTTTAAATGTACGGCAAGGAACCCACGGTTTATAATCTTTCCAGCGTGCAGAATGTTTAGGGTCAGGTTTACTATTTATTTGCAATAGCTTCCTTTATTCAGAAGTTACCGGAGAAAAACCTTAACATACAGTAAAAGACATAGAAATCATACATCTCTTCTCTTCTTCTCTCTATATATAAAAGGCTTTGTCCTGACTGACTGAATGACTGACTGATTGACTGAATGACAGGAATCAACGTACAGCCTAAACTATAACAGGTAGAGACTTGGAATTTTGACAGTACCTTCGTTTCATAATGTAGGTGCTCACTAAGAAAGGATTTTGAAAAATTCTGATTCTAAATGCCAAAAATTAAATGTTTTTGAAAATACTTAATCCCTTTTTACATAGAATTATCAATTCCAAATCACAGAATATATTGTTGCCAAATTGTATCAGGTGGGCTTGGAAAAAACAGATGAAATGCACTTTTGACAAATAAGAGAAGTTATCAAAATAATTCATGTTATAAATAAATATTACAGAATGAAATCCACTAAAATAATGGAATCACATAACTTTCTCTACCCTGGACATAGAGAAAACAAAACGAGGTATGGTAATGTGTATATTATTATATTATATCGCAGGTTTTTGGAGAGAAAAGTATGAAAGTGATAATGCTTTATGGTAAAATAAGAGTGGGAAATTTCCCGCCTCGATATTACAATTTTATGTTACAGGAATTTCTGTTTCTTCTTATTTAAACCTCTACCAGGCTTGCTGTGCACTGTACAAGCAATGGGATGCAACATTCTAGATCCTCTATGAGCCATAAAAAACTATATCAAGCGTTTTCTGAGGGAATAGTTTGAGTGTAATAAGTCGTTCTTCCTATTTCAAATGATAAATGCCTATATAAGGACCTAGAATTTAAAAAATCCTTCATAAGCTAATTTCCAATTACAAAATACAAAACCCGGGCGACGCCGGGCCTTTTAAGCTAGTACCCTATAAAATACAACAAAATAAGGAATTAATCATCATCATCGTCTTCATGGTTCCGGTCTCATATTGTGAATTGTTCTTTTCATGTCTTCGGTGGTCGTCCTTCAGTTCTTTTTCCTATTGGTTTATACAGTGAACGCCGCTTAATGTACTCGCGAATAATGTTATCAATCGGGTAATGTTATCACTTTGATGAAGTCCCTTACGGGTTAATACTGATAGCCTACATTGAAAATATGCTTTTTATTGTGATCAAAGATTCGGTTTTTGTTATAACATTTTCCTTTTTGGGGCTTTATATCCTGGTATTGTACGCGATTCAAAGTGTTGTTTTTAAGGATTTCGTTTCTAACTCAAATGGATTATATTGTTTTGGACGTAACGGTACTGTTCCCAGCTCACAGGATGACCTGTTTGAGGGGGTGGAATTACCTAATTTTCTCTTGTAAGCAATAAAACATGTTTCACCCCTCAGTTTAGCTGTTCTTTTGATTTGTGAAAATCACAGTGATGACATGTTGTATGGTTAATATAAAATGAAAAGACTTGAACAGACAGGCGTTATATGTTTTGCTACGCGTTGTTCATCACAGATCAGTAGACTTCCATAAACACTATAAATATATAATATTGTTAATGGATTCCAAAGGGAAAACAGAAAAAATATAAAACTTTTTTATTCATTGCAAAAATAGTTGCTCTATTATGAGTGGTTCAATGATTCACAGTTAAGCCTACGTATTATTTTAAGAACAAATAGCTCTTAATTCTGTTTTTGTACTGTATTATCTTATGTATGAATAAATATCCTAAAATTAATTATTTCGGCTACTGTTATCATTCGGTTAATATTATCAAATTAGCTGCATCTCGAAGTGATCACAGTAAGTGGCGTGCACTGTATTTCATGTTTTGGGGTCCGTTGATCTTCCATTCTTTGAACATGCTGGAAGGAATTTGTTCCATATTCTATAACTTTGTCATTTAAATTAAACATACTTAATTATCTTCTGATTGTCATTGTTTGCGAACCCATGTTTGTTGGAACTTCTTTGCTTCTGTTATCGTATGCTTTCAGAGGTTTCGGTTTGCGCTATTAATTATGATATAAGTACTGATTAAATCATCTTGAGATGCTAATCGTGGAACTAATATTGCAGTGGATTAGAAATTACTGACCTAGCGGTCTTATCTGTCATGTTGGTTACTTGAAAGTTTATCAGGAGATTTGAGATAACATCTTCATGAATCATGTTTGTTGTTGACACTGCTAAAGTATAATGTGTTGTTACTGAGTAAAGTCTCTTCCCCGATCCCTCAGTCGTTGTTGGGCGCCAAAGTAAGTTGGGTACTTTGAGTATTCCTTCAGTATGTTAGGTCTCTTGCCTAGAAGTCCATTCCGTCACAGAATATGATAATTGATAAAACCTTTTATCACAAATGTATATGATCACATGTAAGATATTTAGTATATTACACCATATCAAATCTTTTATCATATTTCTGAATTAATGGGTCTACAACAAATCAATGTTCTATGATAAAATACTTTGTGGACGATTAGTAACGACACTTGAAAGTAGGGATTGGTCGATACCAGATTTTCTCGATACTCGATACCGATACATGATTTTTTCCTCGATACTCGATACTTCGATACTCGATACCTTCAACATTTCCAGTTTCAATAAATAGGTGCATTAAAAATTAAAATTTGAGAGAACTAATTTTTAAGGAGACTTGACACGAATAAATTTTCATTTTTCGCGATTTTCTCGAAAATGGCTTTAACGGGTTTCTTTAAATTTTGCACATGGGTTCCTTACATAAAAAGCTAAAACTTTTATTCGAAACATTTTTTCGAAAAAGTTATCTGAAGGGTAGTTATAACCTATCCTCTCTGAGTATGCGTTCTTTGCAACAGGGTCTCTTGTTCTATATCAGAATGTGAAGTGGAAAAAATGTATTGGTCAAGCTTCAAGTAAAGAAAGTTACGAGAGTACATTAATAAGATTTTATTTGGGTTATGTATCCTTCTGATACATAAAAAAAACTGATAGAAAAAAACTGATGAGATGCTACGTTTGGAGTGTAGCTTTGTATGGAGCCGAAACATGGACACTCAGGAAAAGAGAAAAGAAATATCTGGAGAGCTTCGAGATGTGGTGTTGGAGGAGGATGGAGAGGATTCGATGGACGGATAGAATCACAAATGAAGAAGTTTTAAGAAGAGTGGAAGAAAAGAGACACATCTTGCAAGATGTGAGAGTGAGAAAAGCCAACTGGATGGGACACATTATGAGAAGAAGAGGACTCTTGCTAGATGCCATAGAAGGAAAGAGAAGACTAGGAAGAAGAAGAATTGAGATACTGGATGACATCAAGAAGAAAAGAAATTATGGAGAGTTAAAGGATGCAGCAGAAAATAAAAGGAGCTGGAAAATGGAATTTTACATGAGTGTAGACCTGCCGCAAGGCTAGTATATGAAAGGTTGCCTCGTTCCCGTAAGAGCTGTGGGGAGAGTCCTACACTGCTGTGTGACGTCACCCACAGCCCGCGCGAGAATTAAGCAGCTACATACAATGGTAATGATGGGAAGAAATAACACGAAAACATCATCGTTTTACCAACAATAGGCCCCTAATACATGTTTCCGATGTGAAGATAGAATGCATACGACCCTGCATATAAAGAGGATTTAACACAAATTAAAATAAATATTTAATACAGGTACAAATAAGAATTGTTCAGCTTTACGAAGTTAGGAAAAAGTTTGTCTGACTGAGAAAAAAAAGTATTGTGTCTATAGCTCAGATTATGCTTGAAAGGTTTTTAATTTTATGATTACTTATTCCAGGTAAATTAGTCTAATTTATGGAAGGAGACTTGAAAAGAATAGACTTTTGCATATTTTGCGATATTCGTCTTGACTAATTTCTCAATTAGATTGTATATTTTCTATATTTATTTATTTTACATGAAATTAAGTTAAATTAAACATCTATAAGATGAACCAATACACTTAAGATTGCAATGTATTTGACACAATTTAATTACAGAGCGTGTAATCGTAGATACTAAACAATTATTAAAACCAAAGAAGAATAGAAGTTTTAAAAGTTAACAGCTTGGAATAATGCTTTCCAGAGACAAAAAACTGGAAGATTTAGCCAAATAAAATGTGCGCACGGAATGACTATTATATTATAAACTGGAAGATGTATATTATTATATTATAAAACTGGAAGATGTAGCCAAATAAAATATGCGCACGGAATAACAATTAATATATTACAAACCAGTCTGTGTACTGTTTGTAGAACATTTTGAAATAAACATTTACAAATGATTCAAAGTGATCACGTCATAAATGTTAACAGGTATATCTTTAAATGTATACCGACCGACAGCATTTAAATGGTCGAACAATCCAAGACTCAATACTGAGTAACTTAGTAATATTTTTCAAGTAAAAATGGATTTTAAGACGCGCTTATAATAAAATAATAATAAAAGCGTCATAAACTCACCTTCAGTAGGAAATTGGCTTCTAGGTTTCCATTTTTTTGCTGTTAACAACAGATCCATTGTTGAATATTCTCCCCCCCCCCCCCCCAGTGAGCGAGGCCCAGCTGGTTTATGGGTATATACTTGTAGTTAATCGGTTTCTGAAATATGTTTTATTAGGGGAGTCCATCCCGGCCGGGTCGGGGATTTTTCAGTAGTGAAAAATCCCTTTCCCGGGTTCAGGACTGGGTAGGTTAAGTCTTAGGTTAAGATAATGCACATTGTGCGCGATTCCTTAATAATAAATAAAATGTTCAAGGATTTTACTGGAAAAGAGCATTCCTTTCCTCTGCATGGGATGAAAGTATTTTAATACTCGAAGCACTATTATTTCACAATAAAACACACAATCACTCCCTATTTTTGTTGTTGATAAAGTGCCTCAATAAAAGATTTTCTGCCTGTCTGCTGGTGTCTATAAATAAAATGGACAGGCCCTTTAAGTTTCTATTGGAAATGTGAATGAATGTAGATTTATTTACAGAAGGGTAAACTTGCCTCTGCGAGACAAAAAAAATCGTAGTATACTTCCCATTTTCTTAGTCATAACCAAACAGAGTTGTAAAAGTACCCCAATAAATTTAAAGAGAGATCCCTTGCCAGAGAAATGTAGGGTTTCTGTGTGTTTTCTTTATTTTGTGATCCACAGTATGTTTTACAGAAACCAGCCGCTTAAATATTTTAATTTGTTTCAAACGTCTCATTATATTTTGTTACAGCTTATTCATTTGAGGTCTGAGCACTCAGAAGTGGTCTCTCTATTAAGCCATAACCCCTGTAAGATCATATGTAGTATATCTTTACAGATACATGTATTATTGTAGTTAAAAATAAGTTTTATTCCCATCATTTCCATTGTGTGTAGCTGTTTAAATCCTGTGCAGGGCTACGGGCCACGTCACATTCCTCGTGCTCAACACGCATGCGCGTCGAACGAGACAACCTTCCATATACTAGCCTTGGACCTGCCCTAAGGCAGAAGTACCATGAATGAATGAATGAAATCCTTCTGGGATGCGATGTGATGTGGTAAAAACATTCTCTTAATTTTGACAACCAATTTACATGAAGAGAATGTCATACATAATAATTATATTATTATATGAGGCTAACTTTTATTTGGGCAGAGGAAATTATGTGAATTTCACATTTTTCCATATAGAGTGGTAGTAAAATAAAATAATGTCGTAGCCTTGTTTTAATGTTAAATCCTCACGAAGACACGCAACCCAGACATGAATACTCAACATGGAACTTCATGGGGAAAGAAGCTGTATTTTCACTGAATTCCATGTCAGTGTATACTCTACAGCTTCTCTATGACCCTTGGCCTTGATTTGAACCATATGTTATCTTCTCGTGGTCCATGCTACTGAAGGCTGCATTCATTAGGAATAATTGTTCAATTTCAACTTGCTAACATAGGCTTTAAATACAATACAATGTAAGAACAAACTTTGCTACCGAATCTCACATTCTGGACGTCTTGAGTTCGAATCCCTGGCTAGCCAAACTAATGTTTTCTTTTCAGTCTGTAAGGCTGAGCTGAATAGTTCATCTCCTTCGTTCCATGCCTTCACTTCTGTTATACTCAAATACGCTTTACAGGAATTTCCATGAAACTTGGTATTCGCGTTTATAACGCCCATGGGAAGAAGCCTGTTGATATTAGACCAAATCGGTTGACTGGTACCGGAGTAATGCCCAATTTAATGTATTTTATCTTAATATATATTATTAGAAAGAATTTATCAAATGAATCGACACATGCTAAAAGGGCCTCAGTCCAAGCAACCCAGTTTGGAGAAAAACGAAAAAAAAATCTTCCTAAGCAACCCTAATTTTTTTAAAACTAATTATCTTTGCTGGAAGGTATTACCTCAACGTTACCCTTTTTTACTATATTAACATTTTTACATGAGAACCTTTTAGCGTATAAAATGCCATTTTCATGCATAACTCAGTTTGCCATTTTTTGTGACTGAGGCCCTTTTAGCATGTGCCGATTCAAATGCAAATCAATTATCATGAGAACATATTGTTTTGCAGTGTTCATATAGGGCTTTGGAAGTTGCAATATAATTACCTTTGACAAATAACACTACACACATATTCCTTCACATATGCTTTTCAAACAAGACCTTTGTTCTTCCGTAAGCCCTGCTTAATGAGTCGATCTGGAGCTTGAACTCGGAAATCGATTAAAAAATAACCTATTTTCTGCATATTATCACAATTGCAATTATCGCTGATTAAAGAAAAGCATTCTGACACTTGGTTATATCAGTTCACCTGGTGTATTCTATTTAGAAATTGCAAAGGCAAGGATTAAAAATCAATGATGGGATGCAATTTAGTACAGCTATTGCAGGGCTTTAAATGTAACATAATTTCCAGCACTTGGAAGTGCTTTAGAGTTCTAAAAATGTCTCAGGCAAGGTGTTAATGAGAGCAGGAGTGAGGAAGTGCAAGAGCGAGAAAGTAAGTTTGAGGAAGCAAGAGAGAATAAGAGAGGCAAGAGGGAAAGTGAAAGAGAAGTGGGAGAGAGCAAAATGCAATAAGGAGGGCAAGACATTTGATGATTTTGCATCTTTTTTATATGAATTTTAAAAGAGAGCTCAAATATAAATAAATGTATATCATGAAATAATTGATTAAATAGGGCAATTTGTTTTTGCATTATTTGCTTTATTTTGCATTTTTCATTTTCAACAGATAGGTCATTTTTTGGCAATTTTTAGGTCATGTTTCAGTGGAGGTAGACAGGAATCTCTCCATGTACAAATCTGACAACAGACAATCGTTTTTATTTGAGGATCTCCGTTAAGTATTCATGGTTCATTTTAATTCAGGTTTGTTGTAAATACCATAGCAGTTTGTCTTTTTCTTTCTTTTTAAAAGGTACATATTTGCTAGGGGCAATTTGATGGGCATGCCAGTTGAGTAGAATTTCATTTTCGCTAAGGGTGTCCAAGTAGCCTATTATAAATTTACTTACTTCTTTAGTAACAAAATAAGTGTGTTTTATAATGTAAATTCATACATAACGCACTGTCATAAATTATTTTTAGCAATTCATTACTTTAAAAAACTAATTATAAGTGATAATTGTAAATTAATTGGTCTATTTTTTAATTTGGGTAATTTTTTCACTATTTTTAGGTCATATGCATTTTTTATTTTTCATTTTTTCACTAGTTTATGGTCATTAAATGCCTTTCCCAGCCATAAGAAAATGGTAGAGATGAAGAGAGAATAGACTTAAAAAGAAATTGTTCATTTGCAATTTATTAAACGTCTTACTTCGTTCGTACAAACCCGTCCATGGTCGCTTCGAAGAATTTCCTCAAAACTTATATAAACTTGTTGTTAATCTCTCTTTTTTTGCATGCGAAGACCCAGACTATCTGCATGCAGACTGTGTGCGAATATACAATTAATATGTGTCGGTATCGCAGTCAATTCTGGGAATTGGCGGGCGAGCCAGCACGTAGTCCCTATCAAACTCGTTAAACTGCTTCTATGTCCTACAAGGTAGCATTAAACTGCGATAATCTAGGAGAGAGTGTGTGAATGGTAGCAAAGTGTTTGCAATAGTCGATATAACGACGCAAGTTTTAATGGTTTGGTAAAAAATGGGGTAAAATGATTAAAAAAAAGAGTGCGTGGAACTCCACGCGACAGAAGTAAAACTTTATTTTATTTTTTATTTTTCCAATTTTTGATTACAATATGGGTCTTTCATTTTTACATTATTAGACTTTTTAATATTGGGTTTTTGGACTTTTTGGATTTTGGACTTTTTAATTTTGGATTTTTTAATTTTTAATTTTGGATTTTTTAAATTTTCGATCTTTGAATTGTTTATTTTTTATTTTATTATTTATTAAATTTTGAATTTTTGGATGTTATAATTTATAATTTTTTGTTTTTTTAAATTTTGGAAATTTGTATTTTTTAATTTTGGATTTTTAGTTTTGGATTTGCGCGGTAATGAACCTCCGGGTTCCATAAAATAGATAATATACCTTTAGATTGCTTAGGAATTGTCTATAGCCTTTGAGGAAGTAAGGTCTGAAAAATTTCCTTTGATTACTCCTAATCATTGAGTTGATTGTTTTCTGTGCAGTCCGCACCGAAACAAGTAAGGGTGTGACTGATGTCGTGACTGATTGTGACTGATTTCGTGACGGTTTTAGTGTGACTTATTTTCCATATTTACCCTCTACCGCCACTAAAGAAGTTTTACTTCAAAAATAACTATTCAACTATATTACAGTATTTCAATAACCCTGAATTATCACACAGACGAAATTGTCATGCATTGTTGTTTTTATACAAATTACTTAATAACGAAATAGATGATATTAATATTCTCAAAGAAATATCGTATTATGTTCCACGTTATACTTACTCATTGGCAATAGATTATTCCTAAGCAAGCTAAAGGAATATTATCTATTTTATGGAACCCGAAGGTTCATTGCCGCGCTTACTTGAGCCCGCCATTCAACCCTATTCTGTGCTAACTCCAACCATCCCTCGCAAATCCGACTTCCCTTAAATCTATCCTAATATTGTCCTCACACCTGCGTCTAGGTCTTCCAAGGGGTCTTTTCCCTTCGGGTCTCCCAGTCAATACTTTTGAGATATGTCTTTCCTCCCCCATGTCCAGCCCATTTCATCCTGTGATTTAATTACCCTTACTATATCCGGTGAAGAGTACAGGTTATGAAGCTCGTCGTTATGCACTTTTCTCCAGTCCCCATTTTCATCTCCCTAAGGCCCAAATATTTTCCCAAGCCCCTTGTTTTCGAACACACTCAGATTACGTTCTTCCCGAAGAGTAAGGGACCATGTCTCACATCCATATAATACAACCGGGAGGATAATAGTCTTATAAATTTTTATTTTTAGATTTCTGGAGAGAATACGAGAAGATAAAGAGTTTCTTAACTGCATAAAAACAAGCATTTCCTGATTTGAATCTACAGTTAACTTCTGCCTTAATATTATTTTTGTTTGTAATTGCTCCAGATATTTGAATTTTTCCACTTGTTCGAACGATTTACCGGCTATTCTGATATTTTGCAGCGCAGTATTTTGACGTTTCATGACCATATAGGCCTACATAGTTTTCTCTGTATTAATTTCTAATCCAAATCTCCTAATAAAAGTTGCTTGTCCATGTATTCTCAATACACAGGTAAAATATTTCGGCTTAGGCCTAATTCATTAATACCCGGTAATATTTTTCTTTCATATATAATTTCTTTCATTTAATTAACCGAGTTCTTGCTTCCTTATCTGGTTTAATGTTTCCACGGTTTATTTAATGCACTTTGGTTTTGTTTAATGTTTTTATTTGTTTGCTTATATTTAATGTAGGCTCTATTTTGTTTGTTTTCTTTGATTTCATGAACATTTCATTTTATTTTTTAATTTTGTTTAGTTGATTTGGCATTCTTTGTATTATATTGCAGAATCCACAGCGTAAAATGTTCAGTATTTAAATATTTTCCGGGGGTGGACTCCCAACTTAGGTATTGATTTCTTGTTTACGTTGGCATGCCTTAAGGTGTGGTAAACAAATTTGCTAACTAGTTTTTCAGTGCTAAAATAGCATAAAATATGATTTTCATTAGTTCATTATTTAAAAATGAATAAATTAATGTGACAATGAATAAATAGAATACAGACAAATCCATCTTAACATATTTAGGTACTCGATGCTGTACTTAAAGTGAACGAAGTTAATGTTAATTCCCCACTGTTTACTGGTAGTATTTTCATATTGAGGTAATCCCTTTTATAATTCAATTCTTTTAATAAATTAAAACAGCTAAGAAACATTCATATTGCAGTTTATTAAAGAAACAGTTAATTACAAAAAATACTGTAGTATATGTCCTTATAGGATATGTGAACTGCTATAAATGGGTATACTTCATTTTAATTTTTTATTTTATTTAACCCATTCTAAAAAGCTGTTATAATAATGTTTTAGTTGTTAATTATTTTTATGCAATGTATAAATATTGTTTTGGTTTTAATTACTTTAATTGTACTCTGGATTTATGTTGTTGTAGCTGTAATTGACTGTGCTCCAAACATAACTATACACTGCTGTAATGTATATGGGCATTAAATATTATTATTATTATTATTATAAAGGGGGCGGGAATATTTTCACGGCCTAGGAGTGCTAAATAACTAAATTCTCGCCTTATTAGAAGCATTGTTCCTGCTGTGGCTGAGTCGCGGAAGCTGCAATACGTAAAAGAGGATAGACATCTCTGAGACGTGTGTTGTTTTATTTTTGTTAATGAGAGCTGGAAGCTTCTCATTTTGTTTCGCTCCACTGCGACGACGTCACAGTTTCTGGAATGGGGTCATTCCATGTCAAGTGAACCAATGGAAAAACGTGACCACCTCCGATTTTAGTCATACTTGGTTGTCATGAAGTACCACCTGAGATATGTTGAAGTACAAAATATCAGATTTTTATGTGTTGTAGTTTTCCAGTTATACCCTTCTGAAATATGGAAAAAAACCAAATTTTCTGCATAAGTGCAATCACAAAATGACGCATAAATCAAGCTGGAATTGACATAGATGAGTGGGAAAAGTACCAAAATGTAGCTTATATTATGAGCTTTAATTTGATATGTCACACGAGTACTTTCGAAAAAAAAATATTTTCAAGGTTACCCCCAAAAAATTTGAAAACTGAATTTTTCAAAAACCTATATTTTGAAAATTTTGAAAAAAATCTCACAGAAACATACATATTTCAGCATCATGTCCTACAAGTTTTGTTATGGGATCGAAATGGGATCATATTTTTTTACATTTATAACAAATACTATGCACGCTGGGTAAGAATATATGACACAGGAATATTGCACTTAATTCTAAAATCCATTCCTTTGTCCAGGGAGTTGTTTACCAACATGCATATACCAACTTGTGCAAGTGGTCAAATGGGTATGAGTAAACACAGTCTGCAAGCATGTGAGTCAGCCAGGGAATGCAAGTTGTAACCTGTTGGACCTGGCTTCAGTTGTGCCTTGACTCTCATGCAGTGTGCTTCCTTTCTTCAAAGGCTGTACAAAGACTGTATTGCTGCATGTAAAGTAGTGGGTTCAGTGATTAAAATAGGCATTGTGTATTTCCCCAGTATGGCTGAAAAAGTAAGTGAAACAGCAAAGATTTTCTGCTGCAACCCTTTCAAGAAAGACAGACATCAGGGTGTGAAAAGAAGTGTGAGGCCTGTTACTGACTGGATGTGTGACATGTTTGACACCATTGTGGTAGGTATGAAAATTTGTGACAGTTGTAGGAAAGAACTATCAAAGCAGAAACAGGTTACAGATACAACAGATGACTGTTTAGTACCAGTAGCCAATACCACTAGGCCTACTAATGTTGATGAATCATTTGTAGCTTTAGATGTTACCTTAGAGTACCTTAATAAGTCTCTAAGCTCTCTAGAGGAGTCACCTGTTGCTAAGAGGAAGTTGCAAATGAAATCATACTGTGATAAAAAATACAGTAAAATAAAAAAATGTTTGACAGAAAAGGTACTAACAGCAGCAAGTACAAATACAGAGAAAACTGTTGACCATAAATCAGAATCATGTGAAGTCATTTGTCAGCTAAAAGAAAAGTTTCAAGAAGAAAATATAAGTGTTAGTGAAAAATTGCAAATTTTAACAGTACTACCTAAAAGCTGGTCATGCAGTGAAATACAAAATGAATTTCAGGTTAGCAACAGAATGGCAAGAAAAGCTAAAGCATTGGTGAAAGCGAAGGGTATTCTGGCAACACCAAATCCTAAACCAGGAAAGGTTTTAAATGAATCTGTGATTGAGAAGGTAATAGGGTTCTACAACAGTGATGATGTCAGCCGTCTTATGCCTGGAAAAAAAGATTTTGTTTCTGTGAAAACGGGTGACAGTAGTAGAATTCATGTACAGAAGAGGCTAGTGATGGGCAACTTGAAGGAAGTGTACGAGCTGTTCAAAAACAAAAATCCTACTGATAAGATTGGATTTTCGAAATTTGCTGATTTACGACCTAAACATTGCGTCTTGGCTGGAGGAAGTGGTACCCACACAGTATGCGTTTGTACAGTGCATCAGAATGTTAAATTAATGCTACAAGTGTTGAAATCCAAACAAATTACACTGAATGATGGCACAGATATAAGTAATTATAATTCCTGTTTAGCGAAGTTAATGTGTGAAGAGCCAGGCACAGCATGCCACCTTAATGAATGTCCTTCATGTCCAGGTGTAGATAATTTGAAAGATGAGTTACAGTTGCTGCTAGATAATGAACTGGTGGACAACATTACATACAAGCAGTGGGTTTCTGTTGACAGATGTAATTTAGTAACCTTCATCAAAACTGCAGATGAGTTTATAGAAACTTTGTGTGAACAGTTGTTGATTTTGAAGAGACATTCTTTTATTGCAAGAAGACAGGCAGAATATTATAATCACTTGAAGCAGAATATTGGAGTAAATGAAGCTGTGGTATGTATGGACTTTGCAGAAAATTATTCGTTTGTACTACAGGATGAAGCCCAGTCTTTTCATTGGAACAATGATCAAGCAACTATTTTTCCTATAGCAGTCTACTACAATGATCATAATATACACTACAAAAGTATTGTATGTATCTCTGAATGTCTACAGCATGACACCACTGCTGTTCATTTATTCCAGAAAAGGCTTATCTCTCATTTGAAGTTGGAAGTAATTAGAGATTTGAAAAAAATTTACTACTTCTCAGATGGTGCAGCTGCGCAATTTAAAAACAGAAAAAACTTTTCAAACTTATGCCACCATGTTCATGATTTTGGAATTGAGGCAGAGTGGCATTTCTATGCAACAGCCCATGGGAAAGGAGTATGTGACGGTCTGGGTGGTACTGTGAAAAGACTTGCAGGAAAGGCAAGCCTACAGCGGCCATACGAGCATCAAATCATGACACCAGCACAGCTGTTTACATGGAGTGAGGAAAACATCGACTCCATGCAGTTCTTCTTCTTCAATGAAGCACAATACAACAAAGAGGAAAAAATACTTGCAGACAGATTTCTGTCTACAAAAGCAATACCAGGCACACAGAAGTTCCACAGTTTCATCCCATTGTCAGATAAAGTGTTGTTGACAAAGGTATTTTCAAGAAGTGAACAGTCATCCACTTTTTCAGTGTTAGGACCACGTGTGCAACAGAGGCTGAAGCTAGCAAAGTAAAAGGATATGTTACATGTGAGAACAACAATCATTGGTGGCTTGGTGTAGTTGTGGACAAAAATGAGACAGCACAGATAGTGGAACTGATGTTTCTGCACCCTGCAGGTCCTTCTCCATCATTTACTTTCAAAAGTGACTGTCCAAATAAACTGACTGTGCCTCTCTCTCAGATCCTCACCCTTGTGCAACCTACATGTCCCACTGGCCGTAGTTATTACCTCTCGAAGGAAGAGATGGATGCGGCAACCATGGCTCTAGAAAATTACTGTAGACAATAAATTCACGTTTTTGTCATTGAAGAAGGGAAGGTAACATGTTTTCTGTAAGTTTTTCTTTTTGATTGTAATGAAATTTTAGAATTAAGTGCAAGATTACGGTGCCATATATTCTTACCCAGCGTGCATAGTATTTGTTATAAATGTAAAAAAATATGATCCCATTTCGATCCCATAACAAAACTTGTAGGACATGATGCTGAAATATGTATGTTTCTGTGAGATTTTTTTCAAAATTTTCAAAATATAGGTTTTTGAAAAATTCAGTTTTCAAATTTTTTGGGGGTAACCTTGAAAATATTTTTTTTTCGAAAGTACTCGTGTGACATATCAAATTAAAGCTCATAATATAAGCTACATTTTGGTACTTTTCCCACTCATCTATGTCAATTCCAGCTTGATTTATGCGTCATTTTGTGATTGCACTTATGCAGAAAATTTGTTTTTTTTCCATATTTCAGAAGGGTATAACTGGAAAACTACAACACATAAAAATCTGATATTTTGCACTTTAACATATCTCAGGTGGTACTTCATGACAACCAAGTATGACTAAAATCGGAGATGGTCATGTTCAAAATTGACAAAAAATTGGTTCACTTGACATGGAATGACCCAATGTGCCCCTTGTATTGGTCAAAGAGCGGCTGTCTCTTCACAACTGTTTCTTTTATACAGTAACTTACTGTAAGATCTGTCGTTTCCTTGGCTTAAGAACGTTTCTCGGATTATCAGCCAGGTATGCAGGTCAATGATTCCCGTCGTTACATTTGGGTATTCTCTTATTTGATTCTTCGGAGATGACAGGTGACGGCGTTCAGGGAGCTCAGGGCTTCTCTTTGCGTTTTAACTATAGCAACGCACATTATACCCGAAGCAAACAGGGATGGCGTGTGGGGACAGGTAGGTTCCTTTACCCGCAAGCACCCTCACATTTACAAGCGCAGGGGATTAGGACCGACCGTAATTTCCGCCCCATGGGTCACCTAGGGTCAGATTTATAAAGCTCTGCCAGGTATAGGGGCTTACCCATACCCAGCTGGCAGGCCCCTTGGAGTTCCGTGTCATGAAACCCCTGCCAGCGGAGGTTCCAGCAGGAGTTCGGATTTTGCAGTGAATGGCAACCCTGTAGATGCATCACAGTTGAGCTAAAATGGCTACTTCATATTGACCAATATGATAGAGAGAAAGTCAGTATAGATTTTCACCAGTTGTATTTTTTAAGAACATTTATGAGGAATACTAAACATTTTCTGAATAAAACCATCTAGTTTTACTATTATAAAAGATTATCTTAATAGTTTCAAGCATAAGAACATTGTATTATTCAAAGTGGATGTTGGCAATATGTTAAGATGGCCGCGCCTATTATCGTCACCTGCTTACGAACTCATTCGGCAGAGGCAGAGGTGAGGGGAAGTCTGCATGCTTTGTTTGCCTTCAAAATCTGAATTGCACCTTAAATTCGCGATCCCTATATTTGTGAAAAGGGTCCTCCATGTCGCTCACGTATAGCTACGACAACATTATTCTCGCTTCCTCGTCATGATTTTTACATAGTTCGCAAACTCCGACATATCGTCAAAGTTGACGCGGGAAGTTCATGCCACGTGGCTTGCAGACGGAAAGCGTGTCGGTGACAGTTCTGGGAGACCGCTAGGGGTTTGCCAGGTAGCAGACTTCTGTCAATCAGCTGCCACCTAGGTAGCAATCAATCAATCAATCTTAGGTTTTTTAATATGTCATTTTATCTTAAAATGTTTGTTATATATCAATTCTACACATAATTACAAGAAAAATGACACCGAACAATGTATAATTTACTTTAATAGGAACATTTTAAACAAATGATGAAATAAGTCACTAAGACGACTCGTGTGAATCATAATTAAATTGGCCCGTCAGATTTATAAAGCTCTGCCAGGTATAGGGGCTTACCCACACCCAGCTGGCAGGCCCCTTGGAGTTCCGTATCGTAATACCTCTGCCAGTGGAGGTTCCAGCAGGAGTTCGGATTCTGCAGTGAATGGCAACCGTGTAGATGCATCACAGTCGAGCTAAAATGGCTACTTCATAGTAACCAATATGATAGGGAGAAAGTCAACATACATTTTCACCAGTTGTATTTTTTAAGAACATTTATGAGGAATACTAAACATTTTCTGAATAAAACCATCTAGTTTTACTATTATAAAAATATTATCGTAATAGTTTTAAGCATAAGAACATTGTATTATTCTAAGTGGATGTTGGCAATATGTTAAGCTGGCCGCGCCTATCATTTCCACCTGCCACGCACGCCTTCGGCAGTAGCACAGGGGAGGGGCCAGCAGGAACTGGTCTTCATTGTTTGTTTACCTTTAAAATCTGAATTGCAACTTAAATTTGCGATCCCTATATTTGTGAAAAGGGTCCTCCATGTCGCTTACATATTGCTACGACAACATTCTTCTCGCTTGCTCGTCTATGATTTTCACATAGTTTGCAAACTCCAGCATATCGTCAAAGTTGACGCGGGAAGTTCGTGCCACGTGGCTTGCAGACGGAAAGCGTGTTGGTGACAGTTCTGGGCATTGAGCTGGAGAAGAACTGGAGTTAGCAGTCCAGCACAGAAAGTGAGGCCAACTGTTTCGACTAGCTCCGCCTGGAAAATATGGCAAGAAGCTATTTGTCTGCTCAGCAAGAAATGTCAAGTAGGCATATATGCCTGAAAATTTATTACGATAGAGTGAACAATACCTTACCTTTAACTCCAAATAATTTATTTTTATCAATACGAATGGTTTTACCCGTGACTTCTCTTTTCATTATGTAAGTCTAACCGACAAATTCGCGCGTATTCAATACAACATTTATTACTAGGGCCCAGATTCTTATGTTTTAAACTATTTATTCCTTGCTAGTTAAGTGTGATATTTTAATATAATTATTCATTGTCATGAGTTACGTTAAATTAATATTATTTTGACATGTTTAGAAATTGAAACATATTTGATATTTGATATTTGATAACACTTTTAGGCAGTACCAACTGCAATCGGTCACATTAGCTATTTACATTAATACACATCTTTAAGAACCTAAGCTATGAATATTTACAATCTTACAAACTTAATTACATTAGTCAAAATTATTATTCAAAGTTATACTAATGCCATAACCCAAGTGACACTAAATGAACAAAATATACTTACAGATTACACATGTAATTGCTTACACTAAGTTGCTCTATTCTATTTTTAAATCTGATTCTAAGTGTTCTTTAACATTATAAACATTTTTAAAGCTAAGAATATAGTTTTTTTTGTGAAAACAAAGTTGGGGACATTTCTTGAAGTTTATATGGTAATTTGTTATACAGTATAATGTTGTCCCAAATTTATTTTGATTTCTGGTCTGATAAATAAGCATTTCCGTGTTTGATAGCTTTTTATGCAATATTTTACTAATGACAAGACATAAAAAATATACAAATTTATTATTGTTAGTAAGCCTGTCTCAATAAATAGTGGTTTGCAATGCTCTAATTTTTTAGCATTGGTTATTATTCTAATTGCTTTTTTATGGATAACTAATACTTGATTAATTCCTACGCCATTTCCCCATAGGCTAAGACTAGATCACACCTTATTATGCTCTGAAAAAATTCATAATAGGCAGTCTTTACATAATCTGAAGATACTTACTTTCTTACTCACTCAATGGCAATAGATAATTCCTAAGCAAGCTAAATGAATATTATCTGTTTTATGGAACCCGAAGGTTCATTGCAGCGCTTACTTGAGTCCGCCATTCAACCCTATTCTGCGCTAACTCAATCCAACCATCACTCGCAAATCCTACTTCCCTTGAATCTATCCTAATATTGTCCTCCCACCTGCGTCTAGGTCTTTCAAGTGGTCTATTCCTTTCGGGTCTCCCCGTCAATATTTTTTAAATATGTCTTTCTTCCCCCATGCGTGAAACATGCCCAGCCCATTTCATCCTCCATGATTTAATTAGCTTTACTATATCCGGTGACGAGTACAGACTATGAAGCTCGTCATCAAGCCGTTTTCTCCAGTCCCCATTTTCATCTCTCTTAGGCCAAATATCTTCCTAAGCACCCTGTTTTCGAACACTTTCAGATTTTGTTCTTCGCGAAGAGTAAGCGACCATGTCTCATGTAATACAACCGGCAGGATAATTGTATTATAAATTTTTATTTTTGGATTTGTCGACATTAGACGAGAAGATAAGAATTTCTTACGTGCATAAAAACTAGCGTTTTCTGATTTGTGTCTACACTTAAATTCGGCCTTAATATTATTTGTGTCTGTAATTATTGCTCCCAGATAAACAATTCTTTAATCTACTTATTAAATAGATTACACATGAGAGCCTTTTACAAATACTTCTATAGGCCTATTGTTCTACTTCAAGTACTGAGAAGACCTTTTGTGCCTTGTTACCCCCACACAATAGGGGACTACACCTCCTGTCAATCATGCATCATTGTTCGACTGTTATGTTAAGTTGCCTGCCGTATTGCAATATCGTAAATTTCTTTCATATGTTTCCAGAGGTGGACTCATAGATCCATCCGACGATGCATTTTTTATTATACAATACACTGAGAAGGCATTTCAGCAGTACATCTTTCATCAAAACATGATGAAAATTAAAAACATTGACAAGTTAATTACTTGTTCTTTAATTAATAACATTATTGAAATGAGAAATTCTTCATTTTTTTCTTCTCACCCCCAAGGGAAGAATTTGGATGTGAAGATACACATGAAATGCAATTAACAAAAACAATAATTAAGATGTACTTGAGTATAAGATTAAAATCCTACGGAAAGAAGTACACATTGAAAGTGGCAAAAGGAAATGCCACTTCCATAAGAAGTAAATTGACTAAACAAATTCTGTTTCACATGTTTAAGCCAATGAACCTATCAAGGTATTAGATATCCCTTGTAGCCTACTTGTACATAATGTATGTTTATGTATCCTATTTATTTGTAGCAACATTTTCATAAATTGATTTAAATATTATTAGTATCGCTGTGTTGATTTGTGTAATTATGTTTTTTTAACTGTATCATATTGTAACATATACACTGTTAACAATATATAATGTATTATTGTAATCTTAGGTAACGTCCTTGTACAGTTTTATACTAGTAAAACAGTTGTCATTACCTGAAACTTGTTTCTTTCATTGAGCTGAAATTTTAAAATGATGCAAGTGCAATTGCCATAACTTTTTTAAATAAAATATTGCGCATGCACCACATGTGCTAATCTAAGTTAATCAGTTTCAATCATTGCCTACCTCAGCTCATCCTTTTATGCAAAACTAAGTCTTTCCATTGTTGTGTTTTTTATTGGTTCTTCGATTTTTCCATGCATTGCCATCCTACCTGAATTATGATATAGGCCTATCCTAAAAATTGCTAACATCTGGATTAAGGATTAATTACTAACTATGATATTAAACGTTATTATCACAGTAAAATACACTTAAAATGAATGATGACGGTTTTGAAGTAGAACAATAATTTCTAAAGATTTCAACGTAATACTAATTTAATGTAATAAGTGTAGTATTGAATGCACGCTATTTTGTCTGTTAGGCCTACATGTATGGAAACGACAGAAGTCACTGGTAAAAACATAGTATTAATATTAATCTTATAATGACATACTTTAAATTATATTTATATTAATTATTCTTATAATGCATGCAAGAAGAACTATCTTACAATGATCCGTCAACAACATCTTCAATTTCCAAACCAAACATGTGATAATTCCATACAAGAAAGGCGATTTGACGTTTCGTATTGAGCAGACAAATAGTTTCTTGCCATAGTTTCCGGGCGAGACTAGTCGAAAAAGTGGCCTCACTTCATAGTACAGGGGAAAGGCTGTAGTGCTAACTCCAGGTATAAATGGAGCTCAATGGTTCTGGGAGACCGCTAGGGGTTTGCCAGGTAGCAGACCTCTCTCGATCGCTGCCACCTAGCTAGGTAAGCATGCTTACTTGGGGGAGGACTATAGATTCGGCGGTAAGACGACTCGTGTGAATCATAATTAAATTGGCCATGCTTAGAATAAGGAAAGTTAAAGTTTATTTGAGTTTTGTATTCTTCGGGGGTTGCGATTCTCTTCATTTTTACAATAAGTTTACATGAAAACCATACGTAATATCAGGCAAAACTTTTATTTGGGCAGAGGAAGTTATGTGTTTCACGTCAGATATTTTACGTGAGATTCTTTGGGGCTTGCTTTAATTTTTTTTTTAAATTATTATATATACTGTACTTTCTGTTTATTAAATGTTTTTACGCAGAAAATTAAAAGTTAAAAAAGACGCAAGTATGAAGAAGAAAAAAAAAAGAGTGCGTCGAACGCCACGCGACAGAAGTAAAACTTTATTTCAATTTTTGATTGTTGGATTTTTTCAATTTTGCATTATTGGTCTTTTTAATATTGGGTTTTTGGCCTTTTTTAATTTTGGGTTTTGAACTTTTTAATTTTGGATTTTTGAATTTTGAATTTTTTAAATTTTCGATCTTTGAATTGTTTGTTTTTTTATTTTTTAAATTTTTGATTTTTGGATGTTTTAATTTTTAATTTAGTTTTTTTAAATTTTGGAAATTTGTATTTTTTAATTTTGGATTTGCGCGGTAATGAATCTCCGGGTTCCATAAAATAGATAATATACCTTTAGATTGCTTAGGAAGTGTCTATTGCCATTGAGGAAGTAAGATCTGAAAAATTTCCTTTGGTTACTGCTAATCATTGTGTTGATTGTTTTCTGTGCATTCCGCACCGAAACAAGACTTAAGTGTGGCTGATTGTGACTGATTTCGTGACGGTTTTAGTGTGACTGATTTTCCCGATTAACCCTCTACCGCCACTAAAGAAGTTTTACTTCAAAAAATATTTCCGTAAAGCGTGCAGGTTTTTATTTATTTTTATATTTATTTTATTTTATTATTATTATTATTTATTTATTTCTTTCTTTCTGGGAGAGAATGTCCTCGATGATTATGTCCTGTGAAAGATGCGTAATGGCTCATCTTAACAGTTTATTTTTATTTCATAAATTGAGGTACTGTGTTCCTGGATTGTTCTCCCAATAACTAACTACATCGTCCTTGATTCTTATAAAGGTGTATGTCCTTCCAGGCGAGAAATGTTCAAAGGTTAGTAACCCCAAAAATTAACGGGGTAGTTATGCTGAGTCCTCCTCGGTATGACGTCAATGTGGGGAAAGGTTGAAACAGGTTTTCTGAAAGAGAACAACCTTCTTCCGTAATAATACCTTTTCACCGTGGCCTTCTATTCGGCCCTTCTCTATACATTCATTTCACCTTTCTTCACATATGAAAATTTCCTAAGATAATACAGTGTAATCTCCGTATAACAATATTTGTGGGCCCTAGCTGATTGTATTGTTATATTGAGGAGTTGTAATTTACCACACATTAGAAAGACTGCATACAGAAAACTGTGTAATCTACAGAATAATTTATGGAACGGACATACGAAGAAGTGGAAAGTAATTAGTCACAAATCCAAATTAATTTAAAAAAAAACCCCTAATTTTGTTACTCAACTTATGGACTTCCGTTCAATTGTAACCATACAGGGTGTCCACTGGTCGGGAAAATCCGGGAAAAGGCCGGGAATTTCGTATTGTCGGGAAAATCCGGGAAAAGTCGATGAATTTGTTACAATCTCCGGGAAAATTCGAAAAATTGCAAAGAAGAGAAGAGAAGAAAAGAAAACTACTCTTAGATTCCGAAAAAGCTACAGGTGCTCTAGATGAACAAATTAAGTTGCTGAAGAAAAAATAAATAGGATCAAAAAGACTTCTTGACAATAAAAGGTCTATGTGAAGGTATATTTAATTTATTTTACTTTTGTATCTGTTATAGCCTAAGTAATTATTGTTTGCAATTACTTTTGTTACTAAACGTTTTTCTTATTTAAAGTATGTATAATCCTATAATTTTTCTTACACAGTTATTAGAAAGTGCTTCATCATCATATTTTGGTCGGGAATTTCTGAAATGATTACAATGAAAATCAGGGAATAAGTCGGGAATTTCTTCAGCATTACTTGGTGGACACCCTGCCATAGCTTCTTTACACCCGCACACTAAAAAAATTACTATTCAGGTTTAGAATCACGGATCGTAGCACGCTTTGAGCTTAGCCAGGTGTTAGAAATTTCAAAGTCGTAGTTGGTGGGAAGAGGGAAGAAAAAGTCAAGCAAATTCAACTCATACTTACTTACTTACTTACTTACTCAATGGCAATAGAAAATTCCTAAGCAAGCTAAAGGAATATTATCTATTTTATAGAACCCGAAGGTTCATTGCCGCGCTTACCTGATCCCGCCCTTCAACCCTATTCTGTGCTAACTCCAACCAATCATCCCCCACAAATCCTACTTGCCATAAATCCGTTCTAAGATTGTCCTCCCACCTATGTCTAGTTCTTCCACGGGGTCTTTTCCCTTCGGGTCTCCCAGTCAATACTTTTGAGATATGTATTTCCTCCCCCATGCGAGCAACATGTCCAGCCCATTTCATCCTTCGTGATTTAATTACCCTTACTATATCTGGTGATGCGTACAGGTCCCGAAGCTCATAAATTCAACTCATAGTTATGGCAAAACGAAAAGAATTGCTCCTTATGGTGTGTTAATTGCGCATTATGAATTTGTTGAAGTAACAGCCTCATAGAATGTTTTTGCGCTCATAAGGGATGATTAGGCCTATAGGCTCAGTGATCCTATTTTCCATCCCTCATGAACCTTTTTTTCCCTGGAATTTCTAAGAAATGTAACAGATATCAGGCACCCAGAAAACAATATTGATGGCTGCGAAGGATACTGATCTGATACCAGCTACCATCCACAGGGATAAGCTTACTGGTTTGCAGTAACAATTCAACCTCGAAATCTATATTAATAAAAGGAAGTGTCTGTCTGTCTGTCCGCGATGCCCAGCGAAATCTACTGAACGCAGAGATCTGAAATTTTATACATAGGCGGACTAAAGGGTCGGAATGTGCAGCTCGAAGCCGGAATTTTAATTTTCGCTTTAGTTCGTGAGTTATGAGTGAAAAACGGGCAGAAAACGTGTATTTATTCCGTTTTCGAAGCATGAGTTTTCAGTAATACAAATCAATTACACTAGGCTTTGGCTATTTTTGTCATTCCTTCGACATAAAAGCATCGCGATCTCTTGAATGTTGTAGCTCACGCTGGTCGATTCATTTGTTTTTAATGTCAAGGCACGCAAACATAATATGAAATTTTCAACCTACACCGAAGAGGATTATTATTATTATTATTATTATTATTATTATTATTATTATTATTATTATTATTATTATTATTATTATTATTATAGGGATAATCAATATTAGCCTAAATATGGTCAAACGTTCGATTTGGACGAAACTCACTATACAGGGGTTTTCTGGGCCAAGGAACTCGAATCTGAGGACGCTTTTACCAGGTGACGCTATCTAATCGATATATATAGTCCACATGATTTAGGTGTTAATATAATGATTTAACTATTATGCTCTTAATTTTTAATTTTTGAAATAATTATCGCGGGCGAAGCCGCGGGCACATGCTAGTATCGTTATAAAAGGGAGTTTCTAGTTAAGAGAAAACAGCCATATTAATAATAATTACCGGTATGTCATGAATACCTTCTAACAGTAGGTTCTCGCTCTGAAATGCTATTCAAATAATTAAATTTCAGTACATTTTATTAATTATTTATTACCAGGGCCCGGATTTTAATTACCTAAAAATACTTAAAATATAAGCTTTAAAATTATTACAAAAATACAGAAAAATGACTCGAAAACTAACAAGAACGACTTAAGAATTTGGATGAAAATACTAGTTTATTCATCAGATTTGCGTCTATTCTACATTTATTTTGTTGACCCAATTATAGGCTTGTAATTAGTTAATTACGTACGTTAAATGCAAACAGCAAACACTTTCTCTATATCCAAATTAAAATTATAACAAGATTTATTTATTTAGGCCTATGCTTATTTAGTCGGCCGCGGTGGTCTAGAGGTAGCGTGCCCGCCTCTAGATCCGCAGGGCGCGGGAACAAACCCGGCCGCGGTCGATGGATTATTCAGGACGTCAAAATCCTGGGCACGGAGTCCTCCGGGAGGGACTTAAAGCTGGGGGTCCCGTGTCGTAGATTTACGGCACGTAAAAGAACTCCAAGCCTAAATTAGAGCCTCTGGACAAAATTTCTCGGCCCTTTCACGTTCCAAGAAATACTTAGTTTCCAGAGGGGGGTTGCGAGGCGATGGGCTTACCACCTGTCCCTCTACCCTCTCTCAGAAAATAAGCATATCAAAATTAGTACAGTATAGGTAATGAAACCTCCATTGGAGGCCCCTTCGCCCCACCTGGGGATCATAGGGTACCGGATACAGATATGCTTATTTAGAGTTCCGATAATATTCCATGTAAGTAAATGCATTAAAACCACGTATAATGCAACATAAAAACAACATAAAATAAGAAAATAACAACTAAGAATTAAAAACAAATTACCTAAAAATATGAAATGGGAAAAAAATACTACAAAATGGCCAAAAGATGACCAAACAATGACTTTAAATTTTTTTAAATGGCCTAAAAATGAAAAGTTGGGGGAAATGACCAAAAAATGACCCTCTACAGTGTTTTGCAGATGACAAGCCGTTTGTACTTCTCCTGCTTAGATACGCGGTCCAATCAGAGACGGCGAGACGGTTGGAAGACTCTTACTGCTAGCGGCACAGCGTTAGCTCGTACACGTGATTGGCGGTGAAGGAAAAGGCTTCTCATTTGAAAAATACTGTAGGAGTCATGATCAGAATATCTGCACTAGTGGACAACGTCCATGATATACCAGTTAAAAGATGACATGTCATCAAAATCCGGGCCCTGTTTATTACTTATTATTCGTTAAATATTCATAATTGCAATTCATGACTTGGAAGCCTCTAGATAAATTCTCCCTTCACTACGGGCATTGCCTTGTAATTCTCAGACGGCAGAGATAAGCAAAAGAAGAAAGATGAAGAAGGACAATATTTTATTTTATTGCATTAATGAGAAGTGTCAATGGGATTGCCGCTGAGGGATTAACATTCTGTATGCATTTGCTGACAGGTACAGGACGTGCATACGCAAAGAAAGACGTCACGACACCAGCTTCCTTCCCATCAAGATGCGAATTTGGATCTGGGGAAACCCTTTCTTTGCCACTGCGCAACTCAACTTCTTTAGCCGCGCTAGGAGTAAATCGAGAGCTATACTAACCCAAACTTGCGTTACGAAGAAAATCGTCACGAAATTAGTGGGGCTGTGGCGGAACTGACTGCACAGAAAACATTCAACGCAATGATTAGGCTTATCCAAAATAAATTAAAAAAAAAAATCCAAAATTTAAAAAATCGAAAAATCCAAAAATAAAAAAATGAAAAATTCAAAATATCTAAAAACCAAAGTAAAAAAAAAAAAAAAAAAATTTAAAGGTCCAAAGTTAAAAAATTCAACATTCAAAAATCCAAAAACCCAAAATTAAAAAATTCAAATATCCAAAATTAAAATATCCAGAAATCCAAAATTTAAAAATTAAAAATCCAAAATTAAATAATCTAAAATTCCAAAATTAAAAAAATTTAAAGTTCAAGCATTAAAAATCCAAAAAACCAAAATTAAAAAAATCCAAATACCCAGTACTAAGAAAGTCCAACAATCCATAATTGAAAAAATCCAATAATCCAAAATCGAAAAATTAAAACAAGTTTCACTTCTGTTGCGTGGCGTTCCACGCAGACCTTTTTTTGGTAGACAAACCGGGTGACAGTATTGTTTTAGAATTACACTTTCTTGGAAACCATTGACGTTATACGAAACTTACGATAAAAAAAAAAAAAAAAAAACTTGCAAACAGACATAGAAAGTTAGTTTACAAAAGCTTGATTTTTATCAATTTAACCAAAATTACACATATGCCCTACAGCGAGAATTTCTAAGAAAAATTTGGCAACCACATTGTCCTTCCAAGCATCTGATTACTTCCTTTGGGGAGCAGCCTAAAAGGGTCGGAAAGTCGGCCTTAAGTCTGTTAGGCATTCCTGAAAAAGAAAAGTCTACCCCTTAAAGAGTTTAACAAAACTTTGCAAGAAACTCTTTTGTGCCCACCATCCCTCGAATTCATTCAAGTATTTGTTTGCTTACAGTGTTAATGAAGTACAATTGTTTTTGCATTAAGCCACCACCGGAATGAGGTCATGCTAGCGAGAGCATTTGACTAGAATCATTTTCAGTAGCTGTCTTCACGTGAAACGAAACTACAGTGAGTCTCTCTCGACTGGAGGCCGGGCATGCGGCCGCCGAGTCGTCACCCTGCGCCCCGAGGTGTAGGAACTGCACGGCACTTCTCTCGCTTCTTTCACTTTGTTCGTGCATGACCATGAAAACAGCGAAAATAGGGACTTACCTTATTACAGGAGATGCTGAAAATGTCCTCCTCCTTAATCCACACATTTTTGGCATCGAGATAGGAAACCCTCATTCACACGCAATAGGTGCGGTTCTGATACTAAGTTTATTTCTCTTTGGATATAATTTTTTAGTTCGCATAATTATAAATGTGAACTAAGACAAAGACCACTACAGTATATAACTTTATAACACGAGAGCACAGGCCGTGTTTGACCTTCACCTTGACAAGCATGCACTCCAACTTCTGGCCAAGCGGAATGTTGCAATATCTGACTCACTGCAGCAGTCACGTTTCACCGCTCGCCCGGCCCGGCCCCAGTCCAAGAGAGACTCACTGTATTTAAGCGCCTCGGTCTTGAAGTGGGATCAAAAAAATTAAATGTCTTACACATACGTCGTTTTTAATGTTTTCAAGGAACTTCCATACCAAGAGAATATTATAGGAGAAAAATTCCTCTGACAGTGGGATTTGAACCCAGGACCTTTGGCTAAGCCAGCAGAGACAAAAATCTCTGTGGTTCATAAATGCATATAATATCCATTCCATACCAAATTGGAAGAGCAGAACTCTCATCATCATCATCATCACCACCATCAAATAGATCAGTTTGAGGGTGTTCTTGCATTTACTCGATAGTGTTGCCACCTGTCCCGAATTTGGCGGGACATCCCGCATTTTAAGAACATTTTCAGCGTCCCGAATTATGCATACGAGGGACGCATTATATTGCGGGAAGCCAAATTATTCCAAAACAAAATATGAGACAGGAATTCTTGGTGGCATATTTTGTGCATTTCGACTCATGGTGAAGATACCGATGTCGTTCCATCGCTAAAATCTATCGTGTTGGCAGCAGTGAAATCACCGCCCATGATGTTATTCTTTGCAATTTATTTTTCTAAGTCGCGCGGGCATTTTCATGGTCTGCACACCCAGCATGCGACGGGGATGTACCGTAAACAGAATATATGACACTCTGCACTGATTCCTTCTGGAATTATACAAATTTAGATATGAAGATCGGCGATCTGCATATATTCGATAGGTGTCCCTCTTTAGCCTTACCAAAAGGTGGCAACCCTAACTCGACGGAATAGCTACGGAGATTTTATCGGCGAGGGAGAAGCGTAGAATGGGAGATCAACAGGAATCTCGTTGTGGCCGTCACTAGGAAGCGGCTTCCTCATTCAGTAATCCATGCACGGCAGGGATGCGTAATCATCAGGATGACGTCTGTAGCCAGGCAGAGCGAGCGAGGTGCAAGACCAGTCTTATCACCCGTGCCGTGCGGTCCAGATCATGGAATTACCCTCTCTCACCTCGTATTGGGAGTATCCCGACAACAACAGCTGGTGTTTACACGACAAGTAAGCTATTTCTGTGACGGTCATCTCTGCAAATCCATATTTGGTTTTACATTTATTAGTTTAAATTAAATTTTCGTTTGGTGTTTACGAGTTAGTATACTTGGAATGCTTTAAGACACATTTGATCTTTCATATTTGCTCTTAGTTCAAGGTACGGTACATATTTTTACGTATTTGAAAAAACTCGCATATCTACATTTTACACATTTTTAAAAACTCGCGTCTGCATGTTTTTTTACATATTTTAAAAATAACTAGCATATTTTACATGTTTGAAAGAAATCTCATATTTTGATATTTTTACATTTTTTTCGAGAAACTATCATATCTACACATTAGATATTTCAGGAAAAACATATATACATATTTTTACATATTTTGAAAATCTCGCGTATCTTTTCATAACTGAACGTTTTATTTTTAAATATGTTCCATATTTAAAGGTTTCAAAGTTATTCTTGTTAAACCCGTTGCTAGCCAAGTATTCAGGATATAGTGATAAGTTATGTGCAGAATCAGTGCCATTTTAAGTGTTGATTCAAGTGAGGAACTAGGTGTGGATTTAGCTCCTGAAGATGCTGGAAGGTTTAGAATGGTCTGTGTTTCTGTGAGTAGGAAGCATTTTTAAGGGACAACAAACGCAGTTTCAGTGAGTACAAAACTTTTTAAGGGGCAATAAACGCAGTTTTTTTTAATTTGAAGAAATATTATAACCCACTGCTTCACAAATAAAGAATTACCTTAGGTAATCCCACGAGAGATTACGAGTTTATCGATATATTTTGGGAAACGAAATTCGAGCAAATTTATCTGATGAAACTCGTAATCTCGAGTAGGATTTATTAAGACTATTCCATGAATAAAATATAACGGATTTTAGTAACAATAATTATTTTCTTACTTTGTTGATATTGTGAGCCGTAAGATCACTGCATACTAGATGAATGAACAGTCCACGAATCGATTTGATGAATCGATCCTAGTTACCAATGCTACCAATAGTGTTCATTACAAGATGTAGGGCGTCCTTGTAGTCGCATCAAAACGCTATAAAAACACACGAACTGGCTTGGACCGAATCGAAATTGTGTTTTTAATCAATGTACATTTATATTATTTCATTTTCCAAACAAGTTATGTTGGAATAAATAGCCTACTGTGTTTTCATTTTTGTCAATGGCAACATGTGACGTGTTAATCACCGCTCGTTGATGACTTACATGTCCGGTAACGAGCTGACGATTGTATCAGATAAAATCGCATCCTCATATTGATAGCAAGCATTTTATAAGATAAACGATCGTGATTGGTCTATACCCGAGGAATTGCTAAACGTTATTGGTCAATTTCAGACACGCGGCGTATGAGTGGAATAGTCGTTAATAGATTAAGCTGTGATCTACCCAAATCCCAATTATATGGCAGAATGTAAACATTTTGTTTTATAACTTTCCTCTAAGTTGTGTTGCATGTGTTGTACCGGTATTCTTTTTGTGGCTTTCAAGTTTAAGCAATAAATCTAGAACACAGACCAACAGCCATTTTGGTTCCTTAGACTTTATACCTATTCTTTTGTATGTTTAGGTCGCTGATGCCAAACGTGCCATTAGTTTTGCCGTATCAGCTTTATTTTTGTGAGATATGGTATTAACCATTATGCATACTATCCCATTTTACGTTTGATATAAATAAAAAAAGTGCCTATTTTTAGCTTCTAAATCATGTGAAGAAAAAAGCAACACACTAACATTACATTAACATTACAATAACAATATAACAATATTTTTCCAATACAAACTTTTATTCCCCCTTTTAACCCCCTTAGTAGTTGAATTTTGAAAAAAACTTCACGTCTATGTCTTCAGCAGTTTCGGCTCGGCAGTGAAAAAATTAGTCAGGACATATAGTCTATATATAAGCATTCATGAGCCACAGATTATTGTCTCTGTTGGACACTACATGAGAATATTATAGGAGAAAAATTCATCCGGCACTGGGACTTGAACCCAGGACCTTTGGCTATTCGCGCCAATGCTCTACCAACTGAGCTAAGCCGGAGCTCAATTCACAGCGCCAGATGGAACTTCTCTCCTTCTTAATCAGGACATGTTATGTTACACACAGACACACACACACACACACACACACACACACACACACATATATATATATATATATATATATATATATAGTATAAATTTTACAGTTTATCACTCTATGGGCTGTGAAACAAATCAGTTTTAGTTGTGCTGAATGTTGAAGACTTCTCTCAAGCCCACTTGTCGGTGCCAGAAGATAAAAGTTTAAATGTTCGTAGTATATTGAAGCCTTCCCGTGGTAAAATATTCTGGTAGGCTGTATCGGGGACGCAGTGCAGGATACGTGAATCGTTTTGTGCGTGCTGCCTAGATCTAGCGTGCTCCGTGTGTTACGATTTTGTTTTCAGACAAATAAATAGAAAATACAGTATGTATCCTCGCTTCTCGTATACTTAGTTGATATTTTAAAATGAATATAGCCATAATTTAAACCTTCTTTCTCTTAAGTTTGCAGAAACAGTTTACTAATAATATTAATAGCATTCACTGAATTCATAACTAAGAATATTACGCAATATTCTTATCAAAGAGCAAACTAGGAATTTAACTAATATCATTATGTATTTCCTAATAATATTAGTGTAAACGTTCTGTGAAACAGGGCACAGAAAAGAATGTGTAACTTCAGAAACGTGGATTTTTGTAAACTTATTTTAGAATCTTAAAATTAATTTTAGCAAAGAACAAGAGCTCTAATTAGTTAAGAACAAAGTTTTCCATATTATTAGTTAGCCTTAAATTTGCAATAAAATAACGGAAAATAATTCAGAAAAAATTTACATTGCAAGTAAAACTTACAGACTATTTTACAACAAATAATCTATTAACCTAATCGTTGTGTTAACTGTTTTCTTTTCAGTCCGGCACGGATTTATAATTTAGTTGAGAAAATGAGTCTAATTTATTTGTTTTTTCCCTTCCGTCCTTCTATTGGGTTACAGATGTTGTTAAATTGGGGGGTTCATTATTAAAAATCATATATTTTATAGTTAAATATCCATACATACTCTTTTGTTAAGAGCTAATGTAGAATATAATGTACACATTTGTAATATTTACAAAATTCATTGGACCTCTTAAACATTTTCATTTTTACCGTCCCAAGTCTCAATGTAAACTGAAATATTTCCTTGTTGGACCCGTAGGCTAAGTCACTTCAGTGTAGTGGCTGAAAAGTGCAGAACATCGAGGTAGCACAGCACGTAATTGATGTTCAGTGAGATAACAATACAATTTTTTTTAATTCAGCAATATTTATACTACTCCTTTTAACAACGAGGCCATATCAGGAGTACGGGATCTATGTCTAAAAAGTAGGGTAGGCTAGGAAGCTATTGATTGTCAATTAAATGGATATGGTGTAGGATGAAAAAGCGAGGATGATAAGTAAATATCCAATTCGGCATTTGCGTATAAGACTGGGGGAAACCATTGAAAATCTCATGTCAAATTGGCCGGCCACGGGATTTGAACCTGGGACTTCCTGAATGCGAGTCAAAGACGTTACCATCTCGGCCACCTCGCTCGGAATAAAACACTTATCCCTTCTATTATGAAATATCAGTTAGTAGTCCTGTTGATGGTGATAATAACAATAATAATAATAATAATAATTTATTTGATCGTATTATTAATCATACATTGTATTAGTATAGGTAGGGACCGATCTCTCTATAACTTAACAGCGATAAGTTTCGAAATTTTACAAAACAGTTTTTCCTAACAATATTTAGCTTTACAGATATGTTTAAAAATTCACTAATACATAAATCGTATCTACGAACTATCAAGTTTATTGGATTGCTCGAAATGTATAAATGCACCCCTCTAAGACGTATATTGAGAAATGTGTACGAAAATCTGGTTTAAAATCATAATTGTTAGGATTATAAAACATATTTTCCATTCTCTTAGTTATTTTATGCTGTCTACGACTGCTAAGAAGTTATAGAAACTTAACGATCGCTTAAGAGTTGACAGAAGCATTGATTTAGCTGGTAAAAAAAATGCTGTTTGTGTATGTTATTCTATAAAAAAAATCAAGTATACCCTAAAGTATAACTTTGAAAAATATTACGCCGTTTGGACTAATAGAACAGGTGGTACTGACACCATATTTAAATCTCAGTGTGTTTAAAACTGTAACCACCGGCGTGGTCGCTGACTACTGATATGTCGGCCCGGGTTCGATCCCCGGTACCTCCTCGGATTTTTCTGAGGTAGGGGAGGTCTGGAACGGGGTGCACTCAGCTTCGTGATTCAAATTGAGGAGCTACTTGATTGAGAAGTAGCGGCTCCGGTCAAGGAAACCACCATTATCGGACGTGGGTGTCGGCATGCTGACCACATGCTCCCCAATCCTGCCATTTTGTCTATGGTAGATGACGCAGTGGCCGGGTGGTAGGCCTAGTCCTTTCAGGGATGTAGCGCCACGAAGTTAATTTTTTTTATTGCCGGATAATGCTTTAAACTAATTTTAGTTCCATATTTCTCTAAGGACGACAAATAACTGACACAATACAAAAAGATAAATAACTTAAAATGTAAAACAGTATAGGACATGAATATTAATGACTAGTGGTCAAGTAGTCAACCAACTTAATCTTGAACGATCTGAGTGTTTGACAGACTTTTATATCCTCAGACGAGCTCTCCCGATTGAGGAGGACGAAAAATAAAATCCAGTCTAAGTTTTGCGAATAATTAGGGGTAGTGGAAGTTATATGTTTCGCATCATATTTCGTACAACAGACATAGGCCTACAACACGTACGTAAATAACATATCAAACCAGGTTCATATAACAGTAAAAATCCTAAACCAATAAATAACATTCAACAAACATTCCTTTTCGTCTTCCTCTCAGCTTATTAGTCAGGGTTTTCTTGTGAAAAATCACAGCACTTGGAAAATCACCGGTTATTTTTAAACTCTTACTGTTAATGAAATAATTAGTGGAGGAAAACTTTATGGAAATATCAATGTCTCCCAGTGTAACGAAGTATTTGGAAAATAACATTTCTTGGAATTAATCTATATTAATAAAAGGAAGTGTCTGTCTTCCTCCGTCTGTCCGCGATGCCCAGCGAAATCTACTCAACGCAGGGATCTGAAATTTTAAACATAGGTGGACTGAAGGATCGGAAAATGCACTTCCAAGCCGGAATTTTAATTTTTGCTTTCGTTCGTGAGTTATGAGTGAAAAACGGACAGAAAACGTGTATTTTTTGCGTTTCAGTTTTCAGTAATATATTTCAATGCCAAATCAATTACAGTAGGCTTTGGCTATTTTTGTCATACCTTGGACATAAAACCATCGCGATCGCTTGAATGTTGTAGCTCACGCTGGTCGATTCATTTGTTTATGTCAAGGCACGCAGACATATGAATTTTTCAACCTACACCGAAGAGGATTATTATTATTATTATTATTATTATTATTATTATTATTATAAGATAGATAATTAATATTGGCCTAAATATGGTCAAACGTTGTTCAATTTGGACGAAACTCATTGTACAGAAGTATTCTGGGCCAAGGAACTCGAATCTGAGGTCGCTTTTACCAGGCGACGCTATCTAATCGTGGTATGTAATTCACGTGATTTAGGTTTTAATAAATATAATGATTTAACTGTTATGCTCTTCATTTTTAATTTTTTAAATAATAATCGCGGGCGAAGCCGCGGGCACATGCTACTCATTGATATAACCATATGGCCTAGAGATATGCAGTTATGATACGGAGGGCATCCACCAAAGTAAGTTTCCCTAGGGCCGTTTACACAAACAAAACACAGTTAAATGGAAATATTTATTCCAACAGATACAGCAAGTGTTCAGCTATTTTTTAACATATTCGCTTCTGGAATTAAGTCATTTGTCATAACGTGGAACCAACTTTTGAACACTTATGTCGTAGAAGTCTTCCGCATGGGATTTGAACCATGGTGTAATAACTGATAACCATCTCCGTTTCTCCGCCAATCTCTACCATTCTGTGTCATTTACTATCATTTATTGAGGGGTAGGAAAAGATGAGAATCTCTGAGTGCGGGGTTCGAGCTTTAGGGTGGAGACTTCAACACCTCTTTCAACTCCCCTGCAAAAGTTTGGCAAGGAGATGTTTCAACATCCACCCTACAGCCCGGACCTCGATCCTGTGATTTCCATCTTTTCCTCATTAAATGACAGAAAATGATAGAGAAGCAGATATGGTTGTCACACAATGGTTAAAATCCCAGGCGGCAGATACAAATGTTCAAAAGTTGTGCCCACGGTATAAAAAATGTCTCAATTCCTTAAAAAAATGTAATAATAATATTTTTAAAATAACTACTGTTAACCCGTTTATCATTGTGTTTGCTGTTTTCTTTGCAGTTGTGTGACGAATTGAATCATTTTACAGTTCTTGTCAGGACACTCATTTTACGAAATGAATGAAAATCTGTCCGCCTTTTTCTTTTGATTAAGGTAATAGGTTCGTCAGATTTGGCCACAACATTTTTATTGTGAGTTGATTTAATGCGGTTTTCGCTAATTCCTTTAATGTAGATTTCCAAACCTGTGACATGCATTTGAGAAATGTCACATATCCATGTTTTTTAAATTGATTTTCTCTTGTACAGATATTTAGTTTTCACTTCAAATATTAATTATCACCCTTAAAACTTAGAGCCCAGGTAAAGGAAAACATTAAGGTATAATTTTCGAAAGTACTCAGTTTTTGTCCAACCTAGCGAGGTGGCCGACATGGTAGCCGTTTTTCTTGTAAATCGCGAGAAGTAAATTTTCTTCATGGAAAGTGATGCCTAAATAAGATAAATCGTCGCCAATCTTCATGTCACGTTCACATTCTCAAAATATTTCTATCCCGTATATAGTATTAAAACGATTTTTCGTTCTTGAACTAGGCCCAGACATGTTTCTGAAAAAATAGCATTGCAGGTTTCAGGGACATCAAAACGTTTATTAACGCTGAGATGTTGACATTATTTCAGGGTTGAGTACAATACCTGTGGAGCAATACTATGTACCTACGGTACTAGAAAAAGTAAAAAAGTAACTTCGGGTTTTCCTTTAAAATAATTAAACAGTTTGGGCTTAATTTTTTCAACGGCATCCAATGCTTCTTTTATTCTTGCGTTACTAGGATTTTTTTATTTTTAAGTGCCAGTATGGTACTTTATGAGATTGTGTGGGGGACGAAAAATGTCTGTCTGTCTGTTCGTCCGTCCGTCCGTGTGTCTGTACGCGCTCTAACTCAAATACGCTTTATCGAATTTTAATGAAACTTGGTATACGCGTTTATAATGTCCATGGGAAGAACCCTATTGAAATTGGACCAAATCGGTTCACCGGTACCAGAGTAAAACCCAATTTAGTGTATATTTTAAAGGCGCCATAACTCACATACGCTTTATCGGATTTTCATGAAACTTGGAATACCTATTTATAATGTCCATGGGAAGATGTCTATTGATATTGGACCAGATCGGTTGGGCGGTACCGGAATAATGCCCAATTTAGTGCCTTTTTATGGTAATATATCACAAAGGCGTGAATAACTCAAATACGCTTTGTCGGATTTTCTTGAAACTTGGTATACGAATTTATGACGTTTTTGGGTACAAGCCTATTGAATTAGGGCCAAATCGGTTGATCGGTACCGAAGTAACGCGTATATCAATATTAATTTTGTAATCAATATTCTTTCAAGGCCCACAATGTATTAAAAAAACTTAACAAATTGCCAATCGTTTATTCATATTGTTAGCAGCCTTCATTGATTTGTTTCTTCATAACGATGTCAGTGTGGCTAAATAATAACTTAAATAAACGATTTATAACAACTAGCCGTTGAATATTGATATTATAATGTGTATTCTATGGTTATGTAGACTACCGATATTTACATTAGGCTATATTTTACTGTGAGTATTTTTCTTATCGTTCCTGTGCAGCAATATACCTAATGTAATTCCTGACAGATAGATTTCATATGCTTATTATTCATTCATAACCTTTAAGGCTGCTTTAAATTGAAACAGAGATATCAGCGAATCGTAGGTCTATTGCATCATTATTATTATTGCCGGCACATTTTGTTTTTGGAGTTAACTCGGACATCTATTACAAAAATAACTTTTATGCATGGGCCTATCATAATTGCGTGTATCACTGATTAAAAAAAAACATACTGGCACTTGGTTATATCAGTTTACCTGATTTTATTATTTTTAAGAGAATGCCGCAATGAGACTTTTTATCAGAAGCGAGGAAATAGGGAGAGCCATGGTTAGTGTAGGAAAGGTCATGAAAGTGTTTCTGAGTGTTTCATGTGATAATTTTTTAAATAATTTTATAATTTGATTACGATAACCATATTTTTCTTTGAGGACGTGCCTCTAATGTTAATAGACATACTTAAGATTTTGTTATATTTCAGACCATATTTTTCCTTAGGTTTGGCTCCTAAATGAAATACCGGGTGTGCACTCGCCACTTGAGATATCCGGCCAGGAGTGTTCTGAAGTAGGCAATGTGGAGAGGAAACACTTAAGGAAGTGGATATTATATTGATAAGAAATTTACGTAGCCTCGTTATTTGATGTGATTCCACAGATCTCTCCATGATGTGTAGGTTCGGTTAGGGAAAGGGTTTAGATTAGGGCTGAAAATCGATTAAAATTTCTAATCGAGTTAACGCTTGACTTTAATTGATTAATCGACTGATTAATCGATAAACAGGTCGGTATTTTAAACGAAATCAAAGTGTACATTTAATATTGTTTTACACGTTTAATAACTACTACTCTACAGATAATCCGAATAAATCCTGAATTAATGAATACCATTACTTGTTAACTAGTGAAAAAATATTTACAAAACTTACATTTCCGGTTACTTTTTCAGCCAAGACTTGCAAAACTAATCTGCCCTTCAGGTTTCTGAATAACGGGAATTGTTTTGACACAATAGGCTGAATGACACATGTTGTGCCAAGGCCGGAGAAGCGAGTTATTCGGAATTCGACTAAACCGATTAATCGGAAAATGTAATTGATCGACGATTAAATGTTTAATCGATTAATCGGTACAGCCCTAGTTTAGATGTAAATGCTTATCTAATTATGAAGCTAAACTAATACTTGAAAAATTATTCAAGTCAATTGCTTTAACACAGTTTACTTCTGGTTATTGAATAATCCATTTTGTATTATTACTTCCTCTGCCAGTATCATAGGTACTATAGGTAGAGGAAGTATTGTTTTCGACCCCCAAATTCGAAGTTGAGTTATTAACATAAATACACGTTTTGAGGTCTCCTGAATCATAAACATGTGTGTATCTATGTGTGTGTGTGTGTGAACACCCTAGCTCCAGAACAGAAAATCGTATGAAAAGAAAATTTTCTATTTGAATCAGATACCTTTTGAGGATGTGACACGAAGATTGGCGACAAGTTTCTCTTATTTTTAAGGGGACTTTACATGAAGAAATTTTCGTTTTCAGCGATTTTCTCGAAACGGCTCTAACGATTTTTTTAAATTTTGCAGTACATTCAGCAGCACCTGTTAAGACTCGCAAAATTCTTTGTTGAATCTTCTAAATATTATCAATTTTAGAACAATTTCCCCAAAGGATAATGCCATATTTAATTATGGTCTGAAAGTATGCATAGTTAGACATTTTAATACTATACTGGCATGTAAGCTTTCAGGAAAAGAATAAGCGTTTAACATAAAATGAAAGATCTAGTTATGAAGAAAACAAGAAGTGTCAGATGGCGAGATTGCGGAAGCATTGCGTGGAAAAATCGGATTTCGTTAACTTAGCCGTCGGAAATAGACGTGGGATAAAAATAGAGCAGTTGTTTTTACGTTTGCACCGTGTGTTGTTATAAAAATACTTTTTTTTTCGAAACAACGGTAGTCTGTAAGTGACATGATTGGTTGCTGACATCACTTATTTACTCTGGATTTTTCTTTATGTCAGCCTCATTTGGAAAGATTTTCTTCTACTGCGTACACTTTGTAGTACCCAGTTCAGTGGCGGTTTCTCCTATGTGCTGCAGTGCTGCAGCACACAGCTTGTTTTCTGCTCGTCGTATAATGTTATTTTCAAACGCAATATTATATTTTCTTTTGCGTAGATTTTGAACTTGGCGCGTCCACGCGAGAATTTCTTAGCTGGTAGCTTGGGAGTCAAGAGTCGGTAATGTGAATACTACCTTTCCGGCACCATGATGCTATTCTGTGAACAACACATCTTTCGTAGGGCTGTGACGTCATGCTCAACCTTGACTGCATGGCGTATATGGGAGTTTTAACCTGCAGAATGTGCTGCGGCAGCGGGCAGCCCAGAGTGAGATTCTGAGGGAGGTTGACGTCTCACCGGCGGGCGCGCTGTTAGTTATGTGAGAAGATCTTCCACCATCTGACGGTAGGGGGCCGTGATGTAGCGAGTAAGCAATGCTTTTCATCTTCACCGCCAAATTCGAATGTGTTGAATTCAGAAAACCCGGATTCCACAACCCCGATTAAGTATTCTGTCGCACTGGGAACACTAAGCGACTTCCTCTACCTCGATCATTAAAAATACTATTTTCTCGTCTCTTATTCCATTTCGGGGAACTCTCACGCGATTTTCCCTGCCCTAATTATTATTATTATTTATTAATATTATTATTATTATTATCATTATCATTATTATTATTATTATTAATTTTAATTTTAATTTTTGCTATTTTCTCTCGTCACACAACTCACACAACGTCGACGAGACGAGAGAAATTAGCAAAAACATAATTAGGGCAGAGAAAATCGCGTGAGTGTTCCTAGAGATGGATTAAGAGACGAGCAGTTTAGATAGGCCTACTAATAATTTTTAAAAATATTTTAAGTTTGCTGTATGAAATAGTATTTGCAGCGCACTTTCGTTTTGGGCCACGAGCCGCTACTGACCCAGTTGCGGGTGTGAAAACAATTCCGCGTAAGCAGGAACTGTCAGAATTGGAATTCCAGTCAAAACAATGTATTTATATTTCGAAAAGACACATTTAACTTTCTCCATATTTTCTATGGAATATTATCTTCTTTGTCACTTCTTTAATGGCCTGATGTAATGTGTTGGTCTAGATAACCGCTTCGCCATTAGTCATTTGAAGTTCTAATGAATTTGTTATGAGGTTCGTTTAAAATTAGAAATCTTAAAACGTAACAAATTTGAGATGAACGCCTGGCAGGCAGGATTCTGCATCAGCCTTTCTACAAGTATGCCAATCCTACGAGTTCTGAATAGGTTTTTTTTAAATACTTCTTCTGCCCGTACCATAGGTAGGAAGCGCGTCCAGAAAGTAAGTTTCCCTGTGGCCGTTTACAGAAACAAAACACAATTTCATGAAAATATACAGCAAGTGTTCAGCTATTTTTCAACATATTCGCCACCGGAACTGAGTTATTTGCCATACCGTGTGACCAACTTTTTAATGCTTGTGTCTTAGAAGTCTGCCGCCTGAGATTTGAACCACTGTGTGGCAACCATCTCTGCCTCTTTCATTCTCTATCATTTCTTGAGGTGTAGGAAAATATGAAAATCACTGGGAACGAGATTCGGGCTGTAGAGTGGATTTTTCAACATCTTCCAGCAAGTCTCCCGTAGAAGTTCGGCTGGGAAGAGTTTAAACATCCACCCTACAGCCCGAACCTCGCTCCCAGTGATATCTATCTTTTCCTACACCTCAAGAAATAACAGGGAATGACAGAGAAAAGAAAATGGATGTAACACTGTGGTTCAAATCCCAGTCGGCAGACTTCTACGTCACAGGTATTCCAAAGTTGGTCCCACGGTATAACAAACATTGTAAATTCCGATGGCGAATTTGTTAAAAATTGCTGAACACTTTCTGTATGTGTTTTAATAAATATTTCCATGAAATTATGTTTTGTTTCTGGACGCGCCTGGTACTATAGGTAGAGGGTGTATTGTTTTTGAACCCCAAATTCGAAGTTTAGTTTTTAACACAAATAACACGTTTTGAGGTTCCCTGAGTGCAAAATTACTATTTTCGGAAACATATCTGTGTGTGTGTTGAATTTAATATAGTCTAGCTATAATTTAACATGCCTTTTTTTCTGTTAAATTTGTAACTGGCAGAAAGTATACTCGCTTGTCGTGTTTAAATATTTAGTTAATATTTTACAATTAATATAGCTATAGGCCTACTGTAAACTACATTCCTATTAGATTTGTGGCATCCGGTGAGAGAGTGGGCTAAGCCAGCTCGGAAGCATTATGGGCCATTCAGATAGAAACTTAACCGTAAACGTAAGAACGTAAACTTAAACGCAAACTTTAGCACGGCATTGAGCATTCGCAATGAAAACATAGAAAATTAACAGAATATTATATGGGCTGTATTTAATACTGTAGTTCATTTCTTGGGGAACTAATTTTCATATATTTTCCTTCAATGCAGCATCTTTATATAATGGATGCTATTTATCATAACGAGGAGTTTCTCATTCATAGAATACTTCTTGGCTACTTCCACTTCCGTCTCCTGTTCTGTTCTCTGATTGGTTGTATCGTTATTTTTCGCATAAACGTAACGCAGAAGCTTGGTGTTTGCAAGCTTCTACGTTACGTTTAATTTTACGTTTAAGTTTCACGTTTACGTGATGCATTGTGAATGGTCACATTGAAAAACATGGCCCCAAACTTCTATGTTTACGTTACGTTTACGGTTAATTTGCTATCCGAATGGCCCATAACTGCAAGTCTGCACACCACCAGACATTTCGGACTGTCAGACCAGTTTAGATATATTATACTTTACATAAGTAAGTGCGGAAATGCTAAGTTGAAATATTTCTTAACAGAATATGATCAATATTCTTCACCCGAACATCTCTTAAGATGAGTAGGCCTACAGTCTGCTAGTAAGTGGAATAAATGTTCGCTTTTCTAATAGTAGGGAGATAGGCTTTGTATTAGTTGAGAAGTATGGATATTTATAATAGGCCCTAAACATGTAAAAGGAGACAAAATAGGATGGAACGTTTTAAGTCCTATATGTGCAGTAAATTATGTCCCAGGTTTTTTGGGGAGGAAAATATGAAAGCGATATTGGATTTATTTTTTATTTCAGCTCCGAAACGGTTGTATGGTAACATGAGAGTGAGAAATAAAATATTCCTTACAAGACTGTATAATTTTGTTGCCAGAATTTTTGTTTCTTCTTATTTCAACCCCTACCAGGCTTGGTGTGTAGAAGCAATGGGATGCAAAATTCTACATCCTCGATGAGACATAAAATTCTATATCAAGCTTTTTCTGAGGGAATTGTTTGAGTGTGATAAGTCGTTCTTCCTCATTTCAAATTCTACATGCCTATATAAGAACCTAGAGTTTGAAAATCGAAAGTCCTTGACCTTCATAAGTTAATTTCTAATTACAAAATATAACACCCGGGCGACGCCGGATCTTTTAAGCTAGTATAAAATAAATATAGGCACAGTCATTTTAATTTCGTAGCATATACTACAGCTTTCTTAATTTAAGGATTGCATAACATAAAACTTACTAACACAAGAAGATAAAAAACTGAGTTAGAAGAGAAAATATTACAATAAAGGAAGAACACTAATGCGAAAAAATTATTGCAGTTAGATCATAAAACATAGAAAACATAATACAAACATTAAATTCTATATCAAGCTTTATCAACATTAAATTTCTCCCAGTATATAAAAACCTGTCGGACTGCACAGTAAATATTTTCCGCAATGAACTATTGTTCATATGTTACCCATTTTTTACCATCATTTGAACTATTGTCAAAAGTGATTGATTGGTATGCTGTGTCTATGGCAACTTGCTTGAAGCAAGCAGCTCATTTGTTCAATAAAATGTATTCTTCTTATGGTACAAAATTCTGTAATTTTACATGAAATTTAACTCCTTTGACAATTTATATTTTGTCATTTTATTATAAATGTAAGACAAATTACTGTATCGCACAGGAGACATTACCAATCTAAGGGTTAACGGTTATTGCTCAGGGCACAACGCTTATGTCTGTTTTTAACGTAGTTCTTAAGGTAGGTAGTTGTTCACTCCATTCGAGAACCCTGTGCGAATTTCAAGTCAGCCGAAAACCTCGAAATTTTTGAGTTTTTGTAGTTTTTCCTTATCATTCCTAAACAACGCGTTACAGCCTAAAACATTTCATTACAAAAGTTAAAGAGCATTATTTTACATCATTTTAATACAATTTTAAAACAAGCTACTGTATCCTATAAGATAAAACGCTTGGGAAAATATAAATAAATAATATAATAATAATAATAATAATAATAATAATAATAATAATAATAAATCAGGTAAACTGATGTAACAACGTGCCAGTATGTTTTTGTTTAATTAGTTATGACTGCAATTATGATATGCAGAATATGTTTTTTTTTTTTAATTGATTTCCAAGTTAAGCTCCAGATTTATTCATTAAGCAGGGCTTACGGAAGAAGAAAGGTCTACCATCTCGGCCACCTGGGTCATTTTAACGGTCTAGTTGGATAAGCGCATGTAAATCAATATGTTTTTTGTCATAGCTATCTGTATTTTAATTTCCAAGGCCTTATAAGATCACAGTAAAACAATAGGCTATGTTGTCAAGATAACTGATTTTCATTTTTTTAAATAAATTCTTTCGAATACGTATATTACCATAAAATAGGCACTGAATTGAGCATTACTCCGAAACAGGTCAACCGATTTTATCCATTATGAATAGACGTCTTCCCATGGACATTATAAATGTGTATACCAAGTGTCATAAAAATCCGGTAAAGCGTATTTGAGTTACCGCGTCTTTAAAATATACACTAAATTGGGTTTTACTCCGGTACCGGTCTACCGATTTGGTCCAATATCAGTAGACGTCTTTCCACGTACATTATAAATGGGTATACAAAATTTCAGGAAAATCCAATAAAGCATATTTGAGTTATCGCGACTTCTTATATATTAACATAAAAACACTAAATTGGGCATTATTCCGGTACTGGCCAACCGATTTGGTCCAATATCAATAAACGTCTTCCCATGGACATTATAAATGCGTTTCATAAATATCCGATAAAGCCTATTTGAGTTATTGCGCCTTTAAAGTAGACACTAAATTGGGTTTTACTCCGGTACCGGTCAACAGATTAGGTTCAAATTCAATAGGGCACTTCTCATGGACATCATAAATGGGTATACCAAGTTTCATGGAAATCCGATACAGCGTATTTGAGTGATGGCGCCTTTCTATTAGAAAGGCGCCATAATCTATTAAAATAGGCACTAAATTGGGCATTACTCCGGTACCGGTGAACCGATTTGGTTCAATATCAATAGGGTTCTTCCCATGGACATTATAAATGTGTTTTCCAAGTTTCATGAAAATCCGAAAAAGCGTATTTGAGTTATGGTGCGTACAGACAGACGGACAGACAGACGGACAGACGGACGGACAGACGGACAGACATTTTTTCGTCCACCACACAATCTCATAAAGTACCATACTGGCACTTAATAATAATAACGGATACCCTTCTTGAAACAAATTATAATGCAGAAACAGTTATTGGAGTTTCCATATTTCAAACTATATCGCTACCGCACAGTGTACCCAACACTGCAGTAGACCAGTGTCCTATTTCATAAACATGACAGTTTCGCAATATACTGTCAGGTGACAATCAAATGTCTCACAATCCTACAATACAACATGTTGCTGTTTCTTAAAGAAATGTATGTGTCAGAAAAATAATGGAGAATTATGTAAATTGTCACGGCAATATGTCACTTTCCTATTTCACAAAATTTTACTGTTGACATATGCCTACTTGAAATATTACAAAAATGTCATGTTTTCCCACATTTTTCGTTTATGATACACCTAATTATGCAATCTTTAGTTTACAGTTACACATATTTGTAAAATTGTCATGTTTTTGTGACACTTGACTCCTCTTATGTGATAACATTTTGACAATAATTGTTAAATCAGATGAAAAACTAAAAGTTGGGATTTAGTTATTACCAGGGCCCGGATTCTAATTAAATGACATGTCATATTTTTATTGATGCTGCCTAGACATTGCCAACTTGTAGATAAATCCTAATCATGGCCTCTAGATTACAGAAATGAATTTTTATTAGGTCATTTTTTGTCATTTTATGTAATTTTATATTTTTAGGGCATTATTTCAATTTTACGTCATTATTTTGTCATTTTCGTGTCAATTTCTTCCTTATTTTGTCATTTTTTCTGCATCTACTTTAAAAACAATTTTCTTACTTTTCTTCTCAAATGTTTCAATGAAGAACAAAGTATTTAGACCTACACCATCCTTTCTAAATTTACAGTTTTTAGAATTATGTACAAATTAGTCTATATCTTTGTGTGCACAATAATAATTTTAATAAATAAAATATAAGTTTTTAGGCCATTCTTTGTAATTATTAAGTCATTTTCTTTAAAATGTAGGGTCATTTTATAGGTCATTTTTCAAACAATTTTAGGTCATCAGTAGACTTCGGACTTTTAGGTCGCTAAAAATGCTGTTTTAGGTACCTAAAATAGGCTCTAAAAATTGGAAAATAGGTTCTAAAAATCGTATAATAGCCTCTTATAAACTAGTTAAGTTGCCAATTTTCTGAAATATCTCAATTGCAATGAAGAATATTATATTTATCGAAGTCAACATTAATCAATAATTATGATAAGACACAGATATAGGTCTTTGGTACATAGAATTATATAGACCTATTACTAGGGCTTGTATTACTACCATAACAGTGAAATCCTAATCCCTGCGCCCAGAAGCTATGCACGCTAACATATTCAGTGATTCAGGGAACTACTTTTTTTTTTACTGGATATGGGAATCTGGAGAAAAACACTACATTTTCTTGGGAATTCCAATGAATTTTTCTACTGAAGACGAAACATTCCTTACTATTTAACCATGTCACAAATGTGTCATATACTGCACATTCCGAGCTAAAAATTTAGTACGAACTGAAAATAAATGCTAGAATTTATAACAAAAAGTAACTTCTTTTGAACTTTAGAGGAAAAACAAGCAAAAAGGCAATATTAGGCTCTAACGTAAAAATAGGAAGTTTTAGGTCCTATAAAAGTATCAGTTTTAGACAGTCACTTATGAAACATGCATATTTAAGTTTTCGTCCATATATCACTTAAGGATTAAAATAGGTTTTTACCTAAAATCCGAAGTCTAGTCATCAGAATCCGGGCCCTGGTTATTACAATAAATTAATTTATAATGTTGATGTGTGAGATACATTAATGGTAGTAGCAGTGAAAAAATTGACTACAAAGTGAAATAATGTAGATTTGCAATTAATTTATCAATTAACTTTTGGATGATGATGTTTTCAAAGAAAAATTCCGATTCAATAAAATCAAAGTCATGGGGACGATTATAAGAAGCCATAAACAGAAATAAATCTGTTCTGCCGATAGAATGTGCAACATGTTTTATTCATTAGTACCATTTATTCCCGGCAATAAATAGATTAAGGTTAAAACGTCATTCGAAATGATTCATTGATCGTTTCACAAAACCCGATAATCGATTATTTTCATATTGCAACAGTCGATTTGCATTCTGTGACATATCCAAATCATACAATTGTCACTATTGAAAAACGGCTTTCACAATTTGTAATTACTAGGGCAAGGCATTTAATGACCATAAAATAGTGAAAAATGCAAATAAAAAATGCATTTATGACCTAAAATAGTGAAAAAATGACCCGAAATCTTAAAATAATGACCAATAAATTTACCATTATTACTTATAATTAGTTTCTTCTTAAGTAATGAATTGCTAAATACATTTTATGATGATGCTTTACATATGAATGTACAATATAAAACACACTTATTTTGTTACTAAAGAAATCAGTATACTTCAGTACTTGGACACCCTTAGCGAAAAATAAATTCTTTCTGAACTGGCATGCCCATCGAATTGCCCCTAGCAAATATGTGCCATTTAAAAAGAAAGAAAAAATATTTATTGCTAAAATGCCGAAAATTACCTAAAATGCAAAAAATGACATAAAATGGTGAAAATGACCTAAAAATGCCGAAAATGACTTAAAAATTGCCAAAAAATGACCTATCTCTTGAAAAATGACGAAATATGCAAAATAAAGCAAAATAATGCAAAAACAAATTGCCCTTATTTAATTAATTATTTAATGATATACATTTATATACATTGGAGCTATCTTTTAACCTTCATATAAAAAAAGATGCAAAATCATCAAATGCCTTGCCCTAGTAATTACTTACCCATATAGTATGACAAATCTGTAGATTTAAAATAGAGACAATTGCCTATCGAAATGACATAATTTTCAAATTGTGATGCCTATCAGGTTTATGAAATAGGGCCAAGATATCACATTACTGGATATTATGTCCCTAAATATCCACAATTGAGGAGTTATATGTACAAAGGGCGTATATCAGAAAACCATGTTTTGAGAAAATCACATGTTGATATAATAATAATAATAATAATAATAATATAATCAGGTAAACTGATGCAACAAAGTGTCAGAATGCTTTTGTTTAATCAGTGATAATTGCAATTGTGATATGCAGAAAATAAGTTTTGATTTCCTGATCGATTCATTAAGCACGGCTTACGATAGAACAAAGGTTTAGTTTGATAAGCATATGTGAAGGAATATTTGGTTAGTGTTATTTGTCATAGCTAACTGTATTGCAACTTCCAAAGCCGTATATGTACTCTGTAAAACAATATGTTGTCATGAGAACTGATTTGCATTTGATAAATTCTCTCTAAGATACTACCATAAAATAGGCACTAAATTGGGCAATACTCCGGTACAGGTCAACCGATTTTGTCCAAAATCAGTAGGCTTCTTCCCATGGACTTTATAAATGCGTATACCAAGTTTCGTGAAAATCCGATAAAGCGTATTTGAGTTATCGCGCGTACAGACAGACGGACAGACATTTTCCCGTTACCCACACAATCTCATAAAAGTACCATTCTGGCAGTTAATAATAATGATAACGATAACGATGATGATAATGATGATAATATAATAATCGAAAGTGAGAGAGCAAGATAATTTTCTCCCCCTCTCTTTGTATTTTTATCCGCCCAGGAATGCGCTTTCTCCTGTTCCTGCGACAGTGTATGTAAGTTCTGACTTTGTTGTTTAATTCCAATTTATGGCCACGCATTCCCGACTGTGCCTTACCCCCTTTCCTTTCACGTCTGTTTACTGACCCCTATACAGTCCATTACAATAACCCTGAGTATGGAATGCCATGAGTTTGGCTCGCCCAGATTTTCAGAAGTTCCAGAGATGGACATTCTTATGTGCGATCGTCCCTGGAGTCCTCGAGGGGGGTAGAACCCATGTGACTTCTACCGTGACACATTTATGTTTCATAAAACATTATTCCTGTCAGAGAAATATGTAAATATAATCATCATGATTCATAGGTAATATAACACGAGGAAATAATTGTTTTTATGCAGTTCAGAAACTCTTTATCTTCTCGTCGTCTGTCCAGAAATGTAAACATAAAAATTTGTGAGACAATTATCTTCCCGGTTGTATTATATGGATCTGAGACATGGTCGCTTACTCTTCGGGAAGAACATAATCTGAGATTGTTCGAAAACAGGGAGCTTAGGAAAATATTTGCGCCTAAGAGAGATGAAAACTGCATAATGACGAGCTTCATGGCCTGTACTCTTCACCGGATATAGTAAGCGTAATTTAATCACGGAGGATGAAATGGGCTGGGCATTTTGCGCGCATGGGGGAAGAAAGACGTATCTCAAAAGTATTGACTGGGACATCCGAAGGGAAAAGACCACTTGGAAGACCTAGAAGTAGGTAGGAGGACAATATTAGGATAGATTTAACAGAAGTAGGATTTGCGAGAGATGATTGGATAGAGTTAGCACAGAATAGGGTTGAATGGCGGGCTCATGTAAGCGCGGCAATGAACCTTCGGGTTCCATAAAATAGATAATATTCCTTTAGCTTGCTTAGGAATGCTGTGTTCAGTGAATGTTTTTGTGTAACATTGGGCCCCTTCATGTCCTTGTCTGGTCAACAAATTAATAAATGTGTTCCATAGATAATCCCCATCCCGATAGGTCACGGTCATCTAAGTCCCGGGCTGCGTGGGCCGCATAAACTTCCCTACAACGGGAGAGAAGAAGTATTGTAATTACCCTGGTTGAATGTAAGAGAAGGCCTAATGGCCTTTATTCCACCAGGTATAAATGTATTCTAATTCTAATAAAAATCTCTTTAAGCGAGATAAGTAGGAGTACCTGTCACTGGATTCGAATATAACTGGCAGTACAGTAACTTTCTAGAAGTAGTTAACAAGGACGTTAGAGAAACTATGGTATACGTATCTGCCTCATTAACCACTCTATAAAACACAAGATTGTTTGTGGCTTGAGGTAACTATCTGGGAGATCAGATTGCTAGTTATTGTGGTCCCACTGAGTTCAAATCCCGTGGGGGAAAAAGGCATTACTTGTTGCCCCCGAGTCCCCCACTTCTACTCTTAACTTGGTTCTAAAAGGGCCAATGTCATCTCTTGCAAAAATGAGATCTATGCATTATTGAGCTCGGCTAGTCTTTATCTTTCATTTACTAAAAGTGCCAATGTCTGTTGCTAATAATAGACATAATATAGAAACCTTAGAGGCCAATGTCGGAAGTTCTCAGCAAAAAATGTAACTTCTATAATGGCTTCAAAGTCAGTTATCTCAATAGCAAGTTTTATGACATTGGCCCTTTTAGAACCAAGCCACAGTTATTATAATTGTGAAATAAAATGTTTGGTGCAAGGGCCTTTATTTTTTTTATTTTTTATTTATTTAATTATTTATTAATTTCTACACAAATACAAATACATATTTATACAAGAAAAATAAAACAGTCGTGAAGACAAATGCCGAATTGAATATTTATATACAATGAATCATCCACGCCATTTCATCTTGTATCATATCCATTTAAATTAATATCAGTTGAAATTTACTCCATAAAATACACTAATAATAGAAACAATTGACAAGCAATAGTTCCATGGCCTACCCTACTGCATACACACACTTCCCAAACTCACAGCTAAAAGGAGTATAAACACAATGAAATATAAAAATCTTGGTTTAATATTTATTAATATTTATTGAAAAAACCCATGTCAAATTGACTGGCCACGGGATTTGAACCTAGGACCTCGCGAATGCGAGTCCAAGACGTTACCATCTCGGCCACCTCGCTCTGTAGTTCATATGTTTTCAGATATTTTCCTTTTTATAAGAGAAACTAAAGAAAGACAAATTAGGAACCCCTAAAGCAAATTAATAATTCTGAAAAATGAAAAAAAAAAAAAAAAAAAAAGTAATTAATGTCCACTTGGATCTCCGAGTACCGGTACCGTACTATATATTATTCTAATTGCAGTTAGGAATTATTTCAATCTAATCATGGACAACCGAAAATCACGATTAGTACAATCCAGTTTTGTACACACTACGAATATAATCTAGATTAATGCAATAACCGCGATTAATTGTCTTTGGTACTTTGTACGTAGTACGAGGGATGTTCCAAAAGTAAGTTTCGTCGTTTTTTTTAAAAGTGAAGATGGTAAAGCAGATGAAGCAAACAACTGCCATAAGAATCGACACCTATTGCTGGTTCAACGACGGAAAGAGCGTCAGCAGAGGAGAAACGATGCATGAGTAGAGTCCCGAAGAAGAGAGAGTAGCAGTAGACTGGCGTGCCCGAGGTTATTTGAGTACAAATCACGATGGCAGATGGACGTGTACTGAAAACGTGGTCGACAATGGAAGTACATGCTGTTATCCGGTATGAATGGGCATGTAGGACTAGTGTGTCCATCATCCATGAACGCCTACAGGCTGTGTATGGTGAAGAGGTCATGTCTCATCAAATTGTTGGTCGCTGGTGTTGCATGTTCAGTGAAGGAAGGCACCTGTTCCATGCAATGAAAGCTGCACTCTCGGGAGGTCACTTCCAAAACGATGCTGAGGTGGAGAAGGCTGTGCGACAATTCCTTGCATAGCAGGGCACCGAGTTTTACCAGAGTGGTTTCTTCAAACTGATTGCAAGCTATGACAAATGTCTCAATGTCGGTGGAGACTATGTTGAAAAATAGTGCAAGGGGTATATTTCATGATTGCATGGTGTATTTGTTTTGGTAATAAAGTTTCCATGTGAAAAAAAATGACGAAACTTACTTTCAGAACATCCCTCGTACGTTCCATCCCAGAATGGGGGTAGATTCATTTGTTCGTGACGAAATAAAAAGGTGACTATGTAGTTTATTGGATTTTATTCGACTTCACCTGAAGGAGCGTGATTGAGGTTGGGGTACGCTTAAAGTAAATGTTGATCTGTCCAACATCAATACAAATATTGTTCTTTATATTAGAAATATATTGACGTCATGTCCATGTAACATCGCTTAGCGTTCGTCCTGCTTTGTAAGATCTCACAGTTCTACCACAACTACTGTTACTCGCCTCCTTTAAAGTACGTTGTCCGTATAATGTTTATATAAAAACGGGACATTTAATTTTTTGTAAAAAAAAAAAAAAAAAAAAAAAAAACCTGGGACAAGGGAAAACGGGGCAGCCATTTCATAATTACGAGTGGGACATTCTGGCATATTCCAACTCCGTGGCGCTAACATCCCAGAAGTGACAAGGCCTACCACCAGACCGCTGCGTCATCTACCAGAGGCAGATGGCAGGATTGGGAGGCATGTGGTCAGCACGCCGACACCCACGGCCGTTAATGGTGGTTTCCATGACCGGAGCCGCTACTTCTCTATCAAGTAGCTCCTCAATTTGAATCACGAGGCTGAGTGCACCCCTACCAGACCTCCCTACCTCAGAAAAATCCGAGGAGGTATCAGGGATCGGAACCCGGGCCAACGTATCTGCAGTCAGCGACGCTAACCACAAGACTACGCCGGCGATCAATTCTGGCATATTTTGACAAGTATTTTTGTTCATTACATATCGTAAATAATGAAATAGAACTCTTCTGCTTATTCTGTGAACTTTACTAGGCCTTCTCCTCCAAACTGCATGGAAAGCATTATTTAAAATTGATTTCAAATATTTTAAATTTGTTTTTCAAAATCTATTACAGGTGGGACATAATTTGGACAACGATTTTAATGGTGCACAAAAACAGTTCATTTGCTGTTCTGCTATTAATGTTAGAGACTTAATATTATTATTAATGAAGGTATGAGGGATGGAATAAAAATTATAAACTGTTTCCAGATTGTCAGAACATATATTTCACTCTTACAATAATAATTTAACATAACTATCACCATTACGGGTGGACAAAATGTCACTGTTTGCTGTTTTACAAATTAATTAACCACACATACTTTTTGAAGTTAATCTTATGCCAAATTGTACCTTAAGGCATATATTTTCTCAAATCAAGAAAGACTAGCCAAACATACTAAGGAAAAGCAGGTTTTTGGGATTATAAGCAAACCACTTTGGGACATGACAGTAGGATACATTAAGGATGCAAAATTTGCAACCATAAAAAATTCCTCAAATTGATTATTTTTGGCCATCTTTTTAGTATAGTGTCCCCCTTAAGCTTTCATAAATATAACATTTTTTCATGCCTAATTTCAAAAATTCCCTTTAGGCTGAGGTAGATTCCGAAGTGCTAAATCTCGCTTTATATGAGAGCTACCGAGAAACCAGTTATTGATTTGTAGAGTACTCAACGATACCCCACAAGACGTGGTTTCAAAAATTTCGAATTTCCATCCCCCTACCCCCACTCCTACCCCCAAAACCCCCGAATCGTTGGTGTCACTGTGAACACCATAGGGAGTACTCTAATTTATTCAAACAAAGTTTATACTTCATAGGGGCCGAGATATAGATTTTTGAAAATTTCAACCTCCTCCCCGACCCTCTCCTTGGGCCAATTTTGCTCATTAACGAACTTGTCGGAACTATTGGGCCTAGAAATAACATAATACAATTTGGTTCAAATATCTTCAAAATTACGGCTGCTAGCGTGTATTTTTTTTTTTTTTTTTTTTTTTTTGACGAGCGGTGGTTTCATGATTAGGGAGGCGATATGAAAGAATTTTTCGAAAGTCATGACATGGTATCGATTGCAATAGGTAGATTTTTCTTAGAAATCTACCTAATAAAGCACAGAAAATCGTAATAATAGAACACACATCACTGCTTGCACTGCCAATTCATAGGGTTCCTATTTGTCTCGGATTTGATTTTTACAGAATGCTCTGGTGCCCCAGAAACATTCTTTGAGACAGTTAACAATCCCACATTTTCATTCTACATAATTTGGTCTTCCACCTACCCCATGTAAAGTCGATTATCTATTTTATGGAACCCAGAGGTTCATTGCCACGCTTACCTGAGCCCGCCATTCAACCCTATTTTGTGCTAACTCCATCCAACCATCCCTTAAATCCTACTTCCCTTAAATCTATCCTGATATTGTCCTCTCACCTATGTCTAGGTCTTCCAAGTGGTCTTTTCCCTTCAGGTCTCCCAGTCAATATTTTTGATATATGTCTTTTCTTCCCCATGTCCAGTCCATTTCATCCTCCGTGATTTAATTACCCTTACTATATCCAGTGAAGAGTACAGGTCATGAAGCTCGTCGTTAAGCAGTTTTCTCCAGTCCCCATTTTCATCTGTTTCTTAGGCTCTAATATTTTCCTAAGCACCCTGTTTTCAGACACACTCAGATTATGTTCTTTCCGAAGAGTAAGGGACAAAGTCTCAAATCCATATAACACAAATTACAATTTTTTTATTGCTGGACAGAAGATAAGAAGATAATCTTTAAAATATTAAATATAAAACAGATTGCCCTAAGTAAAGAGAAAATAATATTGAAGTTTGTTTAATTAAAGAAGAAATTCATTATTAAAATTGTCAGATCAGGTGATTGTACGCTATTGTATGGGATTATGGTAAAAGTGTGGTGTGTTATAGCATATTTTTAAAAATATTTATTATAGATTTATTATATGTTGATGTTTGCAGGAACTCGGAGAAACGAAAAGAGAAGTCTCGAGATGCAGCTCGGTGTCGTCGCAGCCGGGAGACTGAAATCTTCACGGATCTTGCTCAAGCCTTGCCCATGCCCCAGAGTGCCATCTCCCAGCTGGACAAGGCATCCATTATGCGTCTCGCCATCTCATACCTCAAAGTGCGAAGTCTGCTTCATATGCGTAAGTATCCAGCCCTGCAACTACTTACCTTTGCTCAAATGAAGCCTCAACCTTCACTCATAACTTAACATGTACTTCATTATCATTATTAAACTGATGAGCCATTCTTCTTAAATAGATCATTCATGGCTGTCCGGAAGGGGGGCAGGGTAGGGCCGCTGCCCCTCCCTGGAAATTTTGTTTACACATAAACCTCTAAATTAAATGACTCTAAGCAACTAATATGAAGTGAAGTTTGAGTTTCCACATACTGTTGTATGTTGGCGTTGTTTTGATGAAAACGAGCTGTAACAGCTGACTAGATATGAGCATGTAGGAATAATTACTTCCCCTAAACTTGAAACCATTTATAGCCAAACATTTTATTTTAATGAAGATAAGGCAAGAAAGTATCGCATTTTATATTTTATACGAATATATACCTGTGAAATTTTAAGTTGTGGAAAAAGTCATGTGAGTGTATACATCAGATGTTTTCTTTGTATCCCTGGTCATAGGTCCAACTACAGTAAATTAAAGATATTGATTATGTAATTGTAATAATAATAATAATAATAATAATAATAATAATAATAATAATGATAATAATAATAATAATGATAATAATAATAATAATGATAATAATAATATAAATAGCAATAATGATAGTAATAATAATAGTAGCATAGTGATGGTAATTTGTTCATTGGCCCCCCCCCCTTGCCAAAAATTCTGCGGACGACCATGAGATCATTCTGTCAACCAGAAATTTTGTGCCCTGGTCTAAAAGATCATAACCGAGATTCCTGCAGTCCTGGTTTTTTAATAACCCTAATTAAAATGAACATTGGGCCTATTATATTCCATAGTGCTTTATGTATGCATCTTTGCTTTTTGTAGATGTCTAAATATCTGTAGCATATCACTAGTGGTATATCTAGTGGTCTAGAGAAAATATTTAAAATGAAATTGGATACAACCTAGAGAAGCCAAGTTGTCTAATGCTACGTTCACACTGAGCAATTCGTTGCAGACACAAATACTCCTTACAAATCCCAGATACATTTCCATGATTCTTGTATCTGGATACTTATCCCATGTGTATGTTCCTTGCACAAATATCCCATGTGAGCGTTTACACTGAGGAATTTGTTGTCAGGCACAAGTATGGTTTTAGATGCAGAACGTTTGCTTCTTTCCGCTTTAAAAATCTGGCTGATTCACCCAGAACAAATTTGTAATTGACAAACACACAATTTGCAGAAGAAAAGACAATATTATACTGTGCTAATGCTGGTTAAATCTTCCAAGCATTAGGGTCATGGTCTTACGTTAGTCGGCCATTAAAAAGCGGGGAATTATTTTTATTTGGGCAGTCAGTATTTTTAATTCTGAATTTTAGGTAGGAATGGATTATTAAACATTGATGTTTCAGTTTTAAAGCTTTGTTCAGTTGTATAATTTTTTGTAAATTCAAACTTGCTTAACTTTTTTTAGCAGAGATTTTTGTTTTATGAGCCCGGAGCCTCGGAGTCAAGCTGCCCGGCAGGTCACGCAGCGACAACGGATTCATTGTAGTCCGTTCAGGAAGAGTTTGTTGAAACTGACAGTCATCAGTCAGCTGTCAGCTGTCACAAGAAACATGACTAAAGCACATATGCAAAGAGTATTCTCGCTGGGATGTGTTCTGTGTTATCACTTCCGGAGCAAAATCAAGAACTTGTGGTGGAACATTGTTTCTGGTGCATTTTATCCAAATTTTTGGGCTGGGGTCTAGGAATATGTTCAATAGATTTGCGACTTGTGGCAAATAGGTTGACATACATGTGCCCGGACACATATTCCTGCAACAAATTCCTCAGTGTGAACATAGAGTTAGAATCAGCATACCAAGCAGAAAACTTGCCCAGGAGAAAATTCCTTCCACAAATATTAAATAGTCCTGGCAATAACTAAAACTTTTAGGGCTGATTGTATAAACCGTTTGATCTCAGATCACAAGCGAAACTGATCTCAGTTCACACTAAACTTGGACATTTTTGTTGTATAAATATTACTGTGAGATGAATTCGCACTGAACCAGGATTAATTTTGACTGGAGAAATGTCTCTGATCAGACTCTTTGATCTCAGTTCAAGGAGTTGTATTTGAAATATGATAATGGCAAGAAAATACACAAAAGACTAACCTTATACATTCCTAGGTGTACCATTGTTGTTGAGCTCTTATAATGCAGTGTAATATAACTCTACAACATAATATCTATAAATTTCTTATGCTGTAGTTATCATCTCTTCTATTTTACAGATGTCTGATTACTCTAATATATCCTCTGTTGATGAAAATGATTAATTTCGTCGGGCTCACCGTGTGTTCTATTACTGTCTCTTTGTTCTCTTTTTTATGTTCTCAGAGCACAACTTTAATGTACACCAATTAGGCAAGAATTCAAATTTGAAGCAAAATTTTCCCACGCATTTTGCTTTTGCGTAGATGTTATCACATCCGTCTTTCTGGATTCTGTAATGTCTTTATATTTAAATTTCAAGTAGGGCATCCTTGTCCTCCTTAAAAAGAGTGTGGAGGACGATCCTTTTTCTGTTTAATTTCGCTAATTTCTCCCCTACCTTTCACACAACACACAGGAATATGAAGGAAGACAGAGTAACAATAATCTTGCCTTGCGATACTCAGCTGTTTGTGCGATTTTCCAAGTGTTCATATACTAGCTGGGATCAAAAGGGAACTTCGATTAGTTGATCTTAGATCAGTGTTATACAACACGACTCCATTCTGAACTCAGATCATTTTCTGAACTTAGATTTTAACTGTTCTCTAGTCAGTGATGTTATACAATCAGCCCTTACTGTTTGATGTATATTTAAGCAATAAAGTTAAGCAATCCTATTTAAGTAATAGGATGTGGGCCAATAAATTGAAAAGAGGCTCTGTGCTATACTGGAATATTCTTATAGATGCTGGATGCATAAGGAAGCTGTTGACTCTGAGAGATTAAGGCTAATGATGTCCATTTAACAAAGATCTGGAGCATCTCTGAACCAAGATCTTAAATAGGGTTCACTTCCCATGGGTCAAGCTGGAATTTCTCAATCAGTGTCAACAATATCTTCTTCACTTCTCAGAGAGACCTGGAATCATATGCCTTTCATTGATCGTGAGATTGCATAAGCAAAAACTTATTTTTCCTTTAATTGGGCCTTCGATTGATAAGAAGTCAATGCCTCATTGTTCAGTTTGCAATCCTGGAATTAAAGAGCGATTCATGAAGATTTACTGCCACAAACACAGCAGTTTTCATAAGTGATTTATGCCATTTGGCATTTGAGTCTTTAAAAATGACACCAGAGAAACAATAGTTATAAGTAGGGTTCGGATGTTTAAGACCTAAAAAAGTGTAAAATATGTCTTCAAATAAGACCTTAAAAATGACTAAATGTGACCACATAAAAGGACGTATTTTCTAAAAATAAATGTTCCAATTTAAAACGTTTAATGACACTAAATTATTGCATCACATTAATTCAATCAGATAATCATTTTTCAACAATTTTACTGGTGATTTACAGTTTTACTTGTAAAGAACTTCTAATCTGTTAATGTTTACAAATACCGCTGCAAATGCGAACTGAAAATATTTTTCAAACATGTCTATTGGAAGTTGTTATTAATTGTGTTATTACTTGTTATTGCCCCTTCACTTTTCACTTACAGTAAAACCAAAATATCTGTGACTCTTTTTTGGAAAAAAATTAAGTTGACAGTTTAATGCACATACGGCTTAATTGTGCTTTTTTGCTGAATTTATAACTGAAATATGATGTTAAATTACAAGTATGATGGAAATATGACCAAGGCTATGAAAATGACCAAAATATTACTTTATGTGCCAAATAAAAACTGTCCGATTAGGATAACAAATGCAGTTCATGTTTAATTTGTGTTTGCGGTGAGAATGGAGGTCAGGATAGAAATATGATATGTCATAAACATCCGAACTGTAGTTATAAGTATAGTTATTATTGTTGTTATGATTATTGATTAGGCCTGCATTGTGATCCTACTTCTTAAGAGGTACTTTGCATCTGCCCCTACAAATATATATGTGGTGATTGCACAGCCAACGCCACCTATTAACAAAACAGAATTAAATTTGTATTTGCATTTGTATTTTTACAAAATTGTAAAAACTGTAAATAACTGTAATGGTGTGTATGTTCTTTTCTCATGGAAATTTATACTGGCACTGAGGCACTGGCGAGTCAAACTTCGGCATTTCCTTTTGCGGTCTGCCGGATTATATTATTGTTTATTGAGGGTAAACGGTAGTTTGCACTCTCAAATCCAAGCAAGTGCCAAGTCAATCTAATAACAGTAGTAATATAATACAAAATTTTGGCGTTTCTTTGATTCTCGTTTCTGACTGAGACATGACAACACTTTTCCTTCTTGCATTAAACAAACAACACTTCAAAGAGAGAACCGCTAGCGACGAAAAAAAGTTAATACACTCAATGTATATACATGAAAATGACTAAATAAGGAAGCAAATGACACAAAAATGACAAAATAATGACCTAAAATTGAAATAAATGCCCTAAAAATATAAAATTGCATAAAATGACAAAAAATGACCTAATAAAAATGTATTTCTATAATCTAGAGGCCATGATTAGGATTTATCTACAAATTGGCAATGTCTATGCAGCATCAATAAAAAAGATGACATGTCATTAGAATCCGGGCCCTGCTCATTATATACTCTGTATATAACCATAAGAATAATTACTCTATTAGTTCATTAATATTGTTGTAACTTTTCAGTTCCAGAATCGAACAAGACGAAGAATGAATTTGCACATGATCCATTCCTCCTGAGGGCACTTGAAGGCTTTCTGCTGGTCATCTCAGCTGATGGAGATATGATTTTCCTTTCAGATAACATCAATGAATATCTTGGTATCACACAGGTATGTAGCATTCCTTTGATTCGCTATTGTAAATAGTAACAATTTGTTCACCAGAAAAATTGGAATTTGTTGTACAGGGAGCTAGATTAGTCTATTCAGTCTATTGGTTCTTATTAACCCAGAAAATAACATTCAGCGATTGACGATTAATATTGTAGTAGACAGTTGTGTTGTTAAACTTGTATTTGGACAATGGATAAGAACCGACCAAAATATTCAAGTTATACAGCGAGTTTTTGGCTGAAAGTTATCAAATGCATGGAAGAACACAGTAGCAGCCACTGGATGAGAATTTGCAGCGTGTGAGTGTAATGTGCATGTTGTTTCTCATCTGTTTGTGCAACTGTTAACTATTCATCATGATATGTGCGACACAATCAATATACAAGGGTGGTTTTTTTTAGTTCTGGCAACTATTTTATTTTTCCATACATAGCATACGTATATGATTCTAAGTTTATTTGCCTTTGATGTAGTCACCACCATTGTGTACAGTCGGTCAAATAAAAAACGTCGGGCGGTATTTGATTAAGTATCACGAATGAGCATATGCGCATGTACAGGAAGACTTAAGGTTAGGTTCACACACGCCTCTTGTCTATCCATGTATTTTCTTGATTATTTAGTCAGTTTTGTTCCAAAACAAACATGTACATGTGGCTATATGCCTCAAATCCGCCATATTCTTGGTTGCAAATTTTTATAATATTAATAATTAATAGATTTGCGAGGAATATGTTTATTCAAGGAGCATTTTTTAAAGATTTCATTTTATAATACCGGTACTTCTAGTGCAAAATCAATAACTTACGCTCAACTTCTGCAACCAATCTTAGCATCGAAATACGCGTCCGGCCAGATCAACGTTTGCTATGAAAACTTCCGGTCGCATTATAGTAAGGTTCCCACCTCTGAGCTGCTCTTTCATAAATATGGAACCTTCTCGCTGCTTCAGAGACCGAAAAATGCAGGTCAATTACAGCCCTAACTACACTTTCTCTCACGTTAGCATTTGTATGTGGCGATGACACAAAGCAAAATGAATTATGACAATGCATTAAGTTGAATATCGTGTGTTGCGCTTTCCGCGTTGTACATTTTTTCCCTCCTTGTTCATATTTTCCCTCCTGCCGCATGGCCTCATATGTTCCGAAAATGACCTGTATTTTGTGTTTTTTATAGAAAACTTGTGAACTAATGCGTCAAAACTTTAATTTTAACAGCATACGAGTCCCGACGTTTTTTATTTGACCGACTGTACATGTTCCCAGCAATGCGGAAGTCTTTCGATTCCGTTGGCATTGCCTAATCTGTTGATGGTTGATGAGTTATTGGGCCTACTGGCTGTCACTTTGCCTTCTATGGGAAACTAACAGTGATGGGAAGAGTACAAAAAGAAAGTAATTGGGCTGAATTACAATTACCTGAGAGACATTTTACTTGATTACAATTACAAATTACTTTTAAAAAAAGTAATCAGTAAAATTACAATTATATTTACAATTACTTTACAAAATGGCAGTACCTAAAAATTCCTTGTTTTTGGTTTGTTTTGGGCACTAGCCCAAATTATTAATGAACAGACAAAAAAAACACATCAATCAGAATATTTTCGGAAACATTGAGTAACTTTTTGTTAATATTAACTCTAATTCGGATATTAGTTGCAAAAATAGAAAGATGACGATATAGCAAACGAGAATGATACTAATACTAACGACTACTAAATTGTAACAAGTACAATTTTAATTCCAGCAGTAAATTACAATAGAAATTACATTTTTTAAAAAAGTATTGATTACAAGTAAATGGGACCAAAAAACGAATTGTTACTGTAATCCGATTACTTTTACTCAATTACTTCCCATCACTGGAAACTAAGTATAACTAAATTAGTTCGGAAATGAAATTTCGTATGAGAGGATCTGAGATACCAAGCGCAGAGTTAATTAATTAATTGAAGTCATCCAAAATGTCTGCAGCCCTTTAGTTCACAGAAGCAAGTTTTATTGTACCATTTAAAAAATGATGAACAAAATTTACTCCAGTCGTTGAGTGGAGCGCACCTGAAGAAGGCTCGGTGGAAGAGCTGAAACGTCGTGCTTAATTTTTAAGGTATTTTATCCACTAAGAGTAAATTTTATTCATCATTTTTTAAATCATCAACTAGTGGAAATTATGGACCGTTTTGCAAGTTTAGTTTATTGTACCAGTTGTAGGCAAAGCCAAAGGTGGAAGTTATTTGTCATAAGAAGTAAAAAGATGAGTGGTAGTTTACCTCGACAGCAAATTTAGACTCAAGAAAACAAACCACATCTTTGTAAGAAAAAACCTTAAGCGATTAACCACAAAAATGTATGTTCGTTTTTCAAGATGATTGGTAGGAATATTTCACCTGTTAAGGAAAACTCGGCAAAGCTAGTTGTTCAGTTTTCAACATAGATGTCTCAATTGAGCTTGGAGGAGCTCATGATCTGAATGTGCATTTTTCAGTATATGTCAGTAGAAATTGCACCCCTAATTTTTTACTTATGAAAATTGGCATGCCTACCTGCATAGGCATTCAAGAAATACGTTAAGCAGTACTTTGGGAAACTGAAACTGTTATCTCTGGTGTTATTTAAGTCAATTCTTTGTTTTCCAGCAGGTGAATGAACTTAATGAATGTGTTTGTCTATTTCATTGTGAAAGATTGTAAAAGGTTTTCTGTGTTACTTGCCAGTTCAAGAAGTAGCAGAAAGCATGTTGATTGCACGGCAATTTATAAAACCCAAATAAGTCGTTTAGAACCTAATACCTTTGTTTATCAAGAATATTTTAGGCTGCTAAACTTGAATTCTTCAGGACCTATACTATGACCTCTAGTGACACCCTGTTGAAATGTATCTGACAGATTACACAGTTATTTGGACGACATTCTGCAGAAAGGAACCAACCCACATGATTTTTAAGCTAAAAACCAGGCATTTAAAGTTAAATAAAAAACCACCTGGATCTTTTCAGCGTGTTTTTATTTGCTTCATGGATGGCATATAAATGGATGAAGAGGGTTGGTTAGTTTGCACAACGTAAATATATAGAGTCCGTCTGCTCTATCCTGTCACAAACATTTAAGGAAGAGATGAAAGTACTCACCATCTCTCTTGCACCAGTGCTGCCACAACGTTCATCAAAACTTGTTTATGGTGTTCAAGGAAGGGGGCGGACACCAGGAATTTTTGCAACAGGGTGGGTGTACCGTTAACCTTGATGAGGATTTCGCATTGTGTTACAGTAGGGGGTAGTTCTTGACTATCTCCATCTCTTTCATCTTGTTTGTGAGAAGATAGAGCAGATGGACTCTAGTTCAGTAGCAAAAATTTAGCATCTTCTCCGGTTTTTAAATTTGAGGTTTGGTTCCTTTCTGCAGAATGTGGTGCATTTAGAAATTGAATATTAAGACGTCTCTTTAAATACAGTAAGACAGAATTTGCTTTGATTTGGCTATCAAACAAACTCAGCTGGACTCAGTGATCAGCTATTGGTAACTTCTTGTCTTTTGCGATAGATGGCAGGTGACGCCATGCAGGCAGCTCAAGGCTTCTCTTGGAGTATTATACAGCTCACGCTATAAGAATGAAAGTTGGGTGGAGCTTTAACGGGACCCGCCTGTGCAAGTAACAAATGAGAGAGAGGCAACGTTGCTCAGTTCAGATAACTCCACGCCTAACACAAGCTGTATGTTGTGCAATTTCAATTGGCATGGCAAAAAACTGTACACAAACCAAAATCATCAAGTGTACTATGAGAAAGAAGAAATGTTTGTGAAGCCAGCTATACAAAAACCATGTTTTTATGACAAGTGGTTGTTCAATTATGAGGTTTTTAATGATAAATAGGGTTCGGATGTTTATGACCTAACAAAGTGGAAAATATGACTTCAAATATGCCTTTAAAAATGACTCAATATTACCCAATATTACCCAAATATGACCTAATAAAATAACGTATTTTCAGAAAAATAATTGTTCCAACTTAAAACGTTTAAAGACACTAAATTCTTACACCACACGAATTCAGATACTGTAATAAGTTAACTTTTTAACAATTTTGGTGATTTACAGTTTTACTTGTAATGAACTTCTATTTTTTAAAGAATTTTCTCCTGGTTGCTCGCTTCATCAGCTCCAAATACTCGTAATATTTTGTAGATCTTGTGTGTCCCTATAAAATATGAACAATTTCATTAATTTTAAAATTTAAGTTACCGGTACCTATTAATTTGGCATGAACATTAAATTAATTAAATAAGTATGACATTAAATTACAAATATGGCGAAAATATGACCAAGACCACAAAAATGACCAAAATATAACTTTATATGCAAAATAAAAACGGTCAGATGAGGATAACAAGCATGCAATTCGTGTTCAATTTGTGTTTGCGGCGAGAACGGAGGTCAGGATAAAAATATGACATGTCATAAACATCCGAACTCTAATGATAAGTAACGTTGATGATCAGTCACACCTCCCGGGAGTAGCCACAGGAAATCTCTGCTCTCTTTCTTTGTTCTGGCAAGTGCGACATCAGTGCACAAAGAGTCTGCAGGGATTGGCGCACAGCATTTTCCTTCATATAGCGTGAGCCGTAAAATCTCAAAGCAACACACATTAAAAAACACATCAACTCAGTTTAGTATAATATTAAAATTATTTAAAAATTTAAAATATTTGCTCTTAAATAAATTAATTAAAGATCTAGCAATTTATGTAATAATCGCAGGCGAAGCCAAGGGCACTTGCTAGTATAAAATAATAAAAATGTTGTTGAGCTGTTGGATTCACTTGTCCATTTTATTTTATTGATTGAGCTGGATGTATTTTAACATTGAGGATATTTTAGTTAGTCTGATTTCTGTACGAATAGATAAACGTCTTATTACATTATTAAAACATGGTAGTGATTTTATACATGGAACTTCACTAAATTTTAAAATTGGCATAGACAGTTGTTTCTCCAACTATATAGTATGTTGAGGATGAGAATGAATTTCTCGAAACAGTTGTCCAGATCAGTTTTATAATTTAGTGAAGTTCCATGTATAAAATCTCCACTCACTTATGTTTTCATAATTGTATAACTTTACTGTGTAACTTCCACATCTATAATAATAAGAGGAAGTGTTTGTCTGTCTGTCTGTGCGATTTCCAGCAAAATCTACTGCACAGAGAAATCTGAAATTTTAAACGTAGATGGACTTAAGGGTATCCGAATGCACCTCGTTTGAGTGAAAAACTTGCAGAAAACATGAATTTTTTGTGCTATCGAAGCATAAGTTTTTGGTAATACATTTCAGTTGTCAATTCAATTGCAGGTGGCTTTTCCTCATGTTGTCATATCTTGAAAATAAAAGCATTGGTTATTTCAATATAATGCATGGAATTATCGATTGTTTAAATTCTGTGAGCTCACCCTGGTCGATTCGTTTGTTTATAATATCAAATATAATAGAGGCACTTTCTAATCATGGAATGCGTTCCAAAGATGGATTTTTAGCTGTTTCATTGTAATTATTAGGGTTTGGATGTATATGGCCTAAAATAGTGGAAAATATGACTGCAAATATGCCCTTAAAAATGACTAAATATGACCCAATAATCCTATATATGACCTAATAAAATAAAGTATTTTCAAAAAATAAATGTTCCGATTTAAAACGTTGAAAGTCTTACATCAGATAATAACTTTTCAACAATTTTGGTGATTACAGTTTTACTTGTAATGAACTTCTATTTTTAAAGAATTTGCTCCTGTTTGGTTGCTTCATCAGCTCCGAATACTTGTAATATTTTGTAGACCTCGCGTGTCCCTATAAAATAAGAACTGTATTAATATTAAAATTTAAGTTACCTATTAATTTGGCATAAACATTAGGTTAATTAAATAAATTTCAAAATTAACTCGACTATGTAGTACATACACTGTGTTATTGTGTTCCTTTACCGAATTTATAACTGAAATATGAAGTTAAATTACAAATATGGCCAAAATTGACCAAGCCCACAAAAATGACCAAAATATGACTTTATATCCAAAATAAAAACGGTCCGATTAGGATAAGAAGCGTGCAATTCATGTTTAATTTGTGTTTGCGGCAAGAACGGAGGTTAGGATAAAAATATGACATGTCATAAACATCCGAACGCTAGTAATTATTAATCATTTAATTTATGAATGATTCTCATGTAAGTGTTTATGTTTTAACTATTTTGCTCTTAATTTTTAATCGTCAAACTAATTATTGTGGACGAAGCTGTGTGCATTGAAGCTGTGTGTGGGCTAGTTAATTATATAACCTCATTACTTGCTTACAGATTGACCTGATGGGCCACAGTATATATGAATTCAGCCACCCATGTGACCATGAAGAGATTCGAGATATACTTTCAATCAAGTCTTCACTTGTGCCTGTTTTGCCTCGTTCCTTCTTCATCCGCATGAAGTGCACTCTAACCAGCAAGGGGAGGAATGTTAATCTCAAATCAGCCACGTACAAGGTTTGTTTCCTGCTAGTACTAGGACCTCATTAAGGAGCGCTGTGATACAACTGGGCAATGTGGATATATATGCGTTCATGAACTACAGATTATTATCTCTGTTGGACATTACTTGAGAATACGAGGGCTGTTTTTTTTTTTTTTTTTTTTTTTTCAAGTTCCGATGGGGCATAAAATGAAAACCACAGTGAAAATCAAAACTGTTTTATTTGGAACATTTAGGTACACCTTCTAGCTACTTCTGTACGTAGTTTCGTTCCGATTGAAACATTTGTCGTAGCGTGGTACCATTTTTCCAATACCCTCTTCATAGAAGCTTGCCGCCAGCGTATTGAGAAGGGTCCTCACGGCATTTTGAAGTGTTTTGAAGTTCTTCGTTGGTGTGGAAGCTCTGTCCTTCCAGATCTTTCTTCAGCTGCCGAAAAAAATGAAAGTCACTCGGCACGGGAACAAGTTTTTGAAATCCATCGTGACAGGGGATGAAACGTGGATTTGTTACGACTATCCAGAATCCAAAAAAAAATCCAAACAATGGATGCACACAAATTTCCCGAACAAACCTAAGATCTGGCTTCCACACCAACGAAGAAATTAAAAAAAAAAAACTTCAAAATGCTGTGAGGACCCTTCTCAATACGCTGGCGGCAAGCTTCTATGAAGAGAGTATTGGAAAGTTGGTACCATGCTACGAAAAATGTCTCAATCGGAACGAAACTACGTACAGAAGTAGCTAGAAGGTGTACCTAAATATTCCAAATAAAACAGTTTTGATTTTCACTGTGGTTTTCATTTTATGTCCCATCGGAACTTGAAAAAAAAACAGCCCTCGTATTATAGGAGAAAAATTCCTCTGACACTGGGATTTGAACCCAGGAACTTTGGCTATCTGTGCCACTGCTCTACCAACTGAGCTAAGCCAGAGTTCGCTTCACAGCGCCAGATGGAACCTCTCTTCTATGACTGATTGCCCTTAATGGTCTACCTCACTGACAGACAAGTTATGTCATATGCAGTACTGTGAGGCACACTAAGTAGTGATTTTTGTGACCAGGCTTTCAGTCATAGGAGAGAGGTTCCATCTGGCGCTGTGAAGTGAAATCTGGCTTAGCTCACTTAGTAGAGCATTGGCACCGATAGCCAAAGGTCCTGGGTTCAAATCCCAGTGCCAGAGGAATTTTTCTCCTATAATATTATCACAACTGGGCAAGATAAAAGGAGGTAGTAGAGAAGAATAAAACAAATTTAACATCTTATGAATGATTTGAGTTTTTCATTGTGAATATTATTGATAAATTCTTCAAGGGCTATTAGCCAAGTTGAAGTTTTAAAGGTTCCGAGCTTTTAGACTCCAGCTCTGAGTCATAAATAATAAGCATCTCCACACAAGAATTCAGGTTCTGTGTGATTAGCGGGGTCTGGATTTTGATGGGGTGCAGCATCTAATACTCATATAAATAGACTACTAGTACTGCAAAAGAAATGTCTACGGATAATGTTAAATGTTGATAAGAAACGGTCTTGCAAAGTACTATTTAAAGAAAAAGGATTATTAACTGTTGTATCACTGTATGTGTATAGGGTAATATTATTATTAGTGCTACGATATTCTGATAAGATTAAACGTAGTAATGAACTACATGATCACAACATCAGGAACAGATGTGACCTATACAGGCGTGTATATAAACAGAAATACATTGAAAAGGACCCTTTAATTATGGGAGTCAAATTATATAATAAATTACCATTAAATTTGAAAATGTTAACTGGCAACAAGCTAAAATTGGAACTAAAGAAGTATCTAATAGAAAGACCATTGTATAGGATAGAAGAATTTATTGATGAAAAATAGACGAACACAAAGGTACTGACTTTAGAAATAACCTATTGACGACATCTGCTTTAATTAGTCTTTCTGTAATTATAATGTGTAACTTAAAAATTGTATCTATATTTATATTTTAAACTGTACATATATACTGAAATAATTTATATTATAACACTGACTGACAATGATTTTAATGTATATTTGTTTTAAAATTGTTAAAATACAATCCATTCTTAAAATCTTGTATGATATGTAGCATAACTTGACAATGGTATTTATATTATACTGTATATAGACATATGAGATATTTTAATAATATGTAAATATTTGTATCTTAATGTTACAGATATGCCTCAGTATAGATATGTATTAATTTAGTTTAGTGTCATCAATTATAAAGCTAGCATATTGTTTGATATATAATTATACTAAAAATTGTCACTAAATGAAACACAAAAGGTATTTAATATACAAATTTATTATAGGCTTAATGAGTAAAAATTAATGTATTAAATCTTGACTATGCCTGAAACACCTATTGTATACTGGCAATAAATTATTATTATTATTATTATCATTATTATTATTATGATCTAAAAGTACAGTACTTAAAAAATGAGCTATAAAATGACTGCTAGAAAAGAAAAGACACAATAAACTAAAAAAATGGCCAACAAATATTTATGAAAATGCTAGTTTATTTATTTAATTTGTGTCTATTCTAGGTTATGCTGTTGTTCAAGTATAGGTTTGTAATTAGTTAATTGGTACATACGGTGAAATGCAAACAGCAAACACCATCTTTCTGTATCCAAATTATTAAAATTATAACAAGATTTATTTATTTATGCTTGTTTAGAGTTCCGATAATATTCAATCTAAATAAAAATCAGGCAAACTGATATAACAAAGTGCTAGTATGCTTTTGTTTAATCAGTTGTAATTGTAATTATGATATGCAGAAAATAAGTATTTTTTAAAATTGATTTCCCAGTTAAGCTCCAGATCGATTCATTAAGTAGGGCTTACGGAAGTTTTTTTAAAATCAGATTTAAATCGTCCAGCATCAGCAGAACTATACAGATTTGTGATATCTTGCCAATTGCACACTCACTTAAAAATACAAAAAAAGTCAAAATGGCCGGATTGGTTATGTAATGTTGAAACATCTTGCTCTGATTCTTGTAGAACCATAATTATAGTGTTACTTCACGGTACAGCCTGTTTCTTGGAAAACGTAGACCTTCAAATAGGGGAGATACAGCAAAACCTCTATTATATACTATTAACCCCTCAAGCTGGTATTTAAGACCTTAACCTGTGGTGGTATTTAAATAACTCCTTCTTACTCTATGTAGACTTCTACTAAATCTGCCAAATTGTGTTAACTACTTACTTACTCAATAACAATTCCTAAGCAAGCTAAAGGAATATTTTCTATTTTATGGAACCCGAAGGTTCATTGCCGCGCTTATCTGAGCCTGCCATTCAACCCTCTTCTGTGCTAATTCCATTCAACCACCCTCTCAAATCCTAAAACTAAACTCCATGGCGCTACATCCCTGGAGGGACTTGCCCTACCACCCGACCGCTGCGTCATCTCCCGTAGGCAGATGGCAGGATTGGGGGGCATGTGGTCAGTATGCCGACACCCACGGCCGTTAATGGTGGTTTTCATGACCGGAGCCGCTACTTCTCTATCAAGTAGCTCCTCAATTTGGAATCACGAGGCTGAGTGCACCCCTACCAGACCTCCCTACCTCAGAAAAATCCGAGGAGGTACCGGGAATCGAACCCGGGCCGACGGATCTGTAGTCAGCGATGCTAACCACAAGACCACGCCGGCGGACCTGACCACGCCGGCGGACCCGACCACGCCGGCGGACCCAACCACGCCGGCGGACCCCTCTCAAATCCTACTTCTCTTAAATATATCCTAATATTGTCCCTCCCACCTATGTCTAGGTCTTCCAAGTGGTTTTTTCCCCTTCGGTTCTCCCAGTCAATACTTCTGAGATATGTCTGTCCTCCCACATGTCCAGCCCATTTCATCCTCCGTGATTTAATTATGCTATTAATTAATCCGGTGAAGAGTACAGGTATGGAGCTCGTCGTTATGCAGTTTTCATCTCTGTTAAATCCGAATATTTTCCTAAGCCCCCTGTTTTTGAACACACTCAGATTATGTTCTTCCCGAAAAGTAAGCAACCATGTCTCACATCCATATTATACAACCGACAGGGATAATAGTCTTATAATATTTTGTTAACTATACGCCCTATATAAAATATCAGATCTCTGTGTGTCATGATGCTATAAATAATCAAATCAAGTATGGCGACCAAGCAAGGCCATCGTCAGTTAATTTCACAATTGAATGCCATCTTGGAGTAAGTGGTGATGGATCTGCAGTATTCATGACATATATACCTACTTATGTTTTTATGTATAAATATAGAAGATTATATTATTAGAATAACCGGTCAATCATTTGAACAAGTGGATAAATTTAAATATCTGGGATATTTTAGTTCTGGATATTTTCCTAGGAACCTTGTTTTCAAACACTCTCAGATTATGTTCTTCCTGAAGCGTAATTACATCCATAGTACACATACATGGTAGCAGAATAAAGATTTCTGGTCAGAAGAAGAGAAGATAAGAGTTTTTGAACTGCATAAAACAAAGCACTTCCTCATTGTAGACACTTATCATCTGCCTTAATATTATTTCTATCTGTAATTACTGCTCCCAGATATTTAAATTTATCCACATGGGGAGGAAAGACGTATCTCAAAAATACTGACTGGGTGACCCGAAGGGAAAAAATCTTTTGGAAGATCTAGATGTAGGTGGGAGGATAATATTAGGATAGAACCTTCGGGTTTACCTTGCTTAGGAATTGTGGCATTCAGTGAGAGAGTGGGCTAAGCCAGAAATAAGGGAATCGAGATATTTTGAGATTTGTGTTTGGCTTTCAAATCAGGAAATGCTTGCTTTTATGCAGTTCAGAAACTCTTATCGTCTTGTCTTCTGTCCAGAAATCTTATAAGACTATTATCCTGCCTGTTGTATTATATGGATGTGAGGCATGGCCGCTAACTGATCAGGAAGAACATAGTCTGAGAGTGTTTGAAAATAGGGTGCTTCGAAAAATATTTGGGCCCAAGAGGGATGACAATGGAGACTGGAGAAAATTGCATAACGATGAGCTTCAGGACCTGTATGCATCACCAGATATAGTAAAGGTAATTAAATCGCGAAGGATGAGATGGGCTGGACATGTTGCATGCATGGGGGAGGAAAGACATATCTCAAAAGTATTGACTGGGAGACCTGAAGGGAAAAGACCACGTGGAAGACCTAGACGTAGGTGGGAGGACAATCTTAGAACAGATTTATGGGGAGTAGGATTTGTGGGGGATGATTGGATGGAGTTACCACAGAATAGGGTTGAATGGCGGACTCAGGTAAGCTTGGCAATGAACCTTCGGGTTCCATAAAATAGATAATATTCCTTTAGCTTGCTTAGGAATTGTCTATTGCCATTAGGTAAGTAAGTAAGTAAGTGTTAGGCTTTCTAATGAGAAAAAAATTCATTTTAATACTTGATTTATTTATTTAGGAGAAGGACAAGAGAAAAAAATTGTGGGTCCTTATGGATTAGGGAAGCGCAATGACAGAGGTAATAGGCTTGTTGACTTCTGCCAACAATATGATATGGTGATAACCAATTTCCTGGTTCAAGAAGAGGAAAACAAAGTTGTACACCTGGAAAAGCCCTGGGGATATTAATAGATACCAGATTGACTACATTCTCATCAAGCAGAGATTCCGGGGCAGTGTGAAAGATGTGAAGACTCTTCCAAATGCTGACATCAACACAGATCACAATCTTCTTGTAGCAGACATAGAGACTAGGCTGAAAAGGATTAGGCGGACATGTAAAAGAAATCCAAGATGGAACTTAGAAAAACTGCGAAATGACAAGGACTCGATTAAAGAGTCATTGGAAACACAGTTACATGAAATAAAAAATGTTGGTGAATCTGTAGAAAGTGAGTGGGAATGTGTAAAAAATGTTTTGTTGGACACGTTGAAGAACAAAGTTGGAAAAATAGACAGAATAAATAGGAAACCGTGGGTAACTCAAGAGATGTTAAAGAAGATGGCAGAAAGAAGGAAATACAAAAATACTAATGCTGTGGAATATAAGAGATTGAATAATGAACTAAGAAGAGAGACAGACAGAGCAAAAGAAAATTACCTTAAAGAAAGCTGTGATGAAATTATGGAGCTTCAACGAAAAGGAAGATATGATTTAATGTATCAGAAAGCGATGGAGTTAGAGTCTAAAGAAAATAAAGGAATACGGACTTTTGGAATAGAAGACATTCATGGAAATTTAATTACAAACCCTGGAAAAGTTCTTACAATATGGGAAAATTACATAGAAAAGCTTTACGACAAGCAAAATCGACCACAAGACATCGAGATGGAAACAGAAGAACTAGTGGATAAAGATAATATAGGACCTAGCATATTGAAGAATGAAGTAGAAAAGGCCATAAAAGAAATGAAGAATAGAAAGGCCACAGGAAACGATGACATACCAGTGGACCTACTGAAGGAATTAGGAGAAAATGGGATGAGGAAACTTACCAAACTTATCAACCGAATTTATGACACTGGAGAATGGCCTCAAGATTTCCTAGAGGTAACTATGATTGCACTAAAGAAGAAGAAATGTGCCAAGATGTGTAGTGATCACAGAACTATCAGCTTGCTATCTCACGTAGGAAAAATTGTGGCACGGATACTAACTAGAAGACTGGAAAGAAGAATAGAAGAAGTAATAGGAGAAGACCAATTTGGTTTCCGGAAAGGAAAAGGAACTAGAGATGCAATTGGAATGCTAAGGATTATATCAGAGAGAGTTTTAGCGGTCAACGAAGAAGTGTGTGTCTGCTTTATTGATTGGCAAAAAAGCTTTTGACCGAGTGAACTGGGAAAAGTTAATGGACATACTAAAAAAAATAGGCATTGACTGGAAGGACAGGAGACTAATCCGCAATTTGTACCTGGGACAAAAAGTGAAAGTGCGTCTAGAACATGGAGTGACCAACAGTGTAGAAATAGGAAGAGGTGTGCGTCAAGGATGTTGTATGTCACCCATCTTGTTCAACCTTTATGGAGACTGGCTAGCAAAAGAAGCCTTAGAAGGAGTTAGGGATTTTGTGATAGGAGGATACGCTATTAACACCATCAAATATGCGGACGACCTGGTGATTCTGGCAAAGAAACAAGAAATATTGCAAGGAATGATTGACAGGCTGGTGGAAACATGAAGAAAGTATGGAATGGAAATCAACATAGGTAAATCGAAGGTGATGAGGATATCGAAGAGAGAAGAGCCGCTTCAAATTATCATGGGAAATCAAGAATTAGAGAACGTGAACCAGTTCAAATACTTAGGAAGTGTACTGACGAAAGATGCCTATTGCACCAAGGAGATAAGATCAAGAATTGCCATGGCCAAGAAAGCATTTATGAAGAAGAGAACTCTGCTAACTAGTAGTCTGAACCTAGAGCTACGTAAAAACCTGGTGAAGTGTTATATTTGGAGTATTGCTTTGTATGGATCAGAGACATGGACTTTGAGGAAATTAGAGAAGAAATATTTAGAAAGTTTTGAAATGTGGTGCTGGAGACAGAAAGAAAATATAAAGTGGATGGACATGGTGACAAACGAAGAGGTTCTGAGTAGAGTGGGTGAGAAGAAGTCAATCATACACACAATTCGTCAGAGGAAAGCAAACTGGGTTGGGTACATTCTCAGAAGGAACTGCTTATTACATGATGTTGTAGAAGGAAGATTGGAGGGTACAACTAGACTTGGAAGAAGAAGAATTCAGCTGTTGGACGATTTAAGGGAAAAGCGGAAATATTGGATGCTGAAGGAGGAAGCAGAGGATAGACAGTTTTGGAAAACAAAATTCGCGTACTAAGTTTGAAAACCTGCCGGAAGGCAGAATACTTACTACTACTACTACTACTTATTTATTCTTATCAGAATTTACACATTTGAAAGTGTTTACAAAAATTAACTTCAGACCACAGTGCCAACCCTTTATCACCTTCTTAAGGTTTTTTTCCGCAGTTTTTCGATATTCTTCAAATTTTTCAAAACTTTGAAGCGCCATTTCTTGGTATGTATTTGGTTTAAAAAAATGTTTAAACAATGCAAATGGTAGGAAATTTAATGCTCTTTAACTTTTGTAATGGAATCTTTTAGGCTATAATGCATTGTTTAGGTGTTATAAGGGAAAAAACTACAAAACCCCAAAAATTTCGAGGTTTTCGGCTGCCCTGAAGTTCGCACAGAGTTCTCGAATTGGAAAACTTGGATTCTACACCACAAAATACCCACATACAACATATTAAAAAATTATTAACTTTGGACCTTTTTCCAGGTAAAAGTACCCGGTGACTGGACTATTACCGCACCCTTCATATCACGTTACTACTGCTTCCGAGCTGGCTTAGCCCACTCTCTCACTGGAGAAACGCCATTCTCTTAATTTATGAAAAGAATAGATAAGGAAGGAACCCACACAAACCTTTAATATTAGGTTTACAGTTACACGACTATATGTACTACACAGATGACAATAAGTCAAATTTGAAAATTTTTGGCTTAGCCCACTATCTCACTGGATGCCACAATTGTGTATTGCCATTGAGTAAATAAGTAAGCATAGAATGTAGAGAAAACATGAATGAAGATCTTAGATGTGACGTTAAACTTTATTGCTATTTTTTCACAGGTGATCCATTGCACAGGCCATGTTCTGACGACACCTTCTTCTTGCAAGAAGGAAGTAAAGTCTGAATGTGGTGGCGATAGAGATGGCGATGCTAGTAATCAGCAGCAGCACTGCCTGGTTGCCATTGGGGAGCCAATTCCTCATCCCTCCAATATCGAGATCCCGCTTGACCACCAGACATTTCTCAGCAAACACAATCTCGACATGAAGTTCACGTATGCTGATGACAGGTATGATACTAACTAAGAGATGAATAATACAATAAAAAGGCACTGATAGGCCTTCCCTGCACAGTTAAATCCATGTGGTTTCTGAACACATTTCAATAATTTTGCCTGACTGTAGACCAGAAATAATGAAGCACTGCAGATTTTTCCATATGTTGGTATTTAATAAATTTTTCATGTGTTCCTTGTATCTTAGATTTAAATTTCTTTTCGTTTTATGAAATACCTGTGTTAAGTACTGCTCCGAAGTACATTGAATTTTTCTTGAAACCTGAAGGAATTCAGACCAATAGAAAAGTTACATTTTTTACAGAAAATAAAACTTAAGGAATTGTGTGATAAGCAGGGCCCGGATTCTGATGACCTAAAATTATTTGAAAAATGATCTATAAAATAACACTAAATTTTAAAGAAAATGAATTACAAAAAATGACCTATAAACTGAAATTTTATTTATAAAAAATTATTATTGTACACTCAAAGTTATAGAATAATTTGTACATAATTGTAAAAACTGTAAATAACTGTAATGTTGTGAATGTTCTTTTCTCACGGAATTTTATACTGGCACTGAGGCGCTGGCGAGTCAAAATTCGGCATTTTCTTTTGTGGTCTGCCAGATTATGTTATTGTTTATTGAGGGTAAAAAGTAGTTTGCACTCTCAAATCCAAGCAGGTGGCAGACTCTGGTGCCAAGTCAGTCCAATAACAATAGTAATATAATACAACATTTTGGTATTTCTTTGATTCTCATTTCCGACTGAGACATGACAACATTTCAACACTGAGTTTTTCCTTCTTGCATTAAACAAAGAACTCTTCAAAGATAGCCCTGCTAGCGACGAAAAAAAGACTCAATAAAAATGCATTTCTTTAACCTAGAGGCCATGATTAGGATTTATCCAAAAGTTGGCAATGTCTATGCAGCATCAATAAAAAGATGACATGTGGGCCCTGGTGATAAGTCTCTGACAAATTGCACATTTATTCGAAAATTAGATTCAAATTATGTACTATAATCTCCCTAATAAATGCTATCTGGAAGAACATCATCCAGTTTGGCTATTAGGAGGAGGAGTGGCCAATAAACCACCAACTTGGTGGGAACAAAATGGCAACCCATTGGAGCCCCATAGACACCTGAATTTCAGAGCTGATGTTGTAAGCTTTAATGTATATAATAATGCCATTTTATTTTCATAGTTTTATTATGTACAGTTGCACAAATTGATTAATATACTTGAAATGATAATATGCCTGATGTAATTTGCACGTTGACGAGTCGCGCAGTCGCGAATCTATCGATAAACTCGTCAACTCTCATGGGATTACCTAGGAAAAAATCTGATGTGAAAGTCACATTACTTCCTCTGCCCAAATAAAAGTTAGCAGTATTCACATATCCATGTACAGAAACGCAAGACACAATTTAACGCTAATTATACGATAAATACCTGATAACCTCTTCTTTGAAAATGATGCGACTAATAAAAATGCAAACTATATAACAAACTAAAGAAAAACAAGTGACTGCAGACATTTATTGAAACTTCCGTCGTTAAGAATAATTTCCGAACTTTATCGAATATTTCCCTCCAATACGTCTTTCTCACTTCATTCTTATATAGAATAAGAGGCCGTGAAAGAGTGCATATTCAATTGTTCACCATGCGACTGATAAAAATGCAGACTATATAACAAACTAAAGAAAAACAAGTGACTGCAGACATTTATTGAAACTTCCGTCGTTAAGAATAATTTCCGAACTTTATCGAATATTTCCCTCCAATACGTCTTTCTCACTTCATTCTTATATAGAATAAGAGGCCGTGAAAGAGTGCTTATTCAATTGTTCACCACGCAACACAAACTTTCTACAAACAGTGGGTGAAATGTGGGTGGCTTGTAACTACCTTCAGAGAATTTTTTCGAAAAAATGTTTCAAATAAAAGTTTTAGCTCTCACTATAAGCTACATTTGTGCAAAATTTAAAGAAAATCGTTAGAGCCGTTTTCGAGAAAATCGAGAAAAACAAAAATTTCTTCATGTAAAGTCCCCTTAAAAATAAGAGAAACGTGTCGCCAATCTTCGCCTCACATCTTCAGAAGGTACTTGACCCAAATACGAAATTTTGTTTTCATACGATTTTCCGTTTCTGAGCTAGGCTGTTCACAGACAGACAGACAGACACACAGGATTCAGGGGGCCTTGAAACGTGTATATATGCTAATAACTCAACTTCGAATTTTGGGGTCGAAAACAATACTTCCTCTACCTATAGTACCTATGGTACGGGCAGAGGAAGTAAAAATTGAAGAAAAGTTGCTAAAATGGAAGAAATGTTTGGGAGCCATACTTAATAGAAAATAGAAGAAATTCACATGGAATTTTCAAAAAATCAAAAAGTTGCCATGTCGTATGCCTCATCCATTGCAGTATTCATTAACATACATAAAAAAGCCCAACATTTATTTACTTATTCTTCTGTTCTCATATACAAATAAATGTCATTCTAACATTGTTCTCACCAACAGAACAGTGTTGCAGGGTGTCATATATGTGGTGACATCTCTTGAAGTTCTGAACAGTGTACTATATAACATTGTAGTTGACCAAGCACCATAGAACACACTCTTACCAATAAAATTGGATTTTACAAAGTATAAGAAAATCAGCAAGTGTAAAACTTTAAATTTTTTTCTTTATTCCTTAAAAATATGGCATACATTTATTGCTTACCTACAAATGACTAATCTACAGGTCTATGGCTCTATACCCTTAAAAAAGAGGTGTATTTGACTCCTTTTGTAGGCAGCATTTCGTGCCGTTCTGTGACCCTTTATCAATCTCTGCTGTTGAGCAGACCCCCTCTGCGGTTCTTAAGGGTAGAAAGAGCATTGTGAAGCAGTCTGAGCATAGGCTGATACATAACATTCAGAACTTGAGTTGGAGTACATTATGAAATTAATCACTAAAGAAATTCGAGCGTGGTTAGATTTTCTTTTTCTTCTTAGAAAGGTGTAGAAAATCATTTAAATTACTGCTTAGAAGTCCAGTTTATGTTGCTGATTTTTAATGTTTGCCAACTGGATATTACAGATTAGTGGTAATAATTCTAACAGCGGGTTCTGCAGACTGATTGGATCCCTTTTCACGTCGACAACACAAGAATGATTTCAAACACTTCCTAAAGGAACTACTGGCGTAGAATAATGCCACGGGATTAAAACATGCATTGCATAAAGCTAAACATATCGCTGTCGATTCCCAGTAAGCCAAGGTTCTAATCCCATTGAGATAATCAATATCTAAGAAACCATCATCATAAACATTATAAAACAAATTCTCATACAACACCATTGTTTGGCGAGGCACAGAAGTGATCAGAAACACCACAGTAAGACTCAAGATTGTCTTAACTGTAGTTGCTCGAGACTTCGCCTGACGCTGATGCTGAGGTGTCTCTTCAGAAGCGACCGCTTTACCGCATATCAGATGGGAAGCTGTGAGAATGTACATGGTAGCTATGACGCACAACGGCAAGATGCAGTACACCACAAACTGGAATATAACCACTTGATTTTCATATTTGCGAACTTCATCACAACCACATACTTCATTAGAGACTATATGCTTACAGTTTATTGCTGTACGTGTAAATAGTAAAGCAAGGATCCAGACACTGGAAATGTGCAATGCCACTGTCCTTCTTGGGTTGAGGTTCCTTATATGGCTCAGGAAAGGCCTAACAATGACCTCATATCTTTTTATACTTAATATTGTAACGGTGTAGGCAGTCACTGCTACAGGCAGAAGTGATAGATACAAAACGAGCCTGCAAAAGTACTGCACGAACTCGGAAGAGCTAATTTCATATACAGGTGCCGCCGATATTAATGTCATCAAGTCTCCAACTGCCAAGTTTAATATATACATGTTTGGAATCGTGCGGAACTCCTTTTTGCATAGAATTATTAGAATAATTATAACATTCCCAACTGTACCAAAAACAAACATTAGCAATTGTACTATAACAAAATTTTTCAAATAGTAATCATACCTCTTAAACGTGTTTTGTTCAATCATACTAACAATGTAATCATGACTGATAGATTTGACATCTTCGTTGTACTTTATAGCCATATCTTCGCATTCTCCACTTCCCACTACCCCCCACCACAAACCGTTAACCTCACTTGGCTCATTACACCTTGGGACAAAATCCCCTGTATCGATGTTATGTTCAACAAACCAGCTGTAAGTGTCTTTGAGATTGCAGTCACATATCAGAGGATTTTCATCTAAATATACAGTAGAGATGTTTGGAAGCATGGAGAATATGTTGGGGTTAACATAGGTCAATCTATTGTCTTGCAACTTAATCCCCTGAAGGGAGGTCATATTCCTGAATGTGTTCTCAGATAATTGTGTTATGTTGCAACTGTCTAAAAGCATAAAATTTATTGTGTCAGAATTCAGAAACTGAGTATGAATTTGTATATCAATCATATTGCCACTCAAATCTAGATATTTCAGTCTCGGCATTTTACTGAACAAGTCTGACTTCAAGTGGATTATCTTGTTGCGGGATAAATTAAGTTCTATTAAGTGGAATAACCCCCAGAAAGCGTCTGTTTCAAAGTAACGAATGGAATTATTTTGTAAACTTAACAACTCTAAGGATTCCAGGCCATCGAAAACTTTAGACCTAATCACTTCAATGTTGTTAGACGACATATTTAAAGTCTCAAGAGCTATTAGGTTATGAAACACACCAGGTGGGATGTCTGTTAAACTATTTTGTCCTAAATAAAGTGTTAGATGCACGGATATGTCATCAAACGCACCAGCTTCTATTAATGACACATTGCATCGAGCGAAGGACAGAAATTCGATGTGAGTATATGCTTTGTTCCGAAACATGTCTTTCTTAAGCACACTGTAGTTATTGCCATCGAGTACCATTTCTTCCAATTCACTTAACGTGTTCTCAGGAATGTACTGCAGTCCTTCATCTGTGCAGTCTATTTCACGTGAATCTGTGTCGCACCAACATCTTTCAGGACACGGATGGTGCAGCCTGTTTCCCTCTACCATTATCCAGATCCAATATATCAGAGCTGCCATGATCAACGGAAACAGAATCAGCGTTGGCTTTAACCCTTTAGACATTCTAGTACTGGTAGCAATCATGGTATCAGCATCCAAGACTTCAGCAAGTCAGCAGCACAAAGTTGGTCGGAGAACTCTATTTCTTAGGAGTAGCCTGTACCTGAAGAGGAAAATGAGAACTCAAATTACAATCTGGCAAAGTGAAATCTGAAGAAACAGATTATATTACTAGAGCTGCCTCCACTAAGATCTCATATGTATCATTTAAGTACAACCGAAATATTATATACTTATACTGTAAGTTATGCACGAGTATTAATAATATGTGTTTTCAATTTACTTTTGAAAGGGAATACAGAATCAATACATACGAGGGAACTATCAATCAATCTTTTTTTTTTTTTTTCAGACTGTTGCAATTATTGGATTCTGAAATTCTTAATTAAAATGTAGTACTTTTAAATACAACAGAATATTTAGTTTCGATGTTTTGATCTAAATCCCCATACAGGATTAAATTAAAATTTCTTCATAATAGTGTAACAAATGAATGCTAACGATTATGTTCGACTTTGAAGCTGGAAGTAATGTTAAATACGTAAATTATTAAATAATCCCAAAAAGTAAAATTAAGTGTTAGCATTAATTTTGTATAGATTTTAAAAGTAAATGTTCAAAATCTGTAAGAAGGACCTAGTGAGAGAGGGAGCTGTGCCACAAAACTTTGAAATCATATTGATTTTTTGTCATTTTCATCATACTACTTCCATGTTCCATCCATTCTGTTAAGTAGAAGCATAAGGCATGGCTCCCACTGACTCCACAACAGGTTTTATAAGTAACATAAACTGGTTCACAAAACTCATTCTAATTCAATTTTTTTTATCTAAGTGGCATAACTCCCTCTCTCACTGGACCCCTCTTACGGAACTGTTATAATCTAAAATATGATTTATAAAAGGAATTGTTGATATATCTATGGTAGTTGTTTATGCCTTTATTCTGTCCTCATGTAAACGTTTAATGTGAGTAGCCTATATTTCATTTACCGTATATTACGGACCGTATGACGCACCTTAATTTTAGGATGGAAATTTAAAGGAAAAGAAATTTAATGCGATTCTAAACGAAATATTTTAAAAGGAATAATATACTTCATTGCATAAACAATGGAATCAGTGTAAATTACTTCTAACTTAAAATCTGCATTGTACGAAAATCTCTTCTGAACGACCAAAAGCCGAGGATGGGGATGAGTTGTTTCGCCGAAACTAGTCCATGAAAGAATGTGACATAAATGGAGCTTAAAGTGTATATAAGTTGACCATCAGCTCTTAAGATTGTCAGGTAAATAAATGTATACATTACAGAAATAGGTAAAACAATAAATCAGGAAACCCAGACTAGAATGTTGTATTGATTTGAGCCTCAAAAAACTCCTGCACACCATAAAATGGGTTGTCAAGCAGCTAACGATGTAAATGAAACTTAAAATGCTTAATATCTACATTTTGAGCCACTTGGGGCATCTTATTAAACATGGAGACTCCTAAATTTTTACACCAGTTTTTCAATTTGGCAAGTCTCATCTGAGGTACCTCAAGAAAACAATTAAATCTCCTCCTCACCTCACCAAACTGAAACCCAACTTGCATCCATGCTTAGGGTGGAATGAGGTTTGAAGCAGCAGTTTCCAAGCCGCATCGAGGTCCGTTATCTCAGAGTGTTTTATAAAACACAGACCAGGCACGGTCTGGATAGAAACCAGAGCCTCTTGTTTTTCAACTGGAAAGATAAAAAATTATTGATATTGTTATGTCAACATATTGTCGCAGAAACAAATGACTACAAAGATTCTGTTTCTTCGAACCAGGAATTTGTTGTGAAGTTATCTATTTATTATAAATAATTAATAGTTACAAGCACCATTATATACAATGTAAACATAAGCTTTAAAAGTTTGTTGTTTAAGAAAATTATTCACTTCGAAATAAGTGTAAATATATTAAACATAACCTATGATATTACTTCTGCACTCTAGTATCACATTGTAAGCTATGATTTAGCGTTCTTGCTAACTCTTGCGTCTTCCATCTTTCCAAAGACGAAACATTCCTGTGAGCTGATCCTCACTGCAGTCATGTATTGGATTACTTCTGTCCTCAGTATTTTCATGCCTGCAGAAAATCAACTCGCCTCTGATTAGTTTCTAGCTGTTCTAGTATAACCATCTTAAATATCTCCAGCCGAGTTTTGTGTAGATGGCCTTGGTTTTGAACTGTCTCAGAAAACTGAGAGGAACTTTGTTTTAAACAATCGTAACATATTTTTAAACCATGACCTTGGATAAAACCTCGTGTTTAAACTAAAAGAACTAACATACAGCTGATTAAAGGTGTTTTCAGAAAAGTTGTGTCAAGTTTCAGAGATAGTTAGATCTATAGCCAGTTGGAAGAAACAAATGAAGAAGAAATCTTAGATACTCACCTACTAGAGTAATCACTGCTCCATTCCTCACAACTGATGAATGTTGCTAACATTGCTAGGAAGTGCTGCTTCCTTAAATTATAAGGCGTGTGTACTTCCACCGACAAGGGAAGTGGCAAGAGGGAATCCCGAATTCAAGTAAACATATTAACTACATACTTTTCCATAATGTTTCAAACAGTCCATATCAGGGGTTCTCAAAGTGTGGTCTGCGGACCCCTGGGGGTCTGCAGGAATGGTTTGAGGGGTCCGCGGGAGATTTTTGAATACTGTAGTACATACATGGGCATTTACTGGTTCGCGAACCACTTGTGGTTCATGAACTTCCCGCATAACACACAAGATGGCATTGCGGACATTCGGTGTACGTGGTAGATTATTCCCATGCAAGAGTCATATTATCTTTGCAAGCAGTGACGGGTCGCGACACAGTTTCGATTGGAAAGGCGTTATGACACAATCTAAGCCTTTGTATAATGAAATAATTGCACACTTAAAGAATAATTAAAAATACAAGATTGTTTGTATTATTTGTTTCTTGTAATGTACATTTTAAAGTGAAATTAGTGTTTCCCTAAGAATGAGCAACCGCCACTGAACTTATTGTCTGCTTGTGTCTCCATCTATCCGTTCTTTTCGAACTATGTGTAAGTTGACAAAAGTTTGCGGGTTGCGTATCAATATATAGGGGTTTGCCCATATCTGCTGTAGTAGATTTAAGGCTGAAACTTTAAAAAATAAAACCCAATATTTCAGAGATTGTCAAAAACAAAAACCAACACCATCCTTCTCACTGAAATTAGTGGTATTTTACTATATAACTGTTCTATTGGTAATTTTTTATAAATAATACTAAGAGTCGTGTCGTTTTGCAGTTGAATTCAATGTTTGAAATAAAAAACACGTATCAAAACAAACAGACTGCTTTCTTTTTCTATCCTATAGCTTTTCGTTTTGAATTAAATATATTTCAAATGGTTATTACTACAAAATTAGTAAAATTAGTAAAGGGTCATTTTTAGGGGTCCACAATGACAACATTAATAATAATTAAAGGGGTCCTCAAATAAAGGAAGTTTGAGATCCCCTGGTCCATATCATTGAAATTAAGAAAAAAAAATGGTCCATTGCTGATGACCATACCCAAATGATTTTTTTCGTAGTGGCATTCTCAAACTAGTATTTCTTTACCTTATAATTTTATTTCTTTTCTTTGTACTGAATTCGTGTTTACTTCACTAGCGGATGCTATTTTGTACTGTTATTATATTTTTGCTACTTTTAATGAAGTATTGTTAAGTACGGTAGTTCGAAAGCAAACGCCAATTTGTCTAGTTTCTCTGTAAATCCTTTATTACACTATCAGTAAGGTTGTGACTTTATTAACAATAAACGCCAAATAATTTAAAATTCAATTTTAAGCATGGAAAATGCTAATCTTTTATTGAAAGTCACAAACTTACAAGAAATTTAACCGCAAAGTTTATCAAAGTCCACAAAATACCCATATAATCATATTTTTAACAAAGTCTTTTTTTTTTCCAGAAATTGCATAAAAGTCCTATTTCTTTCCAAAAATATTGTGAAAACTGTTTTAAATCATAAAATTAACAAATATACTTACCAGCCTACGTGATGATAGGCAACAAATACGTAAATCTAGTGTCAGTAAGTGGCAATAAAAAACATTGCAAAGTTAACACATTTATTTAAAAAATTACCTTGCATGAGAAAAAGTGAAAGTGCATCTCTGAACAGTATTCGGACAGACAATGATTGCGGATCACATACAGTACTTTTTCTTGCAAGTACTTATGGTTATTGTATCTCTGGTGTCAAATGTAGTGAGGTGTGATTTTCTGTGTACTAAAACTTTTTTTGCACGACGTAACTAATTAGTGGTACTTATGAATATTGTTGCCGTGGATCGTAACTTGATATCCCGCACGCAATCTGGTTGCTATGAAAACAAAAGAAATCTCCATGCGGTAAAAATTACAAAAAGCACAAGTGCCGTAAGTAAAACCATCATAATACAAGCCTTTATGGAAGACCGGAACCAAGGCCCCCTAGTTTGTGGCGATTTTAACAGAACAAATATTCAGTCCCCCGTAACAACCAACACATGCGAATCACTTTCTGAAATAAACATCTATCATCAATAATGTATATACATAATATTTTCAGCTAATATCTCAATTAATATAATTAAATTGATATAAATAATCATCGTACAAAAAATAACATGCAATACTCGTGCCGTAAGTGCATAATGGTTCTCGGAAATTGAAAAAACTCTGTGCAAGCGCCTCGTTTTTTCAAACTCTTTCCTCGATCTGTATGCACCGCTTACGGCACTTGTATCGCAATATACTATTACTGAGCGGATGTTGTTTAAATTTTACTTCACCAAATATAGAAACTGTACTCAATACAATACAATACAATACAATACAATATTTATTGGCCTTTAAGCTTAATTACAATCGGCTTCGTCAATATTTTGTTAATACACACTCACAAATAGACACACATTAAAATAAAATATCAGAATCAGGCTTATTAAAGAATTCGTCAAGTAAATAAAATGGATTGCTTAGTAACCAGAGATAAAATCCATGTTTTAGTCTCTCAACTGGCAAGTCATAGTACCTCTTCGGGATTTTATTATATATTTTCATGCCAATGACTTTATAACTATTGTGCATATTGTTGATCATTATGTCGTGTCTTATGTCCATGAGTATAAGAAACCAAATTGTAGTTATCTAAACGACTCAAAGTGTATACTGAAACATCAAATATGTACAAGTTAATTACAGTTAAAATTTTTAATCTAATAAATAGAGGTCTACAATGATCTAAAAAGCCAGCATGTGATAAAATACGAATAGCTATCTTCTGCAATATTCAAATATCAGAAGCTATAAGTTCATATCTAAATACTGACTGAAAAAAAAGAAAAATATGCACATCTAGCAAATGAAGAAGTGATAAAATTATTGAGATTACGTAATAAAAATAAAACCCTCGACAATTTTGAACTAATATGATCAACATGTTTTGTCCATGTTAAGTTGCAATCCAACACAACTCCTAAAAATCTTACTGGTTCCATGAAATTTAAATCCTTACAACCTTTCTTATTACTAAAAATCATATGTTTCATTTTTTGTTCATTGAGTAGGCTAAGTAAGCGACCGTTTTGTAAGCTGAACGAATTTTTTTAACAAAGTGATATTAACTTTTAGTGACGAAGTCTATTGTATTTTTATATTTAATGACGAATATATTATTGTTGTTATTATTACTAGGGCATTCATTTGATGTTTTTGCGCTTTTTTATTTGAAGGTTAAAAGACAGCTCGAATATATATATATATATATAAATGTGTATCATGGAATAATTGGATAAATAAGTGCAATTAGTTTTCGCATTTTTTGTTTTATTTTGAATTTTTCTTAATTTTCAAGAGATAGTTCATTTTTTGGAAACCTTTAGGTCATTTTCGGCATTTTTAGGTCATATTTCAGTGGAGATAGAGAGGAGCTTTTCCATGTAAAAATCGTTAATTTCAGATACCATACAATTTTTATTTTTTATAGTCTCCACCAAGTGTTCATAGTTCATTTTAATTCAGGTTTATTGTAAACACCAAAGCAGTTTGTCTTGTAGCAATAAAGGTTTTTTATTCTTTCTTTTTCAATGGTACACATTTGCTAGGGGCAATTTGGTGGGCATGCCAATTCAGAAAGTTATTTATTTTCTTATATTATGGTTTAAAAAACACACTTAAACTTCACTAATTTCATTCCTTGGTAGGACTACGTAGTTTCAATCACCATTGTGATTATCCTCGGCTACTTCAGAAGTAGATACCTCACCATTGTGATTATCCTTGGCTACTTCAGAAGTAGCCAAGGATAATCACAATGGTGATTGAAACTACGTAGTCCTACCAAGGTAAGACATTAGTGAAGTTTAAGTGTGTTTTTTAAACCATAATATAATATTATGACTTCACTGTGACCTTCCCAATATCAGTTTCTATTTATTTTCTGCTAAGAGTGTAAAAGCAGTATAAATTTACTTGCTTTTTTAGTAACAAAATAAGTTTGTTTTATACTGTAGATTTAAATATCATCATGTCATCCATGAAATTGCTCCTAACAATTCATTACTTCAAAAAAGTCATTCTAAGTAATAATGATAAATTTATTGGACTTTTTAAAAAAATTGTGTCATTTTATTACTATTTTTAGGTCATAAATGCATTTTTCATTTTTCACTTTTCACTAATTTATTATTTAAATTAACATAAATTTATATTTCATTGCAAATGTTTATTTTTCCAGTGTTCAAAATACACACAAAACTGACAGATTTTTCACTACATTTTCACAGAAATGAAACCATTTTAATCAACGAAATCAGAGTAAAATATTCACCTTTAAATCACTGTCACATTTCAATCTCACATAAAGCTTTTAAAAACCCAACTCAATCATTGAATATCATTAATGTTTGCCCACTTCCAAATGAGCTAAAAACTTGGCAAACTTATAGATTTTAGCCTATAACTGATGAGAAAATTCCAAAATGTTAAATCTTTTACCCCCGAAATAAATAGAAAGTATTGGACATAAATTTAAAGTCGGTGCAGACCTTTCTTGGAGATTATTAAGGCAAAACAGTATGTCCCATTAAAAAAAAAAAAAAAAAAAAAGAATTGTCCCAGCAGTAGCTGACTTTGAGAAGTCTACAATTTTGGTACCGTGACATAATATTCAGAACTTTTGTTGGAATGCATTTCGAAATTAACCACTGAACATTACGGGGCTGGTTTAAACACATTTAAATTAACATTTAGAAGTTCAGTTTGAGTTGCTATTTTGAACATTTGCCAACTGGACATTACAGATTAGTGGAAATAATTTGAATAGCAGGTACTGGAGTTGTATTGCATTTATTTTTACATCGACAACACAAGAATGATTTCAAACACTTCCTAAAGGAACTACTGGCGTAGAATAATGCAACAGGATTAAAACATGCGTTGCATAAATTTAAACACAATGCTATCGATTCCCAATAAGCCAGGGTTATTGTCTCATAATCAGTACCAGTCCAACTCTGATACACCGACATTGTGCGGAGTGGCACAGTAGTGATCAGAAATACCAGAGTAAGACTCAGGATCGTCTTCACTGTAGTCGCTCGAGACTTCGCCTGACGCTGATGCTGAGGTATCTCTTCAGAAGCGATCGCTTTACTCCGTATCAGATGGGAAGCTGTGACAATGTACATGGTAGCTATGACGCACAACGGCAAGATGCAATACACCACAAGGTGGAATATATACACTTGCTGATAATATTGGACAAAGTCAATACAAATGCAATCTCCATTAGAGGCTATATCCTTACAGTGTATTGTTATAAGTGTAAATAGTGAAGCAAGGATCCAAACACTGAAAATGTGGAATGCCACTCTCCTTCTTGGGTTGAGGTTGCTTATACGGCTCAGAAAAGGCCTAACAATGACCTCATATCTTTGTATACTTAATATTGCAATGGTGTACGTGGTCACTCCTCGAGATAGACTTGTTATGTACATATAGAAGCTGCATAAGTACTGTTGGAACACGGGAACAATCATCTCATATACAGGTGCTGACGATATTAATGTCATCAAGTCTCCAATGGCCAGATTTAATATATACATGTTTGGAATCGTGTGGAACTCTTTATTGCATAGAATTATTAGTATAATTATAACATTCCCAACTGTACCAAAAACAAACATTAGTTGTTGTACTAGACGCGAATATTTTCTGAAGTACTTATAGCTCGTATACGTGTCGTCTTCAACCATACTATCAGTGTATTCGTGAATGACAAATTTGTCATCTTCGTTGTACTTGATGGCCATATCTTCGCATTCTGCGCTTCCCACTACCCCCCACCATAAACCGTTAACTTCGCTTGGCTTGTTACAACTTGGACCAAATTCCCCTGTATCAATGTTATGTTCAACAAACCAGCTGTAAGTTAGTTTTAGATTGCAGTCACATATCAGAGGATTGTTATGTAAAATTACAGCAAACAAGTTTGGAAGCATGGAGAATGTGTTGGGGTTAACATAGGTCAATCTATTGCTTTCCAACGCAATACCCTGAAGGGAGGTCATATTCCTGAATGTGTTCTCAGATAATTGTGTTATGTTGCAACTGTTTAAATGTATAACATTTAGTGTGTCTGAATTCAGAAACTCTGTATTGGTTGGTATATCGATCATATTGCCATTCAACTCCAGATATTGCAGTTTCGGTATTTTACTGAACAAGTCCGACTGCAAGTGGATTATCTTGTTGGAGGATAAGTGAAGACTTATTAAGTTGAATAACCCCCAGAAAGCATCTGTTTCAAAATAATGAATGGAATTATTGCGTAAACTTAACAACTCTAAGGACTCCAGTCCTTTGAAAACTTTAGACCTAATCACTTCAATGTTGTTAGAGGAAATATTTAAAGTTTCAAGTGTTGTTAAATTATGAAACACTCCAGGTGGGATGTCTGTTATATTATTATCTCCTAGATAAAGCGTTAAACGCACTGATATGTGATCAAACGCACCAGCTTCAATAAATGACATGTTGCATCGAGCGAAAGACAGACTGTCGATATGAGTATATCCTTTGTTCTGAAACATGTCTTTTCTGAGCACACTGTAGTCATTGCCATCAAGCACCATTTCTTCCAATTCGCCTAACCTGTTCTCAGGAATGTACTGCAGTCCTGCATCTGAACAGTATATTAGGTGTACATCTGTGTTGCACAAACATCTTTCAGGACACGGATAGTGCAGCCTGATTCCCAATACCATTATCCAGATCCAATAGATCAGAGATGCTGTGAGCAATGGAAACACAATCAGTGTTGCTTTTAGCCCTTCAGACATTCTAGTACCGACAGCAGTCATGGTATCAGCTATCAAGACTTCAGCAAGTCAGCAGCACAAAGTTGGGCGGAGAACTCTATTGCTTAGGAGTTGCCGGTACCTAATAGGAAAATGAGAACACAGATTACAATCTGGCAAAGTTAAATTTGCAGAAACAGATTGTTTGACTAGAGCTGTCTTGAACACTACCCAAGTATTATATATTTATACTATATATATATTTATATTAAACATTATATATTGTCAATTTACATTTTTACTTGATCATTACGTACGAGGGAGGTATATCAGTTGTTGGCATTATTGCATTCTGTTCGGGGTGTTGCGGTCCAAGTCCCCATAGAGGATTCAATGAAAATTTATTCATAAAAGCGTAAAAAATTAATGCTACTGATTATGTTCAACTTCAAAGTTGAAATTAATGTTAAAATACATTATCAACCATTAAATAAACACAAAAAGTAGAATTGGTTGTTAGCATTAGTTTTATATAAATTTTCAGAATGAAATGTTAAAAATCAATAAGAGGGGCCTAGTGAGAGAGGGAGCTATGCCACAAAACTTTGATTTTTAAAAGATTGTTTTCATCATACTGCTGCCATCTTCCATCCATTCTGTTAATTAGAAGCATAAGGCGTGTCTCTCACTGACACCACAACAGTTTTTATAAATTTTGAATATAACATCAGTAACATAAACTCGTTCATAAAACTTATTTTCTTTCAATTTTTTTCTCTCATATGAAACTGTTAAAATCTAAAATATGATTTAGAATAAGAATTGTTAAGATTTCTGTATTGAATCCTCATGTAACACTTTAATGTGAGTAAGGTATATTTCATTTTAAGGGTGTAGTCAGCTTACCTCCTTTATAAAACTGACTTTAAAAATAATTTTTAAAATAAGCAACAAACTTTTAAATCATTTTAGTGTAAATATTAATTAAGTATCTGCAATATTTTTAAAGTTACGAATTTAGGGGAATTGTCTGCACTTCACTGTAAGAAGCTAAAAGGTTTTGCTGTCTCAAAAGTTGACGTGGTCTCATGGTACGAAGTGAACGTTATATTTAAGCTCGTTTTTTAAAAATCTAGACCTTTTAAGAATAATACAGTAGAGCCTCGGTAATTCGAGCCCCGGTATTTCGAGGTTCCGTGTAATTCGAGCTGGTAAAGAAAATTAAAATTGTCCATAAAACTAGAGTAAAATCCCGTTTTTATACGGTGTCCGCAAGTAAGTTTTACGCACTTCCGAATGTGTTACATTTTGAGCTTTCTTTCAATTTTTCCATGTACAATAATGCAGGTAAAACTGTCCCACTTAGGGTTTTTGTTCATAATACACAGAAATAACCTTGGCTTCAGACTGCTGATGCATTTTTATTACAGATTGACAGAAACCGTTAGGTTCGATTTTTCTTTGTCGGGACCTCGTGTCAATCAATTGTACAGTGCATATTTCCCCATCCTTTCAGAAAAGAATACTGTATTGTTACAGTAATCCCTACAATGGTAATTAAAAGTGTTTTCCTAGTAGCATCGCTTTCCCGTTCCACTTCATTAAGGGTCAGACAATGACTTAATCCTTAAAGGATGCCGATGTAGCAAATTGGAAATGTTTGACAATATATAGCCTACATACAGGCGTAACACAGGTATGTAGGCCTACTATATTGTTTATTTATTTATTATTTAAACCATTATTGTGCTCATTAAACATTTATTTGCGATTTACCCATTGATTTAGTGAAATTTCCGTATAATCCGAGTTTTTTGTAATTCGAGGTAGCCTCAGCCCCAATTAGCTCGAATTATCGGGGTTCTACTGTAATTGCCCGATAAAATTTATGAATATTACTTCAATTTGTTTTAGCTGAACATTGTTTATTGTTGATTGTTATTACTCATTATATGGTTTATGATGTTTACAGACATTTGAAAGAATTTCACATAAGAACATCTTTTGTATTAAGGTCTAAATGTCCTCGATGCCGATAGGTCTTTAAACCCTACTACCCACATATCTACCAGTCATATTTGAAGTGAGCATTATCAGGAAATTACTAGAAAGGAAGGAAATATATACTCCAAAGGAGAAGGCCACTTTCTCTTTAGAGGCAGTGAAAATTAAAATTGAAAGTGCATGTAAATGAAGAATTTAATATAGTTGTGGAGCTGATGGTTTATGATGATTTATTTCCTCAACTCTACAGAATTAATTTTTATCTATAAATGGGATCACTAGAATATCCATTAAATATTAAATAATTTTTTTTATTATTTGTCTCTACCACCAGGCGTCTCGTTTTTTGGAGCTTCCGTAAGAGTCGATAGCTAAAACGGGGTCTAGAACTTTAAGCAGGGGTTTCCAAGCCATGGTACGGTCCATATCTCCGAGTGATTTATAAAATGAAGACCAGAAATGGGCTGGATGGAAACCAAAGCCTCTTGTTTTATAATTAGACACATAGAAAATGACTGATATTGTTACGTCAACATATTGCCGCAGAAACTAATGACTAGACTTCGGATTTTAGGTAAAAACCTATTTTAATCCTTAAGTGATATATGGACGAAAACTTGTATATGCATGTTTCATAAGTGACTATGCCTAAAACTGATACTTTTATAGGACCTAAAACAGCCTATTTTTATGTTAGAGCCTAATATTGTCTTTTTGCTTATTTTTACTCTAAAGTTCAAAATAAGTTACTTTTTTGTTATGAACTATAGCATTTATTTTCAGTTCGTACTAATTTTTAACTCGGAATGTGCAGTACATGACACATTTGTGACGTGGTTAAATAGTAAGGAATGTTTCATTTTCAGTACAAAAATTCCTTGGAATTCCCAAGAAACTGTAGTGTTTTTCTCCCGACTCCCACATCCAGAAAAAAAAAAAATCGTAGTTCTCACTGAGGGATACAAGGGGTTGAATATGCTAGCGTGCATAGCTTCTGGGCGCAGAGATTACGTTTTCACTGTTATGGTAGTAATACAGGCCCTAGTAATAGGTCTATATAATTCTGTGTACCATAGGCCTATATCTGTGTTTTATCATGATTACTGATTAAGGCGACTTCAATAAATATAATATTCTGCATTGCAATTGAGATATTTCAGAAAATTGGCAACTTAACAATTTTATAAGAGACTATTTTATGATTTTTAGAACCTATTTTCCAATTTTTAGAGCCTATTTTAGGTACCTAAAACAGCATTTTTAGCGACCTAAAAGTTCGAAGTCTACTAATGACTATGAAGATTCTGTTTGTTCGAACCAGGAATTTATTGTGAAGTTACCTATTTGTTATAAATAATTAATAGTTACAAACACCATATTATACAACGTAAACATGAGTTTTAAAAGTTTGTTGTTTAAGAAAGTTATTCACATCGAAACTATAAATATACTAAACATAACCTATGATATCACTGCACTCTAGCGTCATGGTGTAGGCTATGTTTAAGTGTTTATTCTAACTCTTTCATCGATTTTTTCCAAAGACTAAACCATTCCTGTGATCTGATCCTCACTGCAGTCGTGTGTTGGCTTACCTCTGTCCTCAGCATTTTAATGCCTGCAGAAAATCAAGTCGCCTCTGGTTAGTAACTAGCTGATCGAGTATAACCATCTTGAATATCTCCAGCCGTGGTTCATGCAGTAATTGGTTTCGAACTGTTCAGAAAAATGAGAGGAACTTTGTTTTAAACAATCTTAACATAGTTTTAAACCATGGCCTTGGATAAAACTTTGTTTTAGCAACTTGGTGTTCAAACTAAAAGAGCTAGCATACATTCGATTACAGATGTTTTCAGAAAAGTTGTGTCAAGTTTACAGATATAGTTAGACCTAGCCAGTTGGAAGAAACAAATGAAAAATAAATCTTAGAAACTCACCTACTAGAGTAATCACTGCTCCATTCCTCACACAAGTGAATCATAAGGATGTGCTACTGATGTTTATCATAGCCAAGTTGTGTGTATTTCCACCGACAAGGGAAGTGACACAAGGAAAACCAAAACCAAACATTAATTGTACATTGTTCCTTGAGCACTGTATTGTTTCAAACAGTTCATATCAATAAAATTTCGAAATAAAAATACCCCATTGCCTGTGACCTAATTACTTTTTTCGTTGTGGCAATCTCAAACTAGTACTTCTTTTCCTTATATTTCTATTTTCTTCTCTTTGTTATAAATTTGTTTAATGCACTAGCGGATGGTATTTTGTACTGTTATTATATTTCTGTTACTTTTAATGAAGTATTATTAAGTGCGGTAGTTCAAAAGCAATCGCCATTTTGTTTAGTTTCTCTGTAAATCGTGTATTACACTATCAGTAAAGCTGTGACTTTTTTTATTAACGATAAACGCCAAATATGTTAAAACTGTGTTTTGAGTGTAGAAAATGCAAATTGCTTATTGAAAGTCACAAACTTACGTGAAAATATCAGTGAAATTCCAAAAAAAATGATAAAAGTCCACGACATACCGACATAATTTATTACATTTTCAACAGTCAGGATTTGTAAAGAATTTACATGAAAACCTTCTTTATTTCGAAAAAATGTGAAAATTGTGTTTTAAACGATGATTATTCACAATATCCTTACCAGCCTATGTGTTGACAGGCAACAACCGACTATCAGTAATTGGAAATAAAAAACATTGCAAAGCTAACACTTTTATTTCAAAATTTACCTTGCAGGAGAAAAAGTGAAAGTGCCTCCCTGAACAGTATTTGGACAGGCAATGCTTGCGTATCACATACAGTACTTTTCATGGAAGTTCTTGCGGCTTCTCTAGTTTCACTATCAAATATGAGATGTGACTTTCTGTGTACAAAGACTTTTTTTTCCAGAGTGGGTGTTGTTTTAATTTTACTTCATCTGGTACAGAAATCTTGGTAGTAAAGTGGTGAAGTCTGCGACCATTTTATAATATGACCAAATTTTTTTTAACAAAATGATATTAATTTTTAGTGTTTTTTTTTAAACTTTTGTTTTGTAGATAATATATTTGTTCATATTTATTTTGCCATTGAGATATTATATGACGAAGTCTTTTGTATTCTTATAATTAATGACAAATATTTATTATTATTATTATTATATGTTAACGAAGCAATAATTGTGTTACTTGGAAAGGGATTTTTTCCCATAATGTTCTGAAATAATATAAATTTATATTGCATAGTAAATATTTATTTTTCTAGTGTACAAAATATGCATGAAATTGACAGATTTTTCGCAACATTTTCACAGAAATAAAACTATTTTAATCAACGAAATCAGGCAAAAATATTCACCATTAAATCACCCCACTCTCACATTTTCATGTCACAGAATATGACAAACCTTTTAAAAAACCCACATGGCTACCTCATTCAATGAATATCATAAATGTTTTCCCACTTCCAGAAGAGCTAGAAAGATTACACTTGGCAAACTTATAGATTTTAGCCTAATTGATGAGAAAATTTTAAATAAATAGAAAATATTGGATGGAGATTTAAAGTCGGTTCAGACCTTTCTTTGGAGGTTTATTAAGGCAGAACGGCATGTTGTATAAAAAATGGGTTGCCCCAGGAGTAGCTGAACTCGACAAGTCCACAGGTTTGGTTCTGTGACTCTTTTGTCGTATCTCCAGAGCTACATATTTTAATTTTAGGTAAATTTTGTACATTTTCCACATGTTACGTAATATCTGACGAACTTAGAGACAGCAAGAGTTATCATATTTGCCAGCCTTGTTGGCGCATCCAACTGTCATGAAAGGACCAAATTTAATGATTCTAGATGATCTATAAGTTACTGAATAGCCGAAGTCGTAACGTCAATGACACCTACAACAACCTCAATACATGGAATTTTAAAAAAAATAAAAAAGTTGCCATGACGTATGCCTAATCCATTGCAATATTTATTAACTTACATAAAAAACCAACATTTATTCAGTTATTCTTCTGTTCTTATATACAAATAAATGTCATTCTTACATTGTTCTTACAAACAGAACAGTGTTAATAATAATAATAATAATAATTTTATTTGCCTATAGACTTTTACATAAAAAGTATCAAGCATCGTCAGAATTTAGTTGACAGTAAAGAATAAAATTATTTACAAAAATACACTTATATACAAAAGAGACAATTTACAAAATTACAATTATTTAAAATTCATCTAGTCTATAAGGGCATTTTAAGATTAAATAATTTTTTACAGATGTAATAAATTGTCTACCCTGTTTTTCTTTTATTTCATGTGGTAACTTATTATACAATAGGCCACCCTTAAGTAATGGATCTTTACCGGTAGACGTTTTATTTGTAGACACCCTGTGATAGTCAAATTGACCTCTTGTACAGTGCTCATGAATATCATTATTTAGGGACAGAGGTTGCTTCAGGTTTCTAATACATAGGATTAATTTATATATGTATATGCCAACTACTGTTAATATTTTTTTACTTCTAAATACTTCTCTACATGATTGCCTATTGTTTAAACCATAAATGCATCTTAAGCTCCTCTTTTGCAAAACCAAAACTCTATTTAGGTTACTGATTCCTGTAGCTCTCCAGATCTCAATACAATATTCTAAATGTGATTGTATCACCCCAAAATAAATACACCGTAGTAGTTCAGGACATAAGAATGCACGGAGGTGTCTAATCAGGTAGATGTTAGAACTAAGTTTCTTACATATATTATCGACATGATATTGATATGTTAGGTTTTGGTCAAGGTAAATACCTAAGAATTTGATGTTTGGAACCCATTCAATATGATTGCCATTTAGGGTAATATTTAACCAGTTATTATTTTGTTTTTTTACAGTGCTGAAATAATACTAATTTTGTTTTATCCACATTCAAATGTAGGTAATTGTGTGTGAGAAATGTAGATATATCATTTAATGAATTATTGATAGTTACTTCAATGCCGCATCTCATATAAGAGGTGACATCTCTTCAAGTTCTGAACAGTGTACTATATAACATTGTAGTTGACCAAGCACAATAGAACACACTCTTAACAATAAAATTGGATTTTACAAATTGTAAGAAAATCAGCAAGTGTAAAACTTTTAATGTATGCCAACTGGATATTACAGATTAGTGGTAATAACTCTAACAGCAGGTTCTGCAGACTGATTGGATCTCTTTTCACGTCGACAACACAAGAAAGATTTCAAACACTTTCTGAAGGAACTACTGGCATAGAATAATGCCACGGGATTAAAACATACGTTGGTTAAATTTAAACAAAATGCTATCAATTCCAAATAACGCAGGGTTATTTCCTCCTCGTAATCACTATCAAACCACATCTCATATACCCACATTGTGTTGAGAGGCATGGAAGTGATCACAAACACCAGAGTAAGACTCAGAATCGTCTTCACTGTAGTTGCTCGAGACTTCGCGCGACGGTGATGCTGTGGTGTCTCTTCAGAAGCGATCACTTTACTGCGTATCAGATGGGAAGCTGTGAGAATGTACATGGTAGCTATGACGCACAACGGCAAAATGCAATACACCAAAAACTGGAATATAACCACTTGCTGTTTATATCTGTTAATGTCAATGCAAAAGCATTCTCCATTAGAGACTGCATCCTTACAGTATATTGCTGTAAGTGTAAATAGTGAAGCAAGGATCCAGACAATGGAAATGTGCAATGCCACTGTCCTTCTTGGGTTGGTATTCCTTATACGGCTCAGGAAAGGCCTAACAATGACCTCATATCTTTGTACACTTAATATTGCAACGGTGTAGGAGGTCACTCCTCGAAAAAGACTTGTTATGTACTTAAAGGACGTGCAAAAGTACTGCTGGAACTGGGGAGTATTTAAGTCATATACAGGTGCCGCCGATATTAATATCATCAAATCTCCAATGGCCAAATTTAATATATATATGTTTGGAATAGTGCGGAACTCCTTTTTGCATAGGATTATTAGAATAATTATAACATTCCCAACTGTACCAAAAACAAACATTAGCAATTGTACTAGACGCAAATATTTTCTAAAGTACGTATAGCGTGCATATGTGTCATCTTCAACCATACTATCAGTGTATTCGTGTGTGACAGATTTGTCATCTTTGTTGTACTTTATGACCATATCTTCACATTCTCCGCTTTCCATTACCCCCCACCACAAACCGTTAACCTCACTTGGCTCATTACATCTTGGAACATAATCACCTGTATATATGTTATGTTCAACAAACCAGCTGTAAGTTTCTTTAAGATAGCAGTCACATATCAGAGGATTGTCATCTAAATCTACAGCAGAAAGGGTTGGAAGCATGGAGAATGTGTTGGGGTTAACATAGGTCAATCTATTGCTTCCCAACCAAATATATTGCAGGGAGGTCATATTCCTGAATGTGTTCTCAGATAATTGTGTTATGTTGCAACTGTCTAAACTTATAGAATTCACTGTGTCAGAATTCAGTAACTCAGTATGACTTGGTATATCGATCATATTGCTACTCAAATCTAGATGATACAGTCTCGGCATTTCACTAAACAAGTCTGACTGCAAGTGGATTATCTTGTTGGAGGTTAAGTAAAGGCTTATTAAGTTGGATAACCCCCAGAAAGCGTCTGTTTCGAAATAACGAATGGAATTATTTTGTAAAGATATCCTCGTTAAGGATTCCAGGCCTTTGAAAACTTTAGACCTAATCAATTCAATGTTGTTGAACGACAAGTCCAAAACCTCAAGTGTTTTTAAATTATGAAACACGCCAGATTGGATGTCTGTTATATTATTTTCTCCTAAATAAAGTGTTAAACGCAAATTCAATGTTGTTGGATGCCATACTCAAGGCCTCAAGTGTTTTTAAACCATGAAACACGCCAGATAGGATCTCTGTTATATTATTTTCTTCTAGTGTAAGTTTTAATAGCACTGATATGTGATCAAACGCACCAGCTTCTATAACTGACACGTTGCATCGAGCGAAAGATAGAAGTTCAATACGATTATATGCTTTGTTCTGAAACATGTCTTTTCTAAGTATACTGTAGTTATTGCCATCAAGATTCATTCCAAGCAATTCGCCTAACGTATTCTCAGGAATGTACTGCAGTCCTGCATCTGAGCAGTCTATTACACCTGGATCTGTGATGCAATAACATCTTTCAGGACACGGATGGTGCAACCTCATTCCCACTACCATTATCCAGATCCAATAGATCAAAGCTGCTGTGAGCACTGGAAACAGAATCAGTGTTGGCCTTAGCCCTTCAGACATTCTAGTACCGTCAGCAATCATGGCATCAGCATCCAAGACGTCAGCAAGTCAGCAGCACAAAGTTGGTCAGAGGACTCTATTGCTTAGGAGTAGCCTGTACCTGAAGAAGAAAATGAGAACTCAAATTACAATCCGGCAAAGTAAAACTCCACTAAAAGGTCATTTGAATACTACCCAAGTTGGCTATTATATACTTATGCTATATGTTATATACGAGTATAATAATATCTATTTTCAGTTAGTATTTTTAAAGGTAATACTTAATCAGTACATACAAGGGAGGTTTCAATCGATTTTTTTTTATATAGTTAATGAAAATGTAATATTTATAAATACAACTGAAAGTTTATTTTTGATATTTCAATCCAAATCCCTATAGACTATTCAATAAGAGTTTATTCATAATAGCATAACAAATCAATGCTAACGATTATGTTAATGATTATGTTCAACTTTGAAGATTAAATTAATTTAAAATACGTCATCAACAGGGCCCGGGTTGTAATGACATGTCATCTTTTTATTGATGCTGCATAGACATTGCCAACTTGTAGATAAATCGTAATCATGGCCTCTAGGTTATAGAAATACAATTTTATTAGGTCTTTTTTTGTCATTTTATGCAATTTAATATTTTTAGGGCATTTATTTAAATTTTATGTCATTATTTTGTCATTTTTGTGTCATTTGCTTCCTTATTTAGTCATTTTCATGCATTTACATTGAGCGATTAACTTTTTTCCGTCGCTAGTGGTGCTGTCTTTGAAGTGTTGTTTGTTTAATGCAAGAAGGAAAAGTGTTGTCACGTCTCAGTCGGAAATGAGAATCAAAGAAACGCCAAAGTTTTGTATTATATTACTGTTGTTATTAGATTGTCTTGGCACCTGCTTGGATTGGAGAGCGCAAACTACTGTTTACCCTCAATAAACATTAATATAATCCGGCAGAGCGCAAAAGGAAATGCCGAAGTTTGACTCAACAGTGCCTCAGTGCCAGTATAAATTTCCGTGAGAAAAGAACATTCACACCATTACAGTTATTTATAGTTTTTACAATTATGTAAAAATTAGTCTAAGACTTTGTGTACAATAATACTTTTTATAAAAAAATATCATTTTAAGTCATTTTTTGTAATTATTAAGTCATTTTCTTTAAAATTTAGGGTCATTTTATAGGTCATTTTTCAAACAATTTTAGGTCATCACAATCCAGGCCCTAGTCATCAACCATTAAATAAACACAAAAAGTAGAATTAAGTTTTAACATTAGTTTTATATAAATGTTAAGAATGAAATGTTAAAAATCTATTCGATAGGCCTAGATGAGAGATCAAGCTATGCCAAAGCTTTGAAATTTTTAGTTTATTTTTTCCCCAATTCTAGCATACTACTGCCATGTTCCATCTATTCTATTAAGTATGGCTCCCATTCTCTCCACAAACATTTTTACAAGTTTCGAATATAACATCTGTACCATAAACTGATTCATAAAACTTATTGATGTGAAACTTCTTTAGCCGCGGTAGGGGTAAATCGAGAGCTTGTGTAACGCTCAAAATCATCTCGAAATTAGGGTTATGCTCAAAATCGTCACAAAATTAGTGAGCAACCGATCTTTAGTGTTTAAACTAAAAGTGCTAGCATACAGCTGATTACAGGTGTTTTCAGATAAGTTGTGTCAAGTTTACAGAGATACTTAGACCTGTAGCCAGTTGGAAGAAACAAATTAAGAAGAAATCTTAGAAACTCACCTACTAGAGTAATCACAACTGATGAATGTAGCTAACATAGCTAGGAAGTGCTGCATCCTCAAATAATAAGGATGTGCTGCTGACATTTATCATAGCCTAGGTGTGTGTACTTCCACCGACAAGGGAAGTGGCAAGAGGAAAACCCGAAATCAAGTAAACATATTAATTACGTATTTTTCCTTGAGCATCATAATGTTCCAAACAGTTCATATCAATAAAATTTCGAAATTAACATAGCTCATTGCCGATGACCATACCCAAATGATTTTTTTGGTAGTGGCATTCTCAAACTTGTATTTCTTTACCTCATATTTCTATTTTCTTCTCTTTGTACAAAATTTGTGTTTAATGCACTAGCTGGTGCTATTTTGTACTGTTATTATATTTTCATTATTTTTAATGAAGTACAGTAGTTAGAAAGCAAATGCCATTTTGTCTAGTTTCTCTTTGAATCCTTTATTATACTATCAGTAAGGTTGTGACTTTTTTTTTATTAACGATAAATGCCAAATATGTTAAAACTTAATCTTAAGTGTGGGAAATGCAAATTGTTTATTGATAGTCATAAACTTATGAGAAATTTAACCGCGAAATTTATAAAAGTAATCGAAATACCCACATAATCACATTTTCAACAAAGTTGGGGGGTTTTAAGAAATTGCATGAAAAACCTATTTCTTTCGAAGACAAATTTGAAGACTCTGTTTTAAATAATAATTAGCAAATAATATAATAATATTAGGCTTATTTTTTCTTCATTACAATCAGGGACTTTGATTACATTTCGTCTTAACCATTCAGTCTCTTGAATTACCAAAATAAACAATTTATAACTATTTCTATTGTCAGCCAAAGCAGAGAACTTCTCTGCAGGGTGTACCGCTAATTAGAGGGGCAAGAGGAAGTAGTACTGGAGGAGGAGGTGAGGGCTGCCATCACAGGTGGCTAAACGATTGCTAGGGGCCGTATTTTTTTATAACAACTATAAGCGCAAAATTTTATAAAGCGACCTCCCTTAGCTATATTTAGCTTTTATATGCTTAAAACACCAATATGAACCAAAATGAATCCACGAAATATCGCGAAATTTACTCGATTCAGCGAAAGGTGTCTGTAAGCGCGAAATATGCCCCTTTTGTCCGTAAAGTGAGAAATGAGCACGAGAATGTGCCTTAAAATCACAATATTGTGTTTTGGTGTACTGTGTTTTTATTTCTTGGCTGTCGAAGATTTACCGATATATCGATATTTGTGATCGATTACAAAGATTGCAGAATTTACGCAAAGATTTTCTGTGACCTGGTTTGTACTGTTGAGTACACTCCTTTCCTGCTATGTCTTTGCCAAGTTAGCGATGCCTATGATCGATTACAGCAGAAGAGTGTAGAATGTTTGTTACTGGTATTCTACAGATTTCGTCTTTTATCCACAGTAGTATGGTTGGCACTTCTGTTTGCAATTCTGTTTGCAAATGGCTATCTGATGGTGTTTAATAGAAATTACGATAATATTTCTCACCATTATATTTGAAAATTAACTCTAATCATGCCTAAATCAAAAGTTACTTCAGTTCATACAAGGGCAGAAGAATATAGAAATGGGAGGGGGGGGGTTAGTTCATAAATAAAGAAGCAAAGTTTATCATTGCGCAATGTTTCCAATGTAGATAAGTAATTTATTTCACGAAATACCCACCGAAACAGAAGGAAGTTAACACTGAAATCAGCCATTTTATTTCACCAATAAATCAGGGCCCTAACGATTGCTTATCGGCTGCTGGCACGTGATTGTTGCCAATGCACGTGGCGATGTCCTTTATTAACAAAGTAAAAAATATCTGGCAGGTACTTCAGTTGCTTATCATTTCTTACGTGTAGTTTTATTTTAATATTTTGTTACTTATTTCTAGTGTGTATAATTACGTGATGTTCCTTTGATTAGAGTATGCATTTGTTTCAGCCCATGAGTTAGTAATGTCTGGCAAAAATAAAAAGGGGTAAGGAGAATGTATTCATTACAGCTAATGTACTGTACTATAATTTTAATAATAGAACGTCACAGTTCCGACTCTTAACGGTCACATTCTACGCATTCCTTACAGAGAAGTTCTTTGCTTTGGAATACAATACATATTACAGTAAAACCTGTCTTAAAGACCACCCCTCTTTAGCGACCACCTCCTTTAAAGACCAATTTTTCTAGGAACCGACAGTAAAACCCATAAGGCCAATGTTATATTAAACGACCACCCCTCTCCCCGACCAACGACCAGAGTATCATTTGCATTAACTCCTCTATAATGACATAATCATAAAAAATATTTACTCAAATCTTGGTTCCTTGTAATCAGCATTTGAACAGAAGTACTGATGTGGGCACTGCAAAATGTCTCTTCCATTTTCAATACAGTAATTGTATAAGAGTGATGCACAGAAATCAGAATATAGTTTAACAATGCTTTGGGTTGTTTTCCCCCTTCGCCTTCTGGGAAATACCGTACAGTAGACAGCGTACAAGTACCGTACAGCGCACGGCGTGAACAAGGCACATTCCAATCTCCTACCTCTGACCTGCTTGTTTCAGTACCCCTAAGAATTCATGCCTTTATTATTTGCATGATCACAGTGACTCGGAAGGGTAATTCTATTTCTTATGAAAACGTTTATTCAGTGGACATGAGGGGGTTTCTGAAATTCTCGATTCTAAGAAGCGTGCCGGAAGAGTCCCTTTCATTGTCCTCCAAGCAAAATGTAATGTAGGGGAAAATAGACGTGTCTTTCTTTTCCTGGAAAACATTACCCTATAACAGGGTAAGTAAGTAATAACTGTGTGTTACATAATACACCTACTGTATTGTACCGTATTTATTCTATTGTATTTTCAGTTTCAAGACACAAAAATGCATTCCCCCTATTAAGAGACCACCCCTCTTAAAAACCACTTTTTCGTGGAACCAGCGATGGTCGTTGTATAGAGGTTTTACTGTACTTAAATACAACAATATTATTCACTACTTCATTTGAATTTATAATGTTACTTTCTTCGATTTTGGCTAACCATTTCCTTTTAACTATAAATAAAAATTTCCCCATTGTTTTTAATAAATCCGTATTCTTCATTATGCACAGTTTCTTATATGCTACACTTTTATTAATTTTTAGTAATTTACTATCAATTAAATTTCTCCTTCACATCTCCGTTTCTGTATACGCTCTAAAATTGTGTGTCTGGCATCCTCTTCCTCGTTGCATAGTGAGCATATTCCTCTAGGTACCAGATATCTCAAATTTTTCAATCTCCACATTCCTAGCCTAATTAACAAATATACTTACCAGCCTAAGTGAAAACAGACAACAAATATGTAAACCTAGTGTCAGTAAGTGGCAATAAAAAAAAGGATAAAAATTACTTTGGAGGAGAAAAAAGTGCAAGTGCCTCCCTGAACAGTATTCGCACAGGCAATGTTTGCGGACCACATTCAGTACTTTTCTTGGAAGTCCTTGTGGAGTCTGCGACCATTTTATAATCTGAATGAATTTTTTCAACAAAATGATATTAACTTTTAGTGTTTTTTTTAAAATGCTCATTTTGGATTGTATATTTGTTAATATTTATTTTTCCATTAAGATTTCATATGACCATGTCTATTGCATTTTTATATTTAATGACAAATATATTATTACTACTATTATTTATTACATAGTAATGAAGCAATAATTCTTCAATGTTGTGTTACTTGGAAATAATATAAATTTATCCAGTGTACAAAATACGCACGGAATTAACAGATTTTTCACGACATTTTCACGGAAATCAAACCATTTTAATCAACGTACTCAGTGTAAAATATTCACCATTAAATCATGCCGCTGTCACATTTCTACGTGACAATACGATAAATCTGTTAAAAAAAACCCCACATGGCTACCTCATTCATTGAATAATATCATTCATATTTGTCCACTTCCAGATGAGCTAGAAACTTGAAACTTGGCAAACTTGTAGATTTTAGCCTATAACCAACGAGAAAATTCCAGAATGTTAAATTTTTACACCAGAAATCAATAGAAAATATTAACAGAAATTTAAAGTCGTGCAGACTTTATTAAGACAAAACGGTATGTCGCATAAAAAACAGATTGCCCCAGCAGTAGTGGATTTGGAGAAGTCTACAAGTTTGGTCCTGTGTCTTTTTGTCGTATCTCCAGAGCTACATGTTTTAATTTTAGGTAAATTTTGTACATTTTCCACATACAGTGATACCTCGAGATACAAGTTTAATTCGTTCCGTATCCTTGCTCGTATGTCAATTTGCTCTTATCTCAAAGCAATTTTCCCCATTGAAATTAATTGAAATGCCATTAATCCGTTCCAGCCCCAAAAATGCTACCCCCAATTGTTTTTGTTACGTTTTTTTGAATAAGAAAAATGTATTTATAAATGACAAATATTGTATAAAAACATAATAAAAGAGAATGTAAAGCAAAAAAAACTGGTTTTATAAAGTGTACATACATATTTGTTACACTTTCTTCGGACCCATGGTTATAAAAAGAAATGTGATAAAGTATGTAAATGCACAAAAAGCGCAAAGCCCTAGAAAAACTTAGCAAAGATGCTTCGACAGCGAGGTAAACAAGCACACTAGGGGAATACGTGGGATAATGTGCGAGACGCACGAGGTGCATGCGCAGTAAACTGGTGGGCCGTGTGCAGTGTCGCAGCTGGCCGTTCCTCGTATCTCAAATGTCGCTCGTATTTCAAAACAAAACTTCGCTCGCTCGACAGCTCGTATCTCAAATAACTTGTATGTTAGGGCACTCATATCTCGAGGTACCACTGTATTATGTAATATTTGACCAACTTATAGGCAGCTAGAGTTATATTTGGCAGCTTTGTTGGTGCATCCAACTCTCATAAAAGGACAAAATTTAATGATTCTAGATTATCTATAAGTTACTGGATAGCCGAAGCCGTAACGTCATTCACATCTACAACAGATATTTTATGTTAGTCAAGTCATGTTCACAGGCATATATTGCTAAAGAAATGGAATCCCTTTTCCACTTCTTAAATTTCTTGTAACCTGTCTAATTTGTTTCTCACCAACCGTAGGAAATTTAAAACATTCAATATTTCACGACTTAAGCAAATACAACAAAATTATCATGATAAAAATGGCTGCTTGATCAGCTCACGCTGTAAAAGTCGGGCCAAATGAAAATGACCAGTGAGAAGTAACTAGAGTGAACGATCAAGATTGCATATACAAAGACAAAGCTGACGATTGGTCTCAAAGAGCAAAGGTATAGATAGAGAGCACAATTATAACACTGAGATTACACAATTGGATGCACAACAAAGGTTTGTGATTTGCAACAAATGGCTGGCGAGCCAAATGTGAATGTACTAAGCGAGAAAGGGAAAATACAAACGTGTAATTAGTAAGTTTGGGACCGGGACTTCTAAAAACCATTGTACTATGCTAGAAAACACAGAAACAAGGTTCCACTGTATTATAAGTTATAACTGCTCACTTTCCTTTCTCTGTATTTCTGAAAGTGATGTTGACAGTGTAAAGAGAAATTTGATCTTGTGTTGCAGAATTGGAGAATTTCTTGGTTACAATCCAGATGAGCTGCTGGGGAAGTCAGTGTACGAGTACCATCATGCATTGGACAGTGAAGCTGTGGAGAAAGGATTCAAGAGTTGTAAGTAAACTCACTTATTCAATTATTTATACTTCGGTGGGTCATTAACCGTTTGTGGTCCTATTTCTTTTCACGGAAATTTTTCTCCCAAGTCTAATTATAATTAATTTTTACATGAAAGTGATCGATAGCACATGAACAGGCTTGCACCGAATCGAGATTGGGTTTTCAATCAATTATTTCAATTTCCAAACAAGTTATGTTGTATAAAATAATGTGTTTTTATTGTGTTCACTGGGAGCATGTGACGTATTAATCACGGCATGTTGATACCTTATGTTTCTAGTAACAAGCTGAAGTTTTAATTCATCCTCATATTGATAGCAAGCATTTTATAAGATAAATGATCGTGAATGGTCTATATCCGGGGAATTGCTAAACGTTATTGGCCAATATCAAATACGCGGCATATGAATGGAATAGTCTGTAAAAAACATTTATTCATTTGCTTCTGTACAAAACAACTTGGAGATAATTCTGTCTTTTAGAACATATATTTGTATCCTATAAATAATAAATGAAAACTAAAGGCTTGACAACAAATATAATTATTTACTTATAATTGACTAGCTTAAAAGGCCCGGCGTCGCCCGGGTTTCGTATTTTGTAATTGGAAATTAACTTATGAAGGACTTTAGATTTATAAATTCTAGGTCCTTATATAGGTATTTATAATTTGAAGTAGAAAGAACGACTTATCACACTCAAACTATCCCCTAAGAAAATGTTTGAAATAGCTTTTATGGCTATATGTAGAATTTTGCATCCCATCGCTTGTACAGTACACAGTAAGCCCGGGAGGGGTTCTAATAAGAAGAAACCGAAATTCCGGTAACATAAAATTGTATTATCGTGGCTGAAAATTTTGTTTCTCACTGTCATGTTACCATAAAACCGTTTTCGGAATGAAATTAAACAGAAATACAATATCACTTTCATACATCTCTTCCCAAAACATATTACCTTACCTCGTATTGTTTTCTCTATGTCCAGGGTAAAGAAAGTTATGTGACTGCATTATTTTCGTGGATATTGATAGTTCTCTCATTTGTCAAATTTATTCTACTTTCATTTTTTTTCCAAGGCCCGCTGGTAACAATATGTTTTAAAGTCAAATGTGATTCGGATTCGATAATTCTGTGTAAGAAGGGATTAAGTATTCTCAAAAACATTTGATTTTTGGCATTTAGAATCAGAATTTTTCAAAATCCTTTCTTAGTGAGCACCTACATTATGAAACGAAGGTACTGTCAAAATTCCAAGTCTCTACCTGTTATAGTTTAGGCTGTATGTTGATTCCTGTCATTCAGTCATTCAGTCAGTCAGGACAAAGCCTTTTATATATATAGAGATTGAACAGTTGTCTAAAAATAGTGTATGATCCACAAGTTAAAATATTTTATTTTGTAGGCTTTGCTGAAGCCAGTCTTGTTTTGTAAAGAACCTACTCTCAAAATAAAATGTTTCTTCCACTGCTTGTATCATAAATAACTCTCATTTCCAGCCAATCATACAGTTAAAACACTTGTAACCACATCCATTTAATTTAACAGACATGACTAATCAGTTATATATTTAGTCACTTAATCGGGCTCGGTTAACTGATCAGAGCCATGGCACAAGTAATTTTACTGTCCAGATTTCCTGCCAAATCTCTGAAGAGCTTAGATTTTAAAACTTGTTTGTGAATGAGATTTGCATAACAAGAAGTGAGATGAGTTGCGAAATGTTAAGCGGGGGCTGAATGTCTGGTGACAAGGCATTTCATTTTTATTTTAGCACTGTGTTTGTGGTGTAAATACTACACTGTTATGCCTGTTGACCAGGCACTTGTGTGTTGTAAACAAATGACTAAGTGATTTCTGCCAAATAAAACACATGTTCTAATATCATCAACATGTTGTTCCAGTCTTAAAACTCATATTTAATTGAAATCTTGGACATATACGTGATTTTTAAAATGGTAACTTCAAGGCTCGTAAAACCAGGTCGTTGCCCTATGATGTTGAGTGAGTCCCTCTTTTCTCAGAAATTTACATATTTTATGTTTCTTCTTCCGACGCAAGGATAGCCCATTCCAAAGCCTGTATTATGTGAACTGCTGTCTCCATCTCTTTTCTAGGCCGTCCTATATCCCGTCTACTTATTGGATTATAAAAATACACTTGCAACACTGTATAGAAACAGGGTTTTGGACAATTTTACAGGAATTAAATACATAATGGACTTGCAGGCACACGCTGCCAAGATTGCTAAGTTTGCTTGTAACCTGAGAATATAATATAAACATATGATACAGTCAACCCTCAATATAATGCCACCATCCGTTATCTGACATTTAGTGGCACAAAGCGAGGGTGGCACTAAAACGAAATGGCATAATACAGTGCTGTATTAATTTACTGTACTGTATTATGAAAGGAAAATTAAATATAAGCCAAATAGAGAACTTTAGCACAAAATAAAATATTGCACAGTATCTCAATTGAGGAGCGTTTTTTCAAAAGCCGATATCTACATGGATGACTCAGTGCCAGAGGTGACTAAGTGCCATCAAGAAAAGTGCTAATATTTATGTGTATTGACCAGCAAAGATCGTATTCTATCTAATCCAAACATGACAAACAGCCTTGCTGAATCAGTTACAGACAAAGTAATGGCTGCTAGTCATGATTGGCGTAGATAAAATACGATCTTTGCTGGTCAATACACACAAATATTAGCACTTTTCTTGATGGCACTTAGTCACCTCTGGCACTGAGCCATCCATGTTGATATCGGCTTTTGAAAAAACGCTCTTCAATTTATTACGGTATATATCCAGTACTACAGTATACAAAGGGGCTGAAATTATGTGGGTTTACATACTCTTAAGTGGTAAGCTACCAAGGTGTTGAGTTATTCTGTTTTTCAACGATAAAAATAATGTACTGTATATTAAAGGCAATAACAGTATAGTGGAATAGTCTGTATAAAATTATTTAAAAATACTAAATAATGTAGATATAGAATACATAACCAAGTTTAGTTTCATGTAAATGGATACAATAGTATATTGCAATACAAGTGCCGTAAGGCACCTAAGTTTTCGAGACCCGTAAATGCCTTTACGGCCCGTGTGTTGCATGCTATTTTTTGCACGATGATTATTTATATCAATTTAATTATATTAATTGTGATATTACCTGAAAATATTATGTACATACATTCTTGAAAATAGATGTTTATTTCAGAAAGTGATTCGCATGTGTTTGTTGTTATGGGAACCGAATATTTGTCCTGGGGGCCGTGCCCATAAAGGCTTGTATTATGAAGTGTATCATAATGAATTATGACGTAGCGCTTGGACCGTAAGTAATTTAACCTCATCGCAACCGTCCTTAGCAACAAGACTGTGTGGGAATGTCAACTTACGACCCATGTAAACAACGTTCGTAAGTACCACTTACTAGCTAAGGAGTGCAAAAAATATATTAAGTTCTGTGATTTTGTGCTAGTCGAAGATCTACTTCTTAAAGCATGTAAACACAATTTATTATATCATTCATGGGGTCACATGTGAGGTTAGCTATCAGTGTTACGTTGTTCTTGTATCTTGGGGCGACAACCTATGAACTATTTCAGTACAATCTTGATGTGTTGATTGGAAATGCAGTTCGGCCAGTTTGAACTGTGATAGCCCTTTGATAACTCTGTTAGACATTTATGTAATGTCTTGTCTGTGTAACTTCGTTATCAGAAATACGTTTACAAACAGTTACGTTCTATATAAAAATTAAAAGATGATTTGTAATCAAAACTTTTGTTGTGGCTTTTGCAGCAAAATAGAAAATTTGCATACGTGAGGAAGTCAGTTGAATCACTGATTACACATTATCTTGCAAGGAAACTTGGATCACTTGTAATTCCATCTATTTATTAAGTACCAGAATGGTACTTTATGAGATTGTGTGAGGGATGGGAAAATGTCTGCCCAGTGTGTCTGTCCGTGTGTCTCTCTGTCTGTGTGCCAGTCCATGTGTCTGTACACACAATAACTCAAATACGCTTTATCGAATTTTCATGAAACTTGTTAAATGAATTTATAGCATGCCAAAATGCTTTTGTTTAATCAAGGATAATTGCAATCATGATATGCAGGCAATAAGTTATTTTTTGGGTCATTCCATATTAAATCAACAAATGGGCTTTGCCTCATCATTTTTGATTTTGATGAAATTTAGTAGGTGATATGTACCAATCTTCTGAATCCCAAAACAAGTTTTTTTTATACCTCTAAGAAATTTTACTCCTGAGATAGAACACAAACAAGCAAAACATATAATTTCAGACTTATTTTCTGAAAGCCATAGAATTTCTATGTAAATCAGTAGGATGATCAGATAGGGCTCTTTGGAAAGCTTTAAAGAATGGACTTTCATTTGTGCATACTAAATTAGATTTAAGTTAAGTCTAAACAGAGGTTTTTGGGGCTCTAATCTTCGTTCGTGAATTGTCGTTTTGCCTAATTTTAGGCATTAAAAAAACAATGAATGACTTGGAATAACAGGCCAATTTTTTTTCCCTGTTACACTTATGTATGAGGAATATGTGTAGGGAAAAAACTGAGCTGTTACTGGTGGTCCTGCACCCTGAAAAATTCGTTTAAACTTCAAAAAAATGTTAAATCGTGTTTTTTCTCGGTCCCTAAAAATATTGTGGGACAGGTGATAAAAATCTGAAAATGCCAGGATGAGAAGCCCTTGTAATGTACTTTAAAAAAAAATCAAATCAACGTGTGAATTGAAAGGATAAAGGAGCTACAAGCCTTTGAAATATCAAGAAAACAACACTTGACCACTACTGAAAATAGGCTAAGCAGATAGGATAATTGCCAACAAAATTTACTTTAAATTTACATAAAATATAAAAAATGTATTTACAAATGAGAATTTTGCTCAGTTATGCAAATTTCAGTTTTTTTGTGATATTTTCTAGCAGATTTCCACATTTGATTTCTTTTTAAGCTACTTTGATGGCAATTTCAAGTTTATTCCTAGTCCTGTTCTCCCCAATCTGTGGCAAAATCCAGTCATTATTACAGTACATTATTACAGACTTGCCTCGACTAACTGTGTCCTGTAGTTTCATTGGTTAATCGCACCAGCGCATACTTCACGATAATGCGACAAACTCAGATGTTTACTTCCATTCCGCACACATCGTATAAGGAAGTAACGTCCGCAGGAAACAAAGCAGATTTTGTTATAACTGGTATATCAGAAGGACTTTCACTGTGTCATTCATTTGTGTATAAAAGTTGAGTGAGGAATTTGCTGGGGGCAATTTTATGGGCATGCCAGTTCAGAAGTAATCTCTTTCGCAAAGGGTGTCCCAGTAGTAACTTATGACTTTGCTTAGTTCGTTAGTTTAGTTTAGTTTAGTTTGTTTATTTTCTTACACAGTACAGTGTTTTACATAGTTTACATATACTTATAAACTACATTTCTTAAAGTTTAACACACACATTTATAAATTAATAATTTACATACATATATTCAATGCATGTTCAATATTTAAACATGCTACATTTTACATTATTCATTTTAATATTATTTCTAGCTCTATTTTTACAGTATATGAAAGATGAATTATACAAATTGATTGATAAATTTAAGAATATAGTATATACACACTTACAAAGAATAGAGATCACTTATATTATAAAAACAGTTTGATAAAAGAAAGGATTTAAGCATTTTCTTAAATGAAATTTCTGTTTTTTGTGATGTGATATGAGAGGGGAGTGAATTAAATACTTTAGAGCATAAGTAGTATGGAGAAGATTCGAATAGATGGGTAGAGTGTTTCGACAGTGCTATGCTGTTTTTATGTCGGGTGTTGTAAGAGTGGTAGTCAGAATTCACTTTGAAAAGGAGTCTATGAGAATAAGCAAACAGGGCGGCTTCAAAAATAATGATACATGGTAGTGGGAGGATCTTGTGGGTTTTAAATAAAGGTTTGCAGGAATCGAGAGGCTTGGCATTGTAAATGGTACGTATTATGCGTTTTTGCAGGACAAAGATTCTATTTATGTGGAATTGATCTGCTGATCCCCAAGCAATAATGTTATATTTTATTTTAGAATAAATATAACTGTAATAGCATTGCAGAAGAGTTTTCTTATTGCAATAAGATGATAGTTTAACGAATAAAAAGGTATCTATATTAATAAAAGGAAGTGTCTGTCCTCCGTCTGTCTGTCTTCCGTCTGTCTTCCGTCTGTCTGTCCGCGATGCCCAGCGAAATCTACTCAACGCAGAGATCTGAAATTTTATAAGTAGGCGGACTAAAGGGTCGGAATGTGCACCTCGAAGCCGGAATTTTAATTTTCGCCTCCGTTCGTGAGTTATGAGTGAAAAACTGGCAGAAAACGTGCATTTTTTTGCGTTTTAGAAGCATCAGTTTCAGTAATAAATTTCAATATCAAATTACTTACAGATGGCTTTGGCTATTTTTGTCAACATACCTCATAGCCTACCTTGAAAATAAAAGCAACGCGATCGCTTGATTTTGTAAGTCCATCCTAGACGATTCATTTGTTTAGAGTGTCAAGGCCCACAGAGATATGACATTTTCAACCTACACGGAAGAAGGATAATCAACCCTAAATATGGTCAAACATTGTTCGATTTGAACGAAACTCACTATACAGGGGTTTTCTGGGCCAAGGAACTCGAATCTGAGGTCGCTTTTACCAGGGGACGCTACCTAATCGTGGAATGCACTCCACGTGATTTAGGTGTTAATAATTATAATTTGAAATAATTATCGCGGGGGAAGCCGCGGGCACATGCGGGCACATGCTGTTTGTCTGTCTGTCCACGATGCCCATCGAAATCTACTGAACGCAAAGATCTGAAAATTTAAAGATAGATGGACTGAAAGGTGGGCGAATGCACCTCGAAGCCGAATTTTTAATTTTAGCTTTCGTTCGCGAGTTATGAGTAAAAAACTGGCAGAAAACGTGATTTTAGCGCTGTCGAAGCATCAGATTTCAGTAATACATTTCAATGTCAAATCAATTGCAGTTGGCTTTGGCTATTTTTGTCATACCGTGGAAATAAAAGCATCGCGATCGCTTGAATGTTGTAAGCCCACGCTGGTCGATTCATTTGTTTAGAATGTCAAGGCCCGTAGACATATGAAATTTTCAACCTACACGGAAGAGGGATAATCAACATAGACCTAAATATGGTTAAACATCGTTCGATTTGGACGAAACTCACTATACAGGGATTTTCTGGGCCAAGGAACTCGAATCTGAGATAGCTTTTACCAGGCAACGATATCTAATCGTGGTATGTAATTCACGTGATTTAGGTGTTAATAAAATAATGATTTAACTATTATGCTCTTAATTTTTAATTCTTGAAATAATTATCGCGGGCGATCGCTTGATTTTGTAAGTCCATCCTGGACGATTCATTTGTTTAGAATATCAAGGCCCGAAGACATATGAAATTTTCAACCTACACGGAAGAGGGATAATCAATATAGGCCTAAATATGGTCAAACGTTGTTCGATTTGGACGAAACTCACTATACAGGGGTTTTCTGGGCCAAGGTCCTCGAATCTGAGGTCGCTTTTACCAGGCGACGCTATCTAATCGTGGTATGTAGTCCACGTGATTTAGGTGTTAATAAATATAATGATTTAACTATTATGCTCTTAATTTTTAATTTTTGAAATAATTATCGCGGGCGAAGCCGCGGGCACATGCTAGTAACAAAATAAGAATGTTTTATATTGTAAATTTAAATGCAACACGCTGTCATCCATTAAATTGCTCTCTAAAATCATCTCTTACTTCTTAAAAATCCAATTATAAGTAATAAGGGATAGTTTATTAGTCATCTTTTAAATTTTGCGTAGTTTTTAAAACTATTTTAGGGCATGAATGCATATTTTATTTTGCATTTTTTCACTATTTTATAGTATTTAAATGTCTTTCCCGTCCACCGTTGTGGCGTAGGGAATTCGTTCGCTCCTCTCACATGTTCGATTCCTAGTCGGGACAAGTTACCTAGGTGGATTTTTTCTGGGGTTTTTCCTCACCTGTGAGACAAATGTCGGGTAACTTTAGGCCCTTGTGGTCCCCGGTTATCATTTGGCCATCCTTATCATCTTTATGCCATCCTCGCCGTGTGTGTGAATGGCGTGTCTCGTCCTATGTGTTCGTGTTGTCTCGGAGGTGGCCCCGGCATTGGACTGATCACTCATCCTAGGAGCCCTTCCCTGTCCTTGTCTGGTCACTGAAGTATGTACGTGACCCAAAGCTAATCCCTCTCCGGACAGGTCGCGGCCCTGTAAGGCCCGGGCGGCTTGGGTCGCTTTTCCCTTTGGCTACCAGTGTTGCTTTGAGCTACATTAAATTTACCTATTGCATTGTGTAATATTGAAATTTTCCTCCAAGCTCCAACGAATCTTGAAATCCACATCTTTATAGTTTTACTTTCTACCAAGAGATGGCAGCTTTCATAAAAACTGAATTTAAATTATACTATGTAGGCCTACTAAGTGAATGAAATTCATGTAGCTCTCAAGCAACGCTGGTAGCGAAAGGGTTAAATCCTAAAAGGGAGAGGTTAAACTAAGATAAAGAAAGAAAGAAAGAAATGTCTTTCCCTAATAATTATTAACCAGAATAATTTCTCTAAAAAGTGAAAATAACTAGAATTACATTTCTATTTTGGTGCAGATATCTGAACGAACACCTCTCATGAAAATATGTAAATACGTGGAATATTAACGATGGAGGGAATATTATTGTATAAACACGGCACATAGAGGAAATGCGTGTATCTTGACTTTGTCCCTATTAAGGCTATATTCCACACGTGTTGGGAGGAAAGTGGGTCAGCGATAGTAAAAATTGGGGGGTCGAGTTCTCATCTCATCTCGATGTGGGGGTGGAGATCTTATTGTCACGTGCCCCGTAACCCGGTCGTCGCCCTGGTCCCTCTCAGTCCCTCAGGATCTGCTCAAGTTCCACTTCCATTTTCTTTTAGGTCTACTGTTCTTTGCCATTCTACTTCTCGCTCTCTGTAGACTACCAAACATGGGCGTCCGCAGAATTTTTGGCAAGGGGGGGGGGCAATGAACAAATTACCATCACTGTGCTACTATTATTATTAATATCATTATTGCTATTTATATTATTATTATTATTATTATTATTATTATTATCAGGGTCCGAATTCTAATGACATGTCATCTTTTTATTGATGCTGCATAGACATTGCCAACTTGTGGATAAATCTTAATCATGGCCTCTAGATTATAGAAATGCATTTTTATTAGGTAATTTTTGGTCATTTTATACAATTTTATATTTTGAGGTCATTATTTTGTCAATTTCGTGTAATTTGCTTCCTTAAGTCATTTTCATGTATTTACATTGAGTGTATTAACTTTTTTTCGTCGCTAGCGGTGCTGTCTTTGAAGTGTTGTTTGTTTAATGCAAGAGGGACAAATTCGGCGTTTAAGTGTTGACATGTCTCAGTCGGAAATGAGAATCAAAGAAACGCCAAAAGTTTGTATTATATTACTATTGTTATGAGATTGACTTGGCACCTGCTTGGATTTCAGAGTGCAAACTACTGTTTACCCTCAATAAACAGCAATATAATCCGGCAGACCACAAAAGGAAATGCCGAAGTTTGACTCGCCAGTGCCTCAGTGCCAGTATAAATTTCCGTGAGAAAATTACATTCACAACTTTACAGTTCTTTACAGTTTTTTACAACTATGTACAAACTAGTCTATAACTTTGTGTGTACAATAATAATTTTTATAAACAAAATACCAGTATTTAGGTCATTTTTTTATAATTATTAAGTCATTTTCTTTAAAATTTAGGGTCATTTTTCAAACAATTTTAGGTCATCAGAATCCGGGCCCTGATTATTATTATTATTATTATTATTATTATTATTAAAACTAAACTAAACTCCGTGGCGCTACATCCCTGGAGGGACTTGGCCTACCACCCGACCGCTGCGTCATCTCCCGTAGGCAGATGGCAGGATTGGGGGGCATGTGGTCAGCATGCCGACACCCACGGCCGTTAATGGTGGTTTTCTTGACCGGAATTATTATTATTATTATTATTATTATTATTATTATTATTATTATTATTATTACATAATCAACATCTTTAATTTACTGTAGCTGGACCTATGACCAGGGATACAAAGAAAACATCTGATGTATACATTAACATGACTTTTTCTACAACTTAAAATTTCACAGGTATATATATTCGTATAAAATATAAAATGCGATACTTTCTTGCCTTATCTTCATTAAAATAAAATGTTTGACTATAAATGGTTTCAAGTTTAGGGGAAGTAATTATTCCTACATGCTCATATCTAGTCAGCTGTTACAGCTCGTTTTCATCAAAACAACGCCAACATACAACAGTATTTGGAGACTTAAACCTCACTTCACATTAGTTGCTTAGAGTCATTTAATTTAGAGGTTTATGTGTAAACAAAATTTCCAGGGAGGGGCTGCGGCCCTACCCTGCCTCCCCTTCCGGACGGCCATGCTACCAAAGATAATCGTGGTTATTGTACTTGACTAGTCCAAACGAGATTAATGTTAATAGGTGTTACGGATCAGATTATCTTGTTTGTGGCTAACATCTACTCTTATACAATTCAACGGCCCTAAATAGCGTGCTAACTCGCTCGCCCGCTTCGTGAAACATCGGGCATACTTGGCGATGTTCGTCTCTCTCAGTCTAAACTTTCACGAAAAGTACAAAATTTGGAAAACCGTTTCTTTATTAATGAACACAACGAACAAATATTCTAATTTTATTTTTACTTACAATTTTCATAGCTCTGAACCACAAACATTTTTAATAATCTACCAGAGTAAATTTCTTAAAAATCCCGGAGTCAATTAATAACGGCGGGCGAAGCCGGGGGCAACAGCTGTAAAATATTGATGGTTTTATCTCTTGAAATATCGTTGATAATAATAATCCAAACAAACCATTCCTTCCCTTGAAACATTATATAGGCCTAACATCTGAAAATTACACTGAATTGATCAAATAAAATTCACATCATATTCATGTCAATAAACAGTTGAGAAACAATACGTATTATGTGTTCACAGGTTCCTTTGGAACTGCATAATCGAATCTGATATAGTTTTCCCAGGGGGCGCTTTCTGATCGTAGAATGTACTCTGAAGCCGGAATTCAGCTGTTTCATTAATTACTAATGGTTTAGTTTATGAATGATTCGCGTGCAAGTGTTAATAAATATAATGCTTTAATAATTATTATACTCTTAATTTTTTATTTTTTAATTAATTATCGTGGGCGAAGCCGCGGGCACCTCCTAGTTCTTTTACAATGACCGCCAGCATGGTCTTGTGGTTAGCGTCGCTGACTACAGATCCGTCGGCCCGGGTTCGATCCTCGGTACCTCGGATTTTTCTGATATAGGGAGGTCTGGTAGGGGTGCATTCAGCCTCCTGATTCAAATTGAGGAGCTACTTGATAGAGAAGTAGCGGCTCCGGTCAAAGAAACCACCATCAATGGCCGTGGGTGTCGGCATGCTGACCACATGCCACCCCAATCCTGCCGTCTGCCTATGGTAGATGACGCAGCGGTCGGGTGGTAGGCCTTGTCCCTTCTGGGATGTTAGTGCCATGGAGGTAGTTAGTTAGGTTGGACGGAGTTAGCACAGAATTAGGGTTGAATGGCGGGCTCATTAAGCGCGGCTATGAACATTCGGGTTCCATAAAATAGATAATATTCCTTTAGCTTGCTTAGGACTTTTCTATTGCTATTGAGTAAGTAAATATGTATTATAATAATTATGCAAGAACGTAAGCAATATGCATTTTAAAATTAAAATTGAGGAAGTCCGAACGATGGAGCGTGTGCTATAATCTCACAGAGCGGCCATGTCAATCTCATGCCAACTGGTGCATGTATAAATATCACAGTTATTTGTGGCGCTCCACACAAAGGACATCTGTGCATTATGTGTCAAGTAAAAACATTTCATATGTACTTGTCCACCTGTACTGAAGGTAGTATATAATAGTTCGGATGTTCATGACCTAAAAAAGTGGAAAATATGACTGCAAATATGCCCTTATAAAAGGCTAAATATGACCCAAAAATCCTAAATATGACTTAATAAAATAACGTATTTTCAGAAAATAAATTTTCCTATTTAACATGTTTAAAAACACTAAATTCTTACATGACATGAATTCAATCAGATAATCACTTTTTAACAATTTTACTTGTAATGAACTTCTATTTTTAAAGAATTTTCTCCTGCTTGCTCGCTTCATCAGCTCCAAATACTCCTAATATTTTGTAGACCTTGCGTGTCCCTATAAAATGTGAACAATTGCATTAATTTTAAAATTGAAGTTTCCTATTAATTTGGCATAAACATATGTGAATTAAATAAATTCAAAATTTAACTCAATCGTGGAGTACATACACTGTCTAATTGTGTTCCTTTACCGAATTTATAACTGAAATATGACGTTAAAATACAAATATGGCTAAAATATGACCAAGACCGCAAAAATGACCAAAATATGACTTTATATGCAAAATAAAAAGTCCGATTAGGATAACAAGCGTGCAATTCGTGTTTAATTTGTGTTTCCGGCGAGAACGGAGTTCAGGATAAAAATATGACATGTCATCAACAACCGAACCCTAATAATAGTAACTTATAATATTATGCGACTGTTTTTGTTCGACAATCAATAAGTTCTTAAATTTTGGGGTTTCATCTCATTGTTGTGACAGACGACAGTCGATAAGGACGTTTTAACCTCAAAGCAACGTACATTAAAACACACGAAACGAACTCAATTTTATTATAATATTAAAATTGACACAAACAGAATTTATTAAGTGTGAGAATGGTACTTTATGAGATTGTGTGGGGGACGGGAAAATGTCTGTCTGTCTGTCAGACCGTCCGTCCGTGTGTCTGTGCGCGATGCCTAGCGAAATGTACTACACGCAGAGATCTGAAATTTTAAACATAGTCGGAAGAGGGATAATGAATATAGGCCTACGTGGACAAACATTGAACGACGGAACTCACTATGCAGGGGTTTTCTGGGCCAGAGAACTCGAATCTGAGGTTTTTCCCAGATGGTGCTTTCTAATCGTGTAATTAACTTCAAAACCGGATTTTTATATGTTTCATTAATTATTATTAATTAATTTATGCTTATGAATGTTTCGCATTCAAGTGTTAATTAATAATTTTTAATCTTCCAATTAATTATCGTGCGCGAAGCCGCGGGCACCTGTTAGTTAAATAAATAAGTAATACTAGACAAATATTTACGCACTGTGTATGTGTGCCAATTTAAATGACAATTTATAGTTAACTCTACAAAATGTAGAGTTTGTTACTTCTTTTCTCGGAGTACAAATTCACGTGTTTGATAAGGGTGGTCGGAATGAGATCCGCGAAGGATTTATTGACCTGCGAGATGACTGTGAGAGCCCGTGAAGTAGCGGATTCTACGACAGCTGTAACGTGATGTGACGTGCTATTGACCTATAACTCCCCCGCAAGGCTTCGATCTAGATGCTATTACGTAAACCCCTGCAATGACACCCTCGCTCACCTCCTGAGGTGTGCTAGGCACTTTCTGCAATTGCATTCTACTAGTATAAACCCGTACTTGGCGTCTGTTGCTAAGTAACTGTACTCTTATGCCGGTTGTCGACCAAGAGCTAAGCTAACATAGTTACTAGTATAAACCCGTACTTGGCGTCTGTAACTAAGTAACTATACTCTTATGCCGGTTGTCGACCAAGAGCTAAGCTAACATAGCTTAGCTTAGCTCTTGGTCGACAACCGGCATAAGAGTATAGTTACTTAGCAACAGACGCCAAGTACGGGTTTATACTAGTAGAATGCAATTTCAGAAAGTGCCTAGCTTAGCTTAGCTTAGCTCACATACAGTGAGGGATTTCATATATAGTTGTACCGGATTTCATAATGTAGTTTTGTCGGTACAACTACATGAAATCCCGGCACTGTATGTGGGCTAAGCTAAACTAACTTAGCTTAGCTCTTGGTCGACAACCGGCATTATGCCGGTAAGAGCTAAGCTAGCTCTTACGTTAGCTCACATACTGTGAGGGATTTCATATATAGTTATGCCGGATTTCATATGTAGAAACAAAAGTTGTTCGGTTTTCTTCCAATTTGGCATGAATGTTACTTGGAGTTAAAAACGACAAAAATGTAAGGATTTTTATTTTTTCGTTCCGTTTAAGATGAAGATCGCATCTTAGATTTTTCTTTTGGCACGAGGTAGCCTATATCTACTGTTTAAAGATCTACTAGTCTCGACAGAAATAAAATTTAGTAGGCTGATAGATATAGCTCATACAATCACTTCGCTGGTGGCATCAGTGGCGGTGCCAGAAAGCCGAATTTTCGTAATTAGCCCTACTCGAAACATACGGAATTATCAGTGAAGGCCTACTTCGTACTTAACTGTGGTTTGTCATGGCCGTTAAAGTTTAAAGTTAGTTGAAATACTTCGAAAATATATAGTTTATTTTAATAGTTTTTACCTAGCAGAAAAGACAAATTAGAATGCAGTCTTTAATATGGGAGATAAATCAGCTGCCACAAAACACTCATGACTGAAGGAACTCATTGAAGACAGACACATTTGATGATTTGCTAAGAAAATCTGAACCCACATTGTCAGAGTGGATCGAACCCGGATCTGGGGCTCCGTAGCCAGTAGGCCATGCTATTAAGTGATACCTACTACCGATGTCGGGAAATGTTATAAACAAAATATTAAATAATAAATAAAACTGCATTTACTAAAGATCCTAAAACAGGCTCTTGAGGTGGCTAAGCTTCACATGCGTGCGAAATGTCATTGTAGGCCTACAGTATTTGGAATAGTTCTTGAGTTTTGACGTTGCCAAATTAAAGGAGATTAAATACAGTCATTTTAAATATTTTGGCCCTCTACATTATATACAAATTTATTGAAAACTTGCTTGGTGGACATACACAACTTTATTGTTTTAGTTCCTAGAACTCCGTGCAAGTGGCGTCGTGATGTCTCGTGAAACGCGAGAGGATCTGGAAGGGTGATGTGCTCTTAACATACTTACAGGCGCTTGCCTCTAGTTTCTCTCTTTATCTTCACTTGACGACGTCTATTCTCATATCTTCTGCTAAAATGTCGAGTCCGGTGGCTATAAAGCAAAAAAATCATTGGTCTTGCGTAACTTAGGTCAACAGTGGCTTACGTGTGTTGGGCGAATTTAGTTATCTAGTACCCTCAGATAGTGGAAAATTTTCCAGTTGTTATTAAGTGCCAGTATGGTACTTTATGAGATTGTGTGGGGGGACGAAAAAATGTCTGTCCGTCTGTCCGTGCGTCTGCACGCACCATAACTCAAGTACGCTTTTTCGCATTTTCAAGAAACTTGGTATAAACATTCATAATGTCGATGGGAAGAACCCTATTGTTATTGAACCAAATCGGTTCACCGGTACCGGAGTAATGCCCAATTTAGTGCCTATTTTAATAGTATTATATTAGAAAGGCACCATAACTGAAATACGCTGTATCGGATTTCCATGAAACTTGATATACTCATTTATGACGTTCATGAGAAGTGCCCTATTGAATTTGAACCTAATCTGTTGACCGGTACCGGAGTAAACCCCAATTTAGCGTCTACTTTAAAGGCGCAATAACTCAAATACGCTTTATCGTATATTTATGAAACTTTACGCATTTATAATGTCCATGGGAAGACGTCTATTTATAATGGATAAAATCGGTTGACCTGTTTCGGAATAATGCTCAATTTAGTGCCTATTGTATGGTAATATACGTATTCGAAAGAATTTATAAAAAAAATGAAAATCAGTTATCTTGACAACACTGCCTATTGTTTTACTGTGATCTTATAAGGCCTTGGAAATTAAAATACAGGTAGCTATGACAAAAAACACTATTGATTTACATGCGCTTATCCAACTAGACCGTTAAAATGACCTCGGTGGCCGAGATGGTAACGCTTTGGCCTCACATTCTGGAGTCCATGGTTCAAAACCCGAAACCGGCCAATTTGAATTTTTTTTGTATTTTTATGTGAGTGTGCGATTGTCATGATATCACAAATCTGTACAGTTCAGTTGATGCTGGAAGATTTTAATCTAATTAAAAAAAAACTAGACCTTTGTTCTTCCGTAATCCCTGCTTAATAAGATAAGATAAGATAATCTTTATTTGCCGTTTAATACATGGTACAATTGGCTTCGTCATTGTTTAACACAGTATTTACAATATATTTAAAATTATTTACAATTATGTCTGTAATAGTCATAGGGAATTGTAATGGACAGCATCATACCACCTGCTATAGATTGCTTTAACACAGAAAATTCTTTTGATTACCTGTCCACACACTACTTAAAAATAACATACATTAATTGGAACACTACACATTTGCATCAGAGTAATACAATAGTGAAAGATCTTGAAAGAGAATTTAAGACGGTATGCAGATACAAATTGAGCTATTCTATAGGTTATAATACCAGTCAGAATAATAAATTGGACATATCACAGTTGTTAAACTCTTCAAGTGAATAAAATGCTTTACCCTTAATCCAGGATTCTAGAACAGTTTTAAATTTGATCAATGTCACTAAGTGTGAACTCTTAGGGAGTTTATTAAATAACTGAAAGCTTAAATAAAGATGACTATTATGTGTTTTGGATAGTCTGGAATAGGGAAGATCAATCATGTAACTGTTTCTAGTGTCATGTGAATGAACAGATGTCCTATTGGAGAATGCTGAGAGGTTTTCCTTTACATAAACTAGACAATTAAAAATATATAGTCCTGGCACAGTCATTATATTCAGGTTAGCAAAATGCTCTCTACATGACTCTGTTGGGTTTAATCCCAAAATGCATCTAAGTGCTCTTTTCTGCCACTTAAATACTAGTGTGGTATTAGTTGCATTTCCCCACAGCAGCATGCCATATATCAAATGGGAATGAAAGAAGGCAAAGTACGAAAATAGCATTAAGTTTTCACTGACATTGTCTCTGAGTCTATTGAGCAAAAAAGTAACTCGAGCCAGCTTTTTGCATAGAGTTTCTATATGCTTTGTCCAGATCAGTTTTTGGTCCATGTGTATTCCAAGTAGTTTAACATATTTATTTTCTTCTTTTATAACATTAAGGTTAAAAATAATATTTTCGGTTTTATTTGAATTCAGTTTTAACAGATTTGCCTCTAACCAGAGAGCAGATTTTTCTAGCATAGAAGCATCTTTTTGTTTTATAACATCCAAGGATCTGTGAGTGTTAAGAATAGTAGTATCATCTGCATATAATATTGTCCTACAAGGCAGATATGCTGGTAGATCGTTAATATAAACCGTGAATAGGAAAGGCCCTAGTATGGAACCTTGGGGCACACCTTTTTTAATTGGTAGGAAATCTGAGGCATCATTATTAACTTTTACCATTTGCACTCTATTATTTAGATAAGATATTATTAAATTAAGTGTCTTCCTTTCAACTCCATAGAACTCCAACTTTTTAATTAATATTTCATGTGAGATGGAATCAAAAGCTTTACTCAGATCCAATAGGGTTGCACTAGAATACATCTTACTTTCAAAACCATTATGGATTTCAGATACAATGGCTTCGACTGCTTTTACTGTTGACAATTTGGACCTAAATCCATATTGTGCATCACTGATCAAATTATTATTTTCAAAGAAGGAATATAGTTGAGTATGTAAACAAATTTCCACTATCTTTGACAGTATCGGAATGAGGGAAATTGGACGATAATTATTTGGATCTCGTCTATCGCCTTTTTTATGAATTGGCCTGGTCACTGTTATTTTTAAACAGTCAGGAAAGATTCCTTGATTTAATATTCTGTTAGTGAGAATGTATAAGGGAAACTGCAGTTCTTTTGAAATAGACTTAATGACAAAATTTGAGAGGCCGTAAAAGTCTTCTGCTTTTGAGTTGGATAACTTATTTATTGCCTTTTTTATAACGTTTTCATCGCTAATTAAGTCCCATGTAAAATTGAGATTTGTTTTTTGTAATGAACTTGACAATAGAGTTATGGGATCTGATCTAATGAATAAATCTGGAGCTTAACTTGGAAATCAATTTAAATAAATCATATTCTGCATATCATAATTGCAGTCATAACTGATTAGGCCTAAACAAAAACATACTGGCACTTTGTTACATCAGTTTACCTGATTTTTATTTCAATTTGATTTTATATCAGAATTATACCGTAATAACAAAGTCCATTCGTATTGAATTCATAACTCATTATATTGATGAATACTAATATTTATAGTTTCCCTGCGTTTAATTTTTTCGGGGACAAAAAAATCATCGGGCACCGGGATTAGAAACCATAACCTTCGGTTTTCCGTGCCGATGCTCTCCAAACCGAGTTAGCCAGAGTTCGATTCACCCGGAAGACCCATTGTTTCTGCAGTCTTCCTTTCTTTGTCGCTTTGTTTATTTCATTCTTCGTATTTTCTTTTCTTTTGTTTGTTTATTTCTGTCTTTTTACTTTTGTTTCTTTCTTAATTTCCTTCTTTCCTTCTGTGTTTAATCTTGTTAGTTTTTATTTACTTCCTTCTTGGCGGGTTAGGCGAATTCCTACAAATTTCCTGTTTGTAGGGTTTTGATAATGTGATTTCATACAGACCTGTCACGAAAACCACCATTAACGGCCGTGGGTGTCGGCATGCTTAATGTAATCGCAGATAATGTTATCAGTTGGGTAATGTTATCACTTTTATGAAGTCCCATACGGATTAATACTGATATACTGAAAAAGTGCTGTTTATTGTGATCACCACATTTTTCTTTTTGCGGCTTTATTTACAAGTACTGTACGTCATTCAAAATTTCGATTGTAAGGGTTTCGTTTCTAACTCAACTGTATTGTGTTGTACTGGAGGTAGCAGTTCTGTTTCCATCTCACAGGATGACCAGCTCGAAGGGGTGGCATCACGTACCTTTCTCTTTTAAGCAATAAAACATGTTTCACCCCACAGTTAAGCTGCAGCTTTTGAATTATGAAGATAACAGTGTTGACATGCAGTGATGGCTAGTGTAAAATGAGAAGACTTGAACATATAGGAGTTACATGTTTGGTACCGGTAAACAGTGACCATCACAGATCTGTACAGACTTTTAAAAATACTCGTTACTCTTAACTGAGTATGGAGTATTGGCTAATGGAGTCCTTAAAGGAAAACAAAATCAATTAAAAAACTTTGTTACTGGTTGAAATATAGTTGCTTGTAGTCTATTATTTATTACCTGGTTCAATTGTTCACAATCACGTATAATTTTATGAATAAATATTTTAAATTCTGTTTTGTAGTGTATTACCTTCTAATTTATATGAATAAATAACCTTCATTTAATTCCTTCGGCTACTGTTATCAATCGATTAACAGAGATGCCAACTGCTACGGAATTTCCGTAGTTTCTACGATTTCCTTGAATTTGCTACGGCAATACGGAAATTGTACTGAATATTACGGATTCTACGAATCCCAATATCTATTTTTATAATGTTTCGTTTCTCCCGCGAACATAAAAAAAAGTTAATGTGTCAGCAGAGATGCCAACTGTTATCATGAGAAATAGTTTGTAAAAGAAAACATCCGTTGTGTTGGCGACATTGGACACTACAATCTTTGACGTGTATGTAAACCAAAGATATTATATCTTACAGTTATAACATAATTGTGGTTATAACATCTTTGGTGTTAACATATTTCCTCTTTTTTATCATCACTGTAATGCCGCTGACGACTCCCGACGCCGTTGCTTGCTAGAAGTTTTATTGAGCGTTGCATTGCAAGTAGAATATTGAGGAAATATGTCGTGTAAACGTAAAACCAGTGACGAATCTAATGGACAAAAACGAACTGCGGAAAATCAGCAGTTTCAAAAGCAGTAGGCCTATACGGAAGATTTTCTTTGCCTCGGACCTTCAAAAATTTCACCGAATCACGTATTTTGTGAAACCTGTAATTGTGATTTTTCGGTTAAACATGGAGGACTCACACTACTCATAACCACCTTTCAAGGTTGGCATCTCTGGATTAATATTATCAGGTTAGCTGCGTCCCGAAGTGATCACAATAAGCGCGTACACTGTATAAGCAACTGTGTCGGTGGTATGGGGTATGGACCAAGTGTATAAGGATGTCATTGCCCCCGGGCTTAGGGCGGGAGATTGGATTGAACCGGGCTGTAAAATTCGCGGCTCGCATCAGCATTTTCTTTTTACTGGCCTGCTTATCTCAGCTCTGATGAACAGAACTGATTTCATTCCGCTTCCAGATTAAACTCCGGGAGAGAGAAGCGTTCCCTCGTAAACTTGGGCCGTTTGTTACCGAATTCCAACTTTGTAACTTATTCATTGTACTAAACATAGTGATTTCTAGAGGCAAGGAAGAGGTATGATATTCAAAAATATGTTCGTTTGGATCCTGTTAGAAATATCTGGGTCATATTTTAATCAGGACGAAGAAGTACAAACCAAGATAAATCTTCTTCTTCTTCTTCTTCACTTCACGGTTTAGGCGAAACGCCTGTTCCGTATTCACAGCAAATCTTCCCATCTTTTCTTGGGTCGTCCTATGTCTCGATGTCCTGATGGTCTGTATTGGTATGCTAATTTTGGCAATCTTGTTTGTTCCATACGATATAAGTGTTGTTTCCATTTATTTCTACATTGTTGTATTTTATCATGTGGGGAATATGTCTGTAATTCACTTCTGATATCTTCATTTCGTATGTACCAAGATAAATAAAACTTAAAAAAAAAATTAAAAAAAAAATCTTATGTGAAATTTACATAACTTCCTCTGCCCAAATAAAAGTTAGCCTTTTAGTACGGAGCCGTTTTCGAGGAAATCGCAACAAACGAAATTTTCTTTATGTAAAGTCCCCTTAAAAAAAAGAGGAACTTGTAACCAGTCTTCGTGTCACATCTTCAGAAGGTACCTGACCTAAATACAAAATTTTGTTTTCATACGATTCTCCGTTCAGGAGCTAGGCTGTTTACAAACATCCACACTGACACACAGACATGTTTCTGAAAATAGTATTTTTGGATTCAGGAGACCTCAAAACGTGTATTTATGTTCAAAACTCAACTTCGAATTTGGGGGTCGAAAACAATACTTCCTTTACCTACAGTACCTATGGTACGGACAGAGGAAGTAAAAATATGATTTTTCACAATATTATACAGGCTACCTTTCTTTAGATATATAAGCTTTCATGAACCACAGATTATTGTCTCTGTTGGACATTATATGAGAAGAGGTGAGGTAGACCATTAGGGCAATCAGTCATAGGAGAGAGGTTCCATCTGGCGCTGTGAATTGAACTCCGGCTTAGCTCAGTTGTTAGAGCTTTGGCGCGAATAGCCAAAGGTCCTGGGTTCAAGTCGCAGTGTCGGAGGAATTTTTATTACCTTTCTTTACCCTAAGCATGGGCAGTACAACTTTCTTGCTGCACATTCTGATATAGAATAAGATGCATAGGCCTAAATGTTGGTCTCTCGCATGGCCGAAAGCCTGATACAATCGATAGCTGCTTTATAATTTTTCCGAGAATAATGTTTGAAATGTTTTAACACTTAGTATAAGCATTTGGTGCAAAAAATTTAAAACATTCTTAGAGCAGATTTTTTTCGAGAATTCGCGAAAATTAAATTTTCTTCATGTAACCTAAACTGGGAGTAAAAGTAAAAGAAAGTCGTCGCCAGAAAATATCTAACCCCGATTTAAAATTACTTTTGCCTATAATGTTTCGTATTCGAACTACGTTGTTCACACACAGACATGTTCTTGAAATTTGTATTTTTCGATTTTACAGTCCTCAAAATGTGCATTATATAGAAAACTCGACATAGAATTTCGAAGTCGAACACAATACCTTCTCTACCTCTACTGATTCTCGACCACTTTTGTACTGTTCTAACCACTTGTAAAAATTTCCACGGTTTATACAACTTTCACCATACACTTTAGGACCACTGGTGGTCCGCGAAGATGGTGCAGATGGTCCGCAGACATAATTAAAAATATCATAAAGCAAGTAAACAAGTAACAATTTTTCACATAAAATGGACACTAGATGTCAAAGTTTTTAAAATCTTCGAAAATATAGGTCCTATTGCAAGTTTCCTTACTTTTGCAGTTACGAACCACAGTTTGAAACCCCTGATGCACTGACGTCTATGGTTCCCTCTTTCATTCAAAATCCTTAAAAATAAGACTTTTGTCGAAATTTGTTATTAGAGGCGCTCTCTTAACAAGGGTTTTATTGTTGGAGGTGCCCGAGTATCTGATACCGCTAAACCTGTTTATAATTCCTAATTATATTATCGAATTGGTAATAAATATTAAAGTCTGTTCAAAATATAATTTTACTGTCAATAGTTTACTTCCAATTCAATAACTATGTTTCCGTCGAATTAAAAAAAAATATTTAGAATTATTTCGTTACAATGAACTATAATTAATACCCCAAATATTAAGAATATAGGCCTACATATAGCCTACTTTTAAAAATGGGATGTAAAATTAGGGGTCCGTAAAACATTTTTCGGCTTTTTAGAGGTCCTCAGGTTCAAAAAGGTTGAGAAACGCTGTTCTAGAGTAAACTATATTAGCTGGTTTTTCACCTTCAGCAATCTGAAAACGAATCACTGAACGTTGTTCAACCAATGTGGAATTTTCAAGAAGACCAGACATCGTTAAACTTAAATTTGAGGTTATAAGCAGAGCAATGTTGATCCATCCGCTGATTAGAACTCATCCCAGTGATGCCAACTTAAAATCCTGAATGTATTAAACTTATACTACCAACCGTCTTTTCCCCAGACCAATTTGTCTCTTTAATCATTTATTTTCGTATATAATATTTTTACTAGGATATATGGCCGTAAAGTAAATATTTGTATTGATTGTAACCTGCCTACTTGGGAATAGAACAGCGAGTACCTTACCGACTGCTCCACCCAGGCCGACTAGATTTAAAATACAGGGGACAGAAATGTCATTCATCTTGTTACTTAACTGCTTAACCCAATGGAAATGTTGTAATCGTTTGAAAGTTAAAGACATAAGATGTTGTAAGTCTGCCATCTGTAGCGTCGCTTCGTTTTCTGCAGACGTGGTTTTAAATCAACATCTCGTCGATTTTGTTAATTTATTTTTGTAAATAAAAATAACAGCTGTTAAAGTGTTTGCTAGATATTTGTCTGAAAGGTTTCTGTTGGTTTCAAAAGATTGGCTTTGGTCACTGGCCAACCCATTTCGTTACTGGCTGCCCAGACAGCCGATTCTCTAATTCTTCTCTGTACAGTCGGTCAAATAAAAAACGTCGGGACTCGTATGCAGTTAAAATTAAAGTTTTCACGCATTAGTTCACAAGTTTCCTATAAAAACATAAAATACAGGCCATTCTCGGAACATATGAGGCCATGCGACAGGAGGGAAAAAATGAAGAACTAAGAGAAAAAATTGAACAACGCCAAAAGCGCAACACACGATATTCAACTTAATGTATTGTCATAATTCATTTTGCTTTGTGTCATCGCCACATACAAATGCTAAAGTGAGAGAAAGTGTAGTTAGGGCTGTAATTGACCTGCATTTTTCGGCCTCTGAAGCAGCGAGAAGGTTCCATATTTATGAAAGAGCAGCTCGGATGTGGGAACTTCACTATAATGCGACCGGAAGTTTTCACAGGGATCTGGCCGGCCGCGTATTTCGATGCCAGATGGTTGCAAAAGTTGAACGTAAGTTATTGATTTTGCACTACAAATACCGGTGTAATAAAATAAAATCTTTAAAAAATGCTCCTTGAATAATCATATTCCTTGCGAATTTATCAATTATTAATATTATAAGAATTTGCAACCAAGAATATGGCGGATTTGAGGCATATAGCCACAGCCTTCTATACATGTTTGTTTTGGAACAAAACTGACTAAATAATCAAGAAAATACATGGATAGAGAATAGGCATCTGTGAACCTAACCTTAAGTCTTCCTGTACATGCGCATATGCTCGTTCGTGATACTTTATAAAATAACGCCCGACGTTTTTTATTTGACCGACTGTACATTCAGTCTCTATACAACATTGTTGCCGTGGAATTCGCGAGACGCGACAACGCGAATTGCTGTCAATTCGACAAATATTTCGAGAATTTCATTTTACTGTCTCCTACAACTCCAAAAACAGCATTTCTGAATATCGAAATAATGCGGATTCACATAATAACGCGAATAGTAAACGCAACCCTAATTTTTACATGAAATTTCGGGGAAAAAAATGTTCCATTTAGTAAAACGAATCAATTTTTAAACAACATTTTTCGTAATTTCTATTATTTCCTCGTGATTTTGACAGAAAATTAATGCATCGGCAGTGATTGGTTGGTATATGGTTATGTAACGACGGGGATGTGACCGTCGCCGGTTTTGCGGAATTTTGTCCCGCAGGAGTTCTTTTACATGCCAGTAAATCTCTCTATATATAAAAGGCTTTGTCCTGACTGACTGAATGAATGACTGACTGACTGAATGACAGGAATCAACGTACAGCCTAAACTATAACAGGTAGAGACTCGGAATTTTGATAGTACCTTCGTTTCATAATGTAGATGCTCACTAAGAAAGGATTTTGAAAAATTCTGATTCTAAATGCCAAAAATTAAATGTTTTTGAAAATACTTAATCCCTTTTTACATAGAATTATCAATTCCAAATCACAGAATATATTGTTGCCAAATGGTATCAGGTGGGCTTGGAAAAAACAATTGAAATGCACTTTTGACAAATAAGAGAAGTTATCAAAATAATTCATGTTATAAATAAATATTACAGAATGAAATCCACTAAAATAATGGAATCACATAACTTTCTCTACCCTGGACATAAAGAAAACAAAACGAGGTATGGTAATGTGTATATGATTATATTATATCGCAGGTTTTTGGAGAGAAAAGTATGAAAGTGATAATGCGACATGCGACGGGCGACGCCGGGTTTTTTAAGCTAGTCTACTGATATGGGCCTGTCCATTTATGAACACTCAAATGCGATCGAACCCGCAACCTTGGGCACAGAAAGCCAGCGCGATATTAACTGTGCCATCCAGGCCGACATCGGCAATGATCCCAATATAAGAATATTTCTTATACTAAGGCAGAGCAACAATTTTTCGCTCCAAAGCACACGATGTACACTCTCGCACTATCATAGTCTGCTCCATAAATTCTAAGCTCTTTGCAGTGCCATTTTTCTTTTCTTGGAAGTTGAAAAATATAATTAAATTGGATTTTTTAATTCATCAAGATTGTCTATTAGGACAAAGAAAATCCACAATATCGACAATTCAATTTTCAAGTAATGCTTGTTTTCTAAATTCTTGCAAACACGATTCATTATGAACTTAAAAAAAAAAAACCCTTAATAAACTGAAATATAAGCAGTGGGCAGTTCGAATTTAAGCCAAGAGTGATAACAGAAACAACTTGAGTAATGTAATAATGTTAATTGATGAATTATAAAAGTAGCATTATGTATGTATATGTGCGTAGACTATATAATTTCTAAAAATAACACCGCGAAATTAATAATAACACTGAAATATCAAGATTTTAAAACAAATTTTCCTTAAAAATAAAACCACTTTCACGAACCTCTACATATCAGATTATGCCCTGTGAAACTGTACTTAACTAGCCGTGGCCCACATCTTTCATCTCGTATATTTCTTAATTTGATAGAAGTAAAATCAGGTGAACTGATGTAAGAAAGTGCCAGAATGCTTTTGTTTAATCAGTGATAATTGCAATTATGACATGCAGTAAATAAGTTATTTTTGTTATCGATTTCCGAGTTAAGCTCCAGACTGATACATTAAGCAGGGCTTACTGAAGAACAAAGGTCAAGTTTGATAAGCATATGTGAAGGAATATGTGGGTAATGTTATTTGTCAAAGCCCAGTGTATTGCAACATCCAAAGCCGTATATGAACACCATAAAACAATATGTTGCCATAAGAACTGATTTGTATTTGATGAATTCTTTCTAATATGTTACCATAAATTAGGCACTAAATTGGGCATTACTCCGGTACTAGTCAACCAATTTGGTCCAAAATCAATAGGCTAAGTTCCATGGACGTTATTAATGCGTATACCAAGTTTCATGAAAATCCGATAAAGCGTAGCCTATTTGTATTATCGCGCGCACAGACAACAGACGGACAGACATTTTCCCGTCCTCCAAACAATCTCAGAAAGTACTATTCTGGTACTTATTAATCCTTCCTCAGTACTCCAGTACTTAGTATTGACTAATTATGTACAATAACTGAATAATGTTGTAGGCTAAAGGAGAAAGTGTGAGAATATTGTAACTTTTCTTCATGTAATCTCTTACCTACCCCCAATGACCCCTTTTCGTTTATAAATTAAACCCAGTTTCATTTCGTCTCCACTCTACAACCGAAGTGCAATAATACAGTGGAATAGAAGTGGAACATATTTATAGATTTGCTGTACTAAATAAAAATAGCCGCCGAGTTTTATAAGCACCAGATCTCCTACATAAGTCATTTAACTCCAGATGCCTCAGGTTGCACAAGTCCCTGGTTTCATCATCATTTCTCGACTAGGCCGCGGCTTTGTTGGCTTCAAAAATGGAAACAGCCATTTATATTCTTAAATCTCTCTATATTATATTCTTAAATCTCTCTATATTATATAAAAGGCTTTGTCCTGACTGACTGACTCACTTATTGACAGAGAATCAACGCAGAGCCTAAACTATAATAGGTAGAGACTTGGAATTTTGACACTACCTTCGTTTCATAATGTAAGTGCTCACTAAGAAAGGATTTTGAATAATTTTGATTTTAAATGCCAAAAATCAAATGTTTTCGAGGATACTTAATATCTTTTTACACAGAATTATCAAATCCAAATCACGGTTCACATGACAACATATTGTTGCCAGTGATCTCAGATGGGTTTGGAAATAAATGAAACGGGACTTTGACAAATTAGAGAAGCTATCAATATAATTCATGTTATAAATAAATATTAAAGAATGAAATCCACGGAAATAATGCAGTCACATAACTTTCTCTACCCTGGACATAGAGAAAACAATATGAGGTATGGTAATACGTATATTATATCGCAGGTTTTTAAAGAGAGAAGTATGAAAGTGATATTGCATTTATGTTTAATTTCATCCCGAAAACGGTTTTGTGGTAACATGAGAGTGAGAAATAAATATTCCACAAAGACAATACAATTTTATGTTACCGGAATTTCTGTTTCTTCGTATTTGAACCCCTACCGGGCTTGGTGTGTACAAGCGATGGGATGCAAAATTCTACATCTTCTATGAGCCATAAAAAGCTATATCAAGCATTTTCTGAGTGAATAGTTTGAGTGTGATTAGTCGTTCTTCCTATTTCAAATTATAAATACCTATAAAAGGACCTAGAATTTAAAAATAGAAAGTCCTTCATAAGTTAATTTCCAGTTACAAAATAAAACTGGGGGGACGCCGGGCCTGTTAAGCTAGTCTGATATAATTAAGTAGAAAATATTTCAGAGGTAATTAATTGCATTATATTTCTGCGTGTCATTTTACAATTTTCAGATATGAATCGAAAGGTTTCTTCACTCTGGTTTCACTCACTTGCGTGGTGTAGAGGTTTAATAAAGAAGTTAAAGTTATCATGTCAAATATAGTAAGAAAAACTTATTTCACAAAATATCTACCGACTTAGAAGAAAGTTAAACCAAAATCAACCGTTATTTTCTTTCACTTTAATAAACGTAGCATTTCGCCTGGCTGAACTGTTTAGACTACCCGCCAAACCTTGCTATGCGTGGTAGTCTAAACAGAGCAGAAAGGCGAAATGGAATTTTATATCCTACAAGCCGTTTACCCCGTCTTTCGTGCAGGTGGAAAACAAAATCTTATAAATCTGTTCGACGCCAAGATAATTCCCATACTCACGTATGGGCTAGAGCTAACCTGGCACAAACTTCGCACGAAGGATCTCCACACTCTAGAGAACGTCAAAGCCCGCTTCCTGAAAGCTGCACTAGGAGTGTCTAAATACACTCTATCTAGACTGGTTTATGTGCTCACCCGAGAAACCTTCCTGATAGAAGAACTCAGGACGAAACTCGACCTCCCCGCCACCCCCAGTTGGAAGAAAGCTCTAGATGAGAGGAAAAGGAAAAGGGAAGACATCTGGGAGGAATTTTACACAACGGAAGCCATGATGAACCGGATATGGACAAGCACAAACCAGGAACTCAGACACTTTGTGACATCGATGGCGGTCCATGGATATCACCACAAGATCTTAAGCTGTTCCAATCGTGAAGTATCGGTGATAAAATTGTGCACAACATGAGTGACAAATATTATGCACAACTTGTGCGCTCTCTTACTATTATTATTATAAATCTGTTCAACATGCCCAAATCCACAATCATATACACATATATATATATATATATATATATGCTCATTCACCGACGTAAAGAAGAAATGAAGAATGTTATATATTAGGCGCTGAAAAGGGCATTTCATTGTCGCAGGCTAATTGTAAATTCAGTCTTTTTACAAAAATGCCGACAAATTATTAATGAAACATCCATTCTGAAATTTGGCTGGTTTATTTTAAAAAAAGTCCTAAATGGAGTCAGTCAGATTGCTGCAAATTTTGCAGGGGGGAAAAAACACTTTCATGTCTAGAATTAATTAAAAGCAAATTGTATTACAATGAAACCTCCGTTTAACGATATTTGTGGACCCTAGCTGATTGTATTGTTATATTAGGGTTATTGTTATATTGAGGGATTGTAATTTACCACATATTAGAAAGACTGCATGCAGAAAACTGTAATCTACAGGATAATTCATGGAATGTACATGCGAAGAAGTGGAAAATAATTAGTCACAAATCCAAATTTTAAAAAACAAACCCTAATTTTGTTACTCAACTTATGGACTTCCGTTGAATTTTAACCATAGCTACTTTATACCCGCACACTAAAAATATTACTATTCACCCTCTTTAACTTCACTGATCATGACACGCTTTGAGTCTGTCAAATTCAACACATAGCTAAGGCGAAACTAAAACAGTTGCTCCTTATGGTGTTTTAATTGTACATGTTCAACTAACAACCTAACTCAGTGTATGTTTTTGCACATATAAGGGATGATTTTAGCTCAGTGATCTATTTTCCATCCCTCATGAACCTTTTTTTTTTTCTGGAATTTCTAAGAAATGTAACAGATATCAGGCACACAGAAAACAATATTGGTGACTGGGATGGATACTGATCTGATAGTCTACCAGCTATCATCCATAGGGCTAAGCTACTGGTTTGCAGTAACAATTCAACCTCTGAATATCGTTATAAAAGGGTGTTTCTAAAATAGCTTCATCGTGACTCACAATCTGTCTGCGACAAAATACTGCAAATATTGTGGGTGCCACTTCTTAAAGACACTTTTTCCAGGAACTGCCTCTACCTGCTGCCACCCTAATAATCTTCGACTTGTCAATCAGTGAATAGAAAGGCAATTAGGCTTATTCACACTTGTTTGCAGTCCAATACATTGTTGCCAAATACCTACCACAGCACGTTTACTTCACCTCAGAAATAGTGAATTACAACGGCAACACTGGGGAAACCCACGCGACTTACAAGAGCACCTGTTCTTTGTCTGTGAAGATTTTCGGATTAGGGAACAATGCTATTATATTCTTTTGTAGACAGATGATGGTTTGGGACGAGGTCTTCTTAAAATGGCACCAGCAGTACCTTATTTCACAAAATATCCACCGAAATGGAAGTTACCGAAGGCATTTTATTTTACCAAGAAATACGGTCCCTAATCATAAATAACTTTTTTACTGTGACATAACGTGTATTTGATGGCATAGGCCGGTATTCATGGTCACAATAAGTCGTACTTATATCCAAGTCGAACTTGAATCTCGTCTTAAGTTGAATTTCTGACACAAACAAGTCGGACTTATGACGTAGTTACTTTATAAAGTCAGACTTGACAAAGTCGAGCTTATTGGTATTCATAGCCACTAAATTACGACTTATTTGTCGAAATAAGCCGTACTTTATCAAGTCAAGGGTCCCCCTGACTTATTTCAGTTTAAGCCAGTACCATGGATAGTAATTTTTAGGATCTTGGCGAGTATTAGAAGAAACTCACGCCACAAAGCGTTATTTGCGAAACATGATGAATCTATTAAAATTCTACAGTGACAATGAATTTAAGCAGACGCAATTTTGGAAATATCAATCGCCTATTTGTGTTGATAAATTTCATGTTATTTATCTCCTACGAGGGATTTGTATGTCGTGTATAAAATAATTCCACCTATTCCCTCGTATAAAACGTTTTTGTTAACATATCAGCTCATAGCTTTGTCAAATCTAAAATTTATAATTGTCAATATTATAAAACATAATTAAAAATTATATCTGTCAATTTTATAAGATAATTTTCGTATACTGGACAATATATTTCGGCTATTCAGCCATCTTCAAGTCCTTTTCTTTCACCAAATGATCTTACTCTGTTGGTTAATCCATTATAACAGGCGGTATTATTTTATACACGACATCGATCGCCTATCTTTCATCAGCATTTCTCTCTGCTGGCATTTCATATCGGCCCAAAGCTTCCTAAGCTGTTTTGAATCTCTCTAAAACAATAATTAATATCGAGATAAATACATAAGCGTACCGGTATTAATTCTGAACGATCTCCAAGCTAATATATACGCAGAATATTCTAAAAAAAACTATTAATTAGTTTACTTACACGCTGCATAATATGACTGGATGAATTGAATTCAATGTTTACAATGCTCAGAGCCGTCTGTATTTTTATATCACGATAGCGAAATACGTACTCAGTTGGCTTTGCTTTACATAGAATCTGAAAAAATCTTCAACATGATTGGCTAGTTCAATTATTACGGCAGTGAACACGTGATTTTTCATATTATTGAGTTCGACTTTAATGCGTGGAATAAGGAGAGCTTTACGAAGTCAGACTTAATAAAGTACGACTTTAAAGAGGACTATGAATACGAAAAACATATAAGTCGACTTGTTAAATAAGTTCAGCTTTATAAAGTCGGTTCTTAAGTCGCCGACTATGAATACCGGCCATAGTAAGTCAATTTCAATAGCCTGTTCTTTATAGCAATCTCTTTTTTGTGTGTGTAAACTTTTGTTGTTGGCTGTATCACGCCAAGTCTACAACACAATATATTTTTTCTGTTTACTACTGTTGGCAATGATAACATATATTTTTCTCGCTGTTGCTATTGGAATGTCGGTGAGTGTTGTGCCGTAACTGTGCTCAAAATAATCCAAAATACAGCGTGTTCCCTCTACGTAAGGCTTCTGTGATATGCCTCAAGCAGGCCTGCAGTGTGTTGTCTTAAGGTGGTCATATATACTTAAAATTCCAATTGTTGTTATTCATGGTAATGTAATTCAACTAGGAGGTGCCCGTGGCTTCGCCACGATAATTCTTTTAAAAATTAAGAGTATAATAATTATTAAAGCATTATATGTATTAACACTTGCACGCGAATCATTCAGAAACTAAGCCATTAATAATTAATGAAACAGCTAAAATTCCTGCTTTAGAGTACATTCCACGACATGAAAGCGCCCCCTGGGAAAACGATCTCAGAATCGATTATGCAGTTCCAAAGAACCTGTGAACACATAATACGTATTGTTTCTCAGCTGTTTATTGACATGAATATGATGTGAATTTTGTTTTATCAATTCAGTGTAATTTTCAGAAATTATATAATGTTTCAAGGGAAGGAATGGTTTGTTTGGATTATTATTATCAGCGATATTTCAAGAGATAAAACAATCAATATTTTACAGCTGTTGCCCCCGGCTTCGCCCGCCATTATTCATTGACTCCAGGATTTTTAAGAAAATTACACTTGTAGATTATTAAAAATGTTTGTGGTTCAGAGCTATGAAAATTGTAAGTAAAAATAAAATTAGAATATTTGTTCATTGTGTTCATTTCACTTAGGCCTTACATAATAAAGAAACGGTTTTCCTTCCTAATTTTGTAGTCGTCATGAAAGTTTAGACTGCGAGAGACGAACATCGCCGAGTATACCCGATGTCTCACGAAGCGGGCGAGCAAGCACGCTATTTAGGGTCGTTGAATTGTATAAGAGTAGATATTTGCCATAGTTTTATAAACTTTAAACCAATGTGTTTTTAACATTATCTAATGAATTTTTTAGAAAAATACTTGTATATACGAGGTCTATTTTTTTTCAACCTCCGATGGGGCATAAAACGAAGACTTCTGATTCATAAAATGGTTTTATTACCAGGAGTCAGGTACAATCACAGTTACTTTTCCACCTAGTCACCTAGTACATAGGGTCTAAAAAGGGGTTTTGCTGAAAAACTAGGGGCTAAAGAGGACTTTTGCAGGAAAGCACGATTTTTAAATAGATTTTCAAATTAATGCAAAGTAAAATAAAATCAGGTAAACTGATGTAACAAAGAGCCAGTATGTTTTTTTTAATCAGTTATGACTGCAATTATGATATGCAGAATGTGTTTTTTTTTAAATTGATTTCCAAGTTAAGCTCCAGATTTATTCATTAAGCAGGGCTTACGGAAGAAGAAAGGTCTACCATCTCGGCCACCTGGGTCATTTTAACGGTCTAGTTGGATAAGCGCATGTAAATCAATATTTTTTTTGTCATAGCTACCTGTATTTTAATTTCCAAGGCCTTATACGATCACAGTAAAACAATAGGCTATGTTGTCAAGATAACTGATTTTCATTTTTTTTATAAATTCTTTCTAATACGTATATTACCATAAAATAGACACTAAATTGAGCATTACTCCGAAACAGGTCAACCGATTTTATCCATTATGAATAGACGTCTTCCCATGGACATTATAAATGTGTATACCAAGTTTCATAAAAATTCGGTAAAGCGTATTTGAGTTACCGCGTCTTTAAAATATACACTAAATTGGGTTTTACTCCGGTACCGGTCAACAGATTAGGTTCAAATTCAATAAGGCACTTCTTATGGACGTCATAAATGGGTATACCAAGTTTCATGGAAATCCGATACAGCGTATTTGAGTGATGGCGCCTTTCTATTAGAAAGGCGCCATGATCTATTAAAATAGGCACTAAATTGGGCATTACTCCGGTACCGGTGAACCGATTTGGTTCAATATCAATAGGGTTCTTCCCATGGACATTATAAATGTGTTTTCCAAGTTTCATGAAAATCCGAAAAAGCGTATTTGAGTTATGGTGCGTACAGACACACGGACAGACAGACGGACAGACATTTTTTCGTCCACCACACAATCTCATAAAGTACCATACTGGCACTTAATAAATACGTGACTTTGTCATTTTAAGAAAAAATATAATAAAAATAAATTTGTACAACGTACTGAAATTAGGAATAATATGCCGCTTTGTAGTTTTCTTTGTAACTCGAAATTGTTCCGCTCGCCGACGCAGGAAATCACACTTGAGCCGTCTGCAGTACTTTGAAATCTGCAAATAACCCATTGTCATTTCGATTTCAAAATAAGTTCCCAACCAACGACCAACGACAGAGAAGTATATTAAAGGAACAAATTCGTAACACTCGGGTCTACTTATTTTTGTAGAACGGAAGCGAATTGACTTGTGTATTGAATAATTGTATCATTAAAGGGTAAATATCTCAATTGTTTATGAATCTCCCTTTATTTTAACCCTATTTTGCTACATAGCATGTTAGGGCTATAGTTAATACATAATGTAATATAACATACAAAACAAATCTTACTTTCTAGCAATGAGAGATACAATTAGTGTAAACTTGAAATTAATTACTAGGCTTATCTGTCATCCAGCTAATATAAAACTATAAAACTTAAGGGCTATAGTAGAATACAGAGCATATACAGAACAATATTATTTCCAGCAGAAAGGCTTACGTTGAGTGCAAGTTGACAAACTACTAATATTTACTACCCTAATATAAACTATTAAATTGATACTAAGATTAGAAACTGATTAAAACTATAATACCATTATTTACAATGATTTATGAGATATCTCAATTGTTTATGCTATTTTTCGAGTGCCGATATAAGGAATAGTAACTTGTTTATTTTATATAAAAGAACTAGAATAAATATGTCAAAATTATAATAAATTTTCGGTGATAATATTAGTGTTCATTATTATGTTTTATTAAGACTGCTAAAATCGTTTGTTAAAGCCTAGAAAGGGCTATTCCACGAAAATAATAGGCTAAAATACATTTCATAAAAGCCCAAAAATCCGGGCCCTAGTCATAAACATCCGAACCCTACTTATTACTACAGTGACTTGGAAAACGTGGCTTTCATCTCCTGAATTTGAAACCTTGTCCAGCGAGGCGTGCCAACATGCAGGTAGGGGTAGGGTAAGGTTAGGAGTTTCCAATATAAATGTCATCTTGTGGAGTACATTCACCTGGAATAAATAAACCGCCATTAACGAGAGAATTTGTGTTTCCCTGTCCAAGTGTCGCCGCTGTTGTGAGTCAATTCCTGGCATCATTTCACATGCTTGAACGCCTCTGTGTTGATCTTGTAGTCTTTCCATTTGAAAACAATACAAAGAAAGGAAATACTGGGGAACCGACGATTCCTTAACATTCGAGGAATGTCTTTGAACAATCTTGAATTAATGCGTACGAAAATGCGGTAACTCCGCCTTGTCAATATAAAACTCATCCTGGTCATTGGAATCGGAAATAGCTTAATCCTTAAATGAATGACACTCAATTTCTCACGCAAATTATAAATCCGGGACGGACTGCAAAAAAAACTGTTAACGCAATGATTTGGTATTTCTTGTTTCAGCGTTTTATTTTTTATAATAATACGTAATACAATATCTATATTAATAAAAGGAAGTGTCTGTCTGTCTGTCTGTCCGCGATGCCCAGCGAAATCTACTGAACGCAGAGATCTGAATATTTAAACATAGGTAGACTGAAGGATCGGAAAATTCACCTCGAAGCCGGGATTTTAATTTTCGCTTTCGTTGGTGAGTTATGAGTGAAAAACGGGCAGAACACATGTATTTTTTGCGTATTCGAAGCATCAGTTTTCAGTAATAGGCCTACATTTCAATGTCAAATCAATTTCAGTTGGCTTTGGCTATTTTTGTCATACCTTGGAAATAAAAACCCATGCAAGTCGATTCATTTGTTTGTAATGTCAAGGCACACAGATATCTGAAATTTTCAACATAGACGAAATAGTAGGGTACCTTATGTAAGAAAATCACATCCCGTGGGCTCCTTCGTGAAGAAAGCAACACACCTATATTTTCAGTTTCTATGAAGTCTAAGGATACCCGAACCACTTGATGCTACTCTGAGGGTCGCGTCTGAGTCGCGTGATGACGTCATCAAAATGGCGGACGTCGCGTTTCACAGAAATGGCCATAACGTGAAACCTATTTGAGATAGAGACTTGCAAAAAACGGTTTTGAAATCACAATAAAATGCTCTACATTATTGTTTCTTACACCTATGGAGCTAAGACGGCATATTCTACCGAAAAATTACACTTTTTGATGGAAAATTGAAAAAAATGGTCCTGTAGAATGTGTTCTCTTGAAATTTCAATAGAAGATGATGCCGTGCCATAAATTACATGCAAACAAATTTTTTTAAGAGTTTAATAAGGATTCTACTCCCGTTTACCAGAAGTTTCCAATGTCAATAGTTTTAATTCTGTGATAGTTTTTGTAAAAGGGTCATTCCATATGAAATCATCCAAATTTTTTAAAAATGGTTGAATGACCATTTTAGAAAAAAATAATTTTTTGTATATGAGTTCATACATGTTTCAAGATGTCAAAACAAGTTTTCAAAAAATTATTGTGTTCTTGGTTTCCCAGGGGTGTCCATTTTTCAATCCTGGTGTAACACATTTTTTGCGAATGTAGCTGATTACAAAATATATTTTCATAACACTCAACAACCATAAGAGTTAGAAATTTGAATTATGAACCATTTTGTAACTGTTGAAGCGTACTTTTACAAATAGTTTATTGTTTTCTTGAACAAAAAATTTTTCATATGAAAATATGAGTTTGAAATTGGGGTAAATTTTTCCAAAGAAATCACTTTTTGTGTCAAATTTTCTGTGAGAAGGAAGTGATTGTAAACATTCAAATTTGTTTTGTGTTCAAACCTGCATGTGATTTGTCTGTGAGGAAAAAATCAGCTTCCAAAAATACATCCCTTATTTCTAAACTGGCCTCAAATATTATCGTTTTTCAGATTTTGACTATTTTTGGGCTTAAATATCTCTGAAGGGTACCCTTCAGAAAATCTGAAAAATTGTATAAAAGAAGCCTTTCATGTGCCTAACTTATAGTTAAAATTTCTATTTCTAGAAACAACTCCTTCTATTAATTTGATAGAACTGAAATATCACACCTTTTAGGGTACCGTATTTGGAAGAAACTACATATAACTCAACAACCATAAGAGATAGAAATTTGAATTATGAGTCATTTTATAACTATTGAAGCTTGCTTTTAGAAATATTTTAGTAATTTCTTCAACACAAAATTTTTCATATGAAAATATGATTTTGAAATTCGGGTAATTTTTTCAAAAAGATAACTTTTTGGTCCAAATTTTATATGAGAAGGAAGTGATTGTAAACATTCAAATTTTTTTTATGTTCAAACCTGCATGTGATTTGTCTGTGAGGAAAAAATCAGCTTCCAAAAATACATCCCTTATTTCAAAAGCAGCCTTAAATATTATCGTTTTTCAGATTTTGACTATTTTTGGGCTTAAATATCTCTGATGGATACCCTTCAAAAAATCTGAAAAATTGCATAAAAGAAGCCTTTCTTATATCTAACTCACAGTTAAAATTTCTATTTCTAGAAACAACTCCTTCTATTAATTTGATAGAACTGAAATATCACACTATCACTTGTATGTAGTTTCTCCCAAATACGCTACCCCAAAAAGAGTGACATTTGAAACTTCTGGTAAACGGGAATAGTATCATTATTAAACTCTTCAAAAAATTTGTTTGCATGTAATTTACGGCACGGCATCATCTTCTATTGAAATTTCAAGAGAACACATTCTACAGGACCATTTTTTTCAATTTTCCATCAAAAAGTGTAATTTTTCGGTAGAATATGCCGTCTTAGCTCCATAGGTGTAAGAAACAATAATGTAGAGCATTTTATTGTGATTTCAAAACCGTTTTTTGCAAGTCTCTATCTCAAATAGGTTTCACGTTATGGCCATTTCTGTGAAACGCGACGTCCGCCATTTTGATGACGTCATCACGCGACTCAGACGCGACCCTCAGAGTAGCATCAAGTGGTTCGGGTATCCTTAGACTTCATAGAAACTGAAAATATAGGTGTGTTGCTTTCTTCACGAAGGAGCCCACGGGATGACATAAGGTACCCTACTAAAAGAGGGATAATCAATATAGGCCTAAATATGGTCAAACATTGTCGATTTGGACGAAACTCGCTATACAGGGATTTTCTGGGCCAAGGAACTCGAATCTGAGGTCGCTTTTACCAGGCGACGCTATCTAATCGTGGTATGTAGACCACGTGATTTAGGTTTTAATAAATATAATGATTTAACTATTACGCTCTTAATTTTTATTTTTTAAGTTTTAAAGTAATTATCGCGGGCGAAGCCGTGGGCACACGCTAGTAATTAATATAATACAGTATTATATTATACAATATTGAATGAATGAATGAATGAATGGGCCACATGTGTCCCATTCAGGGCTAGGGCCTCCCTCTGATGAGGGGTAGCTCGGTTAGAATCTCATATGGTGAGCTGGTCCATATGAGCTTGGTAAACACTTCACTTTCACTAAACTTCTTCCAGCAACTCGGTGTGTAGGCTTCTCCAGACATCTCTGTTCTTTGCTACGCTGGACCAGTGTACCCCGGCACGCCTTCTGAAGAATCTACCCACCTCGTTCTTGGTCTTCCTCTCTCCCTTTTGCCGATCCTAGGGTCCCATACAGTAGAGATGTTTCCCCATCTGGTACCTGGAAGTCTCGCTACATGACCACCCCACTTCCACTTCAGGCTGCATGCACGCTGGGCCACGTCGGTTAGTCCTGACATCTTTCTCAGTCTTTCTGTTGAAATTCTGTCTCTGAGAGATATCCCCATTATCCTCCGTTCCATCTTCCGTTGGCAAGTTTTTATGCTATTCTTCTGAGCTGATGTCAAACTCCATGTCTGGCATCCATACAGAAGTGAAGGGAAGATGCAGGATTCTAGTGCCGCTAATTTTAGTCTTTTGTTTAATGATACAATATTACAGTATTAATATAATACAGTAATACAATATAAAATACATCATAGTTTACAATTCAGGGTTTCCTTTGCTATTGCAGACATTTAGACTATATTATACATCCATAGTTCTTGCGAATGTTAAACTTTCACGATTCTTACTAATGGGTCATTCCATATGAAATCATCCAAAATTTTTAAAAATGGTTGCATGACCATTTTAGAAAAAAATTATTTTTTGTATATGAGTTCATACATGTTTCAAGATATCAAAACAAGTTTTCAAAAATATCTTGTGTGCTTGGTTTCCCAGGGGTGTCCATTTTTTCAATCCTGGTGTAATGCATTTTTTGCGAATGTAGCTGATTACGAATATTTTCATAACTCAACAACCATAAGAGTTAGAAATTTGAATTATGAACCATTTTGTAACTATTGAAGCGTACTTTCAGAAATACTTTATTGTTTTCTTCAACACAAAATTTTTCATATGAAAATATGAGTTTGAAATTCGGGTTAATTTTTCCAAAAAAATCCCTTTTTGGACCAAATTTTATATGAGAAGGAAGTGATTGTAAACGTTCAAATTTTTGTTATGTTCAAACCTACATGTGATTTGTCTGTGAGGAAAAAATCCTGGTCTAAAAATACATCCCTTATTTTTAAACTGGCCTCGAATATTACCGTTTTTCAGATTTTGACTACTTTTGGGCTTAAATATCTCTGGTGGGTACCCTTCAAAAAATCTGAAAATTTGTGTAAATGAAGCCTTTCATGTGCCTAACACACAGTTAAAATTTCTATTTTTGGATCCAACTCCTTCTATTAATTTTATAGAACTGAAATATCACACTTTTTAGGGTAGCGTATTTGGGAGAAACTACATATAACTCAACAGCCATAAGAGTTAGAAATTTGAATTAAGAACCATTTTGTAAGTAATGAAGCGTACTTTCAGAAATACTTTATTGTTTTCTTAAACACAAAATTCTTCGAATGAAAATATGAGTATGAAATTCGGGTAAATTTAAAAAAAAAAAAAATCACTTTTTGGGCCAAATTTTATATGAGAAGGAAGTGATTGAAAACGTTCAAATTTTTGTTATGTTCAAACCTACATGTGATTTGTCTGTGAGGAAAAAATCAGGGTCTAAAAATACATCCCTTATTTCTAAACTGTCCTCAAATATTAGCGTTTTTCAGATTTTGACTATTTTTGGGCTTAAATATCTCTTATGGGTACCCTTACAAAAATCTGAAAAATTTCATACAAGAAGCCTTTCATGTGCCTACCACACAGTTAAAATTTCTATTTCTTGATTCAACTCCTTCTATTAATTTTATAGAACTGAAGTATCACACTTTTTAGGGTAGCGTATTTGAGAGAAACTACATATATGTGATAGTGTTATATTTCAGTTCTATGAAAGTAACGATTCGCGTGCAAGTGTTAATAAATATAATGCTTTAATAATTATTATACTCTTAATTTTTAAGTTTTAAAAGAATTATCGTGGCGAAGCCACGGGCACCTCCTCGTCATAAACAAAATATACATAGTTTTAACACTTATAAGCGCGAGACTCGATTTGTCACACAATATATTAACTCGTGTCGGACTGCGAAGAAAACAGTTAACACAATGATTGGGTTCATAGTTTATTTCTGGTTTTTTATGTGCAGTTAAATGTAATTTTTTAAACAATGATGTAGCATGTTTGTATTCTGGTTCCATGTAGTCAATTTCATTGGAGGGCAGACAATTTATTAGTAATAAATCTTATCAGTTTTTTTTTTTAAATTTTACATATAATTTAAATTTTCTTCCTGTTAAATTTCCAGCATTTTATTACAAATTCAAGAAACTACTCTAGGCATATCCCACAGGAGAGCCAACATTATGAATTTATGGGTTAAAATATTGAATTTGAAGTAGTGATCGTGCAGATCTTGGTCTCCATTCGTCCAGCGCTGCCCCGAAAGCTTGATCGGGGACGCTCAAATGTCCCGCTTTTTTGTGTGATTCCGATTGTCCAGTGTATTTTAAGCTACATTAATGAAAGTTGCAGCAGTATTGCTCATTATCAAAACACACTTTAATGGGGTATCATGCTGACTTTTATGACAAAATATTAGAAGAAATGCACTTCCTGATAGAATTATTAAAAGTTAAAAGTACATTGGCAATAAGGCATCTATTTCTGCGGAATAAATTATCTACACCAGTCTGCAAAACAAAATTAAGAAAATAAATACACGTTTTGAGGTCCCTTGAATCCAAAAATACTATTTTCGTAAACATGTCTATGTGTCTGTGTCGATGTCTGTGAACAGCCTAGCTCCAGAACGGAAAATCGTATAGAAACAAAATGGGTCAGGTAGCTTCTGAGGATGTGACACGAAGATTGGCGACAAGTTTCTCTTATTTATAAGGGGACTTTACATGAAGAAATTTTCGTTTTTCGCGATTTTCCCGAAAATGGCTTTAACGGTTTTCTTTAAATTTTGCACACGGGTTGCTTAACTAAGAGCTAAAACTTTTACTTGAAATATTAAAAAAAAATTCTCTGAGGGGTAGTTATAAGCCAGCCACTCTGAATACGTGCTCTTTGTAATACGGCCTCTTGCAACGGAAAATCGTACAAAAACAAAATTTTGTATTTGGGTTAGGTACCTTATGGGGATATGACACGAAGATTGGCGACGACTTTCTTTATTTTTAAGGGGACTGTACATGAAGAAAATTTAGTTTGTCGCGATTTTCTCGAAAACGGCTCCGTACTAAGAGGCTAACTTTTGTTTAGTCAGAGGAAGTTATGTGAATTTCACATAAGATTTTTTCCCTTTTTTCCCAGTTTTTTTAAATAATTTTTTTGAATATCCTGTGTTTATATGAGCATTATATAGGCTCCTTATTCTAGGCACAAGTTGAGGATGAATCTTCTATCCTTCAAGTCAGTGCCGATTTCTTGAGAATTTCCACCAGTTTTTTTCAGTTAACATGATCACTTCTTTTTTCCAGTCGATAAAGCAGACACATACTCCTAGCTTAATTAATAGAACTTTCTCAGAAATAATCCTTACGTCTCCGTGCTTGTGCTGTTAATTAATTCTCTGTGTTTCTGATGATGTTTGCAGTGTTCTCGAAAGGCCAGTGCGAGACCGGCATATATCGCTTCTTAGCCAAGAACGGTGGATACGTGTGGGTTCTGACGCAGGCTACCCTCATCTATGGTAACAAGTCAGGACAGAAACCTCACAGCGTCGTGTGCGTTAACTTCGTCGTAAGGTAAGTACCGCTTTCAGTTTAAAATAAAAATGTAGGAACTATATATATATACATAGAGTTGGTGCCATTTTATGAAGGTCTCGTCCCAACCCATCGTCTATCTACAAAAGAATATAATCTCTAATCTCTAATTTGCACTGACTTCGACACCGACAAAGAACAGGCGTTCTTGTAGTCGCGTGGATTTCCCCAGTGTTGTCGCTGTCATTCACTGCTTCTTAAGTAAAGGTGGTACTTATTTGGCAACAGTATACTGAACTGCAGACAAGTGTAAATACCCCTAATTACCCTTCTATTCACTGATTGACAGGTCGAAAAGGATTAGGGTATAAGTAGGTAGCGAAAGTTCTTGGGAAACAAAAAAAAGTCTTTAAAAAGTGGCACCCATATTATAATAATATAATTATATTAATTAGGGTTCGGATGTTTATGACATGTCATATTTTTATCCTCACCTCCATTCTCGCCGCAAACACAAATTAAACATGAATTGCACGCTTGTTATCCTAATCTGACCGTTTTTATTTTGCATATAAAGTTATATTTTGATCATTTTCATGACAATGGTCATATTTCGGTCATATTAATAGGTTAACGTCATATTTCAATTATAAATTCGGTAAAAGAGCCCAATTATGCAATAAATGTCTACTGAATTTTTTTCCCCGAAAAAGAGTCACGAATATTTTGGTTTTACTGAAATTGAAATGTGAAGGGACAAGGACAAGCAATAGCACAATTACCTATTCCTCCTTGTTGTTAACAACGTCCAATAGACATGTATTAAAATATTTTCAGTTCACATTATTTTGCAGTGGTATCTGTAAACATTAATACATTAAAAGCTCTTTACAAGTAAAACTGCAAATCACATGTAAAATTGTTAAAAAGTGATTATCTGATTGAATTTATGTGATGCAATAATTTAGCGTCATTAAACATTTTTAATTCGAACGTTTATTTTTACAAAATGCGTTTTTTATGATGTCTTATTTAGGAATTTTGGTTCATATTTAGTCATTTTAAGGTCATATTTGCAGTCATATTTTACACTTTTTTAGGTAACAAACATCCGAACTCTATTAATAACTATTAACTATTTAACTATTACAGCCATAAAGTAATCAATCACATTAATTTACTTTACTTTGTAAGTTCATAAATTGGTTTGTCTATATTATACCTATTATATAACGAAAGGGACGTTTAGATTCTTGTTTTACTCTCGTTAGGCCCTACTGATCTTTACTTTTCCTACCTGTAACTTACTACAGGTAGGCCTACTGTAGGTAGAGGAAGTATTGTGTTCGACTCCGAAATTCGATATAGCATTTTTAACATAAATACATATACTATTTTTAGAATACGAGTAGAGGAAGTGAAAGTATATATTAAAACTGGTACTAAATATGTACAAGAAGCTCTAAATATGCAGGCCTAGTATCAGTATTACTAGATATTGTTTATAGTTCGTATAAACAAATACATATTTTAAATAAGATCAGGTAAACTGACGAAACAAAGTGCCAGAATGCTTTTGTTTAATCAATTATGATATGCAGAAAATAAGTCATTTTTATAATAGATTTCCGAGTTAAGTTCCAGATCGCTTTATTAAGCAGGGCTTACGGAAGAACAAAGTTCTAGTTTGATAAGCATTTGTGAAGGAATATGTGGGTAGTCAAAGCTAAATGTATTGCAACTTCCAAAGCCGTATATGAACACTGTAAAACAATATGTTGTCATGAGAAATGATTTGCATTGGATGAATTGTCTAATATATTACCATGAAATAGGCACTGAACTGGGCATACTCTGGTACCAGTCAACCGATTTGGTCCAAAATCAATAGGCTTCTTCCCATGGACGTTATAAATGCGGATACCAAGTTTCATGAAAATCCGATGAAGCTTTTTTGAGTTATCGCGCGTGCAGACACACGGACAGACGGACAGACATTTTCCCGTCCACCACATAATCTCATAAAGTACCATCCTGGCACTTAATCAAGATAAATAGAATATTAGTTTCGTATATATGTAGACTTGGGCGGGAGAATACTATAGGCCTAGTGATATCGTCCTAACAGATAAGAAAAATGCGTAATGAAATAGCATTGAAAGTTTGGACTTGATTGATTCAAGGGTCGGATTTTGTTATCTAAACGAAACTTTTTTCTTTTGTTCTAAACGTTTCTGTTGAGGCTTTGTACGAGTTGATTGATGTCGGGGGCGGCCATTGCTCTCATGCAAGATACGCTTGCCAAACCACAGCTGGTGGCTATTTTCAGGCCTTTAGATGGACACCCGCATGCACCAAACTACAGGAAAATAAAGAGTTCAGCTATAACATTATTTTTACATTGCATTTACGTAATGTTTACACTTTGTCAGGTAAGCAGCCAGAATTTTTTTTTCCGTCATTAAACCCATCCTCTTACCTGGCGGCCGATCTCGGAATTTATTAGTAATGCCAGATCTACCTGCAGTGACCATTATGAACCCGGCCGATGTATCGACGGATGTTTCCTTGTATGTTATAACTAGACCTGGGATTTTAGGCTCTAAAAAAATTAGTTTTAGGCGCCTAAAATAGGCTTTTAAAAGAAGTAAATAGGCTTTTAAAAGAGAAAATAGGCACTTAAAATATGCTTTAAAAATGTGTAAATAGATAGAAAATAGACTTTAAAATATTACAATATACACTTAAACTGTAACATTGTCTTTTTTACTGCAAGAAACGTGGAATACCTATTCTTTAACAGAATTAACTGCAAAATTAGGCATCACGAACTATATTCACTTAAACAGATGTTCTTTCACTGGTGACTTGACACATTAGTCCTTCCCCCTTAATCCTACCCCTCCCTCGACAGTCACCATTTCTTTAGCGAAAATTGTTTGGAATAATCAAGTTTCTGTGAAAAACCCACCTCTGCTGTTCTGCTTTTCATTGAGAGATGTCCATTATGAGATTGTAAAAATGACAGAAGTTGAATTTTATTTTAAATGTACAAAATAGGCATTTTAGGCACTAAAATAGTAAAATAGGCTCTAAAGGTCCAAATAGGCATTTTAGGGCACTATAAAACTGTATAAATGTAAGTGATTTATCATGAAACATCCGCATATTTAAAAATTTTTACGTTATTTCATAAGGAACAAAATAGGCATTTGCCTTAAAATCCCAGGTCTAGTTATAACGTCTTACTTACTCAATGGCATCGGTTCATTGCCGTGCTTACCTGAGCCCGCCATTCAACCCTATTCTGTGCTAAGTCTATCCAACCGTTCCTCGCAGATCCTACTTTCCTTAAATCTATTCTAATATTGTCCTCCCACCTGCGTCTAGGTCTTCCGAGTGGTCTTTTCCATTCTGGTCTCCCATTCAGAATTTTTTTAGATATGTCTTTCTTCCCCCATGCGCGCAACATGTCCAGCCCATTTCATCCTCCGTGATTTAATTACCCCTACTATATCTGGTGACGAGTACAGGTTATGAATTTCTCTTAGGCCCAAATATTTTTCTAAGCAACCTGTTTTCAAATACTCTCAGATTATATTCTTCCCGAAGAGTAAGCGACCATGTCTCACATCCATATAATACAACCGGCAGGATAATTGTCTTATAAATTTTTATTTTTAGATTTCTGGACAGAAGACGAGAAGATAAAGAGTTTATGAACTGCATGAAAGCAGGCTTTTCCTGATTTGAGTCTACACTTAACTTCTGCCTTAATATTATTTGTGTATGTAATTATTGCTCCCAAATATTTGAATTTCTCCACTTGTTCGAACGATTTGCCGGCTATTCTAATATGTTGTAGTGCATTATTTTGGCTTTACCCGGCTTACCTATGTTTTTGCACTCATAAGTAGAGACCGGATTTTAAAGGGAATTCCTTTTTTAATAGTTCATCACAAAACGTGATAAAATTGAACAGGACATTACTGAGTAAGTTTCAACTGCAAATGACCTGGTTTTAACTTCCCTTTCCCCCCCTTTTTTATGCCCATTTCCCTTTTTTTAGGATCTTTCCCTTTCCAGTACCTTTTTTGCAAATTTATTTTGAAAAATTCGTAAATTACCCAGTATTTGGCAATATGAAAACATTAAAAATTGTTTTCACTGATTCACCATTGAAAAAATAATTCCTCCCAGCAGAATAGAGCGTTACAGGGAAATCACATGCTTACCATTGCCTAAGTTTCCCATTATAACAAGGTGGGGAACATGGATTTCGTGAGCTATTTTCCTCTGTGAGAATTTCAACAAAATAAAAAAAAAATGTCTTCAGTCATTAGATGTTACAGAATCAGCAGCTGTAGAGCAAGGAAAGGCTTTACATAAAACAAACATGTATTTCTCTGTTGAATTTTTACACTCTCTTACTTTTATATCCCTTTTTTTCCCACATTTTTTTGGTAGTAATTTTCCTTTTTTTCCCACCTTTTCTTGGCAATAATTTTCACTTTTTTCGTCCTTTTTTTGGGTGAAAATTTTCCCTTTAAAATCCGGTCTCTACTCATAAGACATGATTTTAGCCTCAGTGACCCTATTTTCCCATCCCTAATCAACCTTTCTTTTCTGGAATTTCTAAGAAAACAATATTGATGGCTAGGAAGGATACTGATCTGATACCAGCTACCATCCACAGGTATGCAGTAACAATACAACTTCCAAGTATCGTTATAAAAGGGTGTTTCTAAAATAGCTTCATCGTTATAGTGAGTTGCATTTAACATTATTAAGATAGGAAATTCGCCGTGACCAAGGAAAAATTTTGTTATTTGCGAATTTATCGTTATATCGAGGTTTGGCTGTATTATCAAGCACAAAAAGTTATAGGCTAAAATTGGATTGTCTTCCCCCCCCCCCCTCCAAAGTAAGATGAACTGCCTAGACAAACAAAAAGAAATCACAGCGTTTTCCGTTTTAAGCGTTACTTTATACAAAACAGTCTTTAGTATTGTAATACTATATAGGTGTAATAAGAACCCTTGTAGCCAGCCACTCATGGAACGGAACTAGATATTGTTGGCGGTTCTAGTACCCTTGACCGTGTGTTACGAAGAAGCCAGCGGCTCAGTGTTTTTCGTGACTAAACATTTTAACCCGAATTACACAGTGTGTTAATGAATAACACCGAAATATTTTACCTGTGTATACAGGGGACAGAGACAAGCAACTTTTGTTTGGATGTTTTTGCTCTATCACGTAAAATTTCTATGCTACAGGGCATTAAAGTCATTAAAATTTGGTCCTCATAAGTCAATAATGAAGCAAAATTGGGTGAAAATTTTCATTAAATTGACTTCATGTCATCTTAGTGATCGATAAAAGCACGATTCTTAATCATTCATCAACAGCTATATCATAATTTAGTTGTTAATGCAAAAGTGCATTTCAAACCAATTTTTATACGTCTTAATTACCACTTTATATCCTTGACACTTATGAAGATATGTTGTGTATAAAATATTACCACCTATTCCCTCGTATAAAATCTTTTTGTTAAAAATTCAGCTCATAGCTTTGTCAAAATTAAAATTTATATTTGTCAATATTATCAAACATAGTTAAAATTTATGTCTGTCAATTTTGTAAAATAATTTTCGTGTATTGGACAATATATTTCGGCTATTCAGCCATCTTCAGGTCCTTTTCTTTCAGCAGGTGATCTTACACTGTTGGTTAATACATTACATGGTTAATACATTACAACTGTAATGTACAACTGTAATGTATTAACCAACAGTGTAAGATCACCTGCTGAAAGAAAAGGACCTGAAGATGGCTGAATAGCCGAAATATATTGTCCAATACATGAACATTATTTTACAAAATTGACAGACATAAATTTTAACTACGTTTTATAATATTGACAAATATAAATTTTAATTTTGACAAAGGTATGAGCTGATTTTATAACAAAAAGATTTTATACGAGGGAATAGGTGGTAATATTTTATACACAACATACAAATCCCTCGTAGGAGATAAATAACATGAAATTTATCAACATACTTATGAAGATATTTAGAACATAAAATAAAAGACGTAGGCCTACCATAAGTGAACAGTATAAGTTATAATCTTATTGAGAATTTTATGAATATTTTATAACGCTGTAAAAAGAACACTGTAGATAGAATTTTATCGTTAGATCTCTTTTAAGCTATGGGTGACTGACGGACTAACTGTTCTATAGCCTATCCCAGTTGGAGGTTTCTGACACCTATGTGAATTTTGTTACGCTTATTTTCCGAGAGAAGGCAGAGGGACAGGTGGTAAGCCCATCGCCTCACCTGTTAAGCTTTGCGCTATGTTTATTAAGCAATTTTAATTGATATGAAGGAATAAGGTGGGCACTCTATTATAAATTTGTTGTACATGCATTTGTTTATTGGTAAATAAAAATTAAATTAAAGAATAGAAATAATAAATTCATTATGTGTTGCTTAAGGGGGACATACAGCTTTCGGTGAAATCATAGATGAGAAATAGGTAAATTTCATTATTTCTTGCTCTACAATCTTACAACCTGACATACTCTTTATTGACTACTTCTACAATTGCGTACTAATTTCAAAATTAATAAAACTTACAGTTATGGGTAGGCCTAATTATCGTTACAAAATGGCAGCCACGTTTCATGCACTAAAATGCCGTTTCCGTGATAATTTCCACAAATGGAAATATTTTTGTGTGATCCTTTTTTACTGTCTATTTACAAACATCATATGAGCAACATCATCTACAATCTTTGGAATATCTACAGTATAAGTATTAATTTTTTTCTTTTTCATTAAAATATATTTAAAAAATAAAATATTAATGTTAAATGAATTATTGTAGATACTGTTGTTCATACGATATGAGCAAATACACAGAAAAAACAATCAGGTAAACTGATGTAACAAAGTGCCAGTATGTTTTTGTTTAATCAGTTATGACTGCAATTATGATATGCAGAATATGTTTTTTTTTTTTTAAATTGATTTCCAAGTTAAGCTCCAGATTTATTCATTAAGCAGGGCTTACGGAAGAACAAAGGTCTAGTTTTTTTAATGAGATTAAAATCTTCCAGCATCACCTGAACTGTACAGATTTGTGATATCATGACAATCGCACACTCACATAAAAATAAAAAAATTCAAATTGGCCGGTTTCGGGTTTTGAACCATGGACTCCAGAATGTGAGGCCAAAGCGTTACCATCTCGGTCACCGGGGTCATTTTAATGGTCTAGTTGGATAAGCGCATGTAAATCAATAGTGTTTTTTGTCATAGCTACCTGTATTTTAATTTCCAAGGCCTTATAAGATCACAGTAAAACAATAGGCAGTGTTGTCAAGATAACTGATTTTCATTTTTTTTATAAATTCTTTCGAATACGTATATTACCATAAAATAGGCACTAAATTGAGCATTACTCCGAAACAGGTCAACCGATTTTATCCATTATGAATAGACGTCTTCCCATGGACATTATAAATGCGTATACGAAGTTTCATAAATATACGATAAAGCGTATTTGAGTTATTGCGCCTTTAAAGTAGACACTAAATTGGGGTTTACTCCGGTACCGGTCAACAGATTAGGTTCAAATTCAATAGGGCACTTCTCATGAACGTCATAAATGAGTATACCAAGTTTCATGGAAATCCGATACAGCGTATTTGAAGTACCGGTGAACCGATTTGGTTCAATATCAATAGGGTTCTTCCCATGGACATTACAAATGTGTTTTCCAAGTTTCATGAAAATCCGAAAAAGCGTATTTGAGTTATGGCGCGTACAGACACACGGACAGACAGACGGACAGACATTTTTCGTCCCCACACACAATCTCATAAAGTATCATACTGGCACTTAATAATCACGCAGAAATATTGATATTTGTGGGAGTTTTTAAGGAAACGGCATTTCCGTGCACAAAACTTGGCTGCTATTTTGTAACGATAATTACTCGTAACTTTAACAGTTTGATTAGTTTTGAAAATAGTATGCAATTGTAGAAATAGTCAATAAAGACTATATCAGGTTGCAAGGTTGTTGAGGGAAAAATAATGAAATTCACCCATTTCTCACCAACGAATTTCACCGAAAGCTGTATGCCCCCCCCCCCTTACACAAAAATAATAAAGTAAATAAGGTAGCAGTGTTTGTCAGATATTATTAATATAACTTCACACCAGGACGAGAGTTTGCCTAATGAATTGACGGCATTGCAGGTTATTTCTGTACCACAGGGCCCAAGTATTCGGGCGGACAGTCACGAGTCCAAGCACCTTTGCCAAGTGTTGTCGTATTTGTCAAGGCCGCGATTTCTACCTTGCAGTATTTACTGTGAATGAGTTACTTTCCACCAGAGAATATTACACAAGCCCCTGGTAGTTAGGCAACACTTTGTGCGTAGGAGCTGCACGGATGTCGTTGTGTTAGGCGTAATTGTCAGTCTAGGACCTTGTCAGCAAACAAACACTCATGAAAATAAATTCAAATGTTCCTCAGATTAATTACATAAGAATATACAGGGTGTTAATGAATAACACCGAAATATTTTACCTGTGTATAGAGGGGGCATAGAGAAGTAACATTTATTAGGACATTTTTGCTCTATGACTTAAAATGTGTAAGCTACAGGACATTAAAGTAGTACAGTTTGGTGCTCATAAGTCAATAATGAAACGAAATAGGGTTAACATTTTCATTAAATTGACTTCATGCCTTGTTAGTGATCAATAAAAACCTGATTCTTAACCATTCATCAACAGCTATATCATAATTTACTGTTTTCATAATCTGCAAAATTTACAGACTAATCACATGACTGGCCGCCACTTCATTAGTTTACTATTCATAACTCCAGTGTTAACAACGAAGTTCCTTTGTTTTGCATTTTTTCAAATGTTAGAAGTCAGTGGTGGGCATGCCCTGGGAGATTTTATGCTGTAACAGGAAAAATTTAATCCGAAGAGCAAAAATATTCTCATAAAAGTTGCTTGTCTATGTCCCCTCTATACACAGGTAAAATGTTTCTGTCTGTGTAGGAGAAGAATTCCCCCGACAGTGAGACTCGAATCTGGAACCTTTCAGGTTTCCATTAAGGCTTGGACAGATAACTGGATAACGATTAACTGCACATAAATTGCAGATAAAATTAAAATACTTAATCGTTATTTGAACACACAGTTATAATTGGATATTATTGTAGTATCTGGATTTTTTTGTCGATTAACCGTAGGCATTCAATTATTGTTAATTCTTATTTTCTAGTTCTATGCAGGGGCGGATCCACGGGGGAGGAAATGGGGGAAATTTCCTCCCCCAAAATTTGTAACATTAAGCACAGATTATTCAAATGGTCAGCCTTCTAATAAATTTTGTAAAGACAACATAACCCAAATACTTGAAGTAAAGCAACGACATTCATTATTTTGAAATACCTTTGTAATAAAATGCCGAAATTTTCATTTTGATTTCAACTGTGTATTGGGAATAATTAATTTTTATGAGTAAAAACTTCCCTCTCTACTTTGGTTCCTCCCCCAAAATGTCCATCTGGATCCGCCCCTGGTTCTATGCACGAAATATTCAGGTCATCTTCGTGATATTCTAATGATTTTTGTCAAATATAAATTATTTCAGAAAAGATACAGCAGAATTACAATGTCAGAGTTTCACATGATGGAGTAAAATCTTTATGTAAAAAAAAAATTTTATTTTTATTTTTATTTTTTTAAATTTATTTATTTATTCATATTTGTACAAAATATTTATACAAAACAAAACAAGACCACCCGAATGAGCATGCGCTCGTGCTCGGGCACAGTTCAGCCATTTACATTACAAAATACAAATTACATTTGCACCTATTTTTCTGTTACCTGTTTCTATTACTATTTTTCTATTACGATCGTGTGATCCTGAAACTGAAATTGATGTATTAATTTTGACTATTATACTCATACGCCGCTTGTTTGATCTTGACCAATAACGTTTACCAATTCCTCGGATATAGACCAATGACGATCGTTTATCGTATAATATCCTTCCTCGGATAGCAAGGTTGCATTTTTATCTGATGAATCGTCAGCTCGTTACTGGACTCGTAAGGCATCAACATGCGGTGATTAATAAGTCACATAAGACAGGAATGAAGACACATTTAATACAACATAACTTGATTGATTAAAAACATTGATTAAAAACATAATTTCGATTCGGTGCAAGCCAGTTCATGTGCTTTTGTTCTGTTCTGCTTTTAGCTTACCTGAATGAAGTTAACTATGTCTTATATGCACCACTGGTAGCATTGGTCAGAACATGGTAACTCGAATCGATTCATGGATGGTTGATTCATAGTATGCCGTGATCTCGCAGCTGTTAGTTTTGTTTTTGTAGAGCAAAGCACGAAAGTTATTATTATTTGTATAATCTGTTGGATTTTTATTCATAGAATAGTCTTAATAAATCCAACTCGAGTTGACGAGTTGCATCAGATAAATTCGCTCCTGCTGTGCAGTCGCGAATATATCGATAAACTCGTCAACTCTCGTGGGATCTACCTATGCTATTTTAATAATATCATACATTACAATGTCTGTAGAATTATTTATAATCATGATTATAATCAGGGCCCGGATTCTGATGACCTAAAATTGTTTGAAAATTACCTATAAAATGACCCTAAAATTTAAAGAAAATACTTAATAATTATAAAAAATGACCTAAAAACTGACATTTTATTTATAAAAAATTGTTATTGTAGACACAAAGTTATAGACTAGTTTGTACATAATTGTAAAAAACTGTAAATCATTTTAATGTTGTGATTGTTCTTTTCTCACGGAAATTTATACTGGCACTGAGGCAATGGTGAGTCAAAATTCAGCACTTTCTTTTGTGGTCTGCTGGATTATATTGTTGTTTAATTGAGGGTAAACAGTAGTTTTCACTCTCAAATCCAAACAAGTGGCAGACTCTGGTGCCAAGTCAATCTAATAACAATAGTAATATAATACAAAATGTTGGCGTTTCCTTGATTCTCATTTCCGACTGAGACATGACAACACTTACTGCCGAATTTTTTCCTCATGCATTAAACAAACAACACTTCAAAGACAGCACCGCTAGCGACAAAAAAAGTAATACACTCAATGTAAATACATGAAAATGATTAAATAAAGAAACAAATGACAAAATAATGACCTAAAATTTAAATAAATGCCCTAAAAATATAAAATTGCATAAAATGACAAAAAATAACCTGATAAAAATGTATTTCTATAATCTATAGGCCATGATTAGGATTTATCTACAAGTTGGCAATGTCTATGCAGCATCAATAAAAAGATGACATGTCATTAGAATCCGGGCCCTGATTATAATAACCATTAAGTAAGAAAGTAGTATTTTCATACACAAACACATTGTACATTAATGGGTACCAGTAGTGAGCGTACAGGATTAGACATAGGTAAGGAAAAAAGTTCGCACTCCTTAATGAGCTGATAATTAGCTCGCTTGTAATATCGTGATCCAGTGCTTGGCATGTATTTCCTCATATAACGAGGATGAACAGTGGACTCTATCCAACATACAGCCTTCATATCGGCGTCGACAACTTCTTGATTCGTTTCCCTGCAACTGTGCCGTATTTTATTCTTTTGTACGACGTAACTAATTAGTGGTACTTACGAATATTGCTGCCGTGGATCGTAACTTGACATTCCCGCACGCAATCTGGTTGCTATGAAAACAAAAGAAATCTCAGTGCGGTAAAAATTACAAAAACCACAAGTGCCGTAAGTAAAACCATCATAATACAAGCCTTTATGCAAGACCAGAACCAAGGCCCCCTAGTTTGTGACGGCTTTAACAGGACAAATATTCGGTCCCCATAACAACCAACACATGCGAATCACTTTCTGAAATATAACATCCATCTTCAATAGTGTATGTACATAATATTTTCAGCTAATATATCAATTAATATAACTAAATTGATATAAATAATCATCGTGCAAAAAAAAATAGCATGCAATACTCGTGCCGTAAGCGCATAACGGATCCAGGAAATTGAAAAAAACTCTTTCCTCGATCCGTAAGCACCGCTTCCGGAACTACAGCTTTCCCAATTTAGGGATTGCATAATACAAAGCTTACTAATAGGCCTACAACTTAAACAAGATAATTGAGTACAAGGGGAAAAATACAATAAAGGAATAACACAAACGTGAGGAAAACCGACATAGAGAAAATAATACAAATATTAACAGAATTAATACATTTTTCTAAAATCATGAAATGAATCCTCTAGATTCAAACAAAACCTCCTAAACACCAATTAAAAATAGATGTGTTTTTGAAGTTTAAAGCAGTGGGATAGAGGGGTTTTTGAACTTAACTCTGATTTTCAACATGGCATTATATTGTACTTTAGGGGGTTTTGAACCTCACATATAAATAAACAAATTTAAGCCATCCATACAAATGTATATGTACATTGTACATCCATGTACAAAAGTAAGAAAATATAATTTGGCGATTAGGGGATTTTGAATCTAGAGGATTCAAATGACAGTTTAGATATAACATCACTGTTGGGTACCGTATTTTTTGCACTCCTTAGCTAGTAAGTGGTACTTACGAACTTTGTTTACATGGTTCGTAAGTTGACATTCCCACACAGTCTTGTTGCTAAGGCCGGTTGCGATGAGGTTAAAACACTTACGGTCCAAGCGCTACGTCATAATTCATTACGATACACTTCATAATACAAGCCTTTATGGCCACGGCCCCCAGGACAAATATTCGGTTCCCATAACAAACACATGCGAATCACTTTCTGAAATAAACATCTATTTTCAAGAATGTATTTACATAATATTTTCAGGTAATATCACAATTAATATAATTAAATTGATATAAATAATCATCGTGCAAAAAATAGCATGCAACACACGGGCCGTAAAGGCATTTGTATCGCAATATACTATTACGGACCACAAAACGCACTTTTTTACCTTGAAAACAGAGCCTTAAAAGTTGGGTGCGTCTAATGGTCCGAAGTACACTAAAAAAATTAAAATTATGGTAAATATTGCCGGAATACCATAGTTATACACAAGGTGGTATAATCGATAAGACAGTTACAAATTTTAGCACAGACTGTACATCAGTGAATTGTCACAATCGTAAAATGATAGCTGGAAGCCAGATATACAATGCGAAAATAAAGGAATGTTGAGTTCTTTTATCTGAAAGGAGTTGTCTCCGCCGGGTGGTTTAAATGAAGGAAGAGATCTCTAAACAGCCCTATCCCTTACAATTACCGTATGGTGAATTGAGGTTAGAGGGTGTAAAAGTATTTTCAGTCTCTCATGAGAAATCAGTTCAGTTGTTAAAATTTACGCGATGCCACCTGTACAGAAAATATTTTCGTACAATGCAGGTTTTAAGTTAGAAGTGATTTACACTGATTCCATTGTACATGGTTATAATCAGGGCTAGGATTTATATGTACTAAAAAATGTCAAAATATGTACATATATATGTACTTAAAAATGTCAAAATATGTACATATATATGTACTAAAAATGTCAAAATACGTACATATATATACATATATATTTTGTAAAATATGGACATCAAAACAAATTTAACCAGTAGACACTACATTTTGTTACTATTAGAACCTATAAAAATGCATTACAAATACTGGATTCATAAATTAAGTTATTCAATTTTTTTCAGATCACTTACTTTATTTGTACTCATTCATTGATTATTTCTGCTACCATAACAGTATGCCACAAAATGTTGTTTTAAATTTTCAAAAGTGATTTGTATTTGCTGAAGCTTCGTTCTACTGCACATGAAGTGATTGGCGCGTGTTTAAAATTCACTGATTCTAGTTTTAGATTTGACGAAGATCGGCTAAATATCCACGTATACATTTGAGTTAATGAATAATGTTTTTCACAATGTCAATATTTCCAGGTAATGTGAGATTATCATTTTGTAGTTTCAGAATTATTTTTGTTATATTACAAAAATTTTATTCAATGTAACACAAATCATGTTTCACACATTCATTTCTGTACATAACTGTAAACTTATCCTGTGCTGCCTTATTTTCTGTCACTGAAAACGACAATTTTATATAGTTTTACTCTTAAGAATGAAATATGTACGAATATTGCATTAAAATCACTAAATATGGACAAATATTTAATTTACATATAAATATGTACTAACGTCAGAAATATGGAAAAATATGTAAAATAAATTTGTTTAATTTGAGTAGAAGACAACATAATAGATGGAGATAAGTGAAAAAAAATGTGTCTATATGTGAAATTAAGAAATATGTAATTACATATAAATCCTAGCCCTGGTTATAATTTGTTTATGCAATGAAGTATATTATTCCCTTTAAAATTTTTCGTTTAGAATCACATTAATTTTATTTCCTTTAAATTTCCATCCTAAATTTATGGTCCGTAAAATACGGTATATGAATACGATGGGGAGTCCGAAAATAAGTTTCCCCTGGCGACTGTGTACAGAGGTGTGGATGAAAGTAAAAAAAAAGATACCTATATTTTTCCACATAATTGCCACGTAGGCCTACATTGAGACATTTTTCATACCGCTTTAGAAGCTTCAAAAGGCCTTCCAAAAAAAAATCCCTTTAGGCAGGCCTACAGGCGGAGGTAGATTTCGAAGTGCTTTTGGTTTAATTTATTGTCGCTGCATAGCACTCTTCTTCTTTAGCCTTGGCATGGCAAACCTGCAGTAAAGAGGAAGAGCCTACAATCAATTGTTTTGACAACAATAATAGGATATAATATTCTGGGAGGCCGTACGCAAGATCAGCAATGAATAAAATTAGCAAAGCCGCTAAACAAGACAAAATTATGATATTATAATACTGTAATTCTTTCAAGTGTTATTATTTTCAAACATTAAAATCTCGCGTCATATGAGAGCTATCAAGAAACTATTTATTGATTTGTAGAGTACTCATCAAGAGCTTTTCAACGATACCCCATAAGACGTGGTTTCAAAAGTTTCGAATTTTCATCCCCCACCCCCACCCTCACTCGAACCCCCGAATCGTTGGTGTCACTGTGAACTCCATAGGGAGTACTCTAATTTATTCAAACAAAGTTTCCCTCTATACTTCATAGGGGCCGAGATATACATTTTTAAAAATTTCAACCCCCTCCCCCGACCACCCCCTTGGGCCAATTTTGCTCATTAACGAACTTGTCCGAACTATTGGGCCTAGAAATAACATATTAAAATTTGGTTCAAATATCTTCAAAATTACGGCCGCTATCGTGTAAAGATATATATAAATATATATAAAATATATATATATATAAATATCACAAAATTTTTTTTTGAACGGGCGGTGGTTTCGTACTTAGGAGTTAGGGGAGCATGAAACGTAAAGATATGAAAGAATTTTTCGAAAATCATAAAGTGGTATCCATTGCAATAGGTAGATTTTTCTTCGAAAATCTACCTAAAAATCAGGGCTCTGCATACGGAAGAAGCGTCGAACGGCTTGTGTTAGCCATCATCACCTGTCCAAAAGAAGTTCAAAACTACGCCCTTTGCAGGTCAAGTGCTGCTCACAGTGTTCTGGGACGCCCAAGGGGTTTTGTTGCTGGACTTTTTGGAGGATGTACTGTCACACCCTGTCGAAATTGAAGGAGGCGATTCGGAAAAAGCGGCCTGTGCCCTATTTCATAGAACTTGCTAATAATATTAGAAGTCATAATATTATTCATTAGTTATCAAAATCTTGTTTCATAGAAATATGAACACTACTCATAAAATCTCTTCACTAATATTATTAGTTCATTAGTCAGCTGTTTCATTTGGAGGTTATGTCTGGATTGTTGTTTGTTTTTCCCCTTCTCAGTCTTTTTGTCAATACTATTTCAAAGCACCACGGCCTACATATATCTTCATATTAACTAGCTCTAAGAAATGAATAAACCTGCCAGGCACTTATTCAAAATAGGTTCATGTACTAAAATCTATCCTCAAATCTTAAAAACCTGTTTTGACAAAAATTCCATTGATAGTGTATGTAAGCTTTTTCTAAATTGATAATTACATCAGAGTGATTCACTTTCCACAAATTTAAAATCACAAAATCTGAATTACATGGGTTTGAGAATACCTTATTAGCCCAAATACACTTAAAGAAAAGCACCTAATATTATTAGTAAATTTTATTAAATTCATATGTTTGTTCCATAAGATTGTAGGCTATTCTTGGCCTAAAATTCCTTGGTCTGTGAACATATACTTCTTCATCACTGTTACTTGAATCAGAATCAGAAATTTTCTTGATTTTCACAACTTTGATGTCACAAATTCAACCTCTCTGCTAATCTTATGGGAGAAAATTCACTCATAGAAAAACAACTAATATTATGAGCAAATTCCATTACCATTGGTGTGTATGAAACAGTTCACTAATAATATTAGTAACATTTACTAATAATTTAGGGCCATGATCTCATAACTAATAATATTAGCTAATATTCTTATGAAACAGAAGACTAATAAAATTAACTAATATTATTATGTTATCTGGCGTTCTGTTGTTGGATGACCACACTTCTTTCGGACAGGTGATGACGGCGAACACAAGCCGTTCGATGCTTCTTCCATATGCAGAGCCCTGATTTTTTCCTGGAGGTCTTTTTGAAGCTTCTAAAGCAATATGACTAACGTCTCAATGTACATGGCAATTATGTGGAACAATAAAGGTACATCTTATCTTTAATGCCTCATTACATTTTTTATCTTTTATCCACAATCCACAATGATTTTATAAATATAAGCCATAAATGCTACAGATTCATTTTCTCATGGGAATTATGAATCCTTGCCGGACCGCAAAGAAAACACGCTCATAGTTTATTCCTTATACCGTAAACTTTAAATGTTAACTTACATACATTGTAAGATTTCGAGTTATTTTCCGTTATTACTTCCATGGTTACTCTTGGTAGAGGAAGTATTGTATTCCACCCGAAATTCTATGTTGCGTTTTAAATACTAGATGATTAAAGTTGTTAAAATACATGTTTAACACCGGTGAGCTCGATCAATGAAATGAAATATGATACCAGGGGCTCAACTAATACATAATTTTGTGATTGCTGCCTAGGCCTCTCGGTACCTTTACACCATCTTCAGGGCATCTTTTGCTGGCTTGGAGTTGCAATAGTTAAAATATAAACTGCATTTCGTCACATTTATAAAATAACATAAAATTCGTAAAATCTTATAAAAACACTGTCACTGCCAGAAGACAGTTCAGATTTTATGAATTGCAATGTTGAAAAATAGCTGAACACTTGCTGTGTCTGTTGGGATATACATGTCCATGAAATTGGGTTTTGTTTCTGTAAACGGCCTCAGGAAAACTTACTTTATGGACGCACCCCGTAGTTCGATACTACTATCTTATGGTTTTAAGGAATATTGTGATTAAAAAAAAAAAACTTTGCTTTGAGTTATCTGTGACAAAAAGAGAGCATTAAACACACACCGACACTTATAGCCTATTACTTTATCTTATCTCTGTTCCACCATGAATTACGTTCTACGTACTAAGTACGATTTTAAAAATGTTCTTGTATCATGATAGAATTCAATCCATAGCAAGGGCGCACATATAATATTTTCTACAGGGGGCCAGTTTTTTAAAGTAATTAATTTTTTGTCGCTATAACTTCTTGGGTTACTTTGTAACATTATATTACCGTAATAATATAGTAAGTCAGGGTGTCCAGCAGCCTTGAAAATCGGGAAAATCGGGAATTATGCTTGAATTTTCCATGTCGGGAAAAATCCTTGAGTTATGCTTGAATTTTCCATGTCGGGAAAAATCCTTGAGTTATGCTTGAATTTTGTGAACCGTCGGGAAAAATCGCATAGAAGAGAATATTTTTTAAGTTGATAGTTTTTACGAAAATTCTACCATTTTCAGAAATATTAGTCATTAATACTCACTCATTCTGACGTATGTTCATAATTTTTTTAATATTAATAAATAAAGCTATTGTTTTAAATTTTGGAAATTCAATCCTTAAAATGCTTGAATTTCTTCGGCTTGCCTCACTGGACAATGCAACAATGACCTAGCCAGAAAAAATTTCGGGAGGGTCGAAAGTGCCGTGGGGGTTGGGGGTATGGAATGCCCCCCCAAGAAAGGAGGGTCGGGGTCCGTTCCCAGAAAATTTTTAAATATTGAACTAACGTCGTCACGGGCCGCACATTTTTATTATTATTAAAAATTACAATTATTTATTTAAATGCAGTACACATGGGAAAGGGCTGTGGATACTCGTGGGAAGTAACATGTTCACCAAAGTCTATTTCCAAAGATGTTGATATTTTTAACAAGTCCTGAAGATTGACATAATGTTCCTCTCGCAGATTTATCGATAACAGCAAAAGCTTTTGTGGGATTACCTATGACTATTCCACTCAATTTGATATTGACCAATTACGTTTAGCAATTCCTCGAATATAGACCAATCATGATCCTTTATCTTGTAATATCCTTCCTCGGATCGCAAGGATGCAATTTTATCTGATAAAACATCAGCTCGTTACTGGACACGTAAAGCTGCGTCTCCATTGATATACATTTAACACCAACATGTTGCAGTTAACATATGTCAAATATTTACCATCAACTTGTTGATGTATACAAGTCAAGTGGTTTGCCAATTAACAACTGTCTCCACTACATTGTTATAGGTTAACATGTGTTGGCGCGGTTACGAACAGAAATGAATAACATTCAAAAAGAAAACGCCTCTGACGAGGGCAGCCGACATTACAAAATGAAAGTAGTTTTATATACTCGTTATTATCTTCTTGTTAACTGTCTATGACATTCTTAAATACTAGTTTTGTACAGATGTTTTGATCTTTTCAAAATAACTATAGCATTTTTCAACAATGGAGTATGCCATAAAAAATAATTTTAAAAGTAGATGCAATACTATTGAGAACACTGATATTCCAAATACTCACATAAAACAAAATGGATGCCGGGAATATTGAGGAAGCTGTCGACTGCTTTTTGTTCACCCGGAAATTCCCGACCCAAAGCTGGCGATCCCTTTTCGTTTCCCGGAAATTCCCGAAACAAAGCCGACATTGACCGAATAGTCAATTGACTTGACATGTTGTCCATTTTCTCCGGAAAACAAATTAACATCTGAAAATGTTAAGTGCAACATGCTGGGTTTGCATGCCAAGTCAATTGGAACGCGAAATTGCAATATACATGTCAATATCAACTTGTTAATATTGACATGTTGGTGTTAAATGTATATCAATGGAGACGCAGCTTAAGGCATGAACATGCTGCGATTAATACGTAACATGCTGCTATGAGCAGAATGAGAACACATTTTATACAACATAACTTGTTTGGAAATTGAAAATAATATAAACGCCCATTGATTAAAAACATTATTTCAATTTTCTCCATATCATATTTGCAATTATAATTGATTCAACAAAAACATTCTGTCACTTTGTTATATCAGTTTACCTGAGTTTTATTTATTCATTGAATTCTGTAGTGGTACTGCTCCAAGAATATTTTATATGGGTAGTATTTAAGGGTAAAATTGTGGAATTTCACTCACCTTCTCTCAAAAGAATGGCAACTGGAAATGTCTTAGGGAGCAGCAGCACCTGGTACTTCTGACAAAAGCTCGTGAGGGTTGGACCACGAGGGTGAATCTCTTAAAAAACTGGTCACACAATCAGAAGGAAGGGCCCTCGTTTCTCAATGCGACTCATTGAAATGATATCTTGTCCTTAATCCTGAGGGACTAGGGATGTATGCTTATTGTACACTAAACATGACACCTTATATAACCCATATATTTATAACTCTTATCAGTGGTGAAGGGAATGGGGGGTCCAGGGGTCCGGACCCCTCCCGAAATGAAAACCTAAAGTTCTATTTTTGTATTATATTTGTGCTGTATTCATTTAAGCTCCATTTTGTCAAATATTAATTTTTTTATGTAGGCCTAATATTTGGACTTTATGTAATTTAACTTTTCTTATAAATAATAACAACACACAGACAGACTCACAGACATGATCAGAAAACGCCGACTAACATTCTATGGACACATACATAGAATGAACGACAACAGACTCACAAAGAGGATTTTTGATGTAGTTAACAGTTCAGTAAAAAAAAAAAAAAAACAATTGGCTGCAAGAAATAGAAGACTTAAAACAAGCAGGAAATGATAAATGAAAGAAACAAATTCAGAAACAAAATTATGAACGCAAAATTTGAAGTAAAAGAAAGCCAGAAAACAGGTAAAATATGGACCGAACAAAGGAAAGAGGAACACAGTCAAAGATTGAAGAGATTTTGGGAAGAGAAAAGGAAGAAGAAACAAGAAGGAAGTGTATAATCATGTAACATTCAAGTTCAAACACTGTCTTAATGGCAAAAATGTGTAATAATAATAATAATAATAACAATAATAATAATAATAAATATTACAACATTGGTAACGATTGCTTAAGTTGGCATGTCTTAGAGTATAGTAAACAAATTTGCTAACTAGTTTTTCACGGCTAAAATAGCGTAAAATGTGATTTTCATTAGTTCATTGTTGAAAAATTTTCCGGGGTCCCCTTTTGTGGGGAATTCCAAACGTCCCTGCACTTTGGAACCCTGCTCTAAATTATTTTCTGGCCACCGAGTCTCTTATAGTACTGTATAATTTACTTTGGATATGATTTTTCGTTCTCGAGCTATGCTGTTCACAAACAGATATGCTTCTGAATTCTGTATTTTGAAGTAAAACTTCTTTAGTGGCGGTAGAGGGTAAATCGCGAAAATCAGTCACAATCAGTCACACTAAAACCGACTTGTTTCGGTGCGGACTGCACAGAAAACAATCAACTCAATGATTAGGAGTAATCGAAGGAAATTTTTCAGACCTTACTTCCTCAATGACAATAGACAATTCCTAAGCAATCTAAAGGTATATTATCTATTTTATGGAACCCGGAGGTTCATTACCGCGCAAATCCAAAATTAAAAAATACAAATTTCCAAAATTTAAAAAACAAAATTAAAAATTAAAACATCCAAAAATCCAAAATTTAATAAATAATAAATTCCAAAATTTAAAAATCGAAAATACCAAAATCGAAAAAATCTAAAAATCCAAAATTAAAAATTAAAATACAAAATAAAAAATATATAAAAAAATAAAAAATTCAAAGAATCAAAATTTAAAAAATCCAAAATTAAAAAATTCAAAGATCCAAAATTAAAAAATCAAAAATTAAAAAAATTAAAAATACAAATTTCCAAAATTTAAAAAACAAAATTAAAAATTATAACATCCAAAAATCCAAAATTAATGAATAATAAAATAAGAAATTTTAAAATCCAAAAATAAAAAAAATAAAAAATAAAAAAATAAACAATTCAAAGATCGAAAATTTAAAAAATTAAAAATTCAAAGATCCAAAATTAAAAAGTTCAAAATCCAAAATTAAAAAAGTCCAAAAACCCAATATTAAAAAGTCAAATAATGCAAAATTGAAAAAATCCAATAATCAAAAATTGAAAAAATAAAGAAATAAAATAAAGTTTTACTTCTGTCGCGTGGCGTTCCACGCACTCTTTTTTTAATTTAGGCAACCTCTGAACGTGTATTTATGCTGAAAATTGTACTTGCAGTATTCACTGTAAGGGTAGAGAAAGAAACGATACTTTTTTTCTTTTGTGGTTGGGACTTGAAGCAATATAAGTTACGTTTTATATTATATCGACTTTCCTAATTCATGAATCGATTACCAGTTCTATCTGTAGTCACAATTTTGTCGTTTTCGTTTTACCACTTTCTTGTTATTGCAGTATGTAGGCTAGCTACACTTGTTTCTGTGCTAATTAGTCAAGTAAGCACTCTGAATCTTCTTCATATCTTCTTTGACTAAACAATTCTTAACACTAGGATTTGGGTATATTTATTTATTTATTTGTTTTAAGCCTACTAAACTAAAGAAATACATTGTGGACTCTATTGGCAATCAAATCAAGAAACAACATTAAGAACAATAACTAAAGAACACTAAAACAAATCAGTTAAGGGGGAGCTGAGTGAAGTTTTCTCGGGCAGTCAGCCAGGTGTTTGCGTCAATTAAACCCGACGTTTCGGAGGCCAACGCTGCCTTCAACGCCTTTGAAGATGAAGGCAGCGTTGGCCTCCGAAACGTCGGGTTTAATTGACGCAAACACCTGGCTGACTGCCCGAGAAAACTTCACTCAGCTTCTGCGCCAGGAAAACCTCAGATCCTTCAGTTAAGGGGGACATACAACTTCCGGTGAAATTCATAGGTGAGAAATAGATGAATTTCATTATTCTTTTCCTCAGCAATGAATTGCTCTACAATCTTGCAATCTGACATACTCTTTATTGACAACTTCTACAATTGCATTCTATTTTCAAAATTAATCAAACTATTACAGTTACGGGTAATTATCGTTTCAAAATGGCAGCCACGTTTCGTGCACTGAAAAGCCGTTTCCTTGATAGCTTCCACAAATATCAATATTTCTGAGTGATCGTTTTTCTGTGTATTTGTTAATATCATATGAACAACCCTTCTACAGTCGTTCATTTAACATTAATAGTTTATTTTTTAACGTATATTTTAACGAAAAAGAAAATTTAAACAAATTGATTTTGTTTAAAATAGTTATGCTGTAGATATTCCAAAGATTGTAGATTATGATGTTCATGTGATGTTGGGTGCATGTAGAAGAAGAACGAATCACTCAAAAATATTGCCAGTTGTGGAAATTATCACGGAAACGGCATTTTAGTGCACGAAACGTGGCTGTCATTTTGTAACGATATTTACCCATAACTATTTTACCCATACTATTTTGAAAATAGTATGCAATTGTACAAATAGTCAATAATAAGTATGTCTGTTTTCAAGAGAGCAATTCATTGGTGAGGAAAAAAATAATGAATTTCAACTATTTCTTCTCACCTATGAATTTCAACGAAAGCTGTATGACCCCCTTAAAACAACACACATTCAATTACAATAATTACAAATGAAAAAAGTTAACACAAATAAAATACCCTACGACTCAATGTTTTTGAGCCTACCTGTATATGATATGAATACTGTTAAGTGGTAAACCAACAGGTAGGCTGGGTGGTGCCAGTCTCTTTTGTGTAATGAAATAAGAATTGCTGGCCATTTTGAATGAAGGGGCAAGCTTGAATGTGGAATGTATCTGAGTACAGTTGGCAGCCTGCCCATGTTACGTAACTTGCTGGTTACAATGAAAGGTCGTGGAGCATCAGTGCATGTGATGTACCAGTAATGTTACTGTCATCTTTACTTTCCCTACCTGTGAGTTTCAATGCTGAAATTTTAATTAAACCTGTGCTGATTAGTGGGGACAGTACGCACCATTAAAATAAAATAGGGTAAACTGATGTAACAAAGTGCCAGCATGCTTTTGTTTAATCAGTGATAATTGCAATTATGATATGCAGAAAATAAGTTATTTTTGTTATCAGTTTCCGAGTTAAGCTCCAGATCCATTCATTAAGCAGGGCTTACATAAGAACAAAGGTCTAGTTTTTTTTAATCAGATTGAAATCATCCAGCATCAGCATAATTATAACAGATTTGTGATGTCTTTGCAATCGCACACTCAGATAAAAATGCAACAACAGAAAACCATGTCAAATTGGCCGGCTACGGGATTTGAAACAAAGACCTCCAGAATGCGAGTCCATCTCGGCTACCTCGCTCGGTTTAGTGGTCTAGTTTGATAAGCGTATGTGAAGGGATGTGTGGGTAGTGTTATTTGTCATAGCTAACTGTATTGTAACTTCCAAAGCCGTATATGACCACTGTAAAACAATATGTTGTCATCGGAACTGATTTGCATTTGATAAATTCTTTCTAATATATTACCATGAAATAGGCACTAAATTGGGCATTACTCCGGTACCGGTCAACCGATTTGGTCCAGTATCAATAGGCGTCTTGCCATGGACGATATAAATGCGTATGCCAAGTTTCTTGAAAATTCGATAAGACGTATTTAGTTGGCGCCCATACAGACACACGGTCAGACAGTCGGACAGACAGCCTATTTTTTGTTTTCAAAGACAATTCTAAATTCTGTCGGAGGATAATCCGCGACGGTCGCTTGGAATTTAAGTTACAATGGAATCACTAGGAGATTACGAAAGTTGTGATCGGAGAAGTGTGGCTTCCCTATAAGGAATGCATGACAAGAGGTTTTTAAAAATGTGGCCTTCACCAGGCACCAAGGCCGTCAATAAGTTTCCGCGTTTAATAGTCCGGATTTGCCAAACTTCAGTCAACTCATGCAGACGAAATCTGCGAGACCAGTGGACCTTGACGAATGTACGAGTGCCCTATAGCGCCATGTTGAACCAAGCGGACCAGCCGCTTAGGCTCAGGGGTGCACTCAGCCTCGTGATTCCAATTGAGAATCTACTTGATAGAGAAGTAGCGACTCCGGTCATGGAGTATAGTATAGTAGAGTTTTTCATTACATACCCAGGCGGCTTCAAAGGAATAAATCATTAAGTTGATGTTTCTTTATGTTAATTGATCTGACTAAATCGGTCTTGGTTTCCGCTTTCCAAAACAAAAACAACGTCGCAATATTTTCTCAGCGTTATCACTGACCTCAGTTCTTTCCTAGCTTTAGTCGATTCACACGTGTTATTGTTTACTGTAACTAGATTTAGCCACCCCGCGTTTCTCTCCACACAGAGTTAACGAGTAGCTGTTACAGCCATCACAGGATATTCTTATATTTTGATTGGCTGAGGCAACTAGCTGATTGGGCGGTAAAAATAAAGGGCATGGGTTGAGCTGTCGGCAAACCTTTCATCCTAACAAAAGGAAGCCGCCTAGGTACGTAATAAAGAACTTTACTATCGGCTCTCCAGTTAACATTTATCCCGTTATCTGTCCCACCTCTAGCGTGATCCTGTCATGTTTGTGTCGGCCTTGTGAAGGTTGAGAGTGACGGGATACGAAACCTTGACCCACATGTTCCCTTCCTGTGCTTATTCACGGTCAACAGGGATCACATGAACTTGAACCTTGTCAATACGGTTGCCAACAAAACGCGATAATGGTCACGTGATGTTTAATCTTCATTCTGCTTTCATAAGTTGTTTTTTGAATTCAATATTTTAAATTACATAATCTTGAAAAATGGTTTTCTTGTTGTGTAACAAGGAATCAAGCCCAGAGGACAGGCAGAAGTTACTAGTGATGTGCTCAATATAGGGTACCGAAAATAGCGCAGCAATGATGAGAAAAATGGGCTGTAAGACTGAGATTTGAAAATTGTGGAGTTATCCATCAATTGCTTTCAGATTTGGTAGGTATATACGTTCAAACATGAAATATTCAGTTCTTGGAGCTATTAAGATATCATTACCCCAACTTCTACTTAACTGTAGGGTTTACTGGACAATAAGATACTCCCGTTAAAAGCCTAGAAGCAGATTGTTGCGTTTCTTGTTGAATAGTTGCACTCGCTATGTTAGAGTTTAACATGTCATTTTTCTTCCCACCGAGATGTAAATATGACCATTTTCGCCACATCAGAGAATGTGTACTCTCGAAATACACTGACTCTGGGATTAGCAAACAATAAGAGACCCTCCAGTATTTCGGCCTCGGCCGCAATACTAAATTCGGCCGGTAAATAGTTATTTTGCTTAGAGTAGAGTACACAGATCGCATGCGATCCTTTGTGATCCAGTCGGATATACACAGCAGTGGGTTGCCAGCCGTATTATTCAAAATGTCTCTTTCTTGCTTTTGTAACTTGATGTGTCAGTCTCTTCCATTGATTTTTATCCTGTACCCGATCAAGAATCTCTTTCCATGTAAGATTGGTAGCCCTGGTTATCTCATCATGCCATCTCATCTTCTTTCTTCCTTGTTTTCTGGCTCCTTCTACCATTCCCAGCATTATATCCTTCTCCAAAGAGTCATGTTTTCTCATAACATGCCCGAAATATTCCAGCTTCAGTTTTGTGGCTTTAGCTTCCAGGGAACTGCTAGGCTTTATTCTTCCCAAAATTTCTTCATTTGTTTTTCTATCTGTCCACTTTACATTCAATATTTTTCTCCACACCCACATTTCAAATGAGTCTACTTTTCTTTTTTCCGCAACTCTCATTATTTTGCTTACTTGATAAGTAATAGCTATTTATGTATCAAGTACGCAAAATAACGCTTTAGCGGACGAATCTAGTAAAGCGGCCGAGACTGAAATACTGGATGAGTCCGATAATGTTTTTGCGTGCGTGGTGCATACAATATTTTTAGTAAAAGCTATCTAATATATATGAAATGAAATAAAAATACCGTATATAATTAGTTATAATGAAAAGTAGTCAGCCATATTCTCACGGCCCTCTGAAACGCGGAACAACAATGAACCGTACGTACCAATATGAAATGCGGAATAGATGCGTTAGATATGAGGCGCTGAATTGTAAACAATCTCTATATATATAAAAGGCTTTGTCCTGACTGAATGAATGACTGACTGACTGATTGACTGAATGACAGGAATCAACGTACAGCCTAAACTATAACAGGTAGAGACTTGGAATTTTGACAGTACCTTCGTTTCATAATGTAGGTGCTCACTAAGAAAGGATTTTGAAAAATTCTGATTCTATATGCCAAAAATTAAATGTTTTTGAAAATACTTAATCCCTTTTTACATAGAATTATCCATTCCAAATCACAGAATATATTGTTGCCAAATGGTATATGATGGGCTTGGAAAAAACAATTGAAATGCACTTTTGACAAATAAGAGAAGTTATCAAAATAATTCATGTTATAAATAAATATTACAGAATGAAATCCACTAAAATAATGGAATCACATAAATTTCTCTACCCTGGACATAGAGAAAACAAAACGAGGTATGGTAATGTGTATATTATTATATTGTATCGCAGGTTTTTGGAGAGAAAAGTATGAAAGTGATAATGCTTTCTGTTTAATTTCATCTCCAAAACGGCTTTATGGTAACATAAGAGTGGGAAATTTCCCGCCTCGATATTACAATTTTATGTTACAGGAATTTCTGTTTCTTCTTATTTAAACCTCTACCAGGCTTGCTGTGCACTGTACAAGCGATGGGATGCAAAATTCTAGATCCTCTATGAGCCATAAAAAATTATATCAAGCGTTTTCTGAGGGAATAGTTTGAGTGTAATAAGTCGTTCTTCCTATTTCAAATTATAAATGCCTATATAAGGACCTAGAATTTAAAATTGAAAATCCTTCATAAGCTAATTTCCAATTACAAAATACAAAACCCGGGCGACGCCGGGTCTTTTAAGCTAGTAATGTATAATATGCTCACACTTTATCTTGAGCCAAAAAAATGCGGGGGTGAGGGGAGCTGATATTGCATGCAGTAGCCTATAAGAGATTGACTATTGCAGAAGGCGGTGAGTTGAAATTGACGTTGTTTCTGAAGGGTTGCCAATTACCAGAAAATATAACGTGTGTAGTTTTATGCTGGGTCACAATGGAACTAACTGTAATCTGTAGCACTTTAAACTCTCGCTACCAAACTAAAGATTTTATATTGATTCAGATATTATAGTAGAATATATCGCTGGAGAAATGAATAAAGTAATATATTTAGGCCTATTTAGACAATTTCTCTCCCGGTCTTCAGAATATAGAAAATCGTTTAAAAGTCGTAGCATTGTACATGTAGGCCTACTTGAATACGCACTTTCACATGCCTGAATTGATGTAATTTAACTAAATACCTTTCGCGAAAGTTTGTAGGTAATTAATACAACACAATTAATACAACGAAATAATAAAACTTGACTTGGTCTTTTCTCCAACGACGGATTCAGCTTGTAACACATTAAATTGCTTTTCCTTCCATTTCATTTATTTGGTTCATTATTTCGCTGATTTACGATACTTCTTGGTTTAAAGAATCTTTATTTTTAACTTCGTTGTCACTTATATCGACCATTTCCACAACACCAGTACTGTTCTTGTAATATCCCTGGATTTATTCTGTCCTTTTCAGAATAATATGAGGTAAACAAATAAAAAAAATTGACGGTAGCTCAAGAATGCCTCAACGGGAAGTTTTTGGGTAAGGCAATACTGGGGACGGGTCGCGATCTTCATTTTTTCGAGCGAGGCCTTCTTTATATGGACGGTTTTCAGCATTATGGAGTGTGAAGCTCAAGATAAAGTGTGCGAATAATACGTACTAGTATTTATGAAAAGCTTGTGAAAATATGAATGATAATCCCGAGGAAATTTCACTCCAAGCCAAAAACATTGAATTGGAGTTGGCGTCAGCAACATCACGGCAGAAGGAATAGGGAATATATTGCAATTTAAATGCTGGTGCATCCATGGTAAGCTATGTGAACGAAGATGTGAAAAGTTGTTGGCTTATTATATCTGTTGTTATATGATGAAGTATGCTACCCTGTTTTGCGAAAGAAAAAAAAAAACCTGGTAAAGTTTCTGATTACCATAAAGAAACATGTTGGCTTAAATTTGTTGTTTTATGACCAAATATATGCTTAAATCCATGTTAATGTTGGTGTGCCACCTGGATCAATGCCATCTGGATCTTGTTTAGAGATTGCCATGTCGACTTTAAAGTACCGGCTAGGGACGCAGTAGCCGACTCGTGCAGCTGAGCAGCAGTAGCGTCCGTAAACAAACACGACAACAACAACAACAACAACAACAACTAGGCCGATAAAACTGCATTTTGAATGCAGTTTGAATGAAGTTTTATGCAATTTTAGCGGCCTTGGTTGCTAAAAGCAATTTTTCGGCGTGTTACCAGTCCGACAGTTTTAGAGAGCGTGTACTAAAAATAGGTAGCCTATTTTGAATTCAGAGGAACTTAAAACAAGAATTTATGTTTAAAATGCGACGTGGGATTTCGGCTGTATCTATATTTCCTAAAGTAAGGGTTGTAAAAAGGGAATTAAACGTCTCTTCTCATTCTTTCTTCTTCTGGTACAGTTTTCTTGTACGAAAGAATTGTTGGTATTTGTTATTCCGCTGATTCCTTATCACACTCTTAATGTTATCTAATGTCACTTGCACTAACGTGATAAGAAAAAGAGGGCGGGGCAAGTGTGGGGGAAGGAAACGAAAGGCGTATTAAATTTCTTACTCAACGACATCGTTATTATTGGAAGTCAGTGTCTCTCTCACCTGCAGAGCGGTATTGATCAGTAGTCTGCAATTTGTATGTATGTTTGGTAGTAGAGAGGAATGCTGAAATGATATTGGGTAGGTCTAATATAATGAGAAGTTCACAAATTTAGCGTCAGCGAAATTGCGAGTAGTAGAAGTAATTTATTTGCAGAAAAAGTACAGGCGTTATTTGATTAAGTGCCACGAACGAGCATATGCGCATATACAGAAAGACTTAATTTTAGGTTCACACCTGCCTCTTGTCTGTCCATGTATTTTCTTGATTATTTAGTCAGTTTTGTTCCAAAACAAACATGTATAGAAGGCTGTGGCTGTATGCCTCACGTCCGCCATATTCTTGCATGGAAGTTCTTATAACAATCTGTATTAATAAAAGGAAGTGTCTGTCTTTCTGTCTGTCTGTCCGCGATGCCCAGCGAAATCTACTGAACGCAGAGATCTGAAATTTTAAACATAGATGGACTAAAGGGTCGGAATGTGCACCTCGAAGCCGGAATTTTAATTTTCGCTTTCGTTCGTGAGTTATCAGTGAAAAACGGGCAGAAAACGTGTATTTATTCCGTTTTCGAAGCATGAGTTTTCAGTAATACAAAGCAATTACACTAGGCTTTGGCTATTTTTGTCATTCCTTCGACATAAAAGCATCGCGATTTTTTGAATGTTGTAGCTCACGCTGGTCGATTCATTTGTTTTTAATGTGAAGGCACGCAAACATAATATGAAATTTTCAACCTACACCGAAGAGGATTATTATTATTATTATAGGGATAATCAATATTAGCCTAAATATGGTCAAACGTTGTTCGATTTGGACGAAACTCACTATACAGGGGGTTTCTGGGCCAAGGAACTCGAATCTGAGGTCGCTTTTACCAGGTGACGCTATCTAATCGTGATATATAGTCCACATGATTTAGGTGTTAACATAATGATTTAACTATTATGCTCTTAATTTTTAATTTTTGAAATAATTATCGCGGGCGAAGCCGCGGGCAAATGCTATCTTAAAATAATAAAAGGACGTGTTTGTCTGTCTGTCCACGATGCCCAGCGAAATTTACTGAACGCAGAGATCTGTAATTTTAAACATAGATGGTCTTAAAATTTGGGCGAATGCGCATCTAAACCGGATTTTTAATTTTAGCTTTCGTTCGCGAGTTGTGAGTGAAAAACTGGCAGAAAACGTGATTTTAGCGCTGTCGAAGCATCAGATTTCAGTAATACATTTCAATGTCAAATCAATTGCAGTTGGCTTTGGCTATTTTTGTCATACCGTGGTAATAAAAGCATCGCGATCGCTAGATTGTTGTATGCCCACGCTGGTCGATTCATTTGTTTAGAATGTCAAGGCCCGTAGACATATGAAATTTTCAACCTACACGGAAGAGGGATAGGCCTAAATATGGTCAAACATTGTTCGATTTGGACGAAACTCACTGTACAGGGGTATTCTGGGCCAAGGAAATCGAATCTGAGGTCGCTTTTACCAGGCGACGCTATCTAATCGTGGTATGTAGTCCACGTGATTTAGGTGTTAATAAATATAATGATTTATCTATTATGCTCTTGATTTTTAATTTTTGAAATAATTATCGCGGGCGAAGCCGCGGGCACATGCTAGTAATGAATAAATTTGCGAGGAATATGTTTATTCAAGGAGCATTTTTTAAAGATTTTATTTTATAATACCGGTACTTATAGTGTAAAATCAATAACTTACGTTCAACTTCTGCAACCAATCTAGCATCGAAATACGCGGCCGGCCAAATCCACGTTTCCTATGAAAACTTCAGGTCGCATTATAGTGAAGTACCCACCTCTTTAAGAAATATGGAACCTTCTCGCTGCTTCAGAGGCCGAAAAATGCAGGTCAATTACAGCCCTAACTACACTTTCTCTCAAGCTAGCATTTGTATGTGGCGCGATGACACAAAGCAAAATGAATTATGGCAATACATTAAGTTGAAAATCTTGTGTTGCGCTTTCCGCGTTGTTCATTTTTCCCTCGCTCATTTTTTCCCTCCTGTCGCATGGCCTCATGTGTTCGGAGAATGACCTGTATTTTATGTTTTTTATAGGAAACTTGTGAACTAATGCGTTAAAACTTCAATTTTAACTGCATACGAGTCCCGACGTTTTTTATTTGACCGACTGTACAGTGTGTTGCAAAATGATTACAAAAATATTCACAGAATAATATAAATAAATAGAACTACTAAATTAATAGAATTTTGGTACAGTGTGATGGTAAATAACAAATGTACAAAAGTAATAAATAGATACAGTAGAACTCCAATTATCCGAATTAATTGGGACCACACCTGTTCCGGATAATCAAATATCCGGATAGCTGGATAAATCATTATTTTACACCCTCTAGCCCTCAATTCAATATAGTCTACGGTAAGTGAAACGAGACAATGCGGTTTAGTGGTCATTGCCTTCATTTAAACCATCCGGCGGAGACAACAACTCCTTTCGTACAAAAGCACTCAACTTTCCTTTCTTTTCGCATTGTATGCCTGGCTTCCAGCTCATTTTACGATTGTGAAAAGTGCAGTGATGTACAGTCTGTGCCAAAATTTGTAACTGTCTTATCATTTACAACACCTTGTTTATAACTATGATATTCCGGCATATGTTTAATTTTTTAAATGTACTTCGGACCATTAGACGCACCCAATCTTCAAGGCTCTGTTTTCAAAGTAAAAAAGTGCGTCTTATGGTCCATAAAATACGGTACATTTAATCCTGAATTGGACGACATTCTGCAGAAAGGAACTAACCCACATGATTTTAAAGCTAAAAAACAGTTATTTAAAGTTAAATAAAAAGCCACCTGGATCTTTTCAGAGTGTTTTTGTTTGCTTCAATAGATGGCATATAAATGGACGAAGAGGGTTGGTTAGTTTCCACAACGTAGATACCGTATTTTTCGAACTATAAGACGCTCCGGACAGTAAGATGCATCTTCATTTTAGCATGAAAATTTAAGAGAAAAAAGTTTAATGTTATTCTAAATGAAAATTTTGAAAGACTGAAAATGCTTTTACATCCTCTCACATCAATACAGAATACGATCATTGTAACGGAACAAGACTGTTCAGAGGTCATTACTTCATTTAGACCACCGCATGGATACATCCTTCTCTATGAATGAACCCAACATTTCTTTCTTTTCGCGTTGTATACCTGGCTTCCGACTACTTTCCTTTTATCATTGTCACAAGTACACCGATGTACAGTCTGTGCCACAATTTGCATCTAACATCATTGTACAACACCTTGTTTATGATTATGCTATTACCGGCATGGTATGGTCTATTTACCACAATTTTATTTTATTTTTTTAGTTTACTTCAGACCATTAGACGCACTCAACTTTAAGGCTCTGTTTCAAGTTTTAAAAAAGTGCGTCTTATGGTCCGAAAAATACGGTATATAGTTCAGTAGCAAAAATTTAGCATCTACTCTGGTTTTTTTTTTTTTTAATTTGAGGGTTGGTTCCTTTCTGCAAAATGTCGTCCAATTTATCTTGAGAGAATCTGGACCTCGAGTTGTTTCTACTGTGATTACTTAGCGAATACTCACAGAATTTAGCATGTATCGAATAATTAAAACCAGGAAAATGATAAAACACATCGCTATTCGTGTCATTGTGAGGGAACCTGTGACGAGACAGTCGACATTATTATAATATGTCTATATTGTTCATTTTGCCGTTGGCGAAAGTCGCGTTTAGCAAGACTTTCCTTGAGCTATTTTATTTTTTAGATTAACCGCATTGCTATAATAATATCGTGTTCTTAATGCTGTATTTCTTATTATACGAGTTTTAAAATGCTTCACCACACGTTCATAATTATACGTTATGTTCATATCTCATTTTGCTCATAGACAGTTTATACAGGGTGTTAATGAATAACACCGAAATATTTTACCTGTGTATAGAGGGGACATAGACAAGCAACTTTTATAAGGACATTTTTGCTCTATGACGTAAAATGTGTATGCTACAGGGCATTAAAGTCCTTAAAATTTGGTGCTCATAACTCAATAATTGAGCGAAATAGGGTTAAAATTTTCATTAAATTGACTTCATGCCTTCTTAGCGATCGATAAAAACCTGATTCTTAATAATTCATCAACAGCTATACCATAATTTAGAATTTTCATAATCTGCAAAATTTACTGACTAATCACATGATTGCCCGCCACTGCATTATGTTTTTATTCCTAATTCCAGACCTAACAAAAATGTTTCGTTTGTCTTTTTTTCCCTCAGAGTTGTAAGATATCGATCGTCATTTTTTACAATTTTCCCGACCACTACACAATATTCACTGTTCCTTTGTTTCCCATCATTTCAAGTATTAGAAGTCAGTGGCGTGCATATCCTTGGGAGATTTTATGTTATAACAGGAAGAATTGAATCCATAGAGCAAAAATCTCCTAATAAAAGTTGCTTGTCTATGTCCCCTCTATACACAGGTAAAATATTTCGGTGTTATTCATTAACACCCTGTATATACCCACTGGCTGCGTTCAATTATTTTTTTTTCATCAAAGGAGCTACAGTCCTTCTTAATTTACATTAAAAACAAGTGCCCGTAGTTGCGGTAAGACTGTAAAATTGTTATAGACACTTGGGATTGGTTGTAATTCCACATATAACTTAGGTTAGCATTAAAATAAGTAGACCTAGGATTTTAGGCTCTAACAAAATTCGTTTTAGGCACCTACAGTATTTTTCAGATGAGAAGCCAATCACGTGTACGAGCTAATGAAGTGCCGCTAGCAGGAAAGGTCTTCCCTCCGTCTCGCCGTCTCTGATTGGACCGCGTATCTAAGCAGGAGAAGAACAAACCGCTTGTCATCTGCAAAACACTGTAAAATAGGTTTTTAAAAGAGAAAATAGGCACTTAAAATAAGTTTTAAAAATGTGTAAATAGACAGTAAATAGACTTTAAAATGCTACAATATGCTCTTAAACTGTAACGTGATCTTTATTTTACTGTAAAAAACCGTGGTATACCTATTCTCAACAGAAATAATTGCAAAATTAAGAGAATTAAAAATACATTTATCAAAAACAATTTTGAATTATATGAAAAATTTACACAGTATGTCCCTTCTTACTGTATATTTATACCTGCTACTTGTTGTTTTGAGTGAATACTCCCACGTCAGTCAGCATTCCTTTGGCGACAATAATTGTTTGGGAAAATCGAGTTTCTGTGAAAAACCCACCCTCTGCTGTTCTGCCCTTCATTCAGGGATATTCATTAAATGATTGTAAAAGTTACAGAAGTTGGATTCATTTTAAATGTATAAAATAGGCATTTTAGGCACTAAAATAGTAAAAATAGGCTCCAAAGGTCCAAATTAGGCATTTTAGGGCACTGTAAAACTCTATAAATATAAGTGATATATCATGAGATGTCAACATATTTTAAAAAAGTAATGTTATTTCATAAGGAACAAAATAGGCATTTGCCTTAAAATCCCAGGTCTAAAAATCCCAGGTCTTCAAAGCGTATCACATTCCCAGATGACACTAAATTTAGATAGAAATTAGTTTTATATGATTTTTCGTTTTCGTGCTAGGCTGTACATAGACACGCAGACTGTGTCTGAAAATAGTATTTTTGGATTCAGGGGGCTTCAAAACCTGTATTTATGTTAAAAACTCAACTTCGAAATTCGGGCTTGTACACAATACTTCCTCTACCAATAGCTATAGTACTTTTTGCACGACTAACTAATTAGTGGTACTTACGAATGTTGTTGCCGTGGATCGTAAGTTGACATTCCCACACGCAGTCTTGTTGCTATGTGCGGTAAGAGTTTCCGTGCGGTAAGAATTTACTTACGGCACATCATAATACAAGCCTTTATGGACAAGGCCCCCCAGGACAAATATTCGGTTCCCATAACAACAAACACATGCGAATCACTTTCTGAAATAAACATCTATCTTCAAGAATGTATATAAATAACATTTTCAGGTAATATCACAATAAATATAATTAAATTGATATAAATAATCATCGTGCAAAAAATAGCATGCAATACTCGTGCCGTAAGCGCATAACGGATCTCTGAAATTGAAAAAACTCGGCGCAAGCGCCTCGTTTTTTCAAACTCTTTCCTCGATCCGTATGCATCGCTTACGGCACTTGTATCGCAATATACTATATGGTACGGGCAGAAAACGTGAAAGCACGTTACGAATTTTTCTTGCTATACCATAACTTTTATAGGTGTGACTGGTTGACTGATAAAAGACGATTATCTTGAACTGAAATGACTTAACGCAACATGCCACCTGTACTTTACAGTTTCATCAGAATTTTACTGCTGTAGGTTTTTTTTAAACATTTCTTGGAATATGCACTTTCTTAAGTACATACAAATGGATATAAAGTTTGTCATCCAGAAATGTGTGTTTAAATAAAATCAGGTAAACTGGTGTAACAAAATGCCAGAATGCTTTTGTTTAATCAGTGATAATTGCAATCATGATATGTAGACAATAAGTTATTTTGTTAATCGATTTCCGAGTTAAGCTCCAGATCGATTCATTAAGCAGGCTTACGGAAGAACAAAGGTCTAAAGTTTGATAAGCATATGTGAAGGATTATGTGGGTAGTGTTATTTGTCATAGCTAACTGTATTGCAACTTCCAAAGCCGTATATGAACACTGTAAACCAATATGTTGTCATCAAAACTGACTTGCATTTGATAAATTCTGACCAATATATTACCACAAAATAGGCACTAAATTGGGTATTACTCCGGTACCGCTTGTCTGATTTGGTCCGAAATCAATAGGCTTCTTCCCATGGACGTTATAAATGCGTATACCAAATTTCATGCAAATCCGGTAAAGCGTGTTTGAGTTATGGGCCTTTTGTTATATAATACCATAAAAAAGGCACTAAATTGGGCATTATTCCGGTACCGGCCAACCGATTTGGTCCAATATCAACATACGTCTTCCCATGGGCATTATAAATGCATATACCAAGTTTTATGAAAATCCGATAATGCGTATTTCAGTTATGGCACTTTTAAAATAGACACTAAATTGGGTTTTACTCCGGTACCGGTCAACCTATTAGATCCTAAATCAATAGGCTTCTTCCCATGGACGTTATAAATGCGTATACCAAGTTTTATGAAAATCCGATAAAGCATATTCGAGTTATCGCGCGTACAGACAGACAAACGGACAGACATTTTCCCGTCCCCCACACAATCTTATAAAGTACCACACACGGACAGACAGACAGACAGACAGACAGACATTTTCCCATCCACCACACAATCTCATAAAGTACATTTTGGCACTTAATAAAATCAGGTAAACTGATATAACCAAGTGCCAGTATGTTTTTTTTTAATCAGTGATACACGCAATTATGATAGGCCCATGCAGAAAAGTTATTTTTGTAATAGATCTCCGAGTTAAACTCCAAAAACAAAATATGCTAACAATAATAATAATAATGATGCAATAGACCTACGATTCGCTGATATCTCTGTTTCAATTTAAAGCAGCCTTAAAGGTTATGAATGAATAATAAGCATATGAAATCTATCTGTCAGGAATTACATTAGGTATATTGCTGCACAGGAACGATAAGAAAAATACTCACAGTAAAATATAGCCTAATGTAAATATCGGTAGTCTACATAACCATAGAATACACATTATAATATCAATATTCAACGGATAGTTGTTATAAATCGTTTATTTAAGTTATTATTTAGCCACACTGACATCGTTATGAAGAAACAAATCAATAAAGGCTGCTAACAACATGAATAAACGATTGGCAATTTGTTAAGTTTTTTTAATAAGCTTACATTGTGGGCCTTGAAAGAATATTGATTACAAAATTAATATTGATATACGTGTTACTTCGGTACCGATCAATCGATTTGGCCCTAATTCAATAGGCTTGTACCCAAAAACGTCATAAATTCGTATACCAAGTTTCAAGAAAATCCGATAAAGCGTATTTGAGTTATCCACGCCTTTGTGATATATTACCATAAAAAGGCACTAAATTGGGCATTATTCCAGTACCGCCCAACCGATCTGGTCCAATATCAATAGACATCTTCCCATGGACATTATAAATAGGTATTCCAAGTTTCATGAAAATCCGATAAAGCGTATGTGAGTTATGGCGCCTTTAAAATATACACTAAATTGGGTTTTACTCCGGTACCGGCGAACCGATTTGGTCCAATTTCAATAGGGTTCTTCCCATGGACATTATAAACGCGTATACCAAGTTTCATTAAAATTCGATAAAGCGTATTTGAGTTAGAGCGCGTACAGACACACGGACGGACGGACAGACGGACAGACATTTTTCGCCCCCCACACATTCTCATAAAGTACCATACTGGCACTTAATAAATGGTGTAAACATATTTAACATTTAAACTGAATAAATTGCGCGTATTTAAACTAACGACAGCATTTCATACAAGTGTGGCTACGCACCCTGTAACATTATGTGACTCATAAGTTCTGTTTTCTAAACTTACAAAAGGCAATAAACTGTAAACAAAGAAGAATTACTGTAATATGTTTTTTATGTCCTACGTAGGATTTCGGCCTACACGTATGCAATTTACTTCTAAGCTCACAACTCCGCATTTTTATCAATTTACGCATGGCCATGGCTATACACGTTAATATTCATGAAGAGAAATGAAAATTCGATATTTTCGCTTCTCCTTTTCTCTCTACGCCAAGATGTTCTGGCTTCACATTCCTACGGAGTGCCAAGGTTGCGGGTTCGATTCCGGCCCAGGTCTTTGGCATTTAAGTATCAAATCAGGGGCGGACCACGGGGGGGGGGGGGAGATGGGGGAAATTCCCCCCCCCGGCCAAACTTTATAACATTAAGCACAAATTATTCAAATGGTCAGCCTTTTAATAAATTTTGTAAAGACAACATAACCCAAATACTTAAATTAAAGCAACGACATTCATTATTTTGAAATACCTTTGTAATAAAATGCCGAAATGTTCATTTTGATTTCAGTTGTATACTGGGAATAATTAATTTTTTATGAGTAAAAACTTTCCTCTCTACTTCGGTCCCCCCCCCCCAAAAAAAAATGTCTCTCTGGATCCGCCCCTGTATCAAATATGACAAGCCCATGTCAGTAGATTTATTGGCATGTAAAAGAACTCCTGCGGGACAAAATTACGGCACACTAGCGACGGTCACAGGCCTAAGTTGCAGTACACCCCCGTCGTTAAACAACCATATACCAACCAACCTACTGAGTGATCATTTCACTGCCTTTTACACCAAGCTTCTTCGGAAGCGAAATCCATGCATCGCCTTATACCCAGTCAGTCAGTCAGTCAGTCAGTGATCGAGCGAGAAAAATACGGAGTTTTTAAATTTCGCAAGTTCATCATACTGTAAGTATTGGATGATGCGGGAGTTGTTTAAAGGTGGGGTTTCTGCTTTCCTTGCATTTGTGTCTATAGCTATCAATCCCAGCTAATATTATTCCATAGTAGGCCTCGGTACATAATTTCGAACCACAAAGATGCTATTCGCTTTTGCAGGAGACTCAGGTTATCTTGCAAATATACAAACCCATGCCGGACCGCAAAGAAAACAGATAACACAATGATTGGGCTCATAGTTTATTTCTTGTACCTTATTCCGTAATTTTACATGAATGCCAAATTTAGTTTCGAATTATTATATTTTTAAAGTTATAGCCTTGTCAAGTTCTGGTTTGCACTTGGGACTAGGCTATATTGTAGTTTTCGTTGCTAAGGGTGAAGCTTCTAAGTACAACATAGCAATTATAGACGAAGACATGACGTTGAAAGTATTAATCCTACGACAAAAATGAATACGAGGAGTTGCCCGAAAAAAATAAGATTTTAAGCGATTCTGGATTCCTATATTCCCTATGCTGGGGCGAAGGGCCTCCAAGTAGAGATTTCTGTTTACCGATGTGAATTTTGGTACGCTTATTTTCCTAGAGAGGGCAGAGGGACTGGTGGTAAGCAAATCGCCTTTCAACCCCCCTCCGGAAACTAAAGTACCGGTATTACTTGGACGTGAAAGGGCCCAGGAATTTTGTCCAGAGGCTCTAATTTAGGCTCGGAATTCTTTTAGGTGCCGTAAAACTACGACACGGCCCCCTCCCCCATCCCTCAGCTTAAAGTTCCTCCCGAAAGACTCAGTGCCCAGGATTTGTAGGTCCTGAAAAATCCATCGACCGCCGCCGGATTAGATCCCGCGACCTTCAAATCTAGAGGCGGGCACGCTTACCTCTACACCACCGTGGCCGACGTTAAGCGATTAATTGTACATAATTTAAAATTGTGTTGTCCAATAAAAGGTGTGAGTTTTTGAATACCGATAATTTTTAGTTTGCAATCGATACCATGTCATGATTTTCGGAAAACTCTTTCATATCTTTACGTTTCATGCTTCCCTGAGTACGAAACCACCGCCCGTTCAAAAGTTCGTTAATGAGCAAAATTGACCCAAGGGGGGGGGGGAGTCGGGGGAGGGGTTGAAATTTTGAAAACTTTATATCTCGGCCCCTTTGAAGTATAGAGGGAAACTTTGTTTGAATAAACTAGAGTACTCCCTATGGAGTTCACAGTGACACCAACGATTCGGGGGTTTTGGGGGTACGAGTGGGGGTGGGGGGATGGAAATTCGAAATTTTTGAAACCACGTCTTGTGGGGTATCGCTGAAAAGCTATTGATGAGTACTCTGCAAATCAATAACTAGTTTCTCGATAGCTCTCATATAAGGTGAGATTTGAATGTTTGAAAAAAATGCTCTTTCCTCTTTTTTGCAGTTATTATTGCGGGTTTGTCATGCCAAGGCTAAAGAAGCGACAATAAATTAAACCGAAAGCACTTCGAAATCTACCTCAGCCTGTAGGCCTGCTTAAAGGGATTTTTCTACCTCATCTATTCATTGCATTACATTATATAGGCTACTAATAAGTGCAAGGCGAGCCCATCCCATTAGTGAGAACTGAACCAGCCCAACCACAGCATTGCGACACTCCTGACACTTAATTCTTATTGATGTGACTGCCAATTCTATAGCTGACAAACAAACTCTTCACTTCACCTCGAAGCTCCTCTCACTGGATCGGACTGGCTCTAATTTTCTATGTATTATTATTATTATTATTATTATTATTATTATTATTATTATTATTATTATTATTATTATTATTATTTTAGTCGGCCGCGGTCTAGATCCGAAGGTCGCGGGATCAAACCCGGCCGAGGTCGATGGGTTTTTCAGGACGTAAAAATCCTGGGCACGGAGTCCTCCGGGAGGGACTTTAAGCTGGGGGGCCCTTGTCGTAGATTTACGGCACGTAAAACAATTCCAAGCCTAAAAAATTACAGCCTCTGGAGTCTGGACAAAATTTCTCGGCCCTTTCATGTCCAAGTAATACCTTAGTTCAGTGTCCGGCAGATGCTGCAGTTGTGACGTAAGAGCCGATCATCTCGCAAGAGCTTGAGAGAGCGAGCAGTTGAGTTGCATTCCTGTTAATACGCACTAGCGCAGTGGCGTTCAGTGCAGCAGTAGGGTTAAGGTGAGCCGTGATGGTACATTGAATTGCGTGCATTAACCATGGCAAGGGTGCAGAGGTCAGTTAATCAGTGAAATGTATGGTAAATTTAGTGCATTCAGATTAATACTAGACTTACGGAAACGTCAGGTCACCCTCGGAGACACGCCACATTTTTCCAAAGTTGTCTACAGTATGTCATTCAATTACAGACATTAATAATTATGTACAAATATTAGAAGAACTGGATCAGGATATTTTATTACAGATTTCAAGATTTTGCAAAACACCAATCCGATATTTGCATATTTGCGACACCATTTTCTGTGGATGTTGACAGTGTTCCAACGTCATTGCAACTAGAAGTCATTGATTTGCAAAAGAATATTGAAATGAAAGACCGCTTTCAAAACAAAAAGGATCTATCTATATTTTATAGAAGATTTCCCCAGGCAACTACATAATATATTTGCTGCTAGAATGTTGAGTATTAGGTATTTGTATCGACGTATGTATGTGAATAGTTCTTTTCTTGTATGAAGATCTGCAAACCACAACATGGAAACCGCCTATCTGATCAGAACATGAAAAATGTTCTCGTTTGTGTGTTAGCCAGACTATGTCTCCTAATATTGCAAAATTAGTGCGCGAGAAAAGAGGGAAAAAATCTCGACAATGCCTTGAGCTTGGGCACGATAGTGACACAAAGTAAGGGTGTGTATCAAAAGTCTGAATAGGCCTATACTTGGCATAGTGCTCACAAAGGTGTATAGTTTAATTTGTATATTTTGTGTATTTTGTATATTTTGTATACTTTAACATTTTTCAGTTTCCGAGTAGACAAAGTTTTGCAGTACTCCTTAAAGTATTCTTATGTTTTATGTATTTGTATGTTTATAGTATGTAGTTTCGGAGCCTCATTTAAATAACCTGACGCATCCGCACCTGGATGCATTTCAGATTAGTGTAAGTAGGGCCTATATTAAATTTCATTACAAACAAAACTGTTCTGTTACATTGATTTATCACAGTTGTACTATTTTGTTTTCGTACAAATGCATTGTAATTGTGCTATTCCCATACTATCTACGAAGATCGGAGCGCACTCTGCCAATGCATAGGCGTCGTTCCGCCACTGGCCAGTTGAACCCTTCCTCCACGCTCAGTACGGAGATATTGCCGAGCAAAGAGCGCGGTTGCTCTGTAGTATGACGTCACAGAGCACGGAACATGCCGGTCACTGCCTTAGTTTCCAGAGGGAGGGTTGAGAGGCGATGGGCTTACCACTTGTCTCTCTGCCCTCTCTCGGAAAATAAGCGTAACAAAATTCACATAGGTACACAGAAAACCTCCTCTTGGAGGCCCTTTACCATAACGTAGGGGTATAGGATTCCAGACAGATTAATATTAGAGAAACTGACAAATGGTCAGAAACCGAGCGAGGTAGCCGAGATGGTAACAACTCTATTTCTCATTCCTGCCTGAGAGAGTGTTCGTCCTACTCTCAATATGAATTTGTTTTACATTATTTTTCGAAAAAAGTTTTTTTATACACGAAGGATTATTATAGGCTCGTAGGATATATTTAGCGTTGCTTTTTGATAGACTATACCCTTAGCAACCAGGGAAGGCGGTTGAGGCCAGGTAGGTTCCTTCACCCGCTTGGACCCTCACATTTACAAGGGCAGGAGATTTAGGACCAACCGTAATTTCCTCCCCATGAGTCACCTAGTCTACTTCAATCAATCAATCTTAGATTTTTTAATGTGTCATTTTATCTTAAAATGTTTGTTATATATCAATTCTACACATAATTACAAGAAAAATGACACCAAACAATGTATAATTTACTTTATTAGGAACATTTCTAACAAATACGTAAATAAAAGTTACGAGAAAACTGCTTTCAAGTCCTATGTTCCTATGAAAGTAAATTATACATTGTTTGGTGTCATTTTTCTTGTAATTATGTGTAGAATTGTTATATAACAAACATTTTAAGATAAAATGACATATTAAAAAAATCTAAGATTGATTGATTGAAGTAGACTAGGTGACTCATGGGGAGGAAATTACGGTTGGTCCTAAATCTCCTGCCCTTGTAAATGTGAGGGTCCAAGCGGGTGAAGGAACCTACCTGGCCTCAACCGCCTTCCCTGGTTGCTAAGGGTATAGTAGAAGTGAAACATTTGGGGTCTGCTAATGTACTAGTTTTACTGTCTAATGCTCTGTTCATGTGGTATTTTGTCTTATTTTATGGTTCAATTTTAATAAGGAGTTGTTGAAGATTTGGTCAAGCTAAATACATTAAAATCGGAATAGATTAGTTCAGTTGGATAGTCTAGCCGTTTTATTAAACATATTTCGATTATGGGTTTTTGTAATAAAATTAATGGCGTAAGAACAGTTTTACTTGCCTTGGCATTGTTATTGAACACAGAAGAATGGTGCAGTTGAGCTGGTAGCTGCTGAGATATTTATTAAGGGATTAGGAATAAAGAACAAGCAGTTGGCTTCTGTGTGCGTCACATTCCGCCTGGCGATAAGAAGTACTCTTGTGAAAGTTGTAATCCAGACGACTTCTCAATTAAATTTCAGAGTAATAAGTAGGGACCGGATTTTTAGGTTTTTAAAAACACTATTTTAGGTTTTCCATTAGGTGAAATAGGTTTTTTTAGGTTTTTTGTCCAAAATATCATTTTCGGGTAGAATCATTGGTTTAATGAATTTGAATGTGCTACATAGGATTGAATACATAATACTTGTGAAGTTTAACTTAACAAAATTGACTTACATTTGTGTAAACTTGCTTTAAGACAATATTATGCAATTGAAGAAGGAAAGCATAAACAATCAAAAGAAGCAGTGAAAATAAGATTACCTCACATTTCCTGATACAGTATGTCACTAAATATCTTTCAAGATTCTCAACTGTGAAGTTCTTCTTGTTATATCTTAGTTAATAGTTAATACTGTATCTAGACACTACTCTTCTCAGAATTCGAATCCGATGCTTCTAATTTAGTAAGTAAAATACTTTATGGTTGGATGAGGATAATGTGAAACTGATTATTTTCCTTTTGTCGGTTGTTACGCATGCTAAACGCACAACAGAACAAATAGAAACGAAAACTTCCCCCTTTTCTAGAAAGGTAAATAATACGGTACGTGTTTCTGGCAGGCTTGACAAAATATTACCTTGCCATCTGTAGTGAAATTCAGATCGTCGCCAATCCACTGCCGTAATAAACTCGATTTCATTTGTTTCGGCATAATTAACACGTCTTCTTAAAACTCACAGTGTGACCACTCAGTGTGAATAACAGGGAAGTACTAAAGGCAAACAAAAAACAAGCGCTTTAAACACAGTAATCTTTATCCTTGTTCATACACAGCAACAATGGTTGTTCGTACGAATATTTTGAAAGGAATACGCCGGTACTCTTTTCCTCTCTTGATACTGTCCACCCTAGACGACAATGGGTTGAATGAAACGCTGGTGGTATTAATTTCTACCCGACCAAAATTATTCTCTCCCCGCAAAGTATCGATTTCTCAACTGACAAACAAAAAAGGTGCCTAAATTAGATATTTTAGGTTTTATATCCCGTTTAGGTGTATTTAGGTTTTTATACCCCATTTAGGTATTTTTAGGTACCACAGAATTAATGTGGGTGAATCCTATGGACATGATTCGAAAAAGTGTATGAGCGCATTTTGTTTTGGAAGTAAGGAAAAAAATAGGTAAAAACCTAAGAATCCGGTCCCTAGTAATAAGTGCTAGGCGCAGTGCAGTGAACTTCCCTTTGCTTCTTCATAACGTTATTAACAGGACCCGGATTCTAATGACATGTCATCTTTTTTATTGATGCTGCATAGACATTGCCAACTTGTAGATAAATCCTAATCATGGCCTCTGGATTATAGAAATACATTTTTATTAGATCATTTTTTTGTCATTTTATGCAATTTTATATTTTTAGAGCATTTATTTCAATTTTAGGTAATTATTTTGTCATTTTCGTGTCATTTGCTTTCTTATTTAGTCATTTTCATGTATTTATATTCAGTGTATTAACTTTTTTTTCGTCGCTAGCGGTGCTGTCGTTGAAGTGTTGTTTATTTAATGCAAGAAGGAAAAATTCGGCGTTAAAGTGTTGTCATGTCTCCGTCGGAAATGAGAATCAAAGAAACGCCAAAATTTTGTATTATAGCCTATTACTATTGTTATTAGATTGACTTGGCACCAGAGCATGCCATCTGCTTGGATTTGAAAGTGCAAACTACTGTTTACCCACAATAAACAACCATATAATCCGGCAGACCAGAAAAGGAAATGCCGAATTTTGACCCGCCAGTGCCTTAGTGCCAGTATAAATTTCCGTGAGAAAAGAACCTTCACAACATTACAGTTATTTACAATTTTTGCAATTATGTACAAACTAGTCTGTAACTTTGTGTGTACATAATTTTCTATAAACAAAATATAAGTTTTAGGTAATTTTTTATAATTATTAAGTCATTTTCTTTAAGATTTAGGGTAATTTTATAGGTAATTTTTCAAACAATTTTAGGTCTCGAGAATCCGGGCCCTGGTTATTAAGATACAAGTCCCGAAAATAAGAGTAGGCCTACTTGAGAACCGTATTTGCAAAATTTTTATATAGTATGTATACGACAGGTTCTCCGTTTCTCCGTTAGGGGTCCTTAAAGGGTTTGACAGTGGATGGTGTGACTGGTGTGTGATGAATGTTTTACAGGTTTTGTTGGAAATGTCGCCCGTTTACATTAATGCACAGCTGGCACCTGCGTGCAAATGATTGTCTCACACTTTCAAATCAACCAAGTGTCTCTCGAATAATTGATGTAGTTTCAGCCACACGGGCAACCAGCTCTTCTGGAGTATCTGTTGGTGTTTCGTACACCATACGCTTCATCTCCCCCCACAAAAAGCAATCCATTGAACTGAGATCAGGAGAACGTGGTGGCCACTGTACTGGCCCACCCTTCCCAATCCAACGATTTGTCACATAAAAAAGAGCTTCATTTCATCTCCTCTACAAACCTCCAAGTTTGTATACGGATTTTTTTTACCCTATATATGTATACTGTCAGTTAACCTAACTTTTAAGGGGAGACTTACAGCTTTCGATGCTGGAAAATAGGTGAACTTTCATTTTTTTCTCAGCAATGAATTGTTCTATAGCCTTGCAATCTGGCATGCTCTATATTGACTAGTTCTACAATTACAGACTATTTTCAGAATTAATTTAACTATTACAGTTCATGGGTAATTATCATTACAAAATGGCAGCCAAATTGTGTGCACTGAAGTGCCATTTCCCTGATAACTCAAAACATTTATTGGCATATTGCAGTGAAATTTTGCATGAAAATATATTTGATATTATTGAACAATACTGTCTAGAATCATTGATGTAACTTTAATAGTTTTTTTTTTTAATATTTCTTATGTAAAAATTAAAAAAAGTAACAAGTGATGAATTATTTAAAAATATATATTTATACTGCAGATAATCCAAAGATCCTAGATTGTGTTGTTCATATGATATTTACAAATGAATAGAAAAAAAATCACCCAGAAATATTGGTATTTATGAAAATGATCAGGGAAACGGCACTTCAGTGCACAAAATTTGGCTGCCATTTTGTAATGATAATTACTCACTAACTGTAATAGTTAAATTAATTCTGAAAATAGTATGCAATTATAGAACTAGTTAATATAGAGCATGCAGATTGCAAGGCCACAGAACAATTCATTACTGAGAAGAAGAAAAATGAAACCACCATTTTTCAGCTGTATGTGCCCCTTAAAGCATTAAATTCGTAAACAAAATTACAGGAACATAATACTTTTTTTGCAGTTTAAAATTGCAACTTTATTTCTACAAACGAGCAAAAATATATCTTTGTTTGGTCCTGGAATAGAGAGAATGTGGCTGGTAGCCTCGACCAGGTCAGAGGTTACCTCTATCTCCTTCCGATTAGACAACACCAAGCGTCCTTGATGCACAGTTCTTATCAGCTTCTAATGAATCCCGTCCTCCAAAATAAGTAGTCTCGTACACACTTTCTGCATCGTCTATTTTCGGAGGGAGTGCCATTGTCATGTACTCATTGTCTATTTCAGCGGTTCCCAACCGGGGTGGGTCGCGGAAGGGTTACAGGTGGGTCGCGACTCGATCCTAAAACTATCAGAAACCATCGAATACATACATACATACATTCTGAGTTTCCCCTCAATACAGAGGCTGTCCTCCAACCAAACAATACAAACAAATTAAAACAAAGTATCCACATATAACATTTCAACACAATCAATACACTTTTCTGAGCTTGTCATCATTTGTTAATAATCTGTCTCCATTTTTCTCTGTCCTGTGTATCTTCTTCCACTGCACCAACTCTTCCCATTGATATCTGTACATTGTTGATCCATGTAGTCGCAGGACGCCCTCTTCTTCTTCTCCTTCCAATTTCCCATTCACGTATATATTTTGGTATCCTTCCTTCTTCCATCCTTCGTACGTGACCAAACCACTGTAGTCTCTTCCGTTCAATAGTATTGTTAATGTCTTCTTCCACTTCCATCCTTCTTCGTATTTCTGCATTCCTTATTTTGTCTCTTCGTGAGACTCTGTCTGAACCATCGAATAAACCATAAGAAAAGATAAGAAAAATCGAAACAAATCAAATTGTGTTTTGATTGTTTTCTTGGTTCTTGATTTTTGGGATCTGGGGCAGACAACAGAACCACTACATCCCTCGTAGATGACTCACACAGTGGTGCACACTCTCAATCGAAACAGTCCCAAAAATCTCTTTAATATAGTATTCTTACTTAAAAACAGCAATTTTGCCTGAAAAATCTAAATGGTCTTTGTGTACTTTTATAACTGCAGTTTTTATCTTCACCTAGGAACACTTGTTAGTGCGTATGAAACCACTTGTTGCATATATTGTTATTGTTAAATAAATGTTTTGCTACAAAGTGCTTATATTTTGTCAACCGTTTTCAAATCAGAACACAAACTGTTTATCGATAATCAATCTGTATCTTCAAAAAAGCATATATAAGCTTATATAATTATATTTGCAATATTTGATGTAAAATTATATATACATAAGGAAGGGATACGGTACAAATAAGGTTTCTTACTCTACCATGGACCGACGGACAGTGGAAGTATTCCTATAAGGAAAGGTGGGTCGCCAGCTGAAAAAGATTGGGAACCACTGCTCTATTTCGTGTACGATTTGTGTCCGGTTTCTATAAACTCGCGAACTACCTACGGGTAAGTTATCCAGTGGACAGAATTTACACAAGGATAACTTTTACAAACTCAAATAATTTAAATGTAACAATCACATACACTTATGGCTAGTTTCTCGATAAACGTCCTCTGGGTAAATAGGAAAATGACAGAAAAAAATGTTTTTATAAACTCGGGTTAGATCTTTCCAAGGGCAAATCCCTGAGTTAGTGTATGCTTTCGTGGATGGCTGGATAAAATTTAACCCCTCGTATGATCAATATGGCGGAAGTACACAGCTGATTGCAATTCCTGTAAAATACAGTTTTAGGGATGATTTGTAGTGTTGCCTTGGTTTCTCCGTGATAGGATAGGCTTGTCAGCATATTTATATACAGTCAATCCTCGATATTATGCCCCTCTTTACAGTGCCACCCTCGCACTGCGCCAATAAATGGAAGTGAACAAATATTCTCCCATATAAAATATATAAGAAACCTCGTTACTGTGCCATTTCATTTAGTGCCAGTGAATATAAGATAAGATTTTTACAAAATATAGCTTGCAGTGATTTTTTTTTAAGTTTCAGAATTCTTTTGAAACTGGCGTAATGTTAGGAAGATTATTTATCACCCTAAAATTCCCGACATTGAAAAACTGGTCAAGTGCAATGACTTGGAATTCAAGAGTTCGAACCGAGTATCCGCCACTTGTTTCTGTTGATATTGAGAGTTTTTTTAAATTTGTTTATTACTATATTTATTTGTATCCTATAGCCTGCGTATGACATTCAAGCAGGTGAAAATGTTAAATGTGATTAATGGCCGGTTTGTATAAACTCGCGAATTACCTATGGGTAAATTATCCAATCCACAGAATTTACACAAGAATAACACCACACAAACACAAATAATTTAAAGATAGCAATCACATACACTTGTGGCGAGTTTCTAGATAAATGTCCTCTGGGTAAATATGAAAAATGACAGAAAAAATGTTCCTACAAACTCGGGCTAGATCTTTCCAAGGGTAAATCGTCGGGTTAATTTATCCTTTCATGGATGGCTGGATAAAATTTAACCTCTTTGTAGGATTAATAATAATTTAAACAATGATAATTAAAGCCTTCTGAATTAAATTTACTGTACAACTCCAAGGCCTTGCTCATTATATCATTGTGGGTGAAATGGAACTAATTTGCCCATGGATAATTTACCCATAGGTAATTCACAAGTTTGTAGAAACCGGGCAAAAGTCAGCTCTTTTTTTTTAAATTTCTTTTGCCCGTACCATAGGTGGAGGAAGTATTGTTTTCTACCCCCAAATTCGAAGTTGAGTTTTTAACATGTATACACGTTTTGAGGTCCTCTCAATCCAAAAATACTATTTTCGGAAACATGTTTGTGTGTGTGGGAACAGCCTAGAACGGAAAATCGTGTGAAAACAATTTTTTTCATTTGGGTTAGGTACCTTCTGAGGATGTGACACGAAGATTGGCGGCAACTTTCCCTTATTTTAGGGGACTTTACGTACAGAAAATTTCGTTTTTCGCTATTTTCTCGAAAACAACTCTAACGATTTTCTTTAACTTTTGTACATGGGCTGCTTATACAAGAGCTAAAACTTAAATGAAACGTGTTTTCGACAAAATTCTCGGAAGGGTAATTATAAGCCACCCACTCTTTATAGAAACTCTGCCTTGCCTGGTGAACAATTAGGCCTAAGCTTTGCATCAGATTGAAACAACTGAATACGCGCTCTTTCACGGCCTCTTATTCTATATCAGAGTGTGAAGTGAGAAAGGCGTATTGTTGGCCATGCTTAGAGTAAAGAAAGTTACGTCAATGCATTAATCAGGATTTATTTGTGTTATGTATCCTTCGGGGATGCGATACGTTGTAGTACCGTCTTTCCTTTCATTTTTATAACCAATTTACATGAAGAGAATGTCATACATAATGTATTATACTATAAAGAGGCAAAACTTTATTCGGGCAGAGGAAGTTATGCGAGTTGCAGATCAGATTTTTATTTAATGAAGTGAAGTGAAAATGAAACAAACTTGTATCCCTTATTATTACATTTATATAACTTTCCCCTTTCTTGGCGGTAATTTTCCTCTTTTTTGCATTCCTTAGATTAAATATTTCCCCTTTAAAATCCGGTATATTTTTATGTGATTATGAAGTGAGAAAATGGCATTGTCCATACTTAATTGTGTGAGGATATCAAGTAAGATTGATGTATTTTTGTACGTAGCAATTGTTTGAGCTCTGGGTACGTTATGTAAGATAGGAAGATGGTGAGCTGGCACTTTGCCCGCGTCGCGATTCACCAATTAACATGACATTTATTAGCGGTTATACGCGATCATGTTCATGATATTTGGGTCGCTCCACTGTTTACAGCCGCATGTAAATCTGCTGGACTGGTGAGACAAAACTTAAGTTAAAGCAAGTGTGCTTTCTCCAAATAGGCTCTTACATAATAATAATAATAATAATATCAGGTAAACTAATGTGACAAAGTCCCAAAATGCTTTTTTGCACGACGTAACTAATTAGCAGGCTTTAAAACTTAGTGCCCGATCGAATATGTTAACAGCAACCGTACCGTACAGACTTTCCTCGGCGTATGCCCTAGCTACCATATGCTAGTTCACGTGATAGTACACAAACCGGAATACAGGTATAAGAAGACCACAAAATAACTTCTCATTATCTAAACTCACATTACAAGCATGCAAAACGATACTTTCTCCTGTTTGTGTATAATAGTCCCTCCCAAATGTTTCAATATATGTTTGCGTTTTAGAACACTTTACTTTCGGCATGCCGTACACGTATAAACACGCACAATGACAAGGTACACTGTTGACCAATTTAAGAGGCACCGTACCACAAGCGCATTCACTTCTCAGTACTGCTATCAGCTACTGTCTTATCAGCCTACGCAATCAACCCCCACCCCCTATACTCAGGTTGTTGGTAACCGGAATCAACTCCCTCTGTGTGTTCGGGCACTAAGTTTTAAAGCCTGCTAATTAGTGGTACCTACGAATACTGTTGCCGTGGATCGTAACTTGACATTCCCACACGCAATCTGGTTGCTATGAAAACAAAAGAAATCTCAGTGCTGTAAAAATAACAAAAAGCACACGTGCCGTAAGTAAAACCATCATAATACAAGCATTTATCGAAGACCGGAACCAGGGACCCCAGTTTGTGGCGGCTTTAACAGGACAAATATTCAGTCCCCATAACAACCTACACATGCGAATCACTTTCTGAAATATAACATCCATCTTCAATAATGTATATGCATAATATTTTCAGCTAATATCTCAATTAATATAATTAAATTGATATAAATAATCATCGTGCAAAAAATAGTGTGCAATACTCGTTCCGTAAGCGCATAACGGATCTCGGAAATTGAAAAAACTCGGCGCAAGCGCCTAGTTTTTTCAGACTCTTTCCTCGATCCGTATGCACCGCTTACGGAACTAGTATCGCAATATACTGTTGTTTAATCAGTGATAATTGCAATTATGATATGCAGAAAATAAGTTATTTTTGTTATCGATTTCCGAGTTAAGCTCTAGATCGCTTTATTAAGCAGGGCTTATGGAAGAACAAAGGTGCAGTTTGATAAGCATTTGTGAAGGAATATGTGGGTAGAGTTATTTGTCAAAGTTAACTGTAGTGCAACTTCCAAAGCCGGATATGAACACTGTAAAAGAATATGTTGCCATGAGAACTAATTTGGATTTGATAAATTCTTTCTAATATATCACCATAAAATAGGCACTAAATTTGACATTACTCCGGTACCGGTCAACCGATTTGGTCTGATGTTTCTTGCTATGCCCGATGTGCGATGCTAAAGTTTCTGTCTTAATACAGTACAGTAAATTAATACAGCACCGTATTATGCAATTTTTATTTGAAAAATAAATTTCGATTTAGTGCCACCCTCGCTTAAGCTGCGTCTCCATTGATACATTTAACACCAACATGTTGCAGTTAAAATAATTATGTTAAATGTTTATAATCAACTTGTTGATGTAAACAAGTCAAGTGGTTTGCCAATTAACAACTGTCTCCACGACAATGTTATAGGTTAACATGTGTTGGCGCGGTTACGGACAGAAATAAATAACATTAAAAAAGAAAACGCCTCTGAAGAGAGCAGCCAACATTACAAAATGAGAGTAGTTTTATATACTCGTTATTATCTTCTTGTTAACTGTCTATGACTTTCTTAAATACTAATTTTGTACAGATGTTTTGATCTTTTCAAAATAACTATCACATTTTTCAATAATGGAGTATGCCATAAAAAATAATTTTTAAAAGTAGATGCAATACTATTGAGAACACTGATATACCAAAGACTCACATAATACAAAATGGATGCCGGGAATATTGAGGAAGCTGTCGACTGCTTTTTGTTCACCCGGAAAAACCCGAACCAAAGCCGATTAAACTGGCGATCGCTTTTCGTTTCCCGGAAATTCCCGAAACAAAGCTGATATTGACCGAATAGTCAATTGACTTGACATGTTGTCCATTTTCTCCGGAAAACAAATTAACATCTGAAAATGTTGAGTGCAACACGCTGGGTTTGCATGTCAAGTCAATTGGAACGCGAAATTTCAATATAATGTCAATATCAACTTGTTAATATTGACATGTTGGTGTTAAATGTATATCAATGGAGACGCAGCTTTAATGCCACTAAATGTTAAAGAACGGATGGTGGCACTATATCGAGGGTTGGCTGTATTAGAATTACGTGGAATAAGAAAGGTGTATTACCCATGCTTTAGGGTGGAGATATGAGATTTTTGAAGTGTGTTATTTGTCACACTTGTACATGTGTTGCATATGTTTAGCAAGATACGAGAGTCTGCATTGTGAGGGCCACATCCCACATGCTTGCTGTTATTGGATAATTGGCTGTTATGGCGCTTCTCTATTAGCTGCTATCACAGTGTACAACATTGTACCGACTCTCTGCCTGCCTGCATAGCTTGTGTCACTTGTACAGTTATTGACAGGCAAACAATTCATTTGTATTTATCCGGATCCGATCCGGAAAATTGAAAAAAATCATGAAAAAACCATTTATAAAGAAAACTAAAGTGTAACTTATAGTACTGTACTTACATAAAATGTCACATGTACAGTCAACCCTGGATATAATGCCCCTCTTTACAGTGCCACCCTCGCACTGTGCCAATAAACGCAAGTCAACGGATCTTCTCCCATATAAAATACATAAGAAACCTCGTTACTGTGCCAATTCATTTAGTGCCAGTGAATATAAGACAAAATTTTTAGAAAATATAGCTTGCAGTGATTTTTCTTTCAGTTGCAGAATTATTTTATAACTGGCATGAATGTTAAGAAGACTATTTAAGAAGCATACTGTACTTTATTTCCAAAAAGTGAGTGTTCCCCTGCCACTAACTGTAAATGTAATGCGGTGGAATGAGGAAGCTATGTTAAGAAGTCGGACAGACAGCCAGGGTGGACCAGGTAGAATGAGCCCTTCATACAATGAGACATTCCAAACTTTCACATTTGGGTTAGATACAGTCAACCCTTAATACAATGCCCCTCTTTACAGTGCCACCCTCGCACTGCGCCAATAAATGCAAGTGAACGGATCTTCTCCCATAGAAAATACATAAGAAACCTCGTTACTGTGCCAATTCATTTAGTGCCAGTGAATATAAGACAATTTTATTTTACAAAATATGGCTTGCAGTGATTTTTTTTTTTAAATTGCATAATTCTTCTAAAACTGGCGTGAATGTTAGAAAGATTATTTAAGAAACTGTAATTTCAAGAAGTGAGTGTAAATGTAGTGCGGTGGAATGAAGAAGCTATGTTAAGAAGTCGGACAGACAGCCTGCGTGAGGGTTGAGGAGGTAGAAAGAGTCCTTCATACAATGAGACATTCCAAACTTTCACTTCTTCTAGTCCCTGGGTTTTCGGGGCCCTTTTTTATAATTCAACTGTCTTCTCTACGGAAATATATGGTAATCAACAGAGGTGTTCATGTTGGAGCAACGATAAAAGCTACGGCAATGAGTAATCCATTCTCTTAGCTTTTCTCATATCTAAATGTAGTCATATCGATTGTAGTCGTGGTATCGATGGTAGTCGTGCACTAAACCATGGAGTATTCAATAATAATATTGCACAATAAACCTATTGTCTGGGACTCACATTCAGGAGATCCCTGGTTAAAACCCCATTACCGGCCAATTTAACTTGGAGTTTTTCCATGGTTTCCTCAGTCGTAAAGGCAATGCTGAATTGGATATTTACTTACTGTGACTCATCGCCACTATTTCATCCTATACACTATCATCCGATATTCATCAAAATTTAAAAAAAAATTAAATTGTCTGTTGTCACTCCACAGATATTTTGATTACCAGAATACTGAATTACTTACTCAATGGCAATAGACAACTCCTAAGCAAGCTAATGGAATGTTATCTATTTTATGGAACCCGAAGGTTCATTGCCGCGCTTACCTGAGCCCGCCATTCAACCCTATTCTGTGCTAATTCCAACCATCCCTCACAAATCCTACTTCCCTTAAATATATCCTAATATTGTCCTCCCATCTACGTCTAGGTCTTCCAAGTGTTCTTTTCCCTTCGGGTCGCCCCATCAATATTTTTTAGATGTCTTTCCCCCCATGTCCAGCCCATTTCATCTTCCGTGATTTAATTACCCTTACTATATCCGGTGAAGAATACAGATCATGAAGCTCGTCGTTATCCAGTTTTCTCCAATCCCCATTTTCACCTCTCTTAGGCCCAAATCTTTTCCTAAGCACTCATGAAAATAAATTCAAATTTCCTCAGATTAATTACATAACCTAAGTATTGTTCTTACGTAATTCATTTAATTCTATATTATTTGTTATGTTGAGAATAAACAGGCTCATTGTTCAATTACAATATGCTCTTATGCCAATACACTAGCTTTACTTACTTACTTACTTACTTACTTACTTACTCAATGGCAATAGATAATTCCTCAGAAATTTCCTAAAGAAATATATGATCTATTTTATGGAACCTGAAGGTTCATTGCCGCACTTACCTGAGCCCGCCATTCCACCCTGTTCTGTGCTATCTCCATCCAATGATCCCTCACAAATCCTACTTCCCTTAAATATATCCTAATATTGCCCTCCCAGCTATGTCTAGGTCTTCCAAATGGTCTTTCCCCTTCAGGTCTCCCAGTCAGTTCTTTTTAGATATGTCTTTCCTCCCCCATGCGCGCATCATGTCCAGCCCATTTCATCCTCTGTGATTTAATTACCAATACTATATCCGGTGAAGAGTACACATGAAGCTCGTCGTTATGTTATTAACAATAATAATAATTAATCATACTAATACAAATAATTCCTATTGAAGGAGTGTTTACTTTCATGCGACTACCCAGCCACAACCGGGACTTTAAGCTCCAAGCTTAAATTATTTGCTTCTGGACTAAATTTTACTGGCCCTTTCACATCCAAATAATACCTTCATTTCCTTTCAAGTGTTGTTCAGGCGAGGGCCTGACCACCAGTTTCTCTGTTGTCTTTTGGAAAATAACTGTAACTAAATTTGCCATAGTAGTAACTCATCCTTAACATTCATTACTCTTAGGCCTAATATATTCGGTGACGAGTACAGGTCCTGAAGCTCGTGGAAGTTGACGTAGTTTTCTCCAGTCCCCATTTTCATCAGGAACCAAAATATCTGATGAGTGGATAGTCTGAAAGAGCCCTAAAGTTCTTTTATCGAGCACGTGGATGCGTGCTGGATGTCACGGCATAGGATCGGACGTGATACACGTCACGCCGCGCCGGTGGGAACGCAGAATTCGACGAATTATGAGATTGCGTTCTCTGTGAAGGACTGACCGACACCTAGAAGGCTGGTCCGTAGAAGTTGTCAGTTTACTTTCTCCGTCTGCTTTGTAAAATATTGCTTCTATTCACATTGTTATATTGAATTTTTGAAGTGAAACATATTTAGCCGCGCTAGGAGTAAATCGAGAGCTAACCTAAACTTGCGTTACGAACAAAATCGTCACTGCAAGTGACGGACTGCACAGAAAACAATCAACTCAATGATTAGGCTTATCCAAAATTAAAAAATCCAAAATTCCATAACTTAACAAATTCAAAGGTCATCAATTTTAAAAAATAAAAAATTAAAAAATACAAAATTAAAAAAACCTAAATAAAAAAATTAAAAAGTCGAAAATCCAAAACTTAAAATATCTAAAAATCCAAAATTAAAATATCAAAAATCCAAAATTGAAATCCAAAAAATAAAAAGTTCAAAGATCCAAACTTTTAAAAATCCATAATTCCAAAATTAAAAAATTCAAAGATCCAAAATTAAAAAAATTCAAAGAACCAAAATTAAAAAATCCAAAAATCCAAAATTAAGAAAGTTCAAAATTCCATAATTTAAACAGTCCAACAATCCAAAATTGAAAAAATAATTTTTTTTTAAGAAATCCAAGTTTCACTTCTGTCGCGTGGCATTCCACGTACCCGATTTTTTTGATATTTTTAAGGGACACTACTCAGTTCTCATTACTTTCGACCAAAAACTGAAATTTTTTATATTCTGTCAGCAGAAAAAATACATTTCTTCATCAAGTTCCGTTTTTAACCTACGCCATTTTTAGAGGTATCGGATCAAGCTTTTAAATATGATCGTGTATTGAAATGGCCATGAGTGGCAAAGGTCCCTTTTTCTTATGGCCTTATTTTGGTCAAAAAGCGAAATTTTCACTTTTTTTGCTGAATCAACATTATTTCTTATATTAAAAGTTTTTGGAAGAACTATTTAATTAGGTAGGCATACAAGACATAAACTATGATCCTAATCATTGTTTCAAATGTTTTCTGTGCAGTCCGGCACGAGTTTCTATATTATGAGAAATAGTGTCTCGTTTTTACTTTCTCGCATATACGTAGTATAGAGAAAGTATTGTGATGGTGACAAAAAATCGAAGTCGAGATAACACCGGGAGAGCATGTTTCATGAAGCCTAGAAACCGAAAAAAGTATTTTTGGAATGACGTCTGTCCGTCTGTCTGTCCGTCTGTCCGTCTGTCCGTCTGTCCGTCTGTCCGTCTGTCCGTCTGTGGACAAGCACAGCGGGTAAACGGTTCATTGTATTTACTTCATTTTTTGAATTAAGCACTTTTTCGAAATTTTGTCGAACCGCCCAGAAATTTAGTTTTATAACTGAAATATTAAGGGGACTTTTCATGAAAACTTTTTAAAAAAATTTGATTTGTGAAAAAATGGCTCTAACGATTTTAATAAAAATTTAAAATTGGAAACTCTTATCTATGACTAATAAAATGGCTATATCCGTATTTCTGCAAAAATGACTTAAGGGGTACTTTGCTCGTATCCATTTTCAATTTTTCTAGATTATATCCATTACAGTAGGCGATACATGAAAAGCTACCACAGTAAAGTTGTAGAAAAATTTAAAATGAACATTTTTTGTTTAAAACATTTCTTTATACATTTAATAGATTTCATGATAAAAACGAAATAAGTACAGCATAAATGCGAATTTCAGAACATTCATATCAATTAAAATATGAATGGCATTTTGTTGCCACTAGTAACAAGAAAACTATAGGCCTAATGTACTTATTGTTGTGAAATGCAATCAGTTTAGCTCAGTCGCAATGAACACACTAAATCCAATTATAGCGAGGTGGTAGGCCTATGGGCTAACAGGGAAGAGGTCCTGAGTTCAAATCAAACCTCGTGGCCGCCCAAATTGACTTGGGTTTTTCATGGTTTCCTCGTTCGCAAAAGCAAACGCCGGGTTTGTAGGACTTGCTTATTTTCCATAACTCATCGCCGCTACGTCACTAGATATTATAATCGTTTAAACTGAATACCGCATAAGAAGACATCACTAAACAATAGAAACATGCCGCGAATGAGTTGTTAATATAGACCAGCGTTTCTCAACCTATGGTCCGCAGACATAATTAATTTTAAAATATCATAAAGGAAGTGGGAAGTAAAGAAGTAGAAATTTTTCACATAAAATGGACACTAGATGTCAAAGTTTTTAAAATCATCGAAAATACAGGTCATATTGCAAGTTTCCTTACTTTTGCAGTTACGGACCACAGTTTCAAACCCCTGATGCACTGACGTCTATGGTTCCCTCTTTCATTCAAAACCTTAAAAAATAACACTTTGTCGGAATTTTGTTAGAGGAGATGGTGGTAATATGGGACAGCCTTTTTTTATCTTCTGTAATTTGAAAATTATGTAGTTTATGTTGTGAGTTAAGGTAAACCTATACTCAGACATAATTTCTCCCTACTTCTGCAAAGTTTTAGGCACATAAGGTAAAGGATTAATGAGTTATATGTGTTATACTTCTAGTATTGCAAAAGTGGGGTTTTATAACTTGAGGTGGTAATATGGGACAAAGAAAGAAACATTGTGTTTTACCTAAATGTGCTCATATATTTTCAAAAATATGCATTATATTTTACATAAAACCTAAAAGAAACATTGCTACCATCTTGATGTGGGAAAAAATCAACACATGAAGTTAGGACTAGCCACAAAACTCACAAACAAATGCGTCTTTTTCATTAGCAGTGCACTTAATGTGAGCCCATCTTCGACAAACCATGCATTGAATCCACATTTCTCCAGGCTTGGAGTTACTGAAACTCTCACAACACAACAAGCAGTCAACATCTTCACCATCTGGTGTCTGGCCTAGAGCTGGGATAGATAAGTCCGATTCTCCCGATGAAATGGACACGTCGGACTCTTCTTCGGAATCCACATCCTTGAAATTCAGTTTCCTTTTTCCCTTTCCCTTTACGCTTCTCTTAGCTTCTTTCTTTTTTAAAATGGTTGCTTTGCTCTTAGAAACTGTGGCGTTGCTGGTTGAAGGGCAGGTAATTCCAGAATTGGAAGGACTTTCTGTCTTGGTCTTCTTTTGCCTGGATTCTTCAAGTGCTGCCTTGTATGGCGAACTCGTAATTACTGAGGCTGTAGACTTCTTTCGTCCCCTGTTACTTGAAATCTTCTGAAGCACAGGAATAGGTGAAATATCCTGTGGCTTCACATATTTTCCACCACCAGTTGACTCAATCCTCTGAGGGTGAATGGCAGACTGGTCATCGTCATCATTGGCTTCTTGGGCTTCTTGCGTTAAGTCAATGAAATCCGCATCGCTGAACACATTCTTGTTAAGTGGGTAGATTCCGGTAATACGGAATCCATTGACTGCTATGGCTCCTGTCTGTGTTTTCAGATAAGCCTTGCCAAATAATTCAGCAATGTCATAAGCTGAAACAGGGCTCTGATTATGGCGCAGTCTCATTCTGACTTCTTCACTGTAATAGCTCTTCAATGGTCCCATAAATGTCTTGTCGAGGGGCTGTAATTTATGGCTTGAATGAGGCGGTAAACACACTATTGTCACATTGTTTTCCCTAGCCATTAGAATCACTTCCAAGTTGCGTGTGTGTGAAAAATGCCCATCAAGTACGAGCAATACAGGTGATTCGTTTGAAGGCATAGTTTTGGCCACAAAATGTTCAAACCACCTTGTAAACAAATCAGTTTGCACCCATCCCGAAGGATGGCAAGCTCCAATAGCTCCGGGAGGAGCACCCCTCATCAATTGATCACTCCAATTGGTACGAGGAAAGATCATCATTGGTGGTATGAAAGTGCCTCCTGCACTCATAGCAACAATTACAGTAACGAGGGACCCCCTTTCAGCAGCAGTTAAAGCTCCGATCTGGCGTTTACCTTTCGATCCAATGATTTTTGGGATCTTGCTTTGTACAATGCTAAGTCCACTCTCATCTACATTGAACACTCTGTCCGCTGGATAAACATGCTTCGCGTATTCTTCTTCAAGAATGTTGAAAAATTTTTCAACACTTTCCTTGTTGAAGCCAAGAGCACGTGCATAAGATGTTCCAGTGGGTTTTCTAATAGACAGTCGGTTCTTATATCGATTCATGAAGTGATCAAACCAGGCACGGCCAGCCATACCATCTGTGAAGGGGTGTGGAATATTGTTTCGTTCAGCCAACTGAAACGCAATTTTCCTGACGTCATTTCTGGTCAAGCCATAAAATGTCTTTTCCATTTCCAGCAAATACACAACGAGCTCTTCTTCCAATTCTCGGGGCAAAATTGGCTTCCTCCCTAACGATGTAGAAGCCACTGCCTCGCCTGGAGATTCAGGTTTGGACAAAAGACGATGAAGTGTCGATTTAGGCACTTTGAAGTGCAGTGCCGCCTCTCGAACACCAAGTTTTTTCTCTTTAACTGATTGAATAGCTGCAATCATGGACTCTTCTTCCCAATTCTTCCGCTTCCCTCTTGGCGAAGGCCCTAGTTTCGCCCTAGGCATTTTTCAAATGTGTTGAACAATAGCCTGCACACAAAAAACATGGTTGTAATGCAAACGTTTTCTTCACAAATTTTTTTTAAACATTTATCTAGCCTTACATTGCACATAAAATGTAGGGTTGTAATATGGGACACCCGTGTCCCATAATACCACCACCCAAGCGATAAGATAAAACCTGCCATAAATCAAGTTAATATTAATATTTGACATGCACTAAGGTGCGTGTTATAAGTAGATACATCCTACTTATGATATGTATTAAAAGAAACAGCCTAGCTTACCTTGTTGTTGTATAGAAGATGAAGCAAACAGCTCTTACAAAAGTTTTCCGCACTGCAAAAATGGATATCAACCTCTCTCACACACTTCCTTCACTCAACTGAATACCTGCACTGTGTGGCAGGCAAAGACTACATAAATGAATAGTATACCACTGCAGCTGACAGATAGCGCCACAGATTTCAGAAAAATTTCGCGTCCCATTTTACAACCCCGTCCCATATTACCACCATCTCCTCTATTAGAGGCGCCATGCAGTTTTCAACAACCTATCTTTGTGAGAAGGGGGTACACCGTAGCGTAGTGGTTGAGGCGCTGCGCTACCAACCGAAAGGTCGCGGGTTCGATTCCCGATGAGGTCGTTGGAGTTTTTCAATTGGCCTAATCCTTCTGGTGGCACTATGGCCCTGGGGTCGACTCAGCCTCTAACAGAAATGAGTACAGGAGCAATCCTGGGGGTAAAGGCGGCCGGTGCGTAAGGCTGACAACCTTATCACCTTCACGTGCCGAATGTCCAAAATCTGGGAGCCTCAACCTCCTGGAACCCTCTGGGCCTCCATGGCCTGTATAGGGATCACTTTACTTTTTATCTTTGTGAGAAGTGATTTTCAACATAATACAGAAACCGACTTAATGTATCTGCTGATCTTCGACTAAATTTGACTAATATTGAGCCAAATATCCAGGAAGTCTGCAAGAGGCGACAAGCTCAACCGTCTCATTAAAAGTGAGTAATAACATAATTCCTAATTATATTATCAAATTGGTAATACATATTAAAGTCTGTTCAAAATATAATTTTACTGTCAATAGTTTCGTTCCAATTCAATAACTGTGTTTCCGTCGGATTAAAAAAAAGTATTTCGTTATAACGACCTATAATTTAATACCCCAAACATTAAGGATATAGGCCTACATATAGCCTACTTTTAACAATGGGATGTAAAATTAGGGGTCCGTAAAGTTTTTTAGACATTTTAGAGGTCCTCAGGTTCAAAAAGGTTAAGAAACGCTGATATAGACTAATGGTTCACGCAAACATACTAAACACGTGATATGACCTGCATGCAGTTAAAGCGTGCAATATAACCTAAGTAGTAGTAGTACTGGCGAAATTCAAATATAAGTCGCCCCTTAAGCTCCCCCATTCGATATTCACATTTGCACGGACTGTGTGATGTATTTTGTTTCTGAGCGAAGCAGAGTGACCAACTGCCCTTGTATATTGTCGCAAGTGTCTTGTATCCACCTCTACATACTGTATAGCTAAATAATGCATAACACTAACCACATAGTTAAGTGCGCGAAGCGGAGGCGGCAGCCGTAGCGAAGCGCCCTTGCATTTTCGAATAATGTACGATACACTGTTTGTAGGTTTCGAAAATGTGGCATATTATATCTCCCGCAAGGTTTGTCAGCCTGCCACCTCTCGTCTAGCGGTAAGACGTCACACATCCAACGTCCAATCACGAGTTTCTTCATAATACTAGGACAGAAGAATTCGCTAGAACGTGGTATAAAAGAAACTGCATCGGTGAGGATAGGTTGGGTGGGACCGACTCATCCCAAGGTGCGACTTATATTTGAATTTTCCCGTAGTAGTAGTAGTACTAATAATATGCAGTTTTACTGCCATTGATTATTATTATTATTATTATTATTATTATTATTATTATTATTATTATTTCACGGTAAAAGCATTGAACATAAAGATCGACCCGGATGCTTTCCGTTCTAGGTACTTATTAGTTTTATGAAAATGTAATAAGTAAAATTTAATTGTCTCTTTAATTTAATTTTTTCTGTGCTAGCCTTTAACACGTATATGTGAGAAAGTTTGTGCAACGTACTTTTGCACCATTTATTTACAGTGCCACCCTCGCACTGTGCCAATAAATGAAAGTGAACTGATCTTCTCCCATATAAAATACATAATACACCTCGTTATTGTGCCAATTCATTTAGTGCCAGTGAATATAAGACAAGATTTTTATAAAATATGGCTTGCAGTGATTTTTTCAGTTGCAGAATTCTTTTATAACTGGCGTGAATGTTAAGAAAATTATTGACGAAACATACTGTACTGAATTTCCAAGAAGTGTGTGTTCCCCTTCTACTAATATTGTAAATGTAGTGCGGTGGAGTGAGGAAGCTATGCTAAGAAGTCGGACAGACAGCCTGCGTGAGGGTTAAGGAGGTAGAAAGAGCCCTTCATACAATGATACATTTCAAGCTTTCACTTCTTTTAGTCCAGCGTCCATTCATCTGCTAAAACACTGCACTACAGTTACTCAGTTATAGTTAATCACTTACATGGACCCACATGATCTTCAACTCCTTTGTGTACAGTAGCTCTGGACATATAATGTAATAAATTGAGTTACTGTACAGTATTTTATTTTGTGCTAAATTTCTCTGTTTGCCTTTTATTTAATTTTTCTTTCATAATACAGTACAGTAAGTTAACACTGCACTATATTATGCCATTTCGTTTTAGTGCCACCCTCGCTTTGTACCAATAATATGTTAGAGAACAGATGGTGGCACTATATCAAGGGTTGACTGTAATTTTCTTTAAACCTGACGTAGCTCTGATAGATGCTCAGTAGCCTGGACGAGTCTGTTAATCGAAATATTGTAATTTGAAGGTGTGAATTCCATTAAGACTGATGTACAAATGGCCATCACCCTTCAAACTACAATATTACGATAAAAGAATCGTCCAGCCTCTTGAGCATCTATCTGAGCAGTGCCGGGTTTAAAATTTCACTGTAGAAAGGAAGTTATTACAATTTTATACTCCACCTGGAAATCCCAATAAAAGTTTCTTAAAATCAAGAAAGTATTAAAATATTTCTGCAGAACAGTGCAAAAAAATAAGATCCAATGAAAGAAGCAATATAAGAAATAATATATGAAATATGGAGTACCCCGGGAGGTATACTGTACTGTGCATGGGTTTACAAGTAACTTTTCATTGCAAGGCAGAGAAAAACTAAACTAATAAAATAGTATGCAAGTAATTAGGTTCCACATTTTATGATTGCCAAACTGACGAAGACCAAGAAAGTCAATCCATTTATTTATTTATTTATCTATTTGACAAGTCATGAAGTATCAAAACTGGGTGTTCTCTAGATAGGATTATCTGTTTAATTAATTGTTCATTTTCTTTTACTAGGTATTAGTATCTCGAAAAAAAAAAAAAATTACGTACTAATTTTGGGTTGAATAAAGGTGGTACATTGAATGTTGCATTATTTAGCAGTGAGTAAATTTACTTATAATTTACTCTATTTAAAATGGTAACTTTACGCATTCATTACAGTGTGATATAATATATAGGCTATAGAGGTGGGGAGTCAATTATAGGTGACTTTTCGGTGAGATAACATTTGTATACCATATTATGTACAGTGAGGAAAACAAGGAAAAGTTTAGAAAAGAATGTATCAAATACTTACAAAATTCGAAAATTGTAAATAATTGATGAGTAAAATTAGAAAAGGAAATAAATTTATTAGGTTTAACATGTATTTGGCAAGGATTGGGTTCTATGGATATAAAGATATTATGTAAATTAATAAAGAATAGATGTAACGACGTGTCCAACCAGGAAATACTAAGCGAGTTACGTAGATTTAATTCATTGGTTTTTTTTATAGAAAAGTAAAAGCAAATAGAGGGGTAGAAGCATATGTATTCATTAATAATAGAGTAGAGAGAATGGGGATGTATGGGCAGCTGGTCGTTGAGGAATTTAAGAAAAAATATTGAGAAAGGAATGTGTCTACTCTGTAATTCAAAAGAAATGCGAAACACGCTCTACTTGAATGTGCAGCAACAAAGAAATGGAGGGAAATGTTTATTGACTAGAAATTATTAAAATTAAATACTAACGCAGCGATTTTAAAAAGTTGCAACACAATAAACGTAATCAATTTTTAAAACTTAGGCAAAATGTTATTTTTGATAAGAAAACAATAGTTAGAAAAATAGAGGAGATAAGTTAATAGATTATAATATCTATGCAAGTTACAGTTAAATCATTTATGATTGTCACACTACATGCTTTTATAAGTTTCGTTGTTGACCATTATATTTAGAGTTGTATTTTCTCACATAAGTTGATTTTGTAATATAATAGACACCTCGGATAAGCAGCAATATAACCGAATGTCATTCAATTAGTTATGAATGAAAATAAACCTTACAGGGTGTTTATAAAGTCACTTACCATTTTGTTTTAACACTACCAATTTTGACTTTTTTGCTGATAATCTAAAGCAATGTACACCTCGGATAAGGAGGAATGTAACCGAATGTCTTGTAATAAGTTGTGAATGATAATAAACCATACTACACTACATATAGGCTACATGTATTAAATAACGTAGTCATAATTTTGAAGCTACCTCTATATTTAATGTAGTAGGTATCTGACTATTGTATCTTCTTCAAGTCTTATTAAGCCCGCTGTGTTAGAAAAGATAAGCAAATCTGGAGGATAAGAATTATTTAAAGAAAGGGAGAAAAAGAATAAGAAGGATTAAAATAATGTGGAGTCTCAGTCCATGAATCATATAAGTAGATAAGGAAAATACACCATACAAAAGGGTTAAAAGAAACAGAAATAGTTTAACGACGAAAAAAGGAGTGTTGAAGAAGTAAACTAGAAATAAAAAGATATAAAAGAAATAAGAAATATAAAGTAGAAAATAAGAAATATAAAGTAGAAAATAAGAAAAAATAAAAACAAAACTAGAGGAAGAGAATTTGTATTTGAGGAAGATAAAATTGGAACATATGGGCTGAAGAAATTATGTCCATAATAAAACTACATGTGGTACTTCCTGCGATAATGTGCAATAAAAAATCCACTTTATTCTATGTACGTGACGAATATGAATATGAATATAATTTAATTTAATTTCAGGTTATATGAAGACAAGTGAATAAAGACAAGACAAGTGATAATACGGTTGGTAACCCACGCATTCAACATGTAATACGCACCTAGGAAGGCAAAAGAAAAAAGAAAACGCAGGAATTACTATGATCAACTGCTTACGATCGGGAAAAACCAATAGGCTTAATCCTTCGAAATGAAAACTAGAAGAAGAAGATGATGATAATGATGTTTACGATTATAATGATGTTTACGATTATGATTATGATTATTATCAAAAGCCAGATTTTTAGGTTCTAATACCTTAAAAGCAACAAATAATATGTTTGCAAACATCTTTCGTCTCAACCAAAGACCAAAGGCATAACTCAACTCAACCAAAGGATGGTTCATTATGCTTCACCAGCCCAACGACTACGTGTGATTTAGCTACATCAGAGTAGAAACTAACCTATAAGATCCTGATACTTGCACTTTACCATGATGACGTAAGTTGTACAACGTAAGTGACTAAATTGTTGGCAGATATCTGCCAAACTTTACAAGCCGTCGCCGCATCGGTTTGCATTAAATTCTTCGGTGAGGTTTTCAATGGAATTTAGAGAACTGACACTATTGTCCATAATTTAAAATCTCTTTGAACGGAGGCGAGAAGAGCTGTATTGGTCATTATTACGAAAATATACGAGGGAGAATCAAATGAAACTGCAATTAATTTTTTCCCACTATTTTACTGGAGGAAGAATGTTTGCTTGCACATTATTTTTCTCCATAGTCCCCTCCCAGTTCAATGCACTTACGCCATCGGATTGGAAGTGTTTCGATACCGCGCGAGAAGAATTATTTTGGTTTATGTTGTAGCCACTCGTGCACCGCCGATTGGACGTCTTCATAAGACTTGAATTTCTGCCCTCCAAAATGCTCATAATGGACCAAAGATGCGGAAATCTGTTGGTACCAAATCTGGCGAGTATATTGGATGTGAGAGGCACTTGATGCGTACGTCGTCGATGGTTATTTATGGTTGCACGAGCAACATGAGGACGGGTGTTGTCAAATAGAAGCAAAACACCTGTACTCAGCAATCTCCTTCGTTTTGCACCATCAGATTTCCACATCTTTGGTCCATTAAAGGAGCATCCTGGAGGGCAGAAGTTCAAGTCTGATGAAGACATCCAATCGGCGGTCCACGTTAGGCTGCAGCGACAACCAAAATAATTTGTCTCACGCGGTATCGAAGCACTTCCTATCCGATGGCGTAAGTGTATTGAACTGGGAGGGGACTGTGTAGAAAAATAATGTACAAGCAAACATTCTTCCTCCAGTAAAATAATGGGAAAAAGCTAATTGAAGTTTTCATTTGATACAAGCAAAGTCTGTTATGACCGAATTAGGTGAAGGATTTTAACTGAGATATTTTGTTGGGTACTCACCTTCGTGAGCGTGGATGAGGGTGTCGAGGAGGTAGATGGCATCACAGGTGTAGTCCAGGGTCCACCATAGAGCAGGTGCAGCGTTGTTCAGCTCCCAAAACACGGAGCGACCAATCACAAACACAAAGTTGTAGAGCACCGCCATTGATACTAATAAGAGCCACTGGAAAAATACAATATTCTACGATAATGCCATAATCATCATAACTATCATATCATATACTTATGTAAAAATGTAATGGATATAGTGTGTTCACATTTGTCGTAAAAACTACCAAACTGATAGAGCTGAATCCCTGCATGAACATAGTTTTCATACCTGGAAAGATTATATGACTCTAATCGTCGCTTCACCTTCGACAGCTTACCTATTACCATAATCATTAAAATTCAGTAACAGTTATAGTGAACACAACACTAACAATATAATAGATGCACAACAATATTTCATGGCCTACTGGTAAACCCAAGTTCCTAATCATTTAAGGGGAAACGGAATGGGCTATCTTTAAAATGTTAAATTAAATGTACCTTTTCTAAAAACTACTAAACCTAGGCACTTGATGTTCTGCAGTTTTATATACATACCATGTATCAGTAGGTAAAAAAGGACTTTTCAAAAATATAGTTATTTACAGAAATATGATTTTTTCTTTATATTTTTATCAAAATTTTTAAGCACCTCATGAGCTGTAAGTATTTCATAAATTAACCAATTCAAAATATGTTTTTTAAGTGTATGTAAGACATCTGAATAAAGAAATCCTGAAAATTTTAAGATTGTAGGTTAAGTAGACACTGAGAAAATGTACCTTTTATATAGAAAATGTAAACTTAAGGGAAATAAGCTTCGAAGTTAAAACATCCCTGCGCCATAGTATGAATCTTCCCAAAAAACCACGGAGGGAATTATAGTAAAATTATGTATAATACACCATTTTCAAGAGGCAAGTCCAGAGGATAAAATGCAACAAAAGAAAATCTTCAGTTTTATCCAAAAACCAATTGAGCTTCCAAGTTCTGGATCTTCTTAGAAAAAAAAATTGCATGGGTAGAATTATAGTGCAATTATGTGTGATACGTCGTTTTAAAGAGGAAAGTCCAGGGGATAAAATACAACAATAAAAAGAAAATTACAAATTTCATCAAAAAATAATTCCATTTCACCTTAACGTATTTTGTTTTGGAGCATGCAAATAAGTAGTTAGACCTATTTGGTTACTGTACTCTACACGAATTTGCATCAAAATAATTATCATGACAAGAAACCTTCATTAAAAGCAACGTGGTTTTTGTCGCGCAGTTACCAACTTTTATGTTATTATTAATATTGACTAACGGTTAATATTATTAATAAGGAATTAATTAATTAATTATATTATTAACTTAATTAATTATATATTATTAATTAACTGTTAATACAATAAAATTAAGGTTATCAGTCCTTCGTATGTCGGAAAAGACATGGTTTTAGCCTTACCCAAGAAACTTCATAAGGAAGTAACCGTACTTAGCTTTTCAATGCGCCCGACTTCCTTCCGAAGTTTGTGAATGCCTATCTGCTAACAGCTTCATGGAAATCTAATACTCGCTGGAGCGTTGGACAATCTTTTTAAGCATTTAATTCTAATCTCTGTTACCAGGATTGATCGTACTCATTTTCTCGAATAGAGAACGTTGTTCTGGCTGTTGATCAAATATTTGAAACATGCATACACATAAGTCAAATATTGAAATAATAGAGCAAAAATAAACAAGTAAAGTGGTTCGCATGGAATTAGATATAGACATACGTAATTCTCAAAATCCGGAATAACATCAAGTGCACTGAAAACGTAGTACGGTTAATTCCTCAGTGTGTTTCGGGGACAAGAGTAAAAACCGTCTAAAATTCTTTTCAACCCAGACGAAGGACGGGCAACCAACTAGTACTAGGCCAACTAGTACTAGTATATAACCTTACACAATATAATATAAATTACATCCCTTTGAGGAACATGATCTACCATCCGACTATTGCATCATCTACTCCCACATTCGAAGTTATTGGTAGATGCCAGAGTTATAACCTAATATTGTTAGCTATTTCATACACTGTAAATAGTCGTATATTACTTTAGCATTTAGAAATGCATTATCTTGCAAATAACCTCATATTATGCATATTTTTTGCATTGTAAATAATATTATGCTTTAGTCATTAGGAATGTCTTATACATACATACATTCTGAGTTTTCCCTCAATACAGAGGCTGTCCTCCAACCAAAACATACAAACAATACAATATATTTTTATAAATAACTGTAAGCCTACAGTGTTAGCTATTTCTTGTACTATTCATATATTACTTAAGAATTTAAGAATGTGTTATAATATTTGTAAGTAACTATTAACATAATATATCGTTAGCCATCTCATGCACTTTAATTAATATCCATATGTTATGCTTTAATGTTATGTTTGTAAATAACTATAACCTTAATATACCTCATGGTAAAATGAGGTTAAACTTTTGGATAATAAATGATAAATAATAATAATAATAGCACCCCTACTCTCTATACCGGGTGATTCACGAATCATTTTACCAAGAATTCTATGTAATTTAGGGAAGTTAGCATCAACTGGAAAGCGCAAACATGTAAATGGTTAAAGTTTCTCTATGCTGAGATACATGAGCTGAGTCATTTAGCTGTTTAGCTCAAGAAATTCGGGTTTCTCAAACATCAGTATTAGAGGGACTTAAAAATTCGCTATTAAGTCGATTTAAATTTCATACGTCGGTGTCAGAAACATATCGATAATAGAGAGCAGCATCTTCAACATCTACTTTAAACTAGGTGAGTTAAATACTGACTTATTCTTTTCGTTTGGGTAATAAATCTCCGGCATGAGGTGGAAATAGCGTAGGTAGCTAAAAACTGTCGAGGCGATATGCCGCCCGATTCCCGGCTATAGCGTCATTCCAACAAAGCATGGGAACAAGATATAGATAGGGTTTCACATACTTCCTAAGAAAGATTCGTTTCCACCACGATATCCTGAATAGCTAAAGAGTACAAAATCGCAAGCATTTCATTAAAACTTCTCGGAATGCTCTTTGTTCGCGACATTTCCCTGAAGAAGGCTATGATATGTCAGACACATATAAATGCTATTTTCTTAGAATGAAGAAAAACATGCTTTGAAAGACACTACTTTGAAAGGGATCAGAGACACACAAAAGTCAATGAAGAGAAGGGACAAAGCTGTGTTTACGCCTGGAAGAAACTATCGATGAGGACGCACAATCTAGGACAAATGTTGATATTTCTCAAACAAGTTTAGGCCTATGCGTCGAAACGCTGAGAGGCAATAAAAAGAAGCCAAGTGAAAGTCTACTGGTATGGCGCTTCGATGAAACAAATCGTTAAACTGAACAAAATAAACAAGCATTATTTTATTCTTGTACAGAATTGCTTACTCATCTTATTAAGAAAATATACTGGTAAAATACAAGTTTCTATACTACAAGAAAAGTTGGCGATCTTGGTCATGTCGGATGATTTCACAGTAGCCTACCTATTTCAGAGATATGTAGGCCCTATTGTAGAATATTACGATTTTCAAAACATTTAATGTTTTCTTCTGTACCTATACATTCTTTGCTCAAATAGAGTTCTTTCGTGATGGGCAGGTAATTTTGTCAAATGCATGGTTTACTTAGACAAATACAATTGAAGAGCTTTTAGCAAAAACAACCATAGTCCAAAAACCAAATTTTTCAGTAGAAGCAAAAAACTTTCTCCCTTTGGCAGTTATTACTTCATGAATTTAAAATGTATTGTATATTTAAGTAAACATATACAGAAATATTTTGATGTAGTAATTTTCCTTTACATGTAACTTCAGTGCCCTGAAACCAGACCTGAAAGCTGAAGAGACATGGACTATGGCTGTTTTTGCCAACAAATTTTAATCCACCATTTAAGAAATGTTTAAGAACGCAAAGAAAAAATTTAAAATCTAATAATAAACAAGAAAAATGTTATTCAAATTCTTAATTACACGTCACACTATTAATGTTATTAAAAAAATATCAATATTAGCTATTGTATGAGCTAGGATGTTTCTGGATCCTCGATTCCACTGCTGTTATCATCAAAGGAGACAATGCTTTACACAACAATGAAACAGCTGATTCTAAGAAACAGATTTCTGCATGATAGTCAACTTCTATCAGCAAATTCACTAGGTATTTGCAAAAAACTGAATGGACAATGGCTGTATTTGCAAAAAACTGAAGGGACAATGGTTGTTTTTTCTAAAGTTGGTAAACTTTGTAATCCTATATTTGAGGGACTATGGCAGATTTTGCCATATCATCTAGTTTAAACAATGACCAGTAGGTTGTAGCACCCAATGACACAGAAAACTCAATTTTCAAAATTTTGGACTAAGGTTGTTTTTGCTAAAAGCTCTTCAATTGATTGACTGACGTGTACACCCACTCAAAACATCCACCATCCGTCGTTGATTATTATGATTATGATGATTATTATTATTATCATCATCTTCATCATCATCATCATCATCATTATTATTATTTCATGGTAAAAGCGTTGTGCATAAAGATCGGCCCTGATATGCCTTCCGTTCTAGATACCTGTTACGTTATAAAAATGTATTAAAAATAATTGATCTATGATTTACTTTTTTTCTGTGCTAGATTTTAACATGTATATGCGAGAAAGTTTGTGCAACATATTTTGCACCATTTATTTAAAGGGTTAAACTAGAATCTGGCCTCTATCTCGTTATGCCGGTAGCATTGTATAATGCGATTTTATAAGAACCAGATGTACAAATTTTAAACGTTTTTTGCTATTAAAAAACAAAATTTCATTTTGGGAATTTTTCTTTCTCCCCTTACCGTAGGTACTACAGGCAGAGGAAGTATTTTGTTCTACCCTGAAATTTGATGTTGGGTTTTTAGCATATATACACGTTTCAAGGCCCCCTGAATCCAAAAATACTATTTTCGGAAACATGTCTGTCTGTGTGTCTGTGCCAGCCTAGCTCCAGAACGGAAAATCGTATGAAAACAAAATTTTGAATTTGGGTCAGGTACCTTCTGAGGATGTGACACGAAGATTTAGCGACAATTCTTATTTTTAAGGGGATTTACTTGAAATTTTCGTTTGGCGCGATTTTCTCGAAAACGGCTTTAATGATTTTCTTTAAAGTTTAAACATGAGTTGCTTATACTAAGAGCTAAAACTTTTATTTGAAACATTTTTTCGAAAAAAAAATATATGAAGGGTAGTTATACAGAATTTATTTTATTTTAAACAAAGATAGTTGATTCCGCAGTTTGAATAGCTGCTTTCAAGCCCTATTCGATATTAATCGATACCGCAACAGTGGTATGCTACGTCACATGTAATAAGGATATTATACAGTGCCATCAATAAGTCCCTCCGCAGCTCCGCTTATGCTCGCCAATTTGAATTTTTTTTCATGGTTTCCCCAGTCGTAAAAGCAAATTCCGAGTTGGATATTTACATACCATGAATCATCCTCACCATTTCATCCTGTATCATATCCATTTAAATTAATATCAGTTGAAATTTACTCCATTAAATACACCGACAGTAGAAACAATTGACAAGCAATAGTTCCATGGCCTACCCTACTGTACAGCTGTCGTTTTATATCTGTGCCTCTCGCCGCCCGTTGGAATTTTGTTACAAGTGCTTGTGCGGGAGCAGGTAGTCCGTGTATTCCAATACAAAAAACACCCAGTTACCTTTCTAGTCATTGCTTGTCCGAGCTCAAATCTGTTCACATCTGCTGCCCGTTGTAAATTTAAGAAATATTTTTGTGCACGCTAGTAGAATCTCTTCTCCTACCAGGAAATAGTCACGTGACAGACCGGCAGAGATATAATACGATGTCTGTACAGACACAGATCCCGAACTCCTGATATAGCCTCGAAGCTAAAAGGAGTATAAACTCAGCTGGAATAAAAAAAAAAAAAAAAAAAAAAAAAAAAAAAAAAAAAAAATGGAATTAGCGCATGGTTCATGTCCAGCTAAGCAATTGCCTCATTTATTTCGGGGGTTTATGACTGGTGTGAGTCATTGTGCTACAAATCCTGACCTGGTGCGATGTGAAGGAAGCAAAATGGCTTACACACCTTTTACTACGCACGTGACGCCGGCCACGTGGTGTCACCACTACGAGTGCGCGGCTGGGGGGGGGGAGTCGATCGCGAGAGCGAGTCGGTAGTCGCCGCCTGCCTGTGCCTGCGGCGATAGTCGGTCAGTAGTGTGATAAACTGTGTTAGGTAAGGTGTGTTTCTCTCCAGACTCCGAAAATGTACCACGAGCAAAGTTCAGCAAAACGCTAACAAGAGAATATCGCAACAATTACCAGAAAAGCGCAGGAGATCGTTATACCAGATGAAAATCAATTAAATTTGTCAGGCCAAAGCCACCTATATAAGAGCTTGGATCAGGCAATGATTATTTCAGCTACAATTTGGATAGAAGCTTAGGAAATGTGAAATTTTTACATTCAGTTTGTGACGCGGAAAATTGTGTTCATAATTTTGTTTATAGTAGCTTAACTCCTTTGATTTAAAACTATTTCATATTTTATTATATTAATACTAATATGCCTAATATTGAATGAGAGGAAGAACGCACTAAAGTGTTTGTTTCATATTCTCTTGAGTTACATTTTGCTGTCGCTATTCTTTTTTAAAGAGATAGCTTGATTTTATGATACTATTTTTCAGACAGGAGAAGAATTAATTTGAGACAACCAGGAATTGACACCGTACCACTCTGAAAAGGTGGAAGTCACCACAAGGAAATTTAAAAATTATTAGGCCTATCTATAGGTAAATTAAATTTTTAAGAAGTGACATTATGAAGCCCATGTTAATAGCATTGAAGTGTGCAAAATATTTGAAGTGACTTTGTGGAGAAATACATGTGATTTGTGCATAGATTCATACATGTTTGTGTCGTGTGCTTTATGACTTCGCTTTTATTGCTTTTAGATACTGAATAGAAATATTTTTCTCTTGGAGCTGCATAAAAATAGCATCGCTGCGTTATATAACATCAGCCACAACATAAGGAACCGTGTTCTTTAAATACTTAACGGCATTGTGTTACCGAAATGTGAAGGGGACAGATGTAGAGAAGTGTGTCCTAATTCATCTCTGTGTTCTCTTTCAGATAAGTTTCCATCACGAAAACAGTCAGAAAATCAATGTGTTGCCTGTAGAGGCCAGACGCGGATACGTTACGTTAACCGGTTATATAATGATTAGCGAGCTTTGAACATGTTTACCTTTTTTACGCACGGGCCACCTTGAACATTCCTATTTGATATGCAGTATTCTTTGTGGTAGTGGCAATGTTTTTTTCTGCACCTGCTGATAACAAGAAAAAGCCACATTCGTAGAGATATAATTTCGTGGAAAGGAAATTGGCTAATGTGTGTTCCTGGCTTAGCTTGTTAAGTGTTTCCTATTCTTTAAAGACTGATAAATGCATAAAAAAGTAAATTTTGTACTCAGTTCAAAAGTTCGCGTGGAAAATAGCTAGAGACCTTGAAAATCATTCTTAAATTATCGGAGAAATGTGTTAAGAATTCTTAAGTAAAAAACTAATTTTTTCTAGTAAAGTAATTTGTAATTGATATATAAGTATTGCATTTAAAAAGTATTTCATTAAATTTTAATATTTCTGGAGGAAGTTTCTTATAGGATAGGTGACTTAATTAGATGCCAATTGCACACAGTCTAATATCATTAAATTTAATAATTATTTTTTGAAATTGTGATGAGTTTTTATTTTCCTTTGTCGTTTTGATGTCATTTTAAAGAGGCAACTATCTCTGAAGGATTTTTTAAAATTTATTTAAAATTTGATAATATAAATGACTGTACAATGTGGGCATATTTCTTCTAGAGTGCTTGAAGATACTATACCGAAACGCTGGAAAAATTAACAACAAAAAATCGAAATTGTTAGAGAGAAAATATGGGATCTGGGATTTCCATCAAAATACGCAAAACAACGGAACTGGGAAAGTGTGTTTTTCAAGAATATAATTTAAAAACATTTGAGATAAATATAAATTATGGGGAAAAACAGAAATAGGAATGAAAATCCTAAGTGAACACTTCTAAAAATCACTTGTGAACACTTAAGCATGATAAGAGAATTTATTCAAAGCAAGTTAGAAACAATTAATATACATTTCTAAAAAGTTTAAACTTTTTCACTATTTATTTGCCAGAAATTTCTTGTTCTATAAAAATAGCGCATTTTTTGCTTACGAGTTGTGAGAATTTATTCGCCTACATCGTTGCATTTCCTGACTGGTAGGATACAGCACCAGACCTACCTCATTTTATTTATTGTGCAAACAGCTGCGCGTATGATTGTCAGTATCTCCGTAACTTATAATGGAAAGTTTCTTCATCGTTACAAACATGTTTGGACTTCAGATATTCAAACTATTTTCGGATTGTGCTCTGAAAACATACTCCACATTCATTTGAAAGACATTGTCTTCCTTTCGATGTATAGCCTACATTTAGAATGTCTTCTACAATAAATTGCCGTGCGGTATAAGTGCACGAAAATCTTATCTGAAACACTAACATAACTTACTCTAGAATTAACACTAACCTTGCTGTTTTCTCGCTTCTCATTGGAAATGATTACGGAGTTTGAGCATTCGTTTGTTTCAGCCTCACGCAAACCCGCGTTCTCAAAACTGAGCCTAGGACCTAAGTTCGTGAGAGAGGTGGCTAGCCTCAGGCAATTTATACAGAGAGATATTCCGAATTAATGGTTTATATTTTAATGTTCATTTTAATGTAATTTAATCTAACCGGAGTTGATTAAAGCCTTTTTTTTTAAATAGAAAATCTTGAAAAACAAAATTGTCTTCATTCAACGTGATAGTGAAAATAATATTGAGTAAATCTTTGATGTGCTGTGTGTCTTACTCTCGAAAATGTTTAACCCAAATATATGGCAACATTGTAATAAATAATAATAATGATGGTATTGATGACAAGCAATATATGCTTTTGTTTTGTTACAATGATTCATTTTCGAAGTGTGCTTTTCATAGACAGATCATTGCCTGAAAATAATAGGAGGGTTGGAAGTTTAATAGTGACAGGACTTCCATAAGATCAGGGTGAATTGCAGGAAGTTAAGATCGGTTTTGTCAGATGTTGGTTGGATATCCGGCATACTTCAGAGCAAATTGAAGTCCTCTATCGTTATGAATGCCTTTACAGCAACCTGAAGAAATTAGCTAACCCCATCAGCCAAACTAAAATGAAAGAAAGTCATTGATTAATAAAAATCAAGGTAACTTAAACAGTTCTTGACTCACAATCAGCAATTACCATGAACAGTTGTTGCTTGTAGTAATGAATGCTTGTATGTGACATATGATGGAAGTGAAGAACAAGTGACAGGCTTTGACCCATCTTACTCTTTTTTCTGTATAGAAATGCAAATTCCTCAAAAGCCTTTGTAAGTCAAGGATCCACTCAGCTGATGGAATTGTTACTGTATCAGTAGGGTTCGGATATTTATGACCAAAAAATTAAAAAAAATATGACTGCAAATATGCTCTTAAAAATTACTAAATATGACCCAAAAACCCTAAATATGACCTAATAAAATATATATTTTTTACATAAATATTCCAATTAAAACGTTTAAAGACACTAAATTCTTACCTGAAATGAATTCAATCAGATAATTACTTTTTAACAATTTTGGTGATTTACGGTTTTACTTGTAATGCACTTTTATTTTTAAAGAATTTGCTCGTGTTTGCTTGCTAAATCAGCTCAAAATACTTGTAATATTCTGCATGCCTTGCGTGTCCTTATAAAATGTGAACAATTGCAATAATTTTAACATGTAAGTTACCTATTCATTTGGCATGGCCTAAACATTAAATTAATGAAATAAGTTTCAAATTTAACTTGACCATGTAGTACATACAGTGCTTTAGTTGGGCCGGTACGCACCGGTACTGCGTACCGGTATAAAATTATTTTCCTTCTACCATACCGGGAAAAATATGTGCTCCGGTACGTCGTGCTGGCAGTACAGGAACGAGATTGTCCTAAAATACTTATTAAATGTCTAATTCAATACCAAAAATGACAAGCACTGTTAAATTCTCCACAGATATGCATTCTAATCTTCACCTTCGTGCGCATTTCTACAGTTACTTTCTCCTTAGATCACATGTTGGCTAGCCACCTTGTTTTCATAAAATGTGTGGGACCACCACTAGACGTTTTTGATCCTGCTCCGTACGTCAGGTCATGACTACAAGGAGGCAATAGGTCAGCAGAAGAAACTGCATGCAGAAAATGTCAACCGAAGGATTACATTCAGTATGAGGCGATATGGAAAATTTTGAAGTAAGATGAGTACCCCCAAAAAATATTTTCCAAATAAAGCACTGAGTACATACACTGTATAATTGTGCTCTTTTACCGAATTTATAACTGAAATATGACTTAAAATTACAAATATGGCCAAGATATGACCAAGACCACAAAAATGACCATAATATGACTTTATATGCCAAATAAAAACGGTCCGATTAGGATAAAAAGCGTGAAATTCATCTTTAATTTCTGTTTACGGTGAGAACGAAGGTCAGGATAAAACTATGACATGTCATAAACATCCAAACCCTAGTTATCAGTATCTCTATTACAAGTTCTGGCTGATGGGGTCAGCTCATTTTCTTCTGGTTCTGTGAAGGCATTCGTAGCGATAGAGGACTTCAATTTGCTCTGAAGTGTGCTGGATATCCAACTAACACCTGACTAAGGGTATTTAAATTTCCTGTAATTCGTCTTGATTTTGTTTATGTTTTGCCAGTATTTAACTTCCAACCCTTGTATTTTTTGAGAGAACCTTAAAACGTATATTACTGTAAAAACAGGACTTTAAGATTTTCAGGGTCTCTACATATAGGACCTGATGATGTGGTAGAAAAAGTAAATATTGTTGAATGATCAAGAAAATTTCAAAACAGTATCTGACTGACTGACTGTCTTGTTCTGTAACGCCTATGATAGGGCTTAGGGCCTCCAATTGGAATGTGAATTTTTTTACGCTCATTTTCTGAGAGAGGGCAGAGGGACAGGTGGTGAGCCCATCACCTCTAAACCCCCCTCTGGAAACTAAGATATTACTTGGACGTGAAAGGGCCGATAAATTTTGTCCAGAGGCTCTATTTTAAGCTTGGAGTTCTTTTACCTGCTGTAAATCTACGACACAGGCCCCCCCAGCTTAAAGTCTCTCCCAGAGGACTCCGTGCTTAGGATTTTTATGCCCTGAAAAATCCATCGACCGCAGCCGGGTTTCAAAACAGTATTGGTATTAAAAATATGCTTAACATAGAGAATGTGTTACCAAGAAGATTTGAGAGTAATATGGTAGAACTGAAGGTCGGTTTAAGAAATCCGTTTTGTAAAACATTTCTTGAGCTCCAAACAGCTGTTAGAATTGATTTTTCATCCGCTGGCACAGTGCCATTTTATTTGTTACTGCTGGCACTGTGCCAGGGCATTACATCAAGCTAAGAGGTACAGATCAATCCCAACATCTGTATGAATAAACAGGAGCCCAGTAAACTTCTCTCAGCACTTGAGTTCTTTTGTGACCAGACGGAACATATCTAATGTAATCTGACACCAATAAGATATTAACATTGAATAGGGTTACCACTCATCTTCATTAATACTAGTTTTTCTCACACGGAACATGTTTCACAGACATTCTCGTCTGCATCATCAGCTGAGGTCATCTGCCGTGTTTGTTGGAAAAATGGTAGATGTCTCTGGCCAAATCAATTTAGCGATGTGGTTGTTGTTCTTTGGAATCTCAAAATTTACCGAGTTCATTCTGTTTTCTTTTTTCTTTATTTATTTGTTTAGTGAAGACTTTTTCCTGAATGGTAAATTCTTTCAGTTTTAGGACAGTTTCTGACTAATGCCCAGCGTTTTACACAGTGAATTTGAATTTAGCAGGTCAACTGTAACTCAACAAGTGGCTACGAAGAGAGACAGTACACATATGGTTGGAGTGAGCAAGAGCTTTGTTTCATATTACTCCATTTGGTGTTTCAACAATATAACAAACCAATCCCTTTTGTCGGCAGACATTAAAATTCACATTGGGTTCATTTTATGAGAGTGTAATAAAATATTCAGGCATAGGGCTATATCTTGCAATAAGAATAATAATTACAAAGGATCAGCACTAATTTAGCGTAATGTAACACATTTTTGTGGGCCAGGTTCATTTTTATGCAAAGATATAAATATGCCAGAGTGTTTTGAAAACAAGGACCGCTATTATGCACAGAAGTCTTTACGGGTGTGGAGTGGACTGAATGACCCCCTGTTTTTTAGGTTGTTTCAAATGGAACGGAGTGATGCCACGCCAGTTCATTTGAAATGACCGCGAATGGCTGGCTTAAGCTCAGATGTATTGCACTAATGGATTAAATGCGTGCAGTTGCATATGTGTTAATGACAGTTAAGTGTTGTTGCTCCACAAAATTGTCTTAACTGGCATTAAGTCGAAAGTTTACAGCCGTTAATAAATAAGTGATCTTGGTGTACTTGACCCTTAAAGAGAAATCAGTTTCACCAGTAATAATGTATGAGGGGCAGTCAAGTGAAAACGAGACAGATGAAAAAAAAAAGTAAACTGTTTATTATTTCAAAAGTAATCACCATAACTGCTAATACATTTATCCCACTGTGAGACAAGACAGTCAATGGCTTCATGGAAAAATGTTTGTGGTTGCCTATGGAACCATGATTCTACCCAGGCTTGCACCTCTTCGTCCAAAGCAAATTGATATCCACAAATGTCTTTCTTCATTTCTCAAAAGAATATGGAGCGAGATCTGGACTGTATGGAGGAAACTTTGCAAAAATTGAAGCGTGCCATCAAGTCCAAATGCCCAGGAATGTTGGCAGATGGCATCATTCTGTTGCACGATAATGCTCACCCACATGTTGCCAAGGTTGTTTTGACTACGCTGCAGAAGTTTCACTGGGAAGTCCATACAGTCCAGATCTCGCTCCATATTTTTGGAGAAATGAAGAAAGACATTCGTGGCCGTTGATTTGCTTTGGATGAAGAGACGCACGCCTGGGTAGAATCATAGTTCCTTAGGCAACCGTAAACATTTTTCCATGAAGCCATTGACTGTCTTGTCTCACAGTGGAATAAATGTATTAACAGTTATGGCGATTACTTTTGAAATAATAAACGTTTTACTTACTTTTTTCCATGTGTCTTGTTTTCATTTGATGTAGGATTGTCATATGTTTGCTGCTTGTATTGATGAGTTTGTGTTTTTGTTTGATTGCAGTGGAATTGAAAACAAACATGAAGTTTATTCCTGCAGCCAGCTGACATCTGCAGAGCCTCCTGCAGACACAGATGTGAAACCAGTGGTTACAACTAATGATGTTATAGTGCCTCGAGGAGTGTCACAGCCTCAGGTGGTCACCGCCACGTTACCCCCTCCTGCACCCATCCAGATCCCTGTTTCTATTCCTCTCAGAGTCCCAACTGCTCCCACTGTCCACATCACTCCAGTTTCTGCCCCTGCTGCCGTCCCTGTCTCCACTCCTGCCACCCCTGCACCCGTTCGTATTCCTGTCCCAGTCACTCCTGTACGTCCTGCTGCAGTTGGTGCGCTTCCTCCTGGTCCTGCTCCAGTGCGTGCACTTCCTCCTGGCGCTGCTCCAGTGCGTGCCCCGCCGCTTTTCCCCAACGCTAGACCTCAGGTAGTGACAAGCAAGTTGTTTGGACCAGCTCCTGGCTCGGTGTCTCGTACACCAGGCAAGACCGGGACGGAATCTGGAATTCCAATTGTACCACCATATTCACGTCCACAACCCGCCACTGCGAAAATCTTTGCTCCTAGAACTGAGGACATGAACAAAGGATTTCTCATGTTTTCTGATGAGGAACCTGGCCTGACAAGTAAGTGAAAATTACCTCATTTACTAGAGATGAGTTCTCGATACCCTCAGTACTCAAGATGTATCAATTTCAAACAATACTACCATAGTGGAATGATGATTCTTTCACACTGGCCGTATGTAGGGTAAGATGGAAAGGTGAAGTCAGACTGAAAAGTTCAATGCTATAGCCAGGATTTGAACCAGGATCTTTGGCTCTCCATGCCGCTGCTCTTACGAACTGCCAGTACAAATTGAATTCTCCAACTAACTCAAACTGGAGAATTTAATGTTGTATTGGCATGTTGCCATGGTAGCTCAGTTGGTAAGAACAGCGGAGAGCATGGAGAGCTGAAGATCCTGGTTCACATCCCGGCTATGGCATTAATTTATTCAGTCTGACTTCACCTTTCCAATACTACCATAGATCTTGATAACATTCCCATACTATATTCGTGGAATATTAAAACATTTAATTCATATTGACATTTTTCCAAAAGTAGGTTTTTTTTTTTAAATGTTGCAAGGAGTACTTGCATCATTTGTAAATTTCAAAATAGCTGGTAACAGATATAGCAAGAAATTGAACTCGTTTAAAGCTCATCTGATCCTATAACAAAAGAGACCTTCTGAATTTCTGCAAATGTTCTGGTGCCAGTATGTCGGAAGTCACCTTCCAGGGCAAGATGCATAACTGACAACTAACAAGATCTACTTACCACAATATTTTTTTCATTTAATTTACAGTTATTCACATATTGAAATGTTAACGTAAAATGTGTATTTATTATGGGAATTACTAATTTACTATTTATTTGAAGGATGAAAGTATTGGTATATTGAGTATTGAGACAGAAAAACGTATATTGGTATTGAGTATCGAGAAAATCTGGTATGAAGTCACCTTTATCATTTACTATTTTGCTTGCCACAGTCTAGCCTGCTGCAACATAATGGGTGGTAGTTCCATCACTACCTGCCACAACTCGCACACTGTTGCTTACACAGTTCAAGTTTGCACTATAAAGATTTTAAACTACTTGCCAAAAAAATGTTGACTCCATTCCACACCAAGAAATTTCAAGACTGAAGGCAGTAGCAAAACCAAGATTTTAGTTGCTGTTATTATTACACACGGTATAGCATTACAGCCTTTTGAGAATTGTGGACTACCCCTCCCCCTGTTCTTCAGACGTAAAATATTACAGCACATATCCCTTCAAGTGTGCAAAATTAATTACAGTAAACTCTTGATTGAGATTGTCAAACGCACAAATAATGGAAAATGCAGTTAGAATTATTATAGATAGCTTCAGGCAATCTTGTTACAGGCTACACATAATTATGTGGCTTGGTTCTAAAAGGGCCAATGTCATAAAACTTGCTTTTGAGATAACTGACTTTGAAGCCCTTACAGAAGTAACTTTTTTTGCTGAGAACTTCCGACATTGCCTCTAAGGTTTCTGTATTATGTCTATTAATAGCAACAGCCATTGGCACTTTTATTATACGAAAGATAAAAATCCCTTTAGGCAGGCCTACAGGCGGAGGTAGATTTCGAAGTGCTTTTGGTTTAATTTATTGTCGCTGCATAGCACTCTTCTTCTTTAGCCTTGGCATGGCAAACCTGCAGTAAAGAGGAAGAGCCTACAATCAATTGTTTTGACAACAATAATAGGATATAATATTCTGGGAGGCCGTGCGCAAGATCAGCAATGAATAAAATTAGCAAAGCCGCTAAACAAGACAAAATTATGATATTATAATAATTCTTTCAACGTTATTATTTTCAAACATTAAAATCTCGCGTCATATGAGAGCTATCAAGAAACTATTTATTGATTTGTAGAGTACTCATCAAGAGCTTTTCAACGATACCCCACAAGACGTGGTTTCAAAAGTTTCGAATTTTCATCCCCCACCCCCACCCCCACCCTCACTCGAACCCCCGAATCGTTGGTGTCACTGTGAACTCCATAGGGAGTACTCTAATTTATTCAAACAAAGTTTCCCTCTATACTTCATAGGGGCCGAGATATACATTTTTAAAAATTTCAACCCCCTCCCCCGACCACCCCCTTGGGCCAATTTTGCTCATTAACGAACTTGTCCGAACTATTAGGCCTAGAAATAACATATTAAAATTTGGTTCAAATATCTTCAAAATTACGGCCGCTATCGTGTAAAGATATATATATATAAATATCACAAAATTTTTTTTTGAACGGGCGGTGGTTTCGTACTTAGGGGAGCATGAAACGTAAAGATATGAAAGAATTTTTCGAAAATCATAAAGTGGTATCCATTGCAATAGGTAGATTTTCTTCGAAATCTACCTAAAAAACAGCCGAGCTCAATGAGGTATTGATCTCATTTTTGCAAGAAATTGACATTGGCCCTTTTAGAACCAAGCCACAGTATTTATTTATATTTATTTTTTATAATGTAATGTGATTTTAATAGTGCTTGTTACCTTCGGAGTTTTCATTAACAGTAGTAGTAAATTTATAAATTTTGATCCTTTGCGAGTGGAATACAGTGCAAGATTTGGGATTTCCCACACTTTATTTCTGAATTTCATGCTCTTTGTATATTGGGGTATGCTGTAGCATTTGCTATAGTTGAGGCACTGTGCCACAAACAGGAAGGTTGTGGGTTTGATCCCCCAATGAGTTCAGAGTTTTTCATTCAGTCTAATCCTTTTGGTGGCACTATGGCCCTAGGTCAACACAACCTCTAACAGAAATGAGTACCAGGAGCAATCCTGGGGGGTAAAGGCAGCCTCGTGCGTAAGGCTCACAACCTTACCACTTTCACGTGCTGAATGTCTAAAAATCTGGGAGCCTCAACTTCCTGGAACCCTCGGGCCTCCGTGGCCTGTATAGGGAACACTTTACTTTTTTTTGTCGCCATATTGTGCACAGAAAAGATTAATTGGCTTCTCTGGAAACCATGTAACATTCTCTCTGCAAGAAATTAACAAATAAAGTGTAGAAAATTCAAAATTTCGCATCCGGTTATATCCATTTTCTGCTTGCAAAAGGTTAAAGAGTGAGGGAAAAACCTTGCACAGATATTCCACCACGGATAATCAAGGGTTTGTGGAAAATAAATAAAAAACAACTTGGACCAAACTGCTGAAAAACAACTATCCACTTTTTATACTGCAAACTTGCATTACTCAACCAATACACCAAGCGTTTAGAAAGAATTGATGGCTACTCCATATTGCACAGTCGGCTGGGTTGGAGCAAGTAGACAACAATGCTTCTTTGTCTGTTGCAGTTCTCAAAGATGAACCTGAGGATCTGACTCATTTGGCACCGACTGCTGGAGATGTGGACGTCCCCCTGGAGACGAGCTACTTCATGACAGACATGTTTGATGATTTCATTCTTGCGGACAACTACTGTCCTCTGCTCACCGATGACTTGCATACCTTGAGTGACACTCAATCTAGTCATTCGAGCTCAAACAAAGAGGAAGGTAGCAACAGTTGCGGTGATCCTTTCTTCTCATATCGCGAGGACACTTGCTCTTCAGCAGGTGGATCCCCAACCTCACATCTACATTCTCCATCATTCTCAAAGGTACGTCTTCATCGTGCTTTCCTGGTCTGCATATTTTATTTATTTATTTATTGTAAGAAAACCCCAACGAGCAAAGCTCACCTTAAGGGGCTATATACAACATGACATGCATTGTGATACATAAATTTTCAATTACAAATAACTTATAAATATACAAGAGGTGCAATATATACAAGAGGTACAAGAGTGAAGAGGTACAGAATATAGGAACACAAAACAAAATGACTTGATTTTAAGAGTGAAGTGAAATGATAGATGATGAAGGGAAACATAGTTACATAGTATAATAGTGATCAATATACAGTATGTATTTATTACCATATCAAAGAACTTAATCTTAGATTTTAAAAAGAGTTTTATTTGTGATTTAAATTTGTTATAATTTAATATATTCTTTTGTTCTTGTGGTAATTCATTATATGTTTTGATCAAATAATATTTTAATCCCTTTGTCCCATAAGTTACAGTTGAAGAATGTGTGAGGTATATGTTCTGTTTTTGCCTTGTTTCATAGTTATGAATGTCTTTGTTATATTCTATTGGAAAATTACTGTGGATGTTACCATGTACTACTCTGTGCATATATGTAATGGCATTTACTTTAACTAAGGTCTCAAACGGCAAGATTTTCGATTGTTCATAAAGAATGCGAGTTGGTGTCAAATAATGTGCACCTAGTAAAATTCTGATTGCTCTATTCTGAAGTACTCTTAATGGTTGAAGATCCGTTTTATGAAAACGACCCCAGATAAATAACATGTAAGTTATGTGAGACTGTATTAGTGAATAATATAAGGATCTCAAGCCAGGAGTTGACAATATTCCCCTTATTCGCCTAAATATCCCTATAACTGGAGAAATTTTGCTACATATATTGTTGATGTGTCCTTTCCAAGTTAAATGTTGGTCTGCATATCAACCTCTAAATCATTTTCTTTTGTCTGGCAGATCAAACACTTTTGATTCAAAGTTGCTCGTTTTAACATGTGAACAGTAAAATGAAATAAAATAAATACGATACCAGGTGCTCAACTATTATATATTTTGGGATTTTCTGCTTAGGCCTTTTGGTGCCTTTACACCATCTTCAGGGCATCTTTTGCTGTCTTGGAGTTCCAGTAGTTAAAAAAAAACTGCATTTCGTCACATTTATAAAATAAGATAAAATTTATAAAATCTTATAAAAACACTGTCACTGAACTGTCTTCTATGGCCTCCTCGCCTCGTGTCCGTTGACCCTGAAGATGGTGTAAAGGCACTGAAAGGCCTAGGTGTCAAATCCCAAAATATATAATAGTTGATCACCTGGTGTCATATTAATTTTTTTTCTTCGATCGAGCTCACCGGTGTTAAACATGTATTTTAATAAATGTGAACAGTAGTTTAAAACAAGGACCAATATAAGTTGAGATCTACTGTACACATGCATAGATACATTAATTTTGTAGATAAATTCTACTTTCATCGGTTAGTATGAGAGACTTCTATCTCCAAAATTGCAATTTTCAGGTGGCAAGGAAAATATGTCAATTACAATCTTGCAAAGTTGTAATTACAGTAGAACCCCAGTTATCCACATTAATTGAGGCTGGACCCGATCCGAATAATCAGGTATCCAGATAATTGGATAACTCATGAAAAGAAGTAATTTATTTTAAAAACCAAATTTTAGAGTACTGTACATACATCAAGTGGAACATTTTGAACATATCAGTCAGATTCAGTTGTTTTGCTAACAAACTATCAATTTTGTGAGCTAAAAGTTTTGCTTTTTGCAAATATCGGCCCTGAAAGAGGGTTTCCCAATGCTCGCTGCTGTAAAAACAACTTAAATATGACCTCAAAGCGAAGTAATGAACTGATGCTTTATCTAATAAAACCTCTGCCTTGCAAGTAAATACAAGATAAATGACTATGATCGCTCAATATCCAAGGCATTGTCAAGCTATATTGGTCAATATAAATACGCGGCATATGAATGAATGACTGCCGGTGTGGTCTTATGGTTAGCGTCGCTGACTACAGATCCGTCAGCCCGGGTTCGATCTCCATTACCTTGGATTTTTCTGAGGTAGGGAGGTCTGGCAGGGGTGCACTCAGCCTTGTGATTCAAATTGAGGAGCTACTTGATAGAGAAGTAGCGGCTCCGGTCATGAAAACCACCATTAACGGCCGTGGATGTCGGCATGCTGACCACATGCCCCCCAATCCTGCCATCTGCCTGTGGTAGATGACGCAGCGGTCGGGTGGTAGGCCAAGTCCCTCCAGGGATGTAGCGCCACGGAGTTTATATGAATGAATAGTCAATGCAAGATATGTTTATGGTAGTTTTATATCCATTGTAGTAGAGGCCCTTAATACTTTGTTATTTGTTATCATGCTAAAGTTGAAAGTTTACAAATCATAAAAATATGTCTACAATTGTGAATTTTCACTGTTATTAAGTTTAGAGTTCTGTGTTGGTGATATTGATTATTATACCAGATTGTTACGTGTGCTCACAGAGTCCAGGGGATTCCAGTGTGCCGTCGCTGTGCAGTCCTGGCGATTCCGGTGATGATAACAATGTGTCACCTTTCTTATCGCTTCACCTGGACAGCACAAGCATGTCAGATGGGGAAGATGACCTCAGTATGCGAGCCCCTTACATACCGATGGGAGTGGGGGAGGATTTCCCCCTCATGTCCAACGACCTCATGTGGGGGGCTCTACCAGACAGACCAGCATCCAGTAAAATCACCAGCTCCAGTAGAAGTAGTTGGTATGTTCTTTCAATATATTTCACTAGCATGTGCCCGCGATAATTATTTCAAGAATTAAAAATTAAGAGCACAATAGTTAAATAATTATATTTATTAACACCTAAATCGCGTGGACTACATACCACGATTGGATAGCATCGACTGGTAAAAGCAACCTCAGATTCGAGTTCCTTGGCCCAGAAAACCCCTGTATAGTGAGTTTCGTCCAAATCGAACAATGTTTAACCATATTTAGGACTATATTGATTATCCTTCTTCCGTGTAGGTTGAAAATTTCATATGTCTACGGGCCTTGATATTCTAAACAAATGAATCGTCCAGGTTGGACTTACAAAATCAAGCGATGACCCGCAACAATTCCTTTGATTAATATAGATAACATGAATTATATTGATCACAGCCTCCTAAAGGAGGCGTACAATAAAGGAGGCCATGTATTGATACGTTCTCTAATTTGTCAAACTTCCATTTCATTTAATCCAAACCCATCTGATAAAACTGGCAACAATATATTCTGTGATTTTGTTTTCATAATTCTGTGTAAAAAGGGATGAAGTATTCTCAAAAATATTTAATTTTTGGCATTTAGAATCCGAATTTTTCAAAATCCTTTCTTAGTGAGCACCTACATTATGAAACGAAGTTACTGTCAAAATTCCAAGTCTCTACCTGTTATAGTTTAGGCTCTACGTTGATTCCTGTCATTCAGTCAGTCAGGACAAAGCCTTTTATATATATAGAGATTTAATTATTTTTGTGTACTATTCTTGCAAATATAGGCATTCATTTGTGACTTTTCATTGCAGATGTGTAACTTATGATTTTTAGTAAGATTCCATGGCTAAGTTGTATTTTTAGATAGTCGATAAAAGAAGCACTTTTGACGGTAGACTATGGGCCGATTGTATAAACAGTTTGATCTTGGATCAGAGACTAAATTGATCTCAGTTCACGCTGAACTCGGAAATTTTTGTTGTATAAACGCTAATCTGAGATCAATTCGCACTGAACTAGGATCAATTTTGACTGGAGAAATTTCTCCGATCAAACTAGCTGATCTCAGTTCAAGGGGCTGTTTTCGTATTTGAGACATAAGATTAGTTCATTATAAACATAATATTAGGCCTACCTGTGTGGTTACGATAAATATAAAGAAAATACACAATAGACAACTTCATACATTTCTAGTTAACTTATATGCAGTTGTGCGTACATTTCTAGCTATAAACTAGTTGTGCGTATATAGGCTATATTTTAGGCTCCTTATAATGTAGTGTATCATAACTCTAAAGCATAACCTGCACGTTATTATTATGTTGCACTAATTACTATAATACGAAAATAACCCTTGCACCACAATTGCAACTAATACGAAAGGTAGGGTAAAGGAGAAAAGAGATTGAATTGTAGAAAGGGGAAAAAATAAAAATTTTCAACGCTGCTAACCGAGAGACATAGGAGACTATGGTGGAACTACTAGGAAATCTCGAGTGGGAGGATCCTGTTTTTGGATTTTCCCCAAATGCTTTCTTCGTTATCTTTCTTTATGTGACCTATTAACTCTTTCAGAACTGATATTTTACATTGTAATAAGGCAGTCATGAGGTAAAAACTTCAGTGGGCTATTAAGTTTAAAATCGATAGAGAAAAGTTCAGTGGAATAGGCTACCTGGTTTCCATGAATGACAAACATAACAGATGAACAAAAATTCCTTAAGTTTTACATCTCCGCTCTTAGCCTATACAATTTATGAGACGAAGCATTTATATGTCCTTAGCCGTGAAAATGTTAAGCCGATTTATAACCCCAGGAATGAAATTACAAGAACATTTTTCATCGCATTTTCCTCTTGCACGGATATTATCGCATCCGTCTTTTTGGATTCTATAATATCTTTATATTTTACCAAGACAATTTCAATTAGGAACGATCCTTTTTCTGCTAAATTTCGATCATATTTCCCCTTCCTTTCGCATAACACAGTCTGAATACGAAGAAAAACAGAATAACAATGCTCTCGCCTCGCGATACTCATCTGTTTTTGCGATGTTGCCAAGTGCTCATGTATGAATTAGGATCAAAATTGAACTTCAATTTGTTGATCTTAGATCAGTGTTATACAATACGACTCGAGCCTGAACTCAGATCATTTTCTGAACTTAGATCATAATTGATCTCCAGTCAGTTATGTTTATACAATCAGCCCTATATTAATTAAAAGGAGACACTCCAGGTTGACCATCTTTGATTGCTTCACATGGGAAATACTCTTTTAGTTGAGAATAATTTCATATGATTATTAAATAGACTCAGTCTGATATAAATTGAATATGTTAAAATTCATTATGTCTTTTTATATGCTAAATTTCTCATGGTGGTCATGAAAATGTCATACTCATTGACTGAAAAGTGTTGTCCATTCCATCTCTTATATTGGCAGCCATGTACGAGAAATCAATAACCTCTGTCTGCGCAAGTGCAAGGAGAGTTCACGAACAGCTGTAAAGCTCCCAATGACTGCAGCGTACTTATTAAAAATCATTATTTCACAAATATGAATGCCTGTCTAAAAAATAATGTCTGATACATGCCCTTGTATCATAAATAACTATTATATCACACTTTTTAATTTGCCACAAAATTTTAGATTTCTTTAAACAAAAACCAACAGACTGTTTCTTTATAGACTAGCTTAAAAGACCCGGCGTCGCCCGGGTTTTGTATTTTGTAATTGGAAATTAGCTTATGAAGGATTTTCAATTTTAAATTCTAGGTCCTTATATAGGCATTTATAATTTGAAATAGGAAGAACGACTTATTACACTCAAACTATTCCCTCAGAAAACGCTTGATATAGTTTTTTATGGCTCATAGAGGATCTAGAATGTTGCATCCCATCGCTTGTACAGTGCACAGCAAGCCTGGTAGAGGTTTAAATAAGAAGAAACAGAAATTCCTGTAACATAAAATTGTAATATCGAGGCGGGAAATTTCCCACTCTTATGTTACCATAAAGCCGTTTTGCGGATGAAATTAAACAGAAAGCATTATCACTTTCATACTTTTCTCTCCAAAAACCTGCGATATAATATAATAATATACACATTACCATACCTCGTTTTGTTTTCTCTATGTCCAGGGTAGAGAAAGTTATGTGATTCCATTATTTTAGTGGATTTCATTCTGTAATATTTATTTATAACATGAATTATTTTGATAACTTCTCTTATTTGTCAAACTTGCATTTCATTTATTTCCAAACCCATCTGATTCCACTGGCAACAATATGTTCTGTGATTTGGATTTGATAATTCTGTGTATAAAGGGATAAAGTATACTCAAAAACATTTGTTTTTTGGCATTTAAAATAAAAAAACTCAAAATCCTTTCTTAGTGAGCACTTACATTATGAAACGAAGGTACTGTCAAAATTCCAAGTCTCTACCTGTTATAGTTTAGGCTGTACGTTGATTCCTGTCATTCAGTCAATCACTCAGTCATTCATTCAGTCAGTCAGGACAAAGCCTTTTATATATATAGAGATTATTTAAATTTAGATATGTACTAATATCCTCAGTATCGTTCAGTACTTAGTGTTGGTTTTATCATTGTGTATCTTGACCAAAAATTAGAAGATTTGACTTGTTTCATTTTTTTCATAAAAATAAGCCAATAACCCATATTTTGTAATCTGATTTAATTTATTCTTTATACAGCCATTCCTCGACTCTTGTGTAGGCAGTTTCATACAACTTTCTAGACACGTCAGGAAGTAAATTTAATATAGCATTATGTGCAGCTTCTAGAATTTTGGGTGCAGTATCATCAAACTCTTCCATTTGGACACTTAATCGCCATTATCACATTCAAAATGGCCACTTCTTGAACAATGTTTGTTGATTTTTCTTAGTTACAACAGCAACTAAAGCAACAAGTTGACATAATGAAACTATTTTGAAGAGTGTAAAGGAGTGTAAAAGACGTTGAGTTAATTGTTAAGAATGGAAAATTCTAAGCTTGTATTACTTTTCTGCTTCAATGTTCCACAAAGATATCTATAGTATTGTGTCTCCAAGTGAACTTTGTCTTGGCATAGGAGTCCAGCCCCGAGCCCGCCTATTACAAAGTCGAACTTGAGTTCAAGTCTCGCACAACTACTCTGTGGTGATGGCAGCACAGGGCTGAGGAATAGAGGACAGCCGATAAAATGTAATGACCATGGAGGAGGGCTAGTGGATCCAAGTGAAGCTCTGGGACAAGTTCTCGTCAAGGACCACAGTGAGTACCACAAACCAATCTGTTCCTCTCATTTACGTACAGTGAGGTTGAAATACAAGTGTTTTATTGTTGCAGGCCAGCAATCTTCTTACTGTGAATTAGTTTCCATTGAATGTTTATTAATCTAATAGTGGGATTTTTGAAAAATTATAAACAGAGCCTTAAAATTCTGTTGCCCAACAGTCATGCAGTGACACTGGATCACCCAGCGAAGTTTTTGGTTCCTACAACATACCCATACTTTGCTGTTCAACATAATTAAGTACCATATTTTACGGACTATAAGATGCTCCGGACCATAAGATGCACCTTGATTTTAGGATGGATATTTAAAGGAAAGGAAATTTAATGTGATTCTAAACAAAAAAAATTGAAAGGGAATAATATACTTCATTGCATTAACAAATAATAACCTTGTACAGTGGAATCAGTGTAAATCACTTCTAACTTAAAACCTAGGTTGTACGAAAATCTCTTCTGTGCAGGTGGTATCACGTAAATTTTAACAACTGAACTGATTTCTCAAAATACTTTCTCTCTGAAAATGCTCAATTCAGCATATGGTAAGTGTAACGGGACAAGGCTGTTTAGATGTCATTGCCTTCATTTAAACCACCCGGTGGAGACAACTCCTTTCGTATAGAAGAATTCAACATTCCTTTCTTTTCGCATTGTATACCTGGCTTCCAGCTACCCTCATTGTGACAAATGCACTGTAGTACAATCTGTGCTAAAATTTGTAACTATCTTATTGTTATGCAACACCTTGTTTAAAATCATGGTATTCCGGCAATATTTACCATATTTTAAATTTTTTAATGTACTTCAGACCATTAGATGCACCCAACTTTTAAGGCTCTGTTTTCAAGGTAAAAAAGTGTGTCTTACGGTCCTTAAAATACGGTAACTAAAAAAATGAATCTGAAATTTAATTTTTTGCATAAAATATTCACAGAATTAGGTGCAGTGTAAAGACTAAAATTTAGTTTGATGCCCCATGAAATGATATAAATTATCACTATAAGGCCTAGGATGAAAATGTAGACTTCTGCAGCCAGTGTCATTAATTAATTGCTACTGTGAGGTTAAATTACTTAACCTGAAAGCCATGATAAAAGCATTTTTATTATTGAAAGGCCTAGGTTTAATTAGGAAAGTTGCGAAAAACGCATTTGTTTATTGATAGAGCCCAACTGTATCTACAACATGTATTTTAACAGACCAAAATCAAAGTAAAAATAATGAACGTGCAATCACATAGCGCGATGGTAATAGAGGCAAGCAGATAAAGTCTTAGCGAATATGTAAAGAATATATGATATTTTCCCGGGCTACTAACCAGGTGGTGAATTGGATTAATTCCGACGTTTCGAAGCCAAACTGAGGCTTCATTGTCAAGGAGAATGAAATGTCGGGATTAGATGGCGTGTATTTATAGGACTGCTGTGAATGGGGACATCCAGATTGGAGAAAGGATTTGTTGAAGACCAACCAATCAGGAAACAGATGGGTGCTGTAAGAACAGGAGGGAAAACTAGAGAAGTAGAATCGGTCCAAATAATTCTACTTCTCTAATTTTCCCTCCTGTTCTTACAGCACCCATCTGTTTCCTGATTGGTTGGTCTTCAACAAATCCTTTCTCCAATCCGGATGTCCCCATTCACAGCAGTCCTATAAATACACGCCATCTAATCCCGGCATTTCATTCTCCTTGACAATGAAGCCTCAGTTTGGCTTCGAAACGTCGGAATTAATCCAATTCACCACCTGGTTAGTAGCCCGGGAAAATATCATATATTACCAGCACCAGGAAAAATTCAAAGCACATATAAAGAATAGTTCATGAAGATTGCTGGACAGCAAAACTTATGTTGTGAGTTTTCAGTTGAGAGTGCGGAGGACCGGTAAGTATGTATGTGTGTGCTTTTCCCGTGCGGCTTCCTACTGGATGCAGTGTCGCCATCTGCAAGGTAAGTGTTGTTTGTTTCATTAATTGTTTTAGCTTTTCAACCTCACTGATGCATGCTAATGTGTGTGTATTCCTTACATGTATGTTCTCATTTAAGTAGTTATCTTCCCGGCTATTAGAACAGAAGACAACTACTTACATGACACCAGCCGTGAAGCCTTCGCTTCATTGTTTTGAATTTCTGACCTTTTGGAATAACTCTTCTATCCATATTTCGGACTCAGTTTAAAAAAAAATTGGTTTTTTCCTATTACGTCAATACAAACACAAAACTATTTTCCCTTAGCAACCTATGTGGGGATCATAACTTCACAACATATTTTTGAAGCATTGTAAGTTTGTTTCTTCTTTTACATATTAATAAATTAACATGTTTGTTTCTGTAGTAGGTTTGAAACAGTCAGAGTCGTAGAATAATAATCTATATAATAAGAGGAAATGTCTGTCTGTCTGTCTATACGCGATGCCCAGCGAAATCTACTGTACGCAGTAATCTGAAATTTTCTACATAGGTGGACTGAAGGTTGCGTGAATGCACCTTGAAGCTGGATTTTTTATTTTTGCTTTCATTTGTGAGTTATGCGTGCGTTTTTTTGCTCTTTTGCAGCATCAGTTTTCAGTAATACATATCAATTGCGGGTGGCTTTGCCTATTTTTGTCATACCTTGTAAATAAAAGCAGCGTGATCGCTTGAATTTTGTAAGCCCACCCTCGTCAGTTCATTTGTTTATAATGTCAAGGCATGTAGACATCTGAAATTTTCAACATAGACGGAAGAGGGATAATGAGTATAGGTCTAAATGGGCAAACCTTGATCGATTTGGACGGAACTTACTATACAGGGGTTTCCGAGGTGAGGGAACTTGAGTCTGAGGTTGTTTTTCCCAGGCGACGCTTTCTAATCATGGAATGTACTGATTTGGTGTTAATAAATGTAATGATTTAACTATTATGCTCTTAATTTTTACCTTCTGAATTAATTATTGCGGGCGAAGTTGTAGGCACCTGCTAGTGTATAATAGGGCCTGAACTGGATGATTATGATATGTTATGACGTGACATGAAATACAGTGGTACCTCGAGATACGAGTGCCTTAACATACGAGTTATTTGAGATACGAGCTGTCGAGCGAGCGAAGTTTTGTTTTGAAATACGAGCGACATTTGAGATACGAGGAACGGCCAGCTGCGACGCTGCACACGGCCCACTAGTTTACTGCGCCTGCGCCTCGTGCGTCTCGCGCATTATCCCACGTATTCCCCCAGTGTGCTTGTTTACCTCGCTGTCGAAGCATCTTTGCTAAGTTTTTCTAGAAATCATAGAAAAAAATGAGCAAGGTGTGCGAGTAGCTGACTTGGCGAGGCAGTACAGTATTGTTTTTATACAATATTTGTCATTTATAAATACATTTTTCTTATTAAAAAACACGTAACAAAAAGAATTGGGGGTAGCATTTTTGGGGCTGGGACGGATTAATGGCATTTCAATGGGGAAAATTGCTTTGAGATACGAGCAAATTGACATACGAGCAAGGTTGCGGAACGAATTAAACTCGTATCTCGAGGTATCACTGTACATGTATATGAACTAAATTTTATTATGAACGTTATTTAAAAGCACCCAGATGAGCGAAGCTCTTGAAACCCCATCAGCTACATATCAATTTTGATATAGGCTGTGTTTACTGTTGATCCAATACATACAATCATTTAAGAGCCTATTTATAGCTAAACACATGCTTGGTGCAGACAATTTCGAACAGTTTGCGATTATTTCTGAGATCCATTTTATTTAAACTAAGATAGTTGAAATATAAAAACACTTTGTGCTCCACTTACGTCTGGAATTAGAATCACAGGACTAGTTTCGGGAGTTACCCCATCGTCGGCTGTTGGTCTACTGGAGTTGGAGTTTGGCGATCATGGCTGGCAGTCCTGGTATGTTCGGTGCTGCCCTCTTTCTTCCTCATTGTAAGTTTTATGACGTTTTAAAACTTACAATGAGGAAGAAAGAGGGCAGCACCGAACATACCAGGACTTCCAGCCATGATCGCCAAACTCCAACTCCAGTAGACCAACAGCCGATGATGGGGTAACTCCCGAAACTAGTCCTGTGATTCTAATTCCAGACGTAAGTGGAGCACAAAGTGTTTTTATATTTCAACTATCTTAGTTTAATTTGCCCCACTGTTTACAATACTTCGTTTTAATTTGTATCCATTTTATTTGTTTTGCACAATTGGTGTTACAGTTCAGAATCCTGCAACGGTACTGTCTTCTTGAGTCCAAAATAGTTTGAGATTCACACAGTCAGTGCTTGAACATTAAAATAGCTGCACACGTGCACGGAAGTCGCAGAAACAAACATGTTATGTCATGTGGAGGGAGTTTGTTGAGTTATGATCCTTGTTGTGAAGTTGATGTTGTTACTTGTGTCCCCGCAAGGATCGTCATCCACAGGTAGTATGGAGTGGGCTCCCATTCCAGGGCTCCCGCTGCAGCGTCTGCTACCTCATAGCCAGAGGAAGGGATCTCCTGAGAGGCCATCTAAACGCTCTTGTACGCCAACGTTAGATGACCAGTACAGTACGGGTGGATCTAAACGGACTAAGAGTGATGTGAAATCTCCCCAGAAAGTGCCGTCTCAGCTGCTACAGCAATTGATTCAGTCGAATGGCTCTCAGCAGACAAAGTCGAGGGTGCCACAGGGAGAGTCGGTTTGGGTGTTAGATGGTGGGGGGACAGCGAAACATCAGCAGCAGCCACAGAAGCAACCAGTGCCCAGCGACAGCGTCCTCATGAACTTACTGGTCAGTGGTTGTGACGTGAGTGCTGGTTACATATGTTTAACTGCTAGGAACAGAAAACTTGCCGCTCCGTTGTAGTATTGGACCACTAGTCCGCAGAGTTCCACTAGAGTCTGATAGCGCAGGGCAGCAACAGAGAGCAATGTTAAAAATACACAGACACCATTTTCATAACCATAATAGTAGTTAACTTCTCTGAGTGTTTTCCATTCACTGAAAGGTTTGTGAAATGGTATCACTACAGTATGGCGACACATTTTCATGAATTAGGTGTTTTGGAATTTATCAGCTAAGTTCAATGCTGGATTATTGAAAATAAATGTATATATCTATATGAAAGTAAAATGGTCCCTATACAAGCCATGAAGGCTCTTAGGGTTCCAAGAGGTTAAGGCTCCCAGTTTATTAGAGATTTGGCATAAGAAGGCGGGTAAGGTTGTCAGCCTTACAAAGCAAATGTCTTTTCCCGCTGAATTGCTCCTGGTACTCATTTCTATTAGAGGCTGAGTTGATCCCAGGGCCATAGTTCCACCAGAAGGATTAGGCCAATTGAAAAACTCCAACGACCTCATCGGGGATCGAACCCGCAACCTTCTGGTTTGTAGCGCAGCGCCTCAACCCCTTTAAAATAATAAGCTAACTAGAAATTACAGAATAATTGTTGCAAATTCATGAATAGCATTAAAAAAACCATGCAGTTTGCAAGCAGAAATAAATAAGCGAGCTCTCATCTAAATAAATTAACTTGTGAATTTCTAGTAGAAGTGATAGCAAATATGTTAGGACTAGACAGAAACATTTTAGTCTGTATTTTATTTGTTTACTTTGCAAACTGGGAAATTTCCTTATTCCTGTTTTATCTCCCAACAGAATTGCCAACCTGTAAGTAAATTCACCTTTTATTGAATATTGAAATTTGGTGCATTTATCATGACCTTCAAGGTAGGATTATATATATTTTTATTTGCCCCCACTTATTGATGTTTTTTTTAATTTATATATATCTGGAGACATTTGTGTTTTGTCGAATTACCATTAACTCACAGGTGGCCTTTTTCTGTTTTGTTACTCCCCCGTATGTCAGCAGTTGTCAACTTTGTGTCTGTCTGGTTGATTGAAAAGCGGGGGTGTGTTTCCGTTTGTGAATTTTTACCTCTGATCTGCTGTCTTTCTTTATTTTGTTTTCTTAGATATTAACTCCCAGTAATGGATCTGATGGAAGAATGTATATGGTCCTTTTAAATTTGATACTGGGTTTTACTATAAACTGTCTGCTCTTACTGTACTTCATGCTTTTACCCAATTATTTAGTGCATCTCGTCTATGTGTTGTGGGTGCCAATGACCTCAGCTTTTGACTCGCCCTTAAACAAAATACCACTACTATTTAACCCTTTATCTGGCAGTGTTGCTCTCAGGCAACAGCTCGCAGAGACTGGCAAGCCTCTTTTCATTCAGACCACAAAAACACTTGCTACAGCCATCTAACTGTTAGAATATGAACTAATTTGCTGGTAGATGTTACCTGGGATATTGTAGCTATTGCCTGTAGCAACATTGCCAAATAGGAGGTATAATTTCTGGGTAATCAGCATTAGACTTGTGGAGGACCATGTTGCCTGAGAGCAACATTGCCAATCCAGTGGGCGTAAATTTTCATTTTGTCTGCCAGTTAAATGGTATGTGATACTGCTTTTAGACATTGGTGAGAGACCGTAAGCCAAACAATGTCAGTACTCGCAATCAGATTATATGTTAGTTATTTGTCAGTGATGTGATATTGTCATAGAGGATTTTACATAGTTATGTTAGTGCTTAATTCCTTTATGAAATCTCCAACTTTATCTTGCATTTTATTTGTAGTTTAATTACTCGTATATACTAGCCTACTGTTCTTGATTTCTGAACTTGATAAAATAAAAATGTTGCTTTCCTTTGTATTTTTTGCAACATTCTTTGTAACAGATCTCATAATCATAGGTGCTCTAGTTCTTCCCCAGTTTTCCGTAATTGTTGAAATTATAATCGTGTACATAAATATCGATGAAAGCATTCAAATAATAAATCTTATTTATATTCTGAGTGTGTGTGTGTATTTTTATCATTTTAGTGTGGTATCGTTGCCATGTTTGCTCTCGTGCTGCTCTCTGTGTGATGATGTTGCATACAATTAGTGGCATCCCTTGTGGTTTAAGTCTCTGTGCAGCATTCCACATGGATAGACAAGGTTAGGTTAGGTAAGCACAAGTCTGAAGACATTCCCAGGCATGCGACCAATGTGTTCACTTTGTGCATCAAAATAAAAAAGATGGTGCTTGCAATAGTCCTCCGCATTTACTCATTTCTTCTACACACCATTTTATCTACTTGCAGAAACTCTGCTGATTGTGTGATCGACAGTAGCTCTAGCGCTGTTTGCAATATAACACTGTAAAATCTTGGAATGATAATTCTTTCACCCTAGCCGTGTGTAGACTAAGCTGGAAAAGAGTCAGACTGCCATTTGAATTTTTAGTGTGACTCTACCTTTCCGGTAAAAACTTAACTTGTTCACAGCCGCTGGAAATGGCCTCCATTTGCTGTTCACTTATCTCAAGCTAGGCTGGAACAGAGTCCAAAGAAATCTCTAAGACGTTCGTCACCTTAGGTAGGAAGTTTAGGGTTCCTTCATTAATATTACTCTAATTTATTTTGCTGAGAGTAATCTTCAAAAAAATATGGCCCAATGTGATTAGTATAAGTAGAGTCTTACTTATTTAACCTAAACTGCCTAGCAAATGGGACATGTAAGTTTTTACAGGTACAGTTTGTCATAAAACTTGCATATAATTTTAGAAGTATTTTTTATTGACTTTGAAACTATTGGCGTTAAAATGTTTTTCTGGTGACAAAACTTGGGATATTTGCTTTCCAGGGACAGCAACTAAAAATTGAAGACATCTCTGGAAATCAGGGTTGGCCTAATTTATTGTGGAACTGAAACACTTATTTATTTTTCATCAGGTGGATTTGCATAAAACAACTTGAACTATACTGTATAAATATGAAGTAAGCGTGAGACATGTGTCACAGCTGTTGTGAACAAGTAAGACTTTTCAGGGTTTGTAGTGCAGACGTTTTAGGTGCAACCTCGAATTCCTGAGCCAATATACTGTAGGATCAGTTCAAATTCTAGTGGGCTACTGCCGATCATGTGGTTGGCTGGGTCTCATCAAGTAGATAAGTAAAAAATGACCGTCTTTCTTTACCTATAAGAAATTAATTGTAAATTACTGTTAAGAATATGGAGAGCTAAAAAGAATGCCAGAAAGATCTAAAGGCTTGTTGTAACTCTGAGTGTTAAATATTCCCATCCCACTTCAGTGTTCACTTGTAGTATTTGTGTATGTTATTACTGACCAAACTTTTCTTTCAGATCATCAGTGTTATAGTACTATTACTGTTCCTGACAGCATTATAATGTTTTACTAATTTCTTCTTACCCACAGCCAGCTAAAGATTTTACTCTTCTAGAATAATAGAAGGAAAATACTGTACAGTTCTGCTTTAACATTTCTATAAGCAGGATATTTTCCCGAGCTTATTTTTAATCTAATAAGACGTTCCCCGTAATGAAGCTGCCATTATGACGAAGTACAATGGTAATCAATGAAAACATCTTAATATGAAACAACAAAATATTTAATTACACATAGACGCTGGACACATTTGTATATACAATGGTGTAGCATAATGCATAAATAAACTGACAGATAAAGAACAAATATATGGGGATATAGGTTGTTATTTGGAGAAACTTTGATGTTTTGGTGTTGATCTAAAGGCTCCATGCTGAAGATGATGTGGGAACAGGAAGGGGAAACTATAAAAGTATAAAACTTAGAAACCTTCTGAATTTATTTGTATTAATAGGAAAGAGCCTGATTTTTTGGTAAAATTCTTCTTCTAACTTCTTTCTATTTCAGTAGTTATGGTTTAATTTGGTATTGAGCTGGAATTCAAAATCTTTTATACTTAATAGATTGAGAACTATTATGCAATGTTCATAATTACTATGGTCTTAACGATATTAATAATAATAATGATACTTTAAATCTAATATCTGATATTTTCTTACTCTCTTCCAATATAAATTAATTAATCTATTAATTTCTTCTAATATTTTCTTAGTATTCAGAACAACTGCATATATTCATTTTCCCATAGAGCGGTTATAGTTTTTAATGTGATAAGCCTGTGTGAGAGGTGTTCACTTATATGATTATTTTAAAGAATAGATAACTCTAGCGTAAACTTTACAAGTATAATAATTTATACATAAGTATATCTAGTTTGTGTTGCTGGAATGTGAATATTTTCTTACATCGTTGCAGTTTTCTTTGTATTGGTAACTAGAAAGTACAGATGAAAAACTTGTATTTCGTGTATTAGAATTAATTCTTAATTAATTTAATCCTGAAATATTCAGAATTATCAACATTCTGTTTTAATATTCAATATTAATTTGTTGAAAAATGAAAATATGCTTAAGCATTATACAGTTGGAAAAATGGTATTAGACTACTTTAGAAAAACCATTTGGAAAACTTAAAAAGAAGATTTTCATAAGAACAGTTCTTTCTGGTTGCGAGGAATGACATGCTCTAATTGTCTACAAATTAACTAGACCTAGGGTTACCAGATCTAAAAACTAAACTCTGTGGCTATACATCCCTGGAGGGACAAGGCCTGCCATCTGACTGCTGCATCATCTGCCTATATCTGCCATAGGCAGATGGTAGAATTGAGGGGCATGTGGTCAGTATGCCGACACCTACGGCCATTAATGATGAGTGACCAGATTTGCCTTCACAAAAAAGAAGGCTGTAGGGTGGGAAAATGGGGGCATTAGAGAAAAAGTGAGAATAAGTCTAACGAAAGCTATGAAGAAATGGATGTAACACAGATATGGTGTTTAGAAACGTCAAAGTATGTTAATAAACATGAAATTAAATATTTTTAACAATTTCTCGTATTGCAGATGTTAAAAACCAACGTGAAAGTTCACAGATATTTTCCTGAGGAAATCTCTTGCAGGAGTTTAGGTTTGCTGAAGATGTACTTGTAGAAATCCAATAATTCTTAATTCTTTTTAAGCATTTTGTTAAGATCAACCTCACACTCAAACAGTAACACCACCAAAAGAATCCAATATTGGAAATGGAAAAAGGGTCGATGTGATAAGTTCATTGTAGCCAAATATAGTTCCGAGAAAAAATGTAGATTAGTAAGAATTGCCAACTTCACATACTAGTGAAAGAAGGAATCCTTACAATGTGCAAAAAACTTCGAATATTTTTTCATACTAGAACAGTGTTTACTGTAAAATTACTATTGATGTTCTATGGCTTACATTATGGAAACAGTCACTACTGAATACTGTATACCAAAAGGAGCCTAGGAGGACATTTTGGAAGACTAAAAATTTGATCGTGGACAGAGGAGAGACATAAAAATGACAGCATGTCAAAAAAGAGGAGTTTTGGTCACCCAGGCGAGACCCAGCCTTCTGAAGAGTTCAAATACAAGCCTTCCTTGCCTTCCTTCCTTTTCATATATCCAACTGAGATTGAAGATCAGAGCAACAATTCCATACAAACTTTACTTAAAAATCTAAACTAGCAATATCTACATACCTATATTTAGCGAGAGCTGGCCATTCTGACCAGCCAATTCCTGCTTCCTGATTGGCCCACACCCAGCAGGTCTCCCATCTATATAACAACCCATCTTTTCCGATCAGTTCACTTCCTCCCAGAAGATTGCTGCGGGGCTTGTAGCTGCCAAAAGCTTGGACCTATTAAATCCACTCACCCATCTGGAAGGTGCGAAATTAATTTGCCTACTTATGTCTAAACATGCCCACCTATTTTTTAAATATTCCAGCATGATACAATAAAAAGATGTGTTTAAAATTATTACAAATCAGTGAATAAAAGTTAAAAATCAACACACAACGTTTCAACTCTGCCCTTGAGTCTTCCTCAGGTGACTTCTCACACAGTACTGTACTGTACTGTACTGTGTGAGAAGTCACCTGAGGAAGACTCAAGGGCAGAGTTGAAACATTGTGTGTTGATTTTTAACTTTTATCCACTGATTTGTAATAATTTTAAACACATCTTTTTATTGGATTTGACTCAATGGAAATTTGGGACCGATATGGATGTTTTATTCCAGCATGATATCTAGTGTAAATCAACTTACATTCTTCATGCTGAAGACTGCTTAAAAGTCACTTAAGTATTATGGTGAAACACTTAATGTTTCCTATATTCAATTTGGTTTTAAAATGTTATTAAAGAATTTCCTGCATATGCGTGAATTTAATAACATCTTTCAGTTTTCTCATAATTTGCAATACACAAAGAAAAAATAAAACCTGTAGATTGTTGCTCCCAAAAATATTATTCTGTAATGGTAAATGGCAAATCTTGCTAATCGGTCATTTCCATCATCAAATAGTTATTTCCAATTGATTCCGAGGCAACAGAAGCCAAGAGGTAGTGTAGTAAATTAGGTGTTGGCATCAGAAAATAAATAGAAGATTACAAACCTATTACAGTTTCTCGTACTTGCACATGAAGAAAACAGAAAACAAAAGACTTTCAAGTGATCATGTTGAAAACATTAACAAGTGGGAAGAAGAGACTTAGTGATGTAGCGTGATCAAGATAGATTCGCTGAGAAGAAGAAAGTGATAGTAGTTGTTTAGTTTGAGTGCTATGTAAAGTGTATATTTCAAATTAAAATAAAATGGTCGTTATGAGAAAAATCTCTTTCATTGCCTCAGCAATTAAATTTTGTTCAAATAAGCTACATAAAATTTAACTGCTGAAGACATTAGTTTGGCAACTTCTGAAGAAGTAGATATTGAGAAACAATGTTACTCTGCATTCTGTGATACAATTTTGGCCTTTTAGAAAAATATTATTCATGGTGAAGCCATTTAAATACTAGGTATATAAAGTAACTTATTTCTGACGACTAAACTCACATTTTTGTGAACTTACTTTTTTATAAGTTGCTAAATTATTGGTTTATTACCTACATATGTATCCCAGCAGAGGGTCGAAAACAGTATACAGTAAACCCTTGAATTGCGATCATAATTCATTCTGTAAACATGCTTTTAATGCAAAACAGTCGTACATCAATCTTTCTTATATGAATGAATGGTTTATTTGTCTTAGAGCATATTACAGTGCTATTAGTAAATGTTTGGATTAACAAAGAGAAGTAAAAGTTAATACTAATTAAAAATCACATACTATCAATTAAGTTATTTTTTATAACTCAGGTGAGATTATTATCCAAATGCCACTTTATTACACTTCCGTATAAGAAATTACTTTATCTTTTTCTTGAATAATTTTATTTGTAGTGTTTTGGTAATTTATTAAATCATATTTTCCCTGAATAACTGGGGAATTTTTCATATTTAGCTAACTAAGAAATTAAGAAGTAAAAATAATAAGAAATCTATAATAATAAGAGGAAGTGCTTTTCTGTCTGTGCGATGCCCAGCGAAATCTACTGCACGCAGAGTTCTGAAATTTTAAATTTAGATGAACTGAAGGGTAGCCCAATAAACCTTGAAGCTGGATTTTTAATTTTCGCTATCGTTCACGAGTTATGAGTGAAAAACTGGCAGTAAACGTGAATTTGTTGTGCTTTCTAAGCATCAGTTTTTGGTAATACATTTCAATTGTGAAATCAATTGCAGGTGGCTTTGCCTTTTTTGTTGTTGTCATAACTCAGAAATAAAAGCATTGCGATTTTTTCAACATATTGCATGGAATTATCGATCGCTTCGATTCTGTGAGCTCACCTTAGTTGATTTGTTTGTTTAAAATGTCAAGGCATGCAGATATGCTGAAATTTTCAACATATGCAGAAGAGGGATAATGAATGTAGGCCTAGGTGGGCAGACGTTAAGTGATTTGGACAGATCTTACTATGCAGGGGTTTTCTGGGCCAGGGAACTCTAATCTGAGGTATTTTTTCCCAAGCAGCACTTTCTAATAGTGGAATGCAATCCTAAGGCGGATTTTTAGCTGTTTCATTACAATTTATTAATCATTTGGTTTATGAATGGTTCATGTGTAAGTGTTAATAAATAAAACATTTCAATTATTTGGCTCTTAATTTAAAATTTTTTAATTAATTATCACGGCGAAGCTACTGGCACCTGCTAGTAAGAAATAATTCAGATACAGATAATTAATTTTACATTCAAAAAATTTGATATAAAATTATTAATACAAAATATAAAGTTAAAAAAATACAGGGCCTATTTCACCAGCTGTACTTAAATTTAGGGATCCGTTAAAAGTCAGTAAGACTTAACGTATTTCACTACACATTTAATACCAGATTATTGGGCGTTGTTGTTAACGCATGGATGCTGACTATGTGAATAAATATAACTTCTTGGTGTTACACTCTTCAATTGTATTTGTTTAACAATTGTAGACAAATTAAATTAAATTAAATTAAATTAAATTTTGAAAACATTCTCAGGCCAACTTCCTCGCAATTCAAGGTGTTAATGTATATCCAGACTATAAATTCAAAAAAGAGAAACAGTAAACCCTAGAGCATATTTAAGGGGAATCCTGGGGATCTGGACCCCCGAAAATGTAAGATTTTTAAAGCATTAGTTAGAAAAAATAAATTTTTTGTGTCACTTAGGAAAGAAAGATATCAGTAATAAATGCTTGATCACTTTAGGACCCCCTCAGAAACTTATGTTTTTGTCATTTGGGAAAGGAAGATGTCAGTAATTTATGGTTAATCAGTTTAAGAACCACCCTAAAAAAATTGATTTCTAAAATACCTGCTTGAATAAACCCTAGTTTTATGTTCTCAGCTTTAAGGAATAAAATGACTATAAAAAATATCTTTCATTCCCTCTCATAAGAAAATCCTACTTGTATTTCAAATATTACAGCATAAGTTATATCCCTTTCAGATATTCAAAATTAATTAATTAAATAAATAAATAATCAACACATTCTAACTGAACCATCTACCGCCCCCATATTTAAAAAGACTTCATCTAACTTGTATTTTTTTTTTTGCATGGTACAAACTAATTCATAACAGATTATTAAAACTTACTAAATATTTGCATTGATTGTAAATGGGTCTAGCAAACAAAAGCCAAACTCGAACTACATTTATTAGAGCAGCTAGGGCAACAATTGGCTAACCAATGAGAGCCATGTGGGCAAATTATATCCCGGTATTTCTGAACGCTTCTGAGTAAATATGAATATTGAGGCATCTTATTTGTGTCAAAAGTGACATTCTGTGGTAAATTTGAAACTAAATTAAAAAAACTAAATCCATGGCGCTACATCCCTGAAGGGAGTAGGCCTACCATATTGACACTCATCTAAACTGGAAAGATCATTGCATACATTTAAGTAAAAAACTAAGCTCTACCATCTACCTGTTAAGAAATATTAGAGACCTAGTATTAATTAAATCATTAATTAATATATACTACGGAATTTTCTACTCACATCTAAATTATGGAATAATTTTTTGGGGGAATTCAAGTGAAAGCGAAATCATATTCAAATTACAAAAAGGAGCCCTTCAAATTATATTAAAATTAAGTAGAAGGCATTCATGCAGAAATATCTTTAAAAACAATAATATCCTCACTATGACTGGTATGTACTTATATGAGTTACTTAAACTGATAAAAACAAATGAACCAAATATCAACAAAAATAAAGATATTCATGACCATGAGACAAGAACAGCAAATAATATAGCAATAACTAGACACAATCTTCAAATAACAGCAATGAGTCCCATTGCTATGGGAATCAAAATATTCAATAAGCTTCCCCATGAGGTGAAGAATTTGTCCGAAATCAAGTTCTGTAGAACTATACGACATGTACTAGTAACTAATGCATATTATTCCTTGAATGAATTTAATCCAGATAACTTCATACTTCAATAATAATATTTATTTTTTTTATTTTTAACCCTGTTAATAGTTTTTAATAGATAAACTTGACATACATTTCTTCTTGTTAGAACAAGGGATCGACTTGAACTTAATCTCTCCAAACAACTATTTGTAACTTCCCTGAAGCGAAGCATTTTGTTTGGAAATTTATGACAATGTTCAATAGGAACTCTACTATGTAGAACCTCAATGAACAATAAAGATTATTATTATTATTACCATCCAACCACTGCATGTTCTACCATAGGCAGATGGCAGGATTGGAGGGCATGTGGTCAGCATGCCAACACCCACAGCCATTAATGATGGTTCACATGGCCAGAGTCAGTGTTCTCCCGAAACTAGTCCAGTTTTTTTAAAAATTGACGTAAGTGAGAGTTAAAAGTGTTTTTACTTTAAAATTTTCTTAATATACAACAAGAATTTAAATCAACAATTATCTATTTAGTCATTTAGATATACAAATAGTTGGAAGAAATTAAGATGAAACATATGAAAGGCAAAAAATTACAAATTTCATTATTAATATTAAATAGTTTCATAATTTTCTTAAAATGGTTGAGACTGTGTTTTATGAAATTGAGGTATGGGATAGCATATCACCTCTGAATTTTTGCCACTTCCTTCACTGTACCTAAGTATTACAATCCATTACACCATCAGAGGAAAGTTGCCCACCCCACAAAAAAAAAAAAAAAAAAAAAAAAAAAAAAAAAAAAAAAAAAAAAAAAAAAGATTTGGTAAATCGCCATAGATTTGAGCCAAAGCTAAAGAATTAATTATTTCTGTATTTATTGGGAAGTTCTTTTAGAACATAGCATTTGTAGCTTCGACTACTGTAATATTAGGAGATAGGAAATGCCCACTCCATAATTCTTTTAAAATAGGTTACAAGTCTAATCTCAGCTCCCTAGAAAACATCTAGGTGCGTTCCAAATAATCCTCTTTTGTTTGCACAGACTTAAGAACAAAAAATTCTGAAATTCCTTCAAGATAAACATGTATTTAGCCACTTTCTGACTTCATATTCCAACTGAAAATATTCAGGAGTGTCCGTTCAGTTGTCTCAGCCTCATATTCAGTGAACACCGCTTAATGTAATCGCGGATGTTATCAGTCAGGTAATGTTATCATTTTTATGAAGTCCCATACGGATTAATACTGATACATTGAAGAAATGCTGTTTATTGTGATCAAAGGTTCGGATTATGTTATCACATTTTCCTTTTTGCGGCTTTATGTTTCGAAGTACTGGATGTCATTCAAAATTTTGTTTTTTAGGGTTTTTTTTCTAACTCAACTGCATTGTGTTATATTCTTTGGAAATAACGGTACTGTTCCCAGCTCAAAGGAGGATCTGTTCAAGGGGGTGGCATTCCCTAATTTTCTCTTTTAAGCAGAACATGTTTCACCCCTCAGTTTAGCGGTTGCTTTTGATTTATGAAGATAACAGTGATGACATGCAGCGATGGTTAGTGTAAAATGAAAAGACTTGAACAGACAGGTCTTAGATGTTTTGCTATGCGGTATTCACCACAGGTCAGTAAACTTCCAAAAATCTTATAAGTATGAAATGTTGGTTAATGGACCCCAAAATGAATGAAAAAACAAAAAAATTAAAAACGTTTTTATTGATTGCAAAATAGTTGCTGGCAGTCTAATATTATATTGTGAGTGGTTCAATGATTCAGAGTTACATATTATCTTATATGAATGAATAAAACAGCTTTTAATTTTGTTTTATTGTGTGTTATCTTATATGTGAACTAGCATGTGCCCGCGGCTTCGCCCGCGATAATTATTTCAAAAATTAAAAATTAAGAGCATAATAGTTAAATCATTATATTTATTAACACCTAAATCACGTGGACTACATACCACGATTAGATAGCGTCGCTTGGTAAAAGCGACCTCAGATTCGAGTTCCTTGGCCCAGAATACCCCTCTATTGTGAGTTTCATCCAAATAAAACAATGTTTGACCATATTAGGGCTTACAACATTCAAGCGATCGCGAAAGTTTTATTTCAAGGTATTACAAAAATAGACAAAGCCAACTGTTATTGTCAAACTTCCATTTAATTTAATTCCAAACCCATCTGAAACCCACTGCCAACAATATGTTTTAATGTCAAATGTGATTCGGATTCGATAATTCTGTGTAAGAAGGGATTAAGTATTCTCAAAAACATTTGATTTTTGGCATTTAAAATCAGAATTTTTCAAAATCCTTTCTTAGTGAGCACCTACATTATGAAACGAAGGTACTGTCAAAATTCCAAGTCTCTACCTGTTATAGTTTAGGCTCTACGTTGATTCCTGTCAATCAGGACAAAGCCTTTTATATATATAGAGATAAATAACTATCAATTCTTTCAGCTACTGTTATCAATCAGTTACTATTATCAGATTAGGTGCATCCCAAAGTGATCAGAATAAGCGGCGTGCACTGTAGTCTTGTTTGCAAGGTAAGGGTTTTAGTTTGTTGAAGAGACTAGCTTAAAACTATACTTCAGACAACAACAAATAATGTTACAAATAAAATAAATGCTCACATAGACGTATACATTTAAAATAAGACAAATGTTTAAACTGTTTTCATGAAAATTGTGTCAGCTCTGATTTCCTGTACCTTATGTATTCAATGATTTAGTGAGAAATTGGAAGCAACTTCTAGACTCTGAACTGGATTTCTCAAGACTTATATCTGCTGATAGCTTATTCAGTATAGAATATTTCCTTTCAAAGGTCAGTTTCCCAATTCCTCTTCCTCTGAACTTCTGTGCACCATATTTCATTTCCTGAATGTTTATAACTCCCACACCCCATTTAAATTTTTGTAAATTTCGAAGCAAGACTACCTCTTGGCTATTGGTAATGCAATAGAGTGGAAAATAAAATAAAGGTGAACATCGTTGAAGAATTCCACGGCAATAGTTTCAATTTACGTTTGGTTGGAAACTGTTTTAAAAGAAAATAAGTAAACTGTAGTTAAAATTTTACAATCTATACCTGCTCTTGTAACGACGAGCTTCATAACCTGTACTCGTCATGAGATATAGTAAGGGTATTAAATCACGGAGGATGAAATGGGCTGGACATGTTGAATGCATGGGGGAGGAGAGACATATCTCAAAAATATTGACTGGAAGACCCGAAGGGAAAATACCACTTGAAAGACCTAGATGTAGGTGAGAGGACAATATTAGGATAGATTTAAGGGAAGTAGGATTTGAGAGGGATGATTGGATAGAGTTAGCACAGAATAGGGTTGAATGGCAGGCTCATGTAAGCACGGCAATGAACCTTCGGGTTTCATAAAATAGATAATATTCCTTTAGCTTGCTTAGGAATTGTCTATTGCCATTGAGTAAGTAAGTATGTGTACCAGCTCTTGAAATTTAAATTGTCATTGTACAAGATAAAGATTGTGTTAAGTATAGACATTGCCCTGGTATTTCTTAACCTCTTCAACGTGAAACAGTAGGTCAATGCTTGAAGATATAACTGAAGTTACTGCAGGCTTCTGTACATTAATTAAGTCGAACTATGCTTATTTTACCTCAACAAACATAACATTTTCATATGAGGGGTCTATTAGCAAATTCGGCAATCCCCATTTTGAAATAAAAAAGATTGGGATACTAACTTCTAATGAAAGTTGAATGCTTTTTCTATTACCTATTTAGTGCATGTGATACAAATCTAACTTCCCACGTAAGCGAAGAACCAATACAGAAGTATCACAATTTAATATAGAAATATAATGCATAAATAATCATATACAGAGTGTAAATGAATAACATGGAAATATTTTACCTGTGTATAGAGGGGACATAGACAAGCAACTTTTATTAGCAGATTTTTGCTGTATGGATTCATTTTTTCCTGTTACAGCTTTAAATCTCCCAGGGCGTGGCTGCCACTGACTTCTAACATTGGAAAAAAATGAAAACAAATTAACTTCGTTGTTAACACTGGACTTATGAATAAAACGCTAATGCAGTGGTGGCCAATCATGCGATTAATCTGTAAATTTTGCAGATTATGAAAACACTAAATTGTGATATAGTTTTTGATGAATGATTAATAATCAGGTTTTCATCGATCACTAAGAAGGCATGAAATCAATTTAATGAAAATTTTAAGCCCATTTCGCTTCATTATTGACTTATGAGCACCAAATTGTAATGACTTTAATGCCCTGTAGCATACAGATTTTACGTCATAGAGCAAAAATCTCCTAATAAATGTTGCTTGTCTATGTCTCCTTTATATGGGTATACAGGTAAATTATTTTTGTGTTATCCGTTAACACACTGTATATTATTTCTATCATCATTTTACACTTTTCAAAGTGAATACTGGATCAGTATGTACGAGTGAGGTATCAACTGAAAGATATGAATTAATGCCGATGATTTGTTTCGTAGAGTCCTGAATTAGTAGTGTCATTGTACATAGTAGACTGTTCTTGGTCATTTACTCTGTTTACTTTATAGAATAGTGGTTTCAACATTATAGTAATGATCTAAGTAGAGTAGTTTTGATATTACATTCTGATTTGCAACCTAAATTATTATTACTAGATGTTTAGTGCATGTTAACCACCTTGTATTCCTGAAACTGTATATTCTCAGCTCTGGTTATGTTAGCTGGAATTATCTAATTGTAATGGAGTGCAAACCACTGTAAGCATGACCGCTAAAGATTAGAGAATATCTAAATGAAGAATTAAATTCACTATTCGCTGATCTGTCTTCAAATAGTGGCTAAAAATGCTGTCCCATCAGTTCTATACATATCTAGTACACTATAAAAAAAATTGACTGCCGGTGTGGTCTTGTGGTTAGGGTCACTGACTACAGATCTGTCGGCCTGGGTTCGATCCCCAGTACCTCCTCAGATTTTTCTGAGGTAGGGAGGTCTGGAACAGGGTGCACTCAGCCTTGTGATTCATACTGAGGAGCTACTTGATAGAGAAGTAGTGGCTTCGGTCATGGAAACCATCATTAACGACCATGGGTGTCGGCATGCTGACCACATGCCCCCCAAATCTGCCATCTGCCTCTGGCAGATGACGCAGGAGCAGTCTGGTGGTAGGCCTAATTTCTTCAGGGATGTAGCGCCACGGATTTTAGTTTTTTAAAATTTATTTATTAACTTTTTTATTTATTTTAATTATGAACAGAATTTCAAACAATGAAGTCCCCTTAACTATGAAATTCATAAAATCTCAACACCCTAAACTAATGACTGGAGTTTTTAAGAATTGCTTCAATTCTTTCACAGTATCATTAAATTTTCCCGGAGTCAGTGCTTTTTTAGGTCCTGATTTTTTTGTATTAGAACTGTGGCTTTCTGAATAGTCTTATAACCGGTGAGGGAAACAAGATGGTATGCACCAGTGTGGAATACCGGCAGTGATTTCAAACACCTGATTACATACCAGCATATGTTTCAGTGGTAAAATAGCATACCGTCACGGAAAACCAGTGGACCTTAGAAAATCTTTTGTAGTAAAGAGTAGACCCTATTTTGTATTTATCTTGTAGTATAATTACTTCTTGTGATCATTCATTCACTGGTACACTTTCACTGGTAGCCATTGCCAGTATAGAAGGCTGTGACTGGTAACTTGGGGTAGACATTGTTGCCTTGTTAATAACTATACCGCTAGATTTTATGTTTTGTCGTATGTGATATGATATTTATTGTACTAAGAAAAGTCACAAAATAGACTACCGGGTTTGACACTTGTCATTTTACCAGTAGACATCTTAAAACAAAATAATACATTTTTGTGGAGGTGTGTGTAAACACAAGGCAGCTAAACAATATAAACAGGTTTCCTTCCCTGAGCTTTTTTTAAAGAAAGAAAGAAGAAGAAAAAAAAAAAAAACTTTTCATTTCTGCTTCCCTTCAAGCTATGTTCGTATGTCTTTTTTTCTTTTCATATCAGGTCACCATTTGATATTCTGTTGCTCTTGCCGTAACCATAATGTAAGCTATAGTCTGTGCCAAAATTCGCAACTAATTTATCCTTACAACACCTTCTTTATGATTATGGTATTCCGGAAATATTTACCATAATTTTAGTTTTTTTTGTTTACTTCAGACCATTAGATGCACCCAACTTTTAAGACTATGTTTTCAAGGTAAAACAGTTTGTCTTATGGTCCAAAAAATACGGTACTGTATATAACCCTGCTAGTCCTATGATCAGCCATAACCCTGGCACTGGTTGCCGTATCTCTAGAGAGTTGGTACACCGCCCATGCAGTTCAGAATGTCCTGGAAGTGATCTGCGTTCCCTGTCATACATGTCCCACACTTTCTTGAAAAATTATTATTCTTCCATATTTCCTCAAATCTAATGAGCACCATATTTGTTCATTTGTAGCATTCAGAATTGGGGTGCACTGGATTTGTAATTCAGTGGTAACTTCGATCATTTACAATGCCTTGCTGTAATTCTTGACTTTGTTGCATTTATCATTGGTATATTACCAGTATTCACAAACGCGGGCTGAAGTCATGGCCGTCCAGATTATACAGGATAGGGCCACTGCCCCCTCTGGAAATTATGTTTACACACTAAATTACTATAAGCAACTAATATGAAGTGAGGCTTAGGTTTCCATACTATAATATGAGTTGTTTGTAACAACTTTGATATGAGCACGTAGGAATAATTAATTCCACTAAACTTGAAAACATTTCCAGCCAACCAATTTATTGCAATGAAGGTAAAACAATGGATGTAGTCTATTCCAGGGGTTCTCAAACTTCCTTTATTCAAGGACCCCTTTAATTACTAATGTTGTCATTGCGGACCCCTAAAAAATGACCCTTTACTATTTTTAGTAATTTTGTAGTATTAACCATTTGAAATATATTTAATTCAAAATGAAAAGCTATAGGATAGAAAAATAAAGAAGTCTGTTTGTTTTGATACATTTTTTTTATTTGAAACATTGAATTCAATTGCAAAATGACAGGACTCTTAGTATGAATTATAAAAAATTACCAATGGAACAGTTACACAGTAAAATACCACTAATTTCAGTGAGAAGGATGGTGTTTTTTTTTGCTTTTGACAATCTCTGAAATATTCGGTTTTATATTTGAAAGTTTCAGCCTTAAATCTACTTCAATATTCAATATTCAAAAATCTCCCGCGGACTCTTCAAACCATGCCTGCGGCCCCCCGGGGTCCGGGGACCACACTTTGAGAACCCCTAGTCTATTCCATTTGATGTGAATAATAGGCCTATCTGTGAAATTGTAAGGGGGTAGAGAAAGTCATTTGAGGGTACTACCATACATTTTACTGTATCCTTAGTCATAGGTCCAACTACAGTAAATGAAGGATGTGGATGATGATGATGATGATGATGATAATAATAATAATAATAATAATAATAATAATAATAATAATAATAATAATAATAGTAATAAAGTGGTTGTAGTGATAATAACATAATGATGATGGTGCTGGCAGTAATTTGTTCATTTACCCCCCCCCCCCCCCCCTTTGGCAAAATTCCTTCAGATGTCCATGCTGAAGTTAACATATTATTTTGACACTCAAGCTCAACACCAAGTGACGGGATTCTATGCGGAGGTATCTGTTGTTCTGGTGTATAATGTTATAAGTCATTAAACCTACCTTTATTCATCGGCATTCATAAATACAGTGTTTATTCTTTCTCGGACTTCCAACCGGGTGAGTTGGAGGTTTGGTTCCGAGCTTTCGGCAGCTGTCTCCGCTGCCATCTTCTGGGAAAAGTGAGCTGGATTGAGGGAAAAAACTGTTTCATATATAGGAAAAGACTATACATACTCACAAATCCACATACCCACGTACATACACACACACTTTCAATTTTATATATTAGATACAAACGTGTTGACATCTTGACAAATTTGTCAGACTTGACATAATTGTCATATTTAGGGTTCGGATGTTTATGACCTAAAAAAGTGGAAAATATGACTGCAAATATGATCTTAAAAATTACTAAATATGACCCAAAAATCCTTAATATGACCTCATAAAGGAACGTATTTTCTAAACATAAATATTTCAGTTTAAAACGTTTAATGACACTAAATTATTACATCACATTAATTCAATCAGATAGTCAGTTTTTAACAGTTTTACAGGTGATTTACAGTTGTACTAGTAAAGAACTTCTAAGATACCACTGCAAATGTGAGCTGAAAATATTTTTAAAACATGTCTATTGAAAGTTAACAACAAGGAAGAAGAGGTAATTGTGCTATTAGGCCTACTTGTTACTGTCCTTTCACATTTCATTTACAGTAAAACCAAAATATTTGTGACTCTTTCGAAAAAAAAAAAAAAAAAAATTAATGAATTCTCAATTTATGTCGCATACTGCATAACTGTGCTCTTTTACCGAATTTATAACTGAAATATGACGTTAAATTACAAATATGACAGAAATATGACCAAGACCATCAAAACGACCAAAATATGACTTTATATGCAAAATAAAAACTGTCTTATTAGGATAAAAAATGTGCAATTCATGTATCATTTGTGTTTATGGCGAGAATGGAGGCAAGGATAAAAATATGACATGTCATAAACATCCGAACCCTAGTCATAATTGTAACACCTGTAGAGTTTTATGAAATAGGGCCCTGATGTCACTAGTGTAGCAACAGGAACAGGAAACAGCAGTCAGTCATTTAGCCGAGAATGGGAAAGACAATGTTTCCCGAAACTAGTCGTAAAAGCTATTGTAAGTGAAGTAAGTTTTACAACATCTGGCTTCTTGTACATATTCTTGATTAGTAGTAGTTGTTGATATTGTTATAATTTATTGTCATGTTTTGTAATTATTACTGTTACGTTATTTGAGCTGCACAGAGTTGTGAATCACAAGGGATGCTGTCTTGTCGAGAACTTAGGTACATCATAGTGCATGTGTTTGTTGTACTGCAGTGGCAAGTGAACTAGTTTTGATTTCTATTTAACTTATAATTTCCACCAATGCTCAGTAATTTAAGGGGGGGGGGGGCATACAGCTTTTGAAGCTGGAAAATAGATGAAGTTTAATTATTTTTTTCTTAGCAATGAATTGTTCTGTAGCCTTGTAATCTGGCATGCTCTATACTGACTAGTTCTACAATTGCATACTATTTTCAGAATTAATTTAGCTATTACAGTTAATGGGTAATTATCATTACAAAATGGCAGCCAAATTTTGTGCACTGAAGTGCCGTTTCTCTGATAACTCAAACATTTATTAACTGCAGTGAAATTTTGCATGCAAGTAATTTGATATTAGTGAACAACACTATCTAGAATCATTGATGTAACTTTATTAGTTTATTAAGGAATTCTGATGTAAAAATTTCCAAAAAAAATTAACAATTAATGAATTAATATTAATATTAGATGGAAATCTACACTGAAGTTTTGATATCTGTAGAAGATTGAGATTTTAAATATACACACTATATACCTTTTAGTGAAGTTTAGTGTGTATATTTCCGATCTCAAACTTGTAAAGTGATGAATTATATAAAAAAAATATATATATTTATCATGCAGATAATTCAAAGATCCTAGATTATGTTGTTCATATGATATTTGCAAATAGATAGAAAAAATAATCACTCAGAAATATTGGTATTTATGAAAATTATCAGGGAAACGGCACTTCAGTGCACAAATTTGGCTGCCATTTTGTAATGATAATTACTCATTAACTGTAATAGTTAAATTAATTCTGAAGATAGCATGCAATTGCAGAACTAGTCAATATAGACCATGCCAGATTGCAAGGCTACAGAACAATTCATTGCTGAGAAAAAGATTAATGAATCTTCACCTATTTTTCAACATCAAAAGCTGTATGTCCCCCCTTAAAAATAGTAGAAACCTAACCTACTTGTACTTCTGCATTTTAGTATGATTTTATTGTATTGTCATTAAGCACATTTAAGAATTTTAAAAAGTTTTAGTAATAGTTATGAGTTATGACTGATTCATTGTTTGTACAAGTTTTTAACTAATGTTATTAGACTAGTAGCTTACGCGACCTATATATGTTAACTATAATATGTTAAATTTAGGCTTCACTTATAATATTTTAAAAAATTATTAAACTTTACCACCCCATTATTTTATTACGAGGGTAGATCAAAAAGTAACACAATATATATTTTTTTTTTTACAAAAAGTTTAATAGGTACAATTACAAACAAATGCACACATGAAGGGACATCTTTTGTCTTTTTCTATATAGTCACCAAATTTCTGAACACATTTCTCCCAACATGATACCAGTTTCAAAATACCCTGTTCATAGAAGTCCGTTCCGTTGGAGTATAGCCATCTGCGGACTGCTGTTTTCACTTCTGCATTTGATGCAAAACATTTACTGGCCAAGAATTTCTTCATGGGACCAAACAAATAGATTATTACGGCCATCTTCGAAGAATGCACACCATGTGGAGACATTGCTACGGACCATACAGTCGTCCCCATACACACCACGTATGTCCCTGTAAATTTCACTCCGGTTATGCCCTTTAGCCCATAAAAATCGCACTACACCTCGCTGAAGAAATTCCTGGCCGGTAAACGCTTTGCGTCAGATGCAGAAGTGAAAACAGCAGTCCGCAGATGGCTGTACTCCAACTGAACGGACTTCCATGAACAGGGTATTTTGAAACTGGTATTACAATGGGAGAAATGTGTTGAGAAACTTGGCGACTATATAGAAAAATAGACAAATATGTCCCTTCATGTGTGCATTTGTTTGTAATTGTACCTATTAAACTTTTTGTAACAAAAATTATTGTGCATTACTTTTTGATCCACCCTTATATTTGATCTTCTATGTACATTTGGTTTCAATTGTTTCCACTGATTTGTTTCAGGGAAATTCTCGGCTGAAACAAGGTGAAGGAGGAGGTGGTATAGCTGGAAGAGGAGGCAGTATAGACAGAGGAGGAGGTGGTATAGAAGGGAGAGGAGGAGGTAATGTTGGTATAGCCAGACCGGGCAGGGGTGGGGGCCAACATGCATCAGAGATGGCACCACCAGGCGACAAAAGTGGCAGAATGCAAGAAGGATTGCGTGTGATACAGGCAGATAGTGGGGGGACGTGTTCTATAGAACGTATGCAAGTGGATGAGGCTCGTAAAGCAAGCATACGCAAGAACTCGTTCTCACTTCTGGATCCTGAAGGTGCCACGATTCCCTCTCTTATAGATTTGAGCCAGCGTGATTACGAGGTGAATGCCCCTGTAAGCTCTGGTTTGTTGCAAGGCCAGGATCTGTTGAAAGCTTTAGAGACTAGCTCTGTGGCACTTGTGGACTAGTAGAGAGATACAAGTGTTAGTTGCCATCCACAAGTGAAGTAAGGTTTCAGATCTGGGATTAACATGAAATATTTGAGAATTAATCTAATATTTCATACGTAAAGAGAGGTTAGATATCAGATCTAGGAAGAAAATTGAATATTTGAGAAGTCTAATTAAATACTTTGTTTTTATTGAATTATATTTATACATATAATTATTGATTGCATAATTAATTATATATATAATTACATAAGAATAAAGTGCAATCGGTGGCATAAAACACTTCCCTATTAGACACATTCTGAAGAATCATTTTATCAAATGATGACGTGTGAACTACTGCCATATTATGTAAGCGGATTAGAATGTAAGAAATGAACAGAAGACATTGAAAAGTTTCCACGATGTATTGTATGGATTCATTTGTCTCGTCTTTTTTAATGTTTATAATGTTGGCTTCATTGGTTTCTAACAATGTTTACTCTGTAACGGAGGCATAGTAGTAGGTGGCAGGCCTTCTATATGCTCTTTATATATACATATATATATACTATAAGATGAAAAGGGTGCATTCATATTATTATAGATTATACTTGTTATGATTTCATGTTGGTTCATGCCGAAGCTGTGGTTGCTGTCGATAAACTTACCCACCGTTATGATTTGCTTATCAGTGGGGCAAACTGTGCACGTGTGTTGTACGTTTCTCAAGGGGATGATCTGGTAGTTCACTCACTGTCTTTTTTTTTTTCTTCTTTTGAGACTAATTTAATGATAGCAGGACCGCAATTTTAGGAGGGATATACAGGTTTGATGTTATTAAAAAAATATATATATATTTTTACGAGCGTGATTCAAAAAGTAACAGCAAACTAATTTTTGCAAAGTATATATTTCAATTCACAGGTGCGCAGGCAAAGAGAGTTAAGTTCACCATCCTCAAAAATTGAGATATGTCCATAGAGTTATAGATAAAAATGTTCTCTACATTTGTGTTAAGTCCAGTAAGTCATATTCAAAAACGTACGGTAGTTATGGATGTGTGCATCATGGGTTTATCCATCTCTAAAGCGTTGTTGGGCGGGTAAAGTGTGTTAAGTCGCTCTAATTCTCAGTAACAAGAGAGTGGACTTAACTCTCTTTGCCCACGCAGATACAAACAAGATGTCATTTTTCAACATAATCATTCATTTCGATACATGTCTCACATCATTGCACCAACATTTTATTCCATCAGGGGGAAAAAAAAAGTTTGTGTCTACAACCAAGAATGCACCGCTTCTTTAACCTCGTCATCACTTCCAAATCGTTCTTCAGGGGTCCAATCACATGGTAATCCAGAGGAGCAAAATCAGGGCTATATGGGAAATGACTCAAGACCTGACATCTCAATCTCCGAATGACATAAAAATTGCAGGGGTAGTGTGGGAGCGGGTGTTGTCGCGAAGGATAAGAATTCCTCTATGCAAAAGTCCTCAGCAATAGCTCTTTATTTTGTGCCTTTAACTCATTCTCCAACATGCCCTGGGCACTATTCACTGTTTCACCCCTTTGCTGATAGAGCTTCAAAAGTGGCCCAATCATATCCCAGAAGAGTGTGTTAGTTTGCTGTTACTTTTTGAACCACCCTTGTATTGAAAAAATTATGTTAGTGAAAGAACATAGATGATATCTTCATTCTTTTCGGAGTTACGACCTTGTGAACTTGTGCCTCGCCTCCACTCTACTTTAGGTATTTTTAATGCTTGCCGCTTTCTCAAACCTTCTATTTTTCAGAACCGGTTTAATGATATCTCCACCGGTTTTTTAAGATACTGCAGTGAAATTTTGCATTTAACACTGTCTTTCATACTTGTCAACTTTCAGTCATTACTTAGACATTTATAATTTATTTAAAAAATAAACATTTATACGAGGGTGAATCCGAAAATAAGTTTCCCCTGGCGTCTGTGTACAGAAAAATATAATGAGGCATTTAAGATAAGGTAAAGTGATCCCTATACAGGCCATGGAGGCCCAGAGGGTTCCAGGAGGTAGAGGCTCCCAGATTTGGACATTCGGCACATGAAGGTGGTAAGGTTGTCAGCCTTACATACTAGGCGCTTTTACCCCCAGGATTGCTCCTGGTACGCATTTCTGTTAGAAGCTGAGTCGACTCCAGGGCCATAGTACCACCAGAAGGATTAGGCCAATTGAAAAATCTCAACGACCTAATCAGGAATCGAACCCGCAACCTTCCGGTTTGTAGCGCAGCGCCTCAACCACTGTGCTACAGCTTACCCCCATTAAAGATAAGACGTACCTTTGACATGCATTGAGACATTTGTCTTACTGCTTTAGAAGCTTTAAAAAGCCCTCCAGGAAAAAATCAGGTTTTTGTGCTCCCAACCAAGAGTTGCAATATGATTTTGCATTGCCATCGCCGAGTGTGGTCTCACATTGTCATCCAACAACAGATGGCCAGGCCTCTTTTTCTGAATCGCCTCCTTCAATTTCAACAGGGTGTGACAGTACTGCATAGCAATATCTGCGATTACATTAAGCGGTGTTCACTGTATATCCAATCACTGTGTTAAATGATTAATTTGTTTTTGATCAAAGAAGCTACAGGTATAAAGATGTTTCAGTGTTCAGTCCTTGTGAATTTACATAAAAACAAGTGCACCTAGGTACAGCAAAATGAAAGTGATAAAAAAAAAAAGATAAAATTGCGACGATAGGTGCTTGTGATTGGTTGATTTCCACATATTCTTATACTGGATTGGTCACCAAAATGAACCTAACTTTGTCGAGAAATGTAGAATTTTTATTTGTTGTAAAATAGATCATCACTGCTCCCCTCACGCAGCGGGCCAGGGTTTGATTCCTGATTGGATTTTTTCTGGGGATTTCCTCACCTGTAAGACAAATAGAGTTGTCCTGGGTGGCGCAGTTAGTACCGCGCTGCCTTTCTGAGCCCTAGGTTGTGGGTTCGATCCCGACCCAGGTCGATGGCATTTATGTGTGCACAAATGTGACAGGCCCATGTCTGTATATTTACAGATATGTAAAAGAACTCCTGCGGGACAAAATTCCGGCACACCAGCGACAGTCACAGGCCTAAGTTGGAGTACATCCCCATTATTATATAACATATACCAACCAACCCAAGACGAATAAATGCCTGTAACCATAACAAATAATAATAATAGCCTGTAATCCCTAAAGGGCAATGGCCTCTCCTAAAAGGAGGGTAGCTCGATTGTTTTTCCCACATTTGAGCTAAGAATGTGGAATTCTCCTTGGTAGATCATTCATCTTCGTCTATGAGTGTTTTACATTTTCACCTTTTCACTTATTCTCACTTTTGCTGTCGTATTCAGGTGAAGTATTTTATGCAGTTTTCGTGATCAAAGCAAAATGCATGTATCGAGTTTATTTTAATAACTTCTTTGTAAAGCCCAGAATATGTATATCCAGAGTCGCCGAGTTGAAAATATTGTTTTTGGGGTAGCAAGAATTGGATTTTTAGTAGTTATGTGAAAAAAAACTTAAATGTTTTGGGAGGCAGAAAGTACCTTGTGCTCCCCCCCCCCCCCCCCCCCACGCATAAATGTTGCATAAGATTGGAGGTTTCCGTTTCTGTTTGTTCATATGTACATTCGCATCTCTTTCCCTTATTACTTTAATCTTTTATTAATGAAATTATGTCCCCTGAAAGTTGTGAGGATTCCATACATACAGAAGGGTCCCAGATAAAGTTGTGATGTCTTGTATATAATATTTTAAGATAAGGAATTGGCTCTCTGAAGAAGTACAACCCATGGCAGGCAACCACATGTTTATAAAGTCTATATTTTGGAATTGTGATGACCAACAGTGCTTGAAATAAAGAGAGCGAATGTCAGATTTTTAGAAAAGGTTGCTGTCTTCATTCATGCCTTTCACTATCATCCCATCTTCCAAAGTGCAGTAATATCTTTTCTTTTCGACATTACTACGAGGGCGGGTTGAAAAGTAATGCACAGTAATTTTTTCTGCGTTGGTATTGTTGAACTTTTACCAAGATGGAGTTTGAAGCTTCTGCTATGGACGCTATTTTGTTCCCATGTGTAGCTCTAGCGAGAGAAGCGTGAACTATACAACAAAGATGGTGTGCATTTTACTATCGTCCACTTGTGAAGAGCAAGGTGTATTGCGATTTTTATGGGCTAAAGGGCATAACCTGAGTGAAATTCACAGTGACATGTGTGGCGTGTATAGGGACAAATGTATGGACCGTAACAATGTGTCTCCAGGTGTTTGTGAGGAAAATTAACAAATTTGGTTGGGAGGTGCTCCAGCATCCTCCATACAGTCCAGACCTGACACTGTCAGGCGTTCATTTGTTTGGTCCCATGAAGAAATTCCTGGTCAGTAATGCTTTGCATCAGATGCAGAAGTGAAAAAGCAGTTCGGAGATGGCTATACTCCAACCGAATGGACTTCTATGAACAGGGTATTTTGAAACTGGTATCACGATGGGAGAAATGTGTTGAGAAACTTGGCAACTATATAGAAAAACAGACAAAATATATCCCTTCATGTGTGCATTTGTTTGTACTTGTACCTTTTAAACTTTTTGTAAATAAATTATTATGCATTACTTTTCGATCCACCCTCGTGTAATATGCTTATTTTATGTGATGTAACATATTGATATCCATTTCAAAACTGATTTTCATTATAACATAGGTGTGATATCGATTATTATCGAACTCTGAACGATCTTGAAACCTTCAGAGCTGCAAATAAAACTGCATAACTAGAAACCTGTATAAAATAAAATCAATTCTGTTCATATTCATAAATATTAATATTATACTAAATTCAGTTTATTTCCTGTGTTTTAATATGTTAAAGTTTCAAGAGAAGCTCTGCACCCTGAATATCTTGTAACCTTCCATCTGTCAAGAAAGGCGAGAACTGTAACTGCTGATGGCGAGAGTCATCTGTCAATTACAAGGTATTCTAAAAAGAACTTAAACATTTAATAATAGTCAAACAAAAGCGTCGGATGCAACTTGCATATAACGACAATTAAGACACATGTATGAAACTAGCTTTGCTCGTAAAAAAACACTCTTGCCTAATAAATGCCATTATAGGCAAGTTGCATAATGTACTATTATGAATCATTATGTTTTTAGTGATTTAAGATATGTTTTACTTCATATATTTCCATAATTTTGCATATTGAAGGTAGTAGGTATTCCTTAGGTTTGAAAGCGGGATATTCTCAGCAGATTTGTTACCAGGCTGTGCCAGTCCCCTACCTACTTAAACCTAAGGACACAAAACATACTTAATCATATATACAGTGGTACCTCGAGATACGAGTACCCTAACATACGAGTTATTTGAGATACGAGCTGTCGAGCGAGCGAAGTTTTGTTTTGAAATACGAGCGACATTTGAGATACGAGGAACGGCCAGCTGTGACGCTGCACACGGCCCACCAGTTTACTGCGCCTGCGCCTCGTGCGTCTCGTGCATTATCCCACGTATTCCCCCAGTGTGCTTGTTTACCTTGCTGTCAAAGCATCTTTACTAAGTTTTTCTAGGGCTTTGCGCTTTTTGTGCATTTACATACTTTATCACATTTCTTTTTATAACCATGGGTCCGAAGAAAGTGTAACAAATATGTATGTACACTTTATAAAACCAGTTTTTTTTTGCTTTACATTCTCTTTTATTATGTTTTTATACAATATTTGTAATTTATAAATGCATTTTTCTTATTAAAAAACACGTAACAAAAACAATTGGGGGTAGCATTTTTGGGGCTGGAACAGATTAATGGCATTTCAATTAATTTCAATGGGGAAAACTGCTTTGAGATACGAGCAAATTGACATACGAGCAAGGTTACGGAACGAATTAAACTCGTATCTCCAGGTATCACTGTACACCGAAATATTTTACCTGAATAGGAAGGGGACATAGACAAGCAAATTTTATTACGAGGTTTTGCTCTATGGATTTAATTTTTCCTGTTAGTGAGGGAGCAAGTGAGCAAGCTATTTAGGGCCGTTGAATTTTATAAGAGTAGACTGGTAAATTAAAGATGGTTTCTCGGGTTATCAGCCATGTCAAAATTATTAGGCTCGAGCTTTCAGCCATCTTCACTCTCTTCACTTCAGTCTAATATTATGTATCTGTCCTATAAAATAGTCCAGAATTTTCGGGACCTTTTTTGAAGTAAAACTTTTTTAGTGGCGGTAGAGGGTAAATCGAGAAAATCAGTCACACTAAAACCGTCACGAAATCAGTCACACTCAAAATTACTTAACTTGTTTTGGTGCGGACTGCACAGAAAACAACCAACTCAATTATTAGGAGTAATCAAAGGAAATTTTTCAGACCTTACTTCCTCAATGGCAATAGACAATTCCTAAGCAATCTAAAGGTATATTATCTATTTTATGGAACCCGGAGGTTCATTACCGCGCAAATCCAAAATTAAAAAATACAAATTTCCAAAATTTAAAAAAACAAAATTAAATCTTAAAACATCCATAAATCCAAAATTTAATAAACAATAAATTCCAAAATTAAAGAATTAAAAAATTAAAAATCGTAAATACCAAAATTGAAAAAATCCAAAATTAAAAAACTAAAATACAAAATTAAAACATCCAAAAAATAAAAAAAAATCAAAGAATCAAAATTTAAAAAATCAAAGATCCAAAATTAAAAAATCCAAAATTAAAAAAATACAAATTTCCAAAATTAAAAAAACAAAATTAAAAATTATAACATCCAAAAATCCAAAATTTAATAAATAATAAAAAAAAATTAAAATAAAAAATAAACAATTCAAAGATTGGAAATTAAAAAAATCCTAAATTAAAAATTCAAAGATCCAAAATTTAAAAGTCCAAAATCCAAAATTAAAGAAGTCCAAAAACCCAATATTAAAAAGTCCAGTAATTCAAAATTGAAAAAATTCAATAATAAAAATTGAAAAAATAAAATAAAGTTTTACTTCTGTCGCGTGGCGTTCCACGCACTCTTTTTTTATGATTAAACTATCATCTTATCTGCGGAAATATACAGTTTTTCCACTCTTTTATTGCACGCATGTGCATATAGTTATCACAGAGTAAGTCTTTCTGTATAAAGTATAAAAGTTAATTCTTCGTCTTATACCCTCAAAAAATATAATATGACATAAATATGTAGAGTGATGTCTATTATGTGATATGAACAGCACTTCTGTTGAAGAAACCAGATATTAATGTCTTATCACCTTATGATATTTTCCTGTTTTATTTCACTTTACTTTATAGTTCAAATGCAAGAGATTTACGAGGTGCCCTAAACTTGTTTTGCTGACAGTGAAGGGGAAGAAAGTCATTCGAGTCTGGAAGATATTGAAGATGAACAATATGCAGAAGCAGAAGGAAGGACGGACAATTCTAATTCTGAGGTAAGTGATAAAAATAAGAATGTAAGTGACAAAACAAGCTTTCATAATGAAAGAGAGGTTTTTGTTTTGTGCTCATTTTCATCTGTTGTGGAATAAAACTAAAACTAAACTAAACTTCAAGGCGCGACATCCCCGAAGGGACAAGGCCTACCACCCGACCGCTGAGTCATCTACCGATAGGCAGATGGCAGGATTGAGATTAAAATTAGGATCTCCAAATTTGGAGATATGAGGGTTGGAAGTTTAACAATGGCAACACATCTATAAAATCAAGGTAAATTACAGGAAGTTCAAAACACTTTTGTCGGATGTTGGTTGGATATCCAGCATACATCAGAACAAATAGAAGCCTTCTATCACTACGGATGCCTTCACAGTATCCAGAAGAGATTCAGCTGGCTCTATCAATTGGTCTAAAATGAATTTTGTATCTGATAGAAAGCCATTGATTAAAAATAATTCAGTATCTTAAAATAATTCTTGATTCCTAATAATTCCATACTGAAAAGGAGCAAGATGAATCAAAGCTTTCACTTGTGTTTTACTTCCTTTCGACGGAGGTTCAGTCATGCGTTACACTCAGTCATTCATCATAACGAGTAAAGTTTTTTAACTAATCCTGAAACAGATTCATTATGTTATTGCATATTATTGTGGAAAGCTCCCCCCGTAAAAGAAAAATGACTCCAGAGCACGTCTAGGAATTTTTAAAGAGTTAGGTGAATACTGGCAGGTTTAATTTTCCAAGTAGAGACCGGCTGTTAACAGAATAACAATTGAAATGCCAATAACTTGTTATAATTTCAGTAAAATATAGTTTTAACAAAGTATAAGAGTTAATTTTTTCGTCTTATACCCTCAAAAAATATAATAAGATGCCATAAATATATAGAGTGATGTGGACAACCTTTTACAAAGAAGTTAATATTTATAAGTTTGCCATTTTATTGTGTAATATTTAAGTGGAAACACTGTTGACATATTCTAAAGGTCAGTGAATTTTTTTATGGTCTATGTTACTTCAATTAATTAGATTAAAACTGTTAGACAAAAATTTTTAAAATGATAAGACGTGGTTTGTACATATACAATTATATATATATAAAACGATAAAAATTGATTATAAGATTATATATACATTAAGAGAACACATATATACTTATATATAAATGAAAGTTGTCCTGTAATAGTAGACTAAAATATTCTTGCAAGTAGTGTTCTTGCGTGTTGTATATATTAAGAGTCACACATTTATATTTATGTACAATTAAAGGTTATCTTCGAATTATAGTCTAAAAATAATTGCGCGTAGTTATGTAACTATGTATACCATATTCCTGTTTAAATTCACTATGGAATGTCTATATAAATGTGTGTTGTACTAATTTATACTTCGTGCTTGTTGTATTTTTATAATGTTGGTAAGGATGTCCACATTGAATTATGTTGTTGATGGAAATTGACCTCTTAATTATTTGAGATGTACATTTCGGTATAATTTTTTATACAATCTTCAGTCTTATAGACCTGGTAGCTGTCGAAACAACTGCTGATTTAATGCTTTTATTACACAATAAAAATAGCAAACTTATAAATATTTGTCTTCATTGTAAAAGGTTGTCCACATTACTATATATTTATGGCATCTTATTATATTTTTTGAGGGTACAAGACGAAAAAATTAACTCTTACACTTTGTAAAATTCTCCCTCAAAAGCACTAAGATGAAATTTATCAATAATAGTTTTAACAGTTTTATTTTCTGTTTTACTGGATATAATATAAACTAGCTTAAAAGGCCCGGCGTCGCCCGGGTTTCTTATTTTGTAATTGGAAATTAACTTATGAAGGACTTTAGATTTATAAATTCTAGGTCCTTATATAGGTATTTATAATTTGAAGTAGAAAAAACGACTTATCACACTCAAACTATCCCCTAAGAAAATGTTTGAAATAGCTTTTATGGCTATATGTAGAATTTTGCATCCCATCGCTTGTACAGTACACAGTAAGCCCGGGAGGGGATCTAATAAGAAGAAACCGAAATTCCGGTAACATAAAATTGTATTATCGTGGCTGAAAATTTTGTTTCTCACTGTCATGTTACCATAAAACCATTTTCGGAATGAAATTAAACAGAAATACAATATCACTTTCATACATCTCTTCCCAAAACATATTACCTTACCTCGTATTGTTTTCTCTATTTCCAGGCTAGAGGAAGTAATGTGACTGCATTATTTTCGTGAATTTCATTCTGTGATATAATAATATATATATTACCATACCTCGTATTGTTTTCTCTATGTCCAGGGTAAAGAAAGTTATGTGACTGCATTATTTTCGTGGATATTGATAGTTCTCTCATTTGTCAAATTTATTCTACTTTCATTTTTTTTCCAAGGCCCGCTGGTAACAATATGTTTTAATGTCAAATGTGATTCGGATTCGATAATTCTGTGTAAGAAGGGATTAAGTATTCTCAAAAACATTTGATTTTTGGCATTTAGAATCTGAATTTTTCAAAATCCTTTCTTAGTGAGCACCTACATTATGAAACGAAGGTACTGTCAAAATTCCAAGTCTCTACCTGTTATAGTTTAGGCTGTACGTTGATTCCTGTCATTCAGTCAGTCAGGACAAAGCCTTTTATATATATAGAGATTACATTCACTTAGGATGAGTGAACACAGCATTAAGTACTAACATAAGTGACAGTCACTTTTATTATCTTAATCTAGTATAAACTGTAAACAATAACATGATAATTGCTATGTGTACAAAGTATGAGCAAATCACATTACAAAGGAATGAATTACTTCTGTCCAGCACTGAACACGCCAGTGTGTGTACCGTTAATCTGTTACACTGACCTGAATCGACGGTATCATACCAGAAGGGTGTATGAATAACATCAGAAGATATTTTGATATGCCCTTTTGGCATGATGCCCTCGATATTTCTGCTGTAATTTTACCACCTTTAAAGCCAGAACTGCATAATACTTATGAGTGAAGCATCAAAGAAAATTTTCATTCTAGTTGGACTTATTTACAGTGAACACCGCTTAATGCAATCTCAGATAATGTTATCACTAGAGACCAGATTTTAAAGGGAAAATTTTCACCAAAAAAAAAAAAAAGACGAAAAAAGGGAAAATTATTGCCAAAAAAAGGTGGGAAAAAGGGAAAATTATTGCCAAACAAAGGTGGGAAAAAAGGGATATAAAAGTAAGAGAGTGTAAAAATTCAACAGAGAGATACATGTCTGTTTTATGTAAAGCCTTTGCTTGCTCTACAGCTGCTGATTCTGTAACATCTAATGACTGAAGAAATTTTTTGATCTTGTTGAAATTCTCACAGAGGAAAATAGCACACGAAATCCACGTTCCCCACCTTGTTATAATGGGAAACTTAGGCAATGGCAAGCCTGTGATTTCCCTGTAACGCTCTATTCTGTTGGGAGGAATTATTTTTTCAATGGTGAATCAGTGAAAAATATTTTTAATGTTTTTGTATTACCAAATACTGGGTAATTTACGAAATTTTCAAAATAAATTAGCAAAAAAGGTACTGGAAAGGGAAGTTCCTAAAAAAAGGGAAATGAGCCTAAAAAAGGAAAAAAGGGACGTTAAAACCAGTTCATTTGCAGTTAAAACTTACTCAGTAATGTCCTGTTCAATTTTTTCACGTTTTGTGATGAAATATAAAAAAAAGAATTCCCTTTAAAATCCGGTCTCTAGTTATCACCAGGGCCGGATTCTAATGACATCTCATCTTTTTATTGATGCTGCATAGACATTGCCAACTTGTGGATAAATCCTAATCATGGCCTCTAGATATAGAAATGCATTTTTGTTAGGTCATTTTTTGTCATTTTATGCAATTTTATATTTTTAGTTCATTTATTTCAATTTTACGTCATTATTTTGTCATTTTTGTGTCATTTGCTTCCTTATTTTGTCATTTTTATGCATTTACTTTAAATAAATGACTAGGTTACTGTAATGCAACAGTTTTGTAGAATCTACTTTAAAAACAATCTTCTTATTTTCTTTTAGTCCTACAATATCCTTTCTACATTTACAGTTTTTAAAATTATGTACAAATTAGTTTATCTTTGATGTGCACAATAATAATTTTTATAAATAAAATATCAGTTTTTAGGTCATTCTTTGTAATTATTAGGTCATTTTCTTTAAAATTTATGGTCATTTTATAGGTAATTTTTCAAACAATTTTAGGTCATCAGAATCCAGGCCCTGATAATCCCTTTTATTAAGTCCCTTATGGATTAATACTGATATATTGAAAAAATGCTGTTTATCGTGATCAAAGATTCAGTTTATGTTATTACATTTTCATTTTTTTGGGCTTTATTTCTAAATACAGGGTGTCATTCAAAATTTTGTTTTTAAGGGTTTTGTTTCTAACTCAACTGTAATGTGTTGTATTGAAAGTAACGGTACTGTTCCCAGCTCAAAGGATGACCTGATCAAGGGGATGGCATTCCATAACTGGGTCATTCTCACGATTGTGGGGATTTTCATCCACTGTTGAGCTGGAATAACAATTGTCACAAAACTGTGTTTTATTGATGTCATCTCATTTATTATGATGCTAACTTATTCCCAGTGAATTGGCCGAGCTCAATGTTAATCACTAAATTAGATATAATTTTTTTAATATCAGTAGGTGCAAATATCAGTCAACTCCGTAACGGAGCGTTTTCCGGTCCTAATATTAATAATTTGAAATATTAAAGCATTTTTATTCATTGTTTTTATAGGTCATTGGCTTGCGATTCACCTTGTATCAATTTGATCTCAAATATTTACTATAATGGACAAAAAAAATTAAAACTTTTAATTTAGAATATAGAATCGAGATTTTTTAATGCTAAATTTTGTTACTATGGTCAGAGTTTTTAATGTAAAATATTTATTTTCATATCCCATGCATGCTAAGAATGCCTCCTCATTAAGAAAAAGACATTTAAAAATTAGTGCTAACTATTGCCATTTTACTGCCATTTTACTTAGAAAAATGGGGTGGAGACTGCGTTACGGTGTGGACACTTGCGTTATGGTGTGGACATGTTTTCGATAATGTATTCATATAATGAGGTAAATACAATTAATAAGCTAAATTTAAATTAAATTAAACATATGCAAGCCAATAAAGTCACCACTGTAACAGTGTTCAACTCCGTCACGAAGAAATTCGTTACGGAGTTGACATTTTTTTTGTTCAAAAGTTTTCGAAGTTAATACTGAAAAAAACGACGATTCATCACATGCTTTATCTTAAAATACAGCCAAAAATTCTTTGCTAGACGAAAAGTATTTATAAAAATCACAAAATCACACTTTTTTCTACGTTACGGTGTTGACATGCAATTAAGGTACGTTCCTGAAAAATATGGTTTTTTGCTCTTACGCTTCCTACAATCACACAAGGAATACTTTCGTGGTTGCCACATTGTTGCCATTGTTCTTCCCAATTAACTTATGGCCGTAGTTAATGCCGCAATAGCATAGTTGGCGTAAATTTAATTTCTACGTGCGTTACGGTGTTGACTGGCGTAATGCAGGGACACTCAGTTAAGCACTTAAATAAAAATAAATAACACACTATAAATAAGAATAAAATAATTATCGTAATATCATCAATGAGAGTGAGCATACCTTCTGCAGTTCCTGTATTTACAATTTTTTTAGAAGACTTCTCGGTCAATTTCTTAGCTTTCGTACATGCAATACTTCGAGTTGGGACATTGATTTCATGGGTAATTTGTAGTTCCTGTCAACATTTCAAGCTATTAAATACCACAATATATCAGAATAAAAATATACTTCTTTATATTTTAACTAGATAAATGATGATTACATACGAGTAAATAGTAAAAAGGGAGGAAATTTCTAATTTACGAGACTGGCAAGGCTGGGACACGAAATTCCCCACAATCGGAAGAATGACCCAAGTTTCTCTTTTAAGCAATAAAACATGTTTCACCTCTCAGTTGCTCTTGATTTGTGAAGATCACAGTGCTGACATGCTGCGATGGCTGGTTTTGCTATGTGTTGTTGTACTTCCAAAAACACGATGAATATGAATTATCGGTAAATGGATTCCTAAGGAAAAACAGAAGCAATTGAAAATCTTTTTTTCTGATTGCAAAAAATAGTTGCTTGCAGTCTAATACTGTAGGTGGTTCAATGTTTCACAGTTATGTGTTATCTTGTATGAATGAATAAATAGCTTTTAATTCTGTAAAAATAAATAACCTTCAATTAATTCTTTCGGCTACTGTTATCAGTTGGTTAATGTTATCAGATTAGCTGGATCCCGAAGTGATCACAATAAACAGCATGCAGTGTATATACATATATTGTCAAAAAAATCTAATTAAAACTAAGTGAATGTCCTATTTTGATGTACCATACCAATGGGATTTGGGAATACATTCGATCCATAACAACTAAAGAAATGATAGTGTTTAGACATGAAGAATTACAAAATCTTTATATTCATGAAGGAGATAAATTAATAGGAATAGAAAAAATTATATTTACATCTTATACACAAGGAATGGAAAGACATATCTCAAAAGTATTGACTGGGAGAACCGAATGGAAAAGACCACTTGGCAGACCTAGACGTAGGTGGGAGGACAATATTAGGATAGATTTAACGAAAGTAGGATTTGCGAGGGATGGTTGGATGGAGTTAGCACAGAATAGGGTTGAATGGAGGGCTCAGGTAAGTGTGGCAATGAACCTTCGGGTTCCATAAAATAGATAATATTCCTTTAGATTGCTGAGGAATTGTCTATTGCCATTAAGTAAGTAAGTAAGAGAAAAGCATATTTATATCTTATACACAAGGAATGTTGGATGAGGACAGTATTTGTATGAAAGCTGTAAGTGCAGTAAAAATTTTCCCCGATTGTTTTCAAATTATGTAACTAACCTTAATGTTGAAGGATATTTAATTTATAGGAGGAATATGTATAGCAGTTATTTTTTAAGAGCAAACCTTTAATTGCAGCGAATACTGTAAATGTAGTTGCACCTTATTTTACCAAGTTACTGCAACGTAAAGCTGTAGGGAAGTAAAGGAATTGATGCTAAGCTCTTGGTATTTTTTGTTGTCCTGTTCAGCTTTAGAAATTCCGGGAATCTGAAATTATTATGGTAATTTTATCGTATTGACTTGAATCCAATGCACACCCCAATTTTGAAAATTTAAATAATAAAAAAAGAGTTTGTTGGCAAATGTGATGTACATCATTGGAAGGATATTTTATTTGGTATTTCTCTTTTTATACTACGGCGGGTTTGTGAATACCAATGATTAAAGGTCAGTATAATGGTTTAGGTGGGATAGAAGAGGGGGTGCGGGACAATAACTATACTTCGGCATTGAACTCCACCACCTTTCAACACGTTTGATTTTGAGCTTGAGTGTCAAAATAATATGTTAACTTCTGCCTGCGTTTGTGCCTACCAGTAATAGGCCAACAATAAAAGTAACAAAGTCTAGAATTACAGCAATGTATCATTATGTAGGTGATCAAAGTTACTGCCAAACTATGGAATGGATTTCCACTTGAATCTAATGCACAACCCAATTTTGAATGCTACAGACGCGCAATGCGTATTAGATTTGAGTAACTATGGTATTTTCTATTTTGTATTGTAAATTAATTTATGTCCTGCTTTTTCCGTCAGCCTAGTTAATCACCCTGGTGGAGGGGTGAGTAGCCTGAGATAACCTGTCCCCTTTTTTTTTTCCACATGGAGCATTAGTCATATAATCATACCACGATAACTTGACCGGTAAAAGTGTTTTGTACAAAATGTACATTGCCAATAGTGTTTTCCTCAATGATGTGCATAGCTACGATTGTGCTGCTCCTTCTGTCCTGTAGTGCACTGCAGCTTCCTCAGCAATTAGAAGATCTTCATCATCATTTTCATCGAGCTTAGCACGCACTCCGTAACATAGCAAATACCTTTTAAATAGCTTCCGGTATGTTACACTAGAGACACATAGAACCACAGGGTTGAGGCATGAGTTCAAAACCAGGAGACAGATAGTCACAAACACTATATAGTGGTCAGAGAAATCAAAATAGTCGTTAATCGATGAGATTATGATAAGTATTAGATGGTACGGTACAAAACTAATAAAGAATATAATAGAGAGACCAATGACGACTTTAACAAGAGTTTTGTTTATGCGTTCTTCATTGCTGGCGCCTTCACCTCTCTGTCTCACAAGTCGAACTGTCATCACGTTCATGTAGATAATGATAATCAGTGGGATGACGCAGAACGCCACAAAGTTAAACACAAGAGACATGATATAGTATCCAGAATCGTAGGAAAAGCTGCAATATACAAATTCCTCTAAATGATCCGTGAACATGGCTGGGAGACCACAGAGAAACGCAGCGAACCACACCGCAGACAGAGCACAGATTGTGTCGCGTCGAGACGACAGGAGTGTAGAACCACACATGACACAGTATCTCTGCGCACTCAGCATCGCCACAGAGAAAGCTGATATTGCTATGGACATCTTGCGCAGGAAGAACGTAAGCTTGCACAGAAACTCACCAAGCTCCCAATAAGGCGAGAGTCGCATAACGTGTGCGAGTGGGAGGTTCATAACGAGGGTTAGCAGGTCGGCCACAGCGAGGTTAAGTATGTAAGCACTTGGTACTGTCTGCATCCGCTTGTTGAGACTGATTATTACAATAACGGTCACGTTTCCTATTGCTCCAATCAGAAACAGGAGTAGATATATAATGGTCTCTCCATAGCGTGTGAAGTTGGCGTACGTCTCGTATTCAGGATAGTCTGAGTTGAATTCTGGAGTCAGTGTTTTGTAGTCGCCCTGAAATGTTACACGCCCGGCTGTGCACACTGCATTATCCAGCACTCCCCACCACAACCCGGACACTTCTTGTGGGGTACTGCAGTTAGCAATCATGTGCTGATAGTCGCTTTGAATACCATGGTCCTTACACCATTTCCTCGATACCTTCAGCTCGCAGTCGCAGGTCAGTGGATTTAAATTTAACGTTACAGTTGTCAGATTAGGTAAGTGCTTCAAGATCTCTACATCCAGAGTAGTGAGGCTGTTGTTAGAAAGGTGAAGCTGTGTTAGATTAGGCATCCGACTGAAGGTCGATACTGTTAGATCCCTGATAGAACATTTTGTTATTGTCAGTGATTGTAAGGATGTCACAGATAAAAAATGGCTATCCGTAGGCACAACGAGTTCTTTGTTTCCACCTAAGTTTAGTGTTTTCAGTTTTGGCAAATACTTGAATAGTTCTGGATCAAGCTTTGTGAGTTTGTTTTCTTTGAGCGATAAGAAATCGACATTACTCAGTCCATGGAATATTTCACTATCCAGGTCTTCAAGTTCATTGGAACTGAGAAATAATTTTGTTAGATTCTTCAAGCCTTGAAATAAGCCATGTTCTAAAGTTCTAAGTTTATTTTTTTCCAAACTTAAGCTTATTAAACTTTCTAGACCATAAAATGTGCCAACTTCTAGGGTAGAGATGTTATTGCCAGTTAAATGAAGAAGTGTTAGATTCCCCAATCCGCTGAATGTGGCTGGCTCAATGTCTACAACACCACTCATCCGAACATTTAGGGATGTAATCTGTAGTAGGTTGGCATTATCGAAGTGGTCTTTCTTGAGACTTGTCGCATTTGCTTCGAAGAGGCTTAGGTGGTGCACTTTTTGTCTCAGATCGTTGGGTATATCCAGGAGAGAGACGTTAAAGCAGATTATGTACAAGCTGCCGTCGTAACAAGTGCAATTCTTGGGGCATTCTTCTGATGTGCGCACTGCTTCCTTCATTAGCCAGCTCCAGAAGATGAATGCCGGAAGAAGGAGGGCTGCCAGCGCTATCCATTTCAGAAGACGAGGATGAGTCCATTCATTCTGCAGAAGAAAGAAAAATGGCGTGAGTTCAAGGCATGAAATATTTTCAGGAATTGTATTTTCTTTTATTATTAATTATGATGCGGATACAGTTAAATTTCATACTCCTGCCAGATTTTGGCCTTTTATACCCTTTGAAAAGCATTTTTGTTGCAGATTCATTGAAGTTGGAAGACATTTTTCATATTGAATGTATTATTTGAAATGGTCCAAGTTAAACAAGTAATGTTTAATTTGAGAAGGTATGTGAAATTATAAAGTCAAGTATTCAAAATGCCGGTTACATTGTATTTATCAATTGACCCCCATGTTTTTCCTCACAGTTTAAGCTTAATTGTTATGTCTCAATACTTTATCTAAGTTCCTGAAAATGTTTATTTTGTGACATAAGCCACTTTCAAAATAAAGGATTCGTTTAAATGTTAAGAATTTAAAAATGGGGTCAGTGCAGGTTTTCTCTGGGTGCTCCCGTTTCCCCTGCCATATATCATTCATCATACTGTGACCATTGGTTGCAATAAAGGAATTATTATTTTTAAGTTTTAAGATTTAATGCACCACATTTGTATTATAAACAACAAGCAGGTGCCCGCGGCTTCGCCCGAGATTATTTACTCAACTGATAGATGTTTTATTTAAATAATTTATTTAACAGAAAAATTATTATAAATTTTACACGCTAGCGGCCGTAATTTTGAAGATATTTGAACCAAATTTTATTATGTTATTTCTAGGCACAATAGTTCGGACAAGTTCGTTAATGAGCAAAATTGGCCCAAGGGGGTGGTCGGGGGAGGGGGTTGAAATTTTAAAACATTTATATCTCGGCCCCTATGAAGTATAGAGGGAAACTTTGCTTGAATAAATTAGAGTACTTTCTATGGAGTTCACAGTGACACCAACGATTCGGGGGTTTTGGGGGTACGAGCGGGGGTGGGGGGATGGAAATTCGAAATTTTTGAAACTACGTATTGTGGGGTATCGTTGAAAAGCTCTTGATGAGTACTCTACAAATCAATAACTAGTTTCTTGATAGTTCTCACATAAGGCAAGATTTGAGTGTTTGAGAAAGTGCTCTTTCCTCTTTTTTGCAGTTATTATTGCGGGTTTGTCATGTGAAGGCTAAAGAAAAAGAGTGCACAATTAAAATGATTGATAATTAATAAGTTAAAGTCCTGGTTTCGATGTATATTTCATGATTAAAGTGCGAAGCCCCGGGGGTCAAAACGACCTCAGATTTAGTTCCCTAGTCGAAAATACTCCCGCATAGTGAGTTTCGTCCAAGTCATTCAATGCTCTTTTTCCCCCGGTTGCCTTGGCAATTAATCTCACAATTGAATACTGTCGAGTTAATAGGCGGCGTTGGTTTTTATATAGTATTGTGTAATAAACACACAAGTCTTCAGCTTTCTTTGCAGTAATTATATGGCAATATTAGTTTATTTGGAGTGCATTTGCAAACTCCCTAACTGATATAATTAATTTCTGAAACAAAAGAATGCGGACAGCAATACTACGCACTGCAAAAATTATAGAAGAGAAATAGCATGTGAAGGAATTCCGTGCTGATAAGATGTTTGCGTACTGACCATTCCAAGGCTGCAAGGTGACCCGTCGCTGAGAACTCAGGTGGCGAACTGCTGCGCTGAAGCTTCACACCAGAAGGCCGTCAAATTAATGTGCTTTTAATTCCCCTCCTTCGAGGAACTCTGCTTACACAACACTTCACTTGACTTCGTAACAACACGAGTCACATGACATAACAAACTTCCCACCAGTGCTGCCAAATGTCTCGTATGGGCCCCTCAAACAGGTAGCTTGCCCCAGATCCTTCCGTGACCCTTGTTGGATGCTGCCAGAATGAGTCATTACTAAACTGTTGGTTCTTCTTTACCCTAGTTTAAACTTCTTTCATGACCGCCGGCGTGGTCTTGTGGTTAGCGTCGCCGACTACACATCCTGATTTTTCTGAGGTAAGGAGGTCTGGAACGGGGTGCACTCAGCCTCGTGAGGAGCTACTCCAGTCATGGAAACCACCACTAATGGCCGTGGGTGTCGGCATGCTGACCACATGCCCCCCAATCCTGCCATCTGCCTACGGGAGATGACGCAGCGGTCGGGTGGTAGGCCGAGTCCCTCCAGGGATGTAGTGCCACGGAGGAATATATATATCCGCCTCGCGCAAATATGTATTGTTAGCCTGATTTTGTATAAACGATGGCTGGCTTATAGCTACCCTTCAGATAATTTTTATGATTTTTTTCAAATAACAGTTTTAGCTCTTAGTGTAAGCATGTCGTGTACAAAATATCATGTTCATGTAACGTATAACATAATTTCGCTCCATATGCAAGGAATGTTCCCTAAGTTTCGACCTACCTTTTTGTTTCACTCTGTATATTTGTATACGATTTTTCTTTCTCGAGCGAGGGCAACAATGGTTTAACAAAATTACTGCGCTTATAGTCAGGGCAAAAATAGTTCAGCTCTGGGGAATAATGGTTGAAAAATTCATGAAGAAGTTCATTGCACTGCTCAGGATGGCCCCAACAGACTCTAAAATCTCGAGTGATGCTCTTCTGGACCCAGGGCCATAGCTAGGCGGTGGCGAGATGGGCTCCAGCCAAGGGCGCAGGTACAGAGAGGGCGCAAAATTAACCATGAAAAATCCCGCCTTTTTTTTAGACTGGTGCAATTTATCAAGCAATAAAAATTCCACGTTAATGGAAGAAATCTTTCAGGTTATTAAAAATTACTGCACGTGAACTGTCTGTAGTATTATGCCGATTGTCTACAAACAAAATGCAGTCATGCAACGTTCTTTAATTAACACGTTTTTTTATTGACAGAGTATAACATAAATCATGAACAGTATGGAATAGGGTTGCCACCTTTTGGTAAGGCTAATGAGGGACACTTGTCGAATATATGCATATCGCCGATCTTAATACCTAAATTTGTACATGGAACAATTTATTAATAAGAGAAAGATAGTATATATTCGTTACAAAGCCAAAACTGAATAGACTATGTAACAGTAACACTAACATTAGAAAAGAAAAGGCTAGAAAAATAATAAAAAATATATTTGCGTCCCTCTTAGGCATAATTCGGGACGCTAAAAATGTTCTTAAAATACGGGATGTCCCGCCAAATTCGGGACAGGTGGCAACGCTAGTATGGAATGATATAACAATAAAAATTAAAATGTACGTTATTATTGAGATGAAAGTGGTTCAACTATTCGAAAAAATACTTTTACCTATATTAATGTGTTAAACATTTTAGTAGGCCTCAGGCCTATTATGTAATTTACTTTTGAAGCTAGATTTTATTATTTAATTCTTTTTTTAAGTAGTTCAATCGTCTGAAAATAAGCCTTTAGTACCTTGAAAGTCCAACACTTAGTTCATTTTCAAATTGAGGTTTAGGTTTTCCTTGATAATAACAGTGTTTTTATATTAAAATAATAAACAGTTTTACAGAAATTTAAAAAAATCATTCAGACCCCCCAGAATTGGAGGGCGCAGAAGGACCTTGCTACGCCCCTGTCTGGACCCTACGATTCGAACGGAACTATGGCATCAACAACCCCAGGAAGTGAACACTAAAAAGAAACGTATAGCCTAATATGAGCCCGCGATACATTACTTCCAAGAGAAGAATATAATCTGAAAAATATAGAAGTAGTGGGTCTCATTGGAGCACACGTGCTGCCATTCCTCGCTTCTTTGAGAACTTCAGGAAGAAGTATGGCCTTCCAGCTAGCCTTAGGGATGACATAATCACAATATTATTGTTTTAAAGTAAGCATGTCGGATAATATCTAATCATGTAATTTGACGGTGATTACTTGCAATTTAATGATTGTTTACATTTTGTTTATGATTTAATAAGGTTATGTAAGCATGGAGTCCCTAGAGGCTACCCCCGGTGAGAGGCAGTTTTGAAATAAATAAAATCAGGTAAACTGATGTAACAAAGTGCCAGTATGTTTTTTTTAATCAGTTATGACTGCAATTATGATATGCAGAATGTGTTTTTTTTTTTAAATTGATTTCCAAGTTAAGCTCCAGATTTATTCATTAAGCAGGGCTTACGGAAGAAGAAAGGTTTACCATCTCGGCCACCTGGGTCATTTTAACGGTCTAGTTGGATAAGCGCATGTCAATTAATATGTTTTTTGTCATAGCTACCTGTATTTTAATTTCCAAGGCCTTATAAGATCACAGTAAAACAATAGGCTATGTTGTCAAGATAACTGATTTTCATTTCTTTTATAAATTCTTTCGAATACGTATATTACCATAAAATAGGCACTAAATTGAGCATTACTCCGAAACAGGTCAACCGATTTTATCCATTATGAATAGACGTCTTCCCATGGACATTATAAATGTGTATACCAAGTTTCATAAAAATCCGGTAAAGCGTATTTGAGTTACCGCGTCTTTAAAATATACACTAAATTGGGTTTTACTCCGGTACCGGTCAACAGATTAGGTTCAAATTCAATAGGGCACTTCTTATGGACGTCATAAATGGGTATACCAAGTTTCATGGAAATCCGATACAGCGTATTTGAGTGATGGCGCCTTTCTAATATTAAAATAGGCACTAAATTGGGCATTACTCCGGTACCGGTGAACCGATTTGGTTCAATATCAATAGGGTTCTTCCCATGGACATTATAAATGTGTTTTCCAAGTTTCATGAAAATCCGAAAAAGCGTATTTGAGTTATGGTGCGTACAGACACACGGACAGACGGACAGACATTTTTCGTCCACCACACAATCTCATAAAGTACCATACTGGCACTTAATAAGCGATGGGCGAATAGTTTGTGAGAAAAGCTACATTGAAAATGCGCAGTTGAAAAATTGCAATGCCATATCCCCTTAGGCACTTGACCACTAGGAGCGCTGGCAGGCACAATAATGAATTGCTGTATCTTAGCAACGAGTTGTTTTCCTTGGACCGTGTTAACTAGTCATCTCGTTTATCCAGGAGGCCGAGGTTGATGTCCTTGCCAGTGTCTTCATAACCTGTTCCTAGTTCATCAGAATAGTATTTTCCTTGTACCATAAATATCCATTTCTAAAGATTGTTCCTAGAAAGATATGAAAATTGCAACTCGGCAGTTTGGTTAAGAAGTTGCCAGTATAATTAATTTAAATAACCAGGTTCGATTACTGCACAGAACATCGCGATCGTGTGACTAGGATTTGAACCATTTTGATATTAAACAAACTTTCTAAATTCCGGGGTGCGCGGGCAAAGAGAGTTAAGTTCACCATCCTAAAATATTGAGAAATGTCCATAGAGTTATAGATAAAAATGTTCTCTACATTTGTGTTAAGTCCAGTAAGTCATATTCAAAATTGTACGGTAGTTATGGATGTGTGCCTCATGGGTTTATCCATCTCTAAAGCTATGTTGGGCTGGCATAGTGTGTTAAGTCACTCTAATTCTCAGTAACAAGAAAGTGGACTTAACTCTCTTTGCCCGCGCACCCCGGAATTGGACTCTGGTTTAGGAAGTCCCGTGATGTTGCTGACACTAGCTCCAATTCAATGTTTCTGGCTTGGATTTAAATTTCCTCGGGATTATCATTCATATTTTCACAAGTATTTTCATAAATACTAGTTCGTATGCGTTATTGTTTACAAAAAGCGACTCATATATTATGCATCTATACCGCATTTCTTTCTGGTATGCACGGTTCATTGTTGTTCCGCGATTCAAGTAGCTGTGAGAATACGACTTTAACAAATGGCTGACTACCTTTCATTATAAATAATTATACGGTTTTTTTGTTTCACTTCATATAATTTAGAGAGCTTTTACTAAAAACTATTGTATGCACCACGTACTCAAAAACTTGATTGGACTCCTCCAGTATTTCAGCTTCGCTTACGCCTCGGCCTCTATTCTAGATTCGTCCGCTAAAGCGTTCTTTTGCGTACTTGATATAGTCCAGTTATTCATTGGATGGCCAGGCGACTTCAAAGAGATAAACCATTAATGGCCGGTTTCTATAAACTCGCGAATTACCTATGGGTAAATTATCCAATGCACAGAATTTACACAAGAATAACTTTTACATACTCCAATAATTTAAAGGTAACAATCACATACACTTGTGGCGAGTTTCTAGATAAATGTCCTTTGGGTAAAATATGAAAATGACAGAAAAAATGTTCCTACAAACTCGGGCTAGATCTTTCCAAGGGTAAATCGTCGGGTTAATTTATCCTTTCATGGATGGCTGGATAAAATTTAACCTTTCATAGGATCAATAGTAATATTTAAACAATGAGAATCAAAGCCTTCTGAATTAAATTAACTGTACAACTCCAAGGCCTTGCTAATTATATCATTGTAGGTTAAATGGAACTAATTTGCCCATGGATAATTTATCCATAGGTAATTCTCAAGTTTATAGAAACCGACCATAAGTCGGTGTTTCTTTCTGTTAATTGATCTGACTATATCGGGCTTGGTTTCCGCTTTCCAAAACAAAAGCAACGTTGCAATATTCTCTCATTATTATCACTGACCTCAGTTCTTCCCGCACTTTAATCAATTCACACGTGTTATCGTTTACTGTAACTAGATCTTGCAACCTCGCGTTCCACTCCACGTGGAGTTGACTAGTAGCTGTCATATCTGTCGCAGGACATTCTTAGATTTTGATTGGCTGGGGTAACAAGCTGATTGGTGCGGTAAAATTAAAGAACATGGGTTGAGCTGTCGGCAAACTTTTCCTCCTAACGAAAGGAAGCCGCCTGGCCATGCAATGAATAACCAGAGTATACATACTGTCCGTGCGATTAGACGAGAGCACTGTAAACACAATGCGCAGTGGAATCAGTCATCACATGATTCATACTAGCAACACACTCCCCTTCCGTCCCGCCCTATCTCTGCGGCGCATGCAAGTGCTCACGTCTAAATGCACAGGCTGTAAATAGCTATTAGGCAGCGTTCACACTGAGGCGATAAGCGATAAGCGATTTATCGGAAGGAATTTGTTGCGGCGATATATTGCTAGGAAGGTTCATACTGCGAGCGATAAATCGGCGCGACCTGGGCGATAAAAATTCCCTTTAGGCAGGCCTACAGGCTGAGGTAGATTTCGATGTGCTAAATATCGCCTTATATGAGAGCTATCGAGAAACCAGTTACTGATTTGTAGAGTACTCATCAAGCGCTTTTCAACGATACCCCATAAGACGTGGTTTCAAAAATTTCGAACTTCCATCCCCCAACCAAACACCCCAACTCGTACCACCAAAACTCCCGAATCGTTGGTGTCACTGTGAACTCCATAGGGAGTTCTCTAATTTATTCAAACAAAGTTTCCCTCTATACTTCATAGGAGCCGAGATATACATATTTCAAAATTTCTACCCCTCCCCGACCCTCCCCTGGGCCAAATTTGGTCATTAACGAACTTGTCCGAACTATTGGGCCTAGAAATAACATAATAAAATTTGGTTCAAATAGCCTATCTTCAAAATTATGGCTGCTAGCGTGTAAAGATATATATATATATACATATATATATATACATATATATATATATATACATATATATATATATATACATATATATATATATATATAACTTTTTTTTTTTTTGAACGGGCGGTGGTTTCGTACTTGGAGGCATGAAACTTAAAGATATGAAAGAATTTTTCGAAAGTCATGACATGGTATCGATTGCAATAGGTAGATTTTTCTTCGAAATCTACCTAAAATGTGGTGGGAACACAATCTTCACTACAAAAGTTACAATATCGTAAGCAACAAATCGCTCAGGCGACCAGCATGCTGCACTTCGAGCGATATAGCACTTGCGATATGTTGCGCTATCGCGTGAGTGTGAACCTTTTTTATCGCCTCCCTTTAGATTTCAAGTATCTGTCCGTGCGTGTCGCGTATCGTATATCGCTTATCGCTTATCGCCTGAGTGTGAACCCTGCCTTATAGTCTTGCTTAATGTTTATTACTTACAGTGTTGTCAGAAGCAGGATCCTTCCATAAAGTCAGTTAGCTGTATTTCCCCATACGTATTTCAGGGAATGCATGGATGTCAGACTGAGTACAGAGTTCATGGTCACTGAAATGATAAGCTGTGAAATCCTAAACTTCACCAGGATTTGATGACGGACTGAACATTTCCATGAAACTTGTGGATTATCATTATGACATTCCATTCAGAAACGAAAGAAAACAGTAAACAATAACAACACTCTTACGTCAGTCAAGCTGAGTAGCAGGGCTCGGATTTTGATGACTAAAAATACATTTTTGCATGACGTAACTAATTAGTGGTAACTTACTTACTAATATTGTTGTTGTGGATCGTAGCTTGACATTCCCGCACGCAATCTGGTTGCTATGAAAACAAAAGAAATCTCCGTGCGGTAAAAATTACAAAAACCACAAGTAAGTAAAATCATCATAATACAAACCTTTATGGAAGACCGGAACCAAGGCCCCCAGTTTGTGGCGATTTTAACAGGACAAATATTCGGTTCCCATAACAACCAACACATGCGAATCACTTTCTGAAAAATAACATCCATCTTCAATAGTGTATAAACATAATATTTTCAGGTAATATCACAATTAATATAATTAAATTGATATACAGTAAATAATCATCGTGCAAAAAATAGCATGCAATACTCGTGCCGTAAGCGCATAACGGATCTCGGAAATTGAAAAAACTCTGCGCAAGCGCCTCGTTTTTTCAAACTCTTTCCTCGATCCGTATGCACCGCTTACGGCACTTGTATCGCAATATACTATTTTAGTACACGCTCTCTAAAACAGCTGCTTGTTGGACTGGTAAGACGCCGGAAAATTGCATTTTAGCAACCAAGGTTGTAGGAGTACTACTTATTAAACAATATCTAATTCTACAGCTAAATGCAGTTGAAAATACTACTACAGTTGTTTACAATCACTACAACTGCAACTAAGTTTACATCTAAAACCACATTTTACTGCCAAGAAAGGAGAGAGAGATAAAAAAAAAGTGTGCGTGGTACGTCACGCAACAGAAATAAAACTTGTTTTTAAAAATTTTTTTTTTTACTTTTTCAATTTTTGATTATTGGATTTCAATTTTGGATTATTGGACTTCTTAATATTAGGTTTTTGGATTTTTTAATTTTGGATTTTTAAAGTTTGGATCTTTGAATATTTTAATTTTGGATTTTTCAAATTTTGGATCTTTAAATTTTTTGATTTTTTAAACTTTTTTTAATTTTTAAATTTTGGATTTTATTATTTTTCAAATTTTGGATTTTTGGATTTTAAATTTGTTGTTTTTATAAATCTTGGATATTTGGATTTTTTAATTCTGGATTGTTTAGTTTTTAAATTTTGTATATTTTAAATTTTGGATCTTTGAATTTTGGAATTTTTAATTTTGGAATTTAAAATTTTGTATCTATGAATTTGTTATTTTTTGGATTTTTTAATTTTGGATTATCGATTTTTTTAATTTTGAATGTAAGATTTTTTCAATTTTGGATTTACGATTTTTTAATTTTTGATTTCCCTTTGAGTATTTTATTTTGTCCTTTAAATGGTATAGCAGCTGATTACTCCCAATCATTGAGTTGATTGTTTTCTGTGCAGTCCGTTCCGTCACATCTCATTAATTTCGTGACGATTTTTGAGCGTGACACATTTCTCGACTTACCCCCACCGCGGCTAAAGAAGTTTCACTTAAAAGAGGATGGAAGAGCTTCGTTCAGTTTGCCGGTATTCGGCATTTCAGTTACGAAACGAACACTTAAGACGAGACACGCCAGTCGCGCACACACAATGAACAAGGCTAGGATGGCATGAAGATGATAATTACGGCCAGATGATAGCCGGTGGCCACGAGTACTTAAAGTACCTGACATTTATCTTACAGGTGAGGAAAATACCCACCTAGGCAGTGGCGGACAAAACTGTAATGTTACTAGTACTTTTGTTTGAATGTGAAATATGTCCAATTAGCCTACAAGAGGTACACAAGTTGAAAGGATTTGAAAACACAGTTTTAAGGAAAATATTTGGGCCAAAGGAATGGGATATCAGGGGAATGGTATGGTATGGTATGGTTCAGGGGCTGAGCAAGTAGGCCACATAGGCGGGCCCTTTTTGCACCCCCTAGGAGACGGAATGATGTGTAAGCCCTAAGGCCTCCCCTGTCAACAGACCCCACCACCAGCCCCCACGGAGCTCCCCTACATCCAGCTAAGACCAGGTACCACTCCACGTGTACCGTACCCAGGGTCCCTCCTACAAGAGCCCCATGAAGTGCGCCCTAACCCAGGGTCCCTCCGAGAGCCCCAAAGGTACGGGACACCACCAGCAACTCTTGACCACAAGCAACGGAGGAGTCCCGCAGCAGAGTCTGGCCCGAAAACCAGTAAAGGGGAACGGGATGATAATGAGGGGGAAAGGCAGTTGAAGTGGAGAGTGAATGAAGGGGGAAACGGGAGGATCCCCGAGAAAAACCCCCAAAGGTCACGGCTTTGTCCACCGAGATTTGAACTCGGGACCGCTAGCATGCCAGGCCCACGCGCTAAGCATGAGCCACCGAGCCACCGTGACGGCCGATATCAGGGGACTACAGAAAGGTGTAGGCCTACTATAAAATTTACAGTGTGTATCGCTCTCCTAATATCGCAAGATTAATTAAATGCAGGTTTATAATTATGTTGCTCGAATGGGATGGGAGAGGGGCATTTATCTAATTTTAATGGGTAACCAGAAGGAAAATGACATTAAGCAGATCCCAGACGAAAATGGGACGATAATTTTAGAATGGGTCTAAGAGCAACTGATTATAGAAATTCAAACTGAACAATTTGATGACGCGAACGTCATGATCAGGCTTTAAAACTTAGTGCCCGATCGAATATGTTAACAGCAACCGTACTGTACAGACTTTGCTCGGCGTATGCCCTAGCTACCATATGCTAGTTCACGTGATAGTAAACAAACCGTAATACAAATATAGGAAGACCACAAAATAACTTCTCATTATCTAAACTCACATTACAAGCATGCAAAACGATACTTTCTCCTGTTTGTGTATAATAGTCCCTCCCAAATGTTTCAATATATGTTTGCGTTTTAGAACACTTTACTTTCGGTATGCCGAACACGTATTATAAATTTAAACACGCACAATGACAAGGTACACTGTTGACCAATTTGAGATGCACCGTACTACGAGAGCATTCCCTTCTCAGTACTATCAATGACTGTCTTATCAGCCTACGCAATCACCCTCCACCCCCTATACTCAGGTTGTTGGTAACCGGAATCAACTCCCTCTGTGGGTTCGGGCACTAAGTTTTAAAGCCTGATGATTATGTTGCTCGAATGGGAGTGGAGAGGGGCATTTATCTAATTTTAATGGGAAAACCAGAAGGAAAATGACAATCAGCAGATCCAAGACGAAAATGGGACGATAATTTTAGAATGTATCTAAGAGCAACTGATTGTAGAAATTCAAACTGAACAAATTGACTAAGGACTAATATTTTCTGTATTCTAGAGTCCGTTATGCTCTCTTTTCTATTCATGAGAAATAGCAATTTATTTACTAGAGAACACAGATAGAAGTAGGTGTGTAAAATTTGCTGTACCGATTCGCATTTATAGCCTATTATTTTTACTGTTTTTATTTATTTATTTATTTCGGGATGGAGGATATGTCCCCTCGATCAGGGGCGTATTCAGAGGGGGGCTGAGGGGGCTACAGCCCCCCCGAAACCTTAAGTAATGCTAATATGTTGCAAATAAGAACATTTTAATTTGACAAATAGGTCTAGTAGACAGTTTAATTGCACATCCTGACAAAATTCAGCCTAACATCAAATTTTTACCTGAAATTTGTGAAATATGCTCCGGAAAAATGAGGTATGCTCTATTATTTAAGTAAATTTAATACTGTACTAGACGTTCTGTTGTTGGCTGAATTGCATCACGAATTTTAAAAGATAGTATAAGTCTTATTAATTACATAATAAAAATGAAAATAAAACAAGGTTAAGTTATTGCAATAAATTTTAGTAAATTGAAAAATAAGGAATATAACGTTGCTTTAATATTATATAATCGGTTACAAAAAAATATAGTCTATTTACTATCAACAAATTTTATTGTCGGTTTCCAAAACATTCACTTAGCCAAATAGGGTTTTTTTTTTTTTTTTTTTTTTTTTTTTTTTAATTAGCAGAGATATGCACAATATTTGACATCTGTTATAATATGCTGTTATAAATGTGACTGAGAGGAGCGAACGAATCCCTTCGTCACAGTGAATTATCATTCCATTTATTATTTTTGGTTCTGTAAGTTGAGTCTGAATTTTGTGATTTTCTGAGATGTGGAGGGATGCCGTTTGTTATAATTAATAAAACCATGTGAATCAACAATATTTGCTGTATAAATTTAACGAATTAAATAATGATTGCTATATTTTTAGACGATAGACAAGTGAAGTACGGTATGATTCAGAGAGATGAATCGCATACCACGGTGGAGACATCTATCGGTACCAGTTTGCCTGCAGCTTTATTGTTATTGTTATCAACTGTTTTACGCTTCGTGTCTTCGCGTATGTTCCCTTTATTTATGGGAGTGCTTTATGTAAGAACATTTTTACCGAATATTTTCCAATTAGATCTACATACGAAATAAATAACTTTCATAGGGCGCGTAACGCATATCGTAGTGGAGACATCTATCGGGAACGATTGCGGTTTTCCTTACGTCAGTATGGTATCAAGCAGCTTCATGTGTTCGCGTTCTGTTTATTTTGGAAGTGTGCCTTATTTTAACCGGTTTTTTTGTTTGTAATGCTTCATCCAGTGTTCTAGTACGTGCTGTGATTAAGTTCCTGTGTTTGAGTGACTTTTTAAACAATCATCTTGTGTTGAATGATAGTCGTGTTCGTTCTGGACAGCAGAAACAAGATTCCAGCCTCACCATGTTCATTGGGTAAGTTGCATTCATTTGATAAATTCACTTTTGATATGTGTTGATTTACCTCTTCTGAATATTCATTCCATCCATCTCGACTATTATTAGGTATCAATGATAGTAAGTCGTTATTGTAAAAATACCGATTGGGAACTACAGTTTTAGGTGATGTAAGGTTAGGTGAGGCTAGGTACAGCGTAGTAGCTTCCAAGCTCTCGCTTCATCTAGTTCCATTTAGGGAAGTAACTCTAAAGGCGACCAAAGCAGAAAGGTTTATTGTGCTACAGTATGCTACCTATGCCTTGCTAAAAAGTAGTTTCAACGCAGTTTATATAAATGAAGGCACCATGTACAGCTATGCTAAGCCAAACGCCACCATACACCGAAGGTAAGAGTTTTAAATATACATATTCTCCCACCTTATTTGGTTGATGAAATGGACTTACATATTATTGATATGGCTGCGATAAATATAGAACTGTATTAAAACCTTTTCATTGTTTGTAATTAATAATAACCACAATTTGCAATTCCACCGCCAGAAAAGTGTTGTGTTGCCTGCCTAGATAACGGAAATTCTTTAACGTCTATCCTAAGACTCAATGGTCTTATCTCTACCAGGTTAAATAAATAAATAAAATTAAAAAAAATATTCTACATAGGCTATAAATAGTGACCAGTGATGTTTATGAATGTAAATAAAATTGCTCTTTTATCATCTTCGTGTAGACTGCAGTGGATGCACTGCTTATGCTGTGGAGTGACTGTCCATACACAGTGACGTCATGCGGAGTGCATGCTACACCGAACTTGAGTGTTTTATAATAAATGTTCTAACCTAATAATAATATGAGGTTTGGAATACATCTTTGCTTTGTTCAAAAACAAGAATCTAAAAAATGTTTTTCAGTCATTGGAATCAGAACCATGTCATGATTTTCGAAAAATTATTTCATACCTTTACTATTAGGTATATGCCTCCCTAAGTACGAAACCACCGCCCGTTCAAAAGTTTGTATATGTGTGTATATATATCTTTACATGCTAGCGGCCGTAATTTTGAATATATTTGAACCAAATTTTATTATGTTATTTCTAGGCCCAATAGCCCGGGCAAGTTCGTTAATGAGCAAAATTGGCCCGGGGGGGGGGGTTGAAATTTTGATTTATTTTTTATCTCGGCCCCTATGAAGTATAGAGGGAAGCTTTGTTTGAATAAATTAGAGTACTCCCTATGGAGTTCACAGTGACACCAACGATTCGGGGGTTTTGGGGGATGGAAATTCGAAATGTTTTAAACCACGTCTTGTGGGGTATCGTGAAAAAGCTCTTGATGAGTACTCTGCAAATCAATAACTAGTTTCTGGATAGCTCTCATGTAAGGGGAGATTTGAATGTTTGAAAAACAATAACACTTAAAAATATACCTCAGCCTGAAGGCCTGCCGAAAGTAATGTGTGAGGACCGACTAAGGATAAAATTACCAATGTAATAGAGTTTGAAATATTAAAAATAATAGTTACACACCTTTAGAACAGTAATGCATGGCAAAATAAAAAATAAATAATAACGTATAACATCAATTTAAAACATAATAAACACACTCTTTTCATAAAAAAGATTTTCAGATTTATTTATATTTCATATGGTGCATTGTACACTTTGATATTGCTTCCGAAATTTACTTCAGCCTGTAGGCCTGCTTAAAGGTATTGTTTTCGACCCCCAAATTGGAAGATGTGTTTTTAACATAAATACACGTTTTGAGGTTCCCAGAATCCAAAAATAACATGTCTGTGTGTGTGTCTGTCTTGTCTGTCTGTGTGGATGTCTGTGAACAGTCTAGCGCCAGAACGAAAAACCATTTGAAAACAAAATTTTGTATTCAAGTCAGGTACCTCCTGAAGATGTGAGGATAAGATTGGCGACAACTTTATTTTATTTTTAAGGGGACTTTACGTAAAGAAATTTTCGTTTTTCGCTATTTTCTCGAAAACCGTTCTAACGATTTTCTTTAAATTTTGCACATGGGTTGCTTAGGCCTATACTAAGAGCTAAAACTTTTATTTTTTCGAAAAAAATTATCTGAAGGGTAACGGCCTCTTGTAACGGAAAATCGTACGAAAACATTTTCTATTTTGTATTTGCGTTTGTATTTGGGTTGGGATTTGTGACAACAAGATTGGCGACGACTTTCACTTATTATTAAGGGGATTTTACATGAAGAAAATTTCGTTCGCGATTATCTCGAAAACGGCTCCGTACTAAGGGGTAAACTTTTATAATTTGGGAAGAGGAAGTTATATGAATTTCAGGTTTTTTCTAAATTTAGTTACTTTGTCGTATATTTTATAAAACTTAATCACTTACGAAGCATATCAGTTGATACGCTATCAACTAGGCAATATTATGTAATTGTAAAATTATCTTAGGTACTAACAAGATAATCGCAATTAGATTCTACTGTGGATCTCTGCACGCAATGCACGTAAAGTTGTTTGATTCCGATTACGATGCCTGTGTCAGCGGGATGTAGTGCCAGTGTTAGGTTAGTTAGGAAAAGAGATATTAGTGTATCAGCGGTATATTTAGGCCTAATTGCTCTCATTTTGTTATATGCCATATTCAGAGACACTGACTTGAAAATATTATTGAGGGGGGCAAGAATGGAATTTTTAGTAGTTAAAAATAGGCCTTGCATTGCTAATAAATGGTGCAAAATATGTTGCACAAACTTTCTCGCATTACTTGTTAAAAGCTAACACAGAAAAAAGTAAATTATAGAGACATTTAATTTTTAAATACATTTTTTATAACACTAACAAACCCCTAGAATGGAAAGCAACAGGGTCGTTCTTTATATACAGGTAGGGGGAAAAAAAGCGGACCGACTCTTGTAGCTGAATTTAACATAATTTGTGTTAGTATTTTATAATAATATTAATTAATATATTCAATTATAAAACAATAAATACGATTAGAAACCAATTTCTTGGTTTCGAAATGGGCTAAGTCAACAGTCGGCACTAGAACAAATTTCAATACATTCCCTGCCATCCTGTGAATGCCGATAGTGATGCGCAGTGTCCCTATCGGCAACTTAGATATTTTAGTCGGTCCGCTTTTTTTCCCCTCTACCTGTACAGTGCTTTTTCCGTGAATTAATAATAATGATGGTGATAATAATAGTAATAATAAATGGCTGAGGGTAGATATTTTGAGTGGTTGTACACATCAGTCAGTAGGCTACATTTTCTTTGTCTAAGTAAATCGTGCAGTTGACAAAATTTATTACCTGCCCATAACGAAAGAATGTAACACAGGAAAAGCTTAAATATTTTGAGAACCTTAACATTCCACAATAAATATCTCTGAAATAGGTAGGCTACTGGTAAAACATCTGACATGACCAAGATTGCCAACTTTTCTTAAAGTATAGAAATTTGTGTTTTACCCGTAGCCTATATTTTCTTTTATATTTTGTATCCAATGGTAATAAAATTAAGTGGTCACATTATATATAGTGCCAGGAATAGAGGTAATACAGTGAGTTCCACGTAAGAGTTGGCCAATCATGCGGGTTTCTGCCTCGCGGCGACCGCAGCTCTAATTCCCGAGCGATGGGGTGAAATATCTACGCAAATAAAGCCCTAACAATGTAATGATTCAGGTTCTCACAATTACAGTTAAAATTACAACGAAAATAACCACGTACCTCATCACAGGAAATGTTGGAAATGTCCTCCTCTTGTATCAGCACAACACTGGCAACATTTGAGGACATTTTCTTTCCCGTGCTTAAGTTCAGCTTCCGAGATAGAGTTCATTTCTCTTGTGGTATTGTCTTTTAAGTTTTCACTGTATTTAATTGTTCATATTTGGTTATGTGCCATATTCAGAGGCACTGATTTGAAAATATAGTTAAAGGGAGCCAAGAATTGGATTTTTAGTAGTTATAAATAGACCATGTATGATCAAAATTTAAGAGTTTGGGCCAGAAAGTTCCTTGCCCCCCCAAAGTCGGCACCTATGCCCATAATTGTTGAACTTCATACCGTTTGTGCTGAAATATAATATGGTAAAATAGTATCCACCTTATACCACAAAGTATACTAAACAGCAGACATTTTTTTTATGCAAGGTTAATATCGTAAATTTAAAAGAGAGAACACATCCAAATTTAAATTAGCTTGTATTACAAGATGTATCAACAATTCAAAGTACAATAATTATTGCACTAAAAAATGTCACCTTAGGCATTAGGCCCCAGTATAGTCATGAACAGGCTTTAAAACTTAGTGCCCGATCGAATATGTTAACAGCAACCGTACTGTACAGACTTTGCTCGGCGTATGCCCTAGCTACCATTTGCTAGTTGACGCGATAGTAAACAAACCGTAATACAGATATAGGAAGACCACAAAATAACTTCTCATTATCTAAACACACATTACAAGCATGCAAAACGATACTTTCTCCTGTTTGTGTATAATAGTCCCTCCCAAATGTTTCAATATATGTTTGCGTTTTAGAACACTTTACTTTCGGCATGCCGAACACGTATTATAAATTTAAACACGCACAATGACAAGGTACACTGTTGACCAATTTGAGATGCACCGTACTACGAGAGCATTCACTTCTCAGTACTACTATCAATTACTGTCTTATCAGCGTATGCAATCACCCTCCACCCCCTATACTCAGGTTGTTGGTAACCGGAATCAACTCCCTCTGTGGGTTCGGGCACTAAGTTTTAAAGCCTGGTCATGAATACATACAAAAATTATTCTACACATTTCTAAGTGTACTGTATATTACAATAGTTGTTGAGTGTAATTGTCATGTAGTAACACACTGTGGATATGTAGATTGTATCCCTAATTTAAGCTTATGAACAATACAATCACTTTCTTCACATATAAAATTAATGGTAATTATTAGACTTCGGACTTTTAGGTCGCTAAAAATGCTGTTTTAGGCACCTAAAATAGGCCCTAAAAATTGGGAAATAGGTTCTAAAAATCGTAAAATAGGTCTCTTATAAAATCGTCAAGTTGCCAATTTTCTGAAATGTCTCAATTGCAATGCAGAATATTATATTTATTGAAGTCACCATTAATAAATAATCATGATAAAACACATATATAGGCCTATGATACACAGAATTATATAGACCTATTACTAGGGCCTGTATTACTACCATATCAATGAAAACCTAATCCTTGCGCCCAGAAGCTACGAATATCATTCTCCATATTCAACCCCAGTGATTCAGAGTACTACTTTTTATTCTCTATTATTTTGTATTCTTTTTAATTTTTTTTTACTGGATGTGGGAGTCGGGAGAAAAACACTACATTTTCTTGGGAATTCCAAGGAATTTTTTCAACTGAAGACAAAACATTCATTACTATTTAACCACGTCACAAATGTGTCATGTACTGCACATTCCGAGCTAAAAAAAATAAGTACAAACTGAAAATAAATGCTAAAATTTATAACAAAAAATGATTTACTTTAAACTTTAGAGGAAAAACAAGCAAAAAGGCAATATTAGGCTCTAACGTAAAAATAGGCTGTTTTAGGTCCTATAAAAGTATCATATTTAGGAAAAGCCACTTATGAAACATGCATATAAAGTTTTAGTCCATATATCACTTAAGGATTAAAATAGGTTTTTACCTAAAATCCGAAGTCTAGTAATTATATATTATGTTACCAAATTGATAAAAAGCGAGAAAAAATTATGAAATCATAACCAATTTTAAAATTAACTTGAGTCTTGGCCAATAAATTGTTTACAAGCGTTGGTTATACGTTGTTTGTATTTATAAAATGCTGGATATTAAGAAATTAATAAAGCTGCAGGTACAAATTCTCGCAGTTATACCCATTTTGAATCTAGCGCGTCTTTTCTTATGCTGTTCAGGATTGACGCCATGTGACGTCAGACTGCCACGTCCAATCATGTGTAGCAGATGAATCTTGTGTGTAACCTGTATAAATCAAGCCATTTTTGGTGATTGCCCTAGTGCCGGACAGTACGAAGTTCACCTCTTTCCCCAATAGATGGCAGAAGATTACGTTTATACACTTCTAGGACTATACCAAAGAGACTTTTATGAAGGAAAATTAAATAAAAGGGAAATAGAGAACTTTATCATAAAATAAAATACTGCACAGTACCTCAATTTATTACAGTATATGTCCAGTGCTACAGTACACAAAGGGGTTGAAAATCATATAAGTGAGTAACTTCAACTGAGTAACTTTAGTGTAGTGTTTAACAGTGGAATGGGCTCTGGACTAAAAGAAGTGAAAGTTTGGAATGTCTCATTGTATAAAGGGCTGTTCCTACCTGCTCCACCCTCACGCAGGCTGTCTGTCCGACTTCTTAACATAGCTTCCTCATTCCACTAGCTTCTTGGAAATACAGTACAGAATGTTTCTTAAATAATCTTCCTCACATTCGCGCCAGCTTTAAAATAATTCTGCAAGAGAAAATGATTAAAATGATTACTGCAAGCTATATTTTGTAAAAATCTTGTCTTATATTCACTGGCACTAAATGAATTGGCACAGTAACGAGGTTTCTTATGTATTTTATATGGGAGAAGATCCACTTGCATTTATTGGCGCAAAGCGAGGATGGCACTGTAAAGAGCGGCAATATCGACGGTTGACTACCACTTATTTTGTGTCCTGCTATGACTGAATATTTACACGCTCCATCTCAAATTCGCCTCAATCTACACAAAACAATGGTCCAGACCTGGCTTGGGTACCCTAGACCAAGCCATGGTTATAACCAGGGCCCGGATTCTGATGACCTAAAATTGTTTGAAAAATTACCTATAAAATGACCCTGAATTTTAAAGAAAATTACTTAATAATTATAAAAAAATGACCTCATAACTGATATTTTATTTATAAAAAAATTATTATTGTACACACAATGTTATAGACTCGTTTGTCTATAGTTGTAAAAACTGTAAATAACTGTAATGTTGTGAATGTTCTTTTCTCACGTAAATTTATACTGGCACTGAAGCACTGGTAAGTCAAAATTCGGCACATCCTTTTGTGGTCTGCCGGATTATATTTATTGTTTATTGAGGGTAAACAGTAGTTTGCACTCTCAAATCCAAGCTAGTGGCAGACTCTGGTGCCAAGTCAATCTAATAACAATAGTAATATGAATAAAAATTTTGGCGTTTTTTTTATTCTCATTTCCGACTGAGATAAGTCAACACTTTAACGCCGAATTTTTTTCCATCTTGCTTTAAACAAACAACACTTCAAAGACAGCAGCGATAGCGACGAAAAAAAGTTAATACACTCAATGTAAATACATGAAATTGACTAAATTAGGAATCAAATGGCCCGAAAATGACAAAAAATTGAAATAAATGCCCTAAAAATATAAAATTGCATAAAATGACAAAAAATGACCTAATAAAAATGCATTTCTGTAATCTAGAGGCCATCATTAGGATGTATCCCCAAGTTGACCCTGTCTATGCAGCATCAATGAAAAGATGACATGTCATTAGAATCCGGGCCCTCGTTATAAAGAACATAGTCAAACGTGGTTTTTTTGATGTTTCTAAAACACCGCCGTCTCGAGAATTACACTGCCTGTCCTATGCTTTATTTTAACATGGAGTTCAGAGTATTGTTAAATTGCCTAATTTATCCAGTAGAGGCGACACAGTTCACACCCAGATTGCAGCAATCACTAATCAAAGTAAGCATTAAACAGACACAGATACTTGTGTTATTTGTTTAGAACGTAATATTATTCCAGTATATGACACTTACCTTGAAATGGAATTTTGGAGCAATAATTAAAATAAATGTAAATTAATTAGACGCATTGATAGACTATATTATGAGCACCGCCGTCACGAGGAGTAATACAGTTTAGAAGGCAGTGATTATGAGACGGCGGTGACAGCACTACATAATCAACAATGTCGTAGCAAAAAACAAGAAGCAGTCTGGGTGTGAAAGGTGCTGCCATCTGTAATGTCGCCGAGTACGCAAAATTAGCCGTATAGGACAGGCAGTGTATACACGATTAATATAGTTTAGAAGGCAGTGTTCTAAAAAGACATAGATAGCGTGCACCTAACAATGACACAATACTCGACCGGGATCTGAAAAAGATAAGTAAATCTTTCGTTGTAAAAAAAAAAAAATATTTAACAAATACAATGTTATATAATCTTACTGAAAGAAACATACATTTCACACGATTATAGGCATCAGTGAATCTCTAGTAAGTTTTTTTCTTTTTTGCAATTAAGAATGCGCAAAGCATGTGCGTGCGTTATGCAACCATCGCAGAGCATCAACTCCATCTCGTTTGTGTCTCTCACAACCGTAAAAACTCAGTATAGTAATAATTAGGGACCGGATTCTTAGGTTTTTACCTATTTTTTTCCTTACTTCCAAAACAAAAAGCGCTCATACACTTTTTCGAATCATGTCCATAGGATTCACCCACATTAATTCTGTAGCACCTAAAATTACCTAAATGGGGTATAAAAACCTAAATAGCCTATACCTAAACGGGATATAAAACCTAAAATATCTAATTTAGGCTACTTTTTGTCTTTTTTGTTTGTCGGTTGAGAAATCGGTATTTTGCGGAGAGACAATATTTTTGTCGGGTTGAAATTAATACCACCAGCATTAACTATTAACTAAGAGATAACAGGAAGAACTTCACAGTTGAGAATCTAGAAAGATATTTAGTGATATATTGTAACCAGGATATGTGAGGCAATCTTATTTTCACTGCTTCTTTTGATTGTTTATGCTTTCTTTCTTCAATTGTATAATATTGTACTAAAGCAAGTTTACACAAATTTAAGTCAATTTTGTTGAGTTAAACTTTACAAGTATTATGTATAGAATGCTATGTAGCACATTCAAATTCATTAAACGAATTATTCTACCCGAAAACGATATTTTGGACAAAAAACCTAAAAAAAAAAAACTATTTCGCCTAATGGAAAACCTAAAACAGTGCTTTTAAAAACCTAAAAATCCGGTCCCTAGTAATAATAATAATAATAAAATCAGGTAAACTGATATAGCAAAGTGCCAGTATGCTTTTGTTTAATCAGTGATAATTGCAATTATGATGTGCAGAAAATAAATTATTTTTGTAATCTATCTCAGAGTTAAGCTGCAGATCGATTCATTAAGCAGGGAAGAACAAAGGTCTAGAGTTTGATATTTAACCTTAATTCATTCTTGTATATACACTGATATAAGAAATTCTTAAAATGTGTGAACATTTCACAAAATGCATTGGCAAAGAACTCCGCCTAATTATTTTACAGTAATAATATTATACCTTCTGTACATAACAGGATTCATGTAGTAGAGTAGGATTACCTCCACAACGTCTCTGGGTTTTTACGTATATACCTTAGGAGCGAGTCTCACCGCTCGTAGAGTTCCTGGCTAGGGGAGGTAGCTGCACCCTGATTGGCTCAGCTCTCCTATCCCACTCCCGTGTTGTCTGTCTCTCTCGCAGCGGCATCATCCCTCCACTCAACTATTATTGTATTTTCTACGACTGACGAAATGCTGCATGATGTTCACTCTCTGCCCAGCGGTAGCTTACTGATCTTACGCGCACCGAATTCGCGCATCTTGGTAACGAGACGTAACGAGAAGCTCGCTGGCTGGGTTTGTCTTAAAGGCCGAGACTTTGTGGGAATAATCCAACTCTTCTCATTCCAACTTGATCAATGAAGTAAACAAACATCTGACTGCATTGGAGTCTGCGAATTCATTAATTACATTAAAAAAAGGATTTCTTATTAACCATTGAAATAAACTTCTTTTAAATCTCACAATAGGCAGACTATGAGAATATGAAGGTAACATAAGTATAACCAACGCATGAAAGTTACGTTTGATATGGTCACTAGCGGCAGGTCTATGTCTTGTACTGTAGTTAGGGCAATTAGATCTTAACTGACATTCATTCAGGTTAGACTTAATTTTTACTAGGCTATGGTATGACTGTCAAAACTCTTTCTGAAACAAACAGAGGCTTACAGTGAGCGTTGTATGATGAACCGGATTTTGCAACTTGAAATCTGTCAACATTGGAACACTTACCCATATAAATATACCATACATTAATTCACTACTAAAGATTAGTAAATACGAGGGTAAATCGAAAACTAACGCTCATATATATAAATAAAAGCCAAAACCCACTGACTCACTGACTGATCACAGTTTCTCAAAAACTATACAGCCTAGGAACGTGAAACTTGGTACATATATTGCTCATAGGCTCTAGAGCAGTGTCCGGCAGATGCTGCAGTTGTGACGTAAGAGCCGATCATCTCGCAAGAGCTTGAGAGAGCGAGCAGTTGAGTAGCATTCCTGTTAATACGCACTAGCGCAGTGGCGTTCAGTGCAGCAGTAGGGTTAAGGTGAGCCGTGATGGTACATTGAATTGCGTGCATTAACCATGGCAAGGGTGCAGAGGTCAGTTAATCAGTGAAATGTATGGTAAATTTAGTGCATTCAGATTAATACTAGACTTGCGGAAACGTCAGGTCACCTTCGGAGACACGCCACATTTTCCAAAGTTGTCTACAGTATGTCATTCAATTACAGACATTAATAATTATGTACAAATATTAGAAGAACTGGATCAGGATATTTTATTACAGATTTCAAGATTTTGCAAAACTCCAATCCGATATTTGCATATTTGCGACACCATTTTCTGTGGATGTTGACAGTGTTCCAACGTCATTGCAACTAGAAGTCATTGATTTGCAAAAGAATATTGAAATGAAAGACCGCTTTCAAAACAAAAAGGATCTATCTATATTTTATAGAAGATTTCCCCAGGCAACTACATAATATATTTGCTGCTAGAATGTTGAGTATATTTGTATCGACGTATGTATGTGAATAGTTCTTTTCTTGTATGAAGATCTGCAAACCACAACATGGAAACCGCCTATCTGATCAGAACATGAAAAATGTTCTAGTTTGTGTGTTAGCCAGACTATGTCTCCTAATATTGCAAAATTAGTGCGCGAGAAAAGAGGGAAAAAATCTCGACAATGCCTTGAGCTTGGGCACGATAGTGACACAAAGTAAGGGTGTGTATCAAAAGTCTGAATAGGCCTATACTTGGCATAGTGCTCACAAAGGTGTATAGTTTAATTTGTATATTTTGTGTATTTTGTATATTTTGTATACTTTAACATTTTTCAGTTTCCGAGTAGACAAAGTTTTGCAGTACTCCTTAATAGTATTCTTATGTTTTATGTATTTGTATGTTTATAGTAGTTTCGGAGCCTCATTTAAATAACCTGACGCATCCGCACCTGGATGCATTTCAGATTAGTGTAAGTAGGGCCTATATTAAATTTCATTACAAACAAAACTGTTCTGTTACATTGATTTATCACAGTTGTACTATTTTGTTTTCGTACAAATGCATTGTAATTGTGCTATTCCCATACTATCTACGAAGATCGGAGCGCACTCTGTCAATGCATAGGCGTCGTTCCGCCACTGGCCAGTTGAACCCTTCCTCCACGCTCAGTACGGAGATATTGCAGAGCAAAGAGCGCGGCTGCTCTGTAGTATGACGTCACAGAGCACGGAACATGCCGGTCACTGCTCTAGAGGCTCACTAAGAAAGGATTTCAAAATATTTGGCTTCTAAGGGCCAAAATAGGGTTGTAAAGTTATGAAATTCACCAAAAGGAATTCATACTGCATGTACACAATCCCCATGACAACATTATTTTTTTAAAACTACACAGGTGGCTTGTCATGACACTGCGATTTCATGTAAACCTATAAGATATAAAATTATGAGAAAGGCTATCAATAGAATTCCTGTAAATGATTATCAACTATTTTTTGACATGAAGTAAATTTAGAAGGTCCTGGGTTCTGTTCTTAAGAGTTGAACTCTTTTCTTATAGTTAGCCTAGGACTGCATTGCAAAAGATAGTTAGTAAAGTGTTCCCTATTACAGGCCATTGGGGCCCAGAGGGTTCCAAGAAGTTGAGGAACCCGGATTTTTAGACAATCGGGACGTGAAGGTGGTAAGGTTGTCAGCGTTACGCACCGGCCGCTTTTACCCCCAGGCAGTTCATACAATATCAATAGATATAATTTCATGATTAATTTCTATTTACCATATTATCTATCTATCTTTACCTTAGTTTTTATCCCTCCCGTTTGGGGTCATTTAAGCGACCCACGTTGCCCGGGCCTTACAGGCCGCGACCTGTCGGGAGAGGGATTATCTATGGATCACATACATACTTTCTTGACTAGACAAGGACATGGAGGGCCTCCCGGATGAGTGATCAGCCAAATGCCGGGGCCACCTCCGAGACAACACAAACATATAGGACGAGATACATCATTCACACACTCACTCTGAACAAGGCGAGGATGGTAATGGCTGCCAGATGATATCCGGAGACCACTAGGGTCTAAAGTTACCAGAGCCTAAAGTTACCAGACATTTGTCTCACAGGTGAGGAAAAAACTCTACCTAGGTAACTTGTCCCGACCAGTATTCGAATCGAAGCCCGCTGCGTGAGATGAGCGAACACATCTCTTACGCCCAGCTATTTACTATATGTTTGCAAAATTGAAACAACGATTAAATTTTTTACATAATCAGAGTAAACTACGGGTGAAGGAGTATGTGGAATATGAATACGTCCACCGTGTTGGCTGGACGGCTGATGATTTATAGAAGTACATCAAATCGACTTTAAATTGTGTACACTTAACATATATATACATAAATCTAACAATGCGAAGCATTGATGGGCCAGCTAGTTTACATATATTTTCCTTGAGCTCCATAATGTTTCAGAAAGTTCACATCAGTAATATTAAGAAATCAAAATTGTCAATTGCCGACAACTAAATGATTTTTTTCGCAGTGGCATTCTCAAACTAGTATTTCTTTAGCTCCTGTCTCTATTTTCTTGTCTTTGTACTAAATATGTGTTTACTGAACTAGCTATTTTATACTGTTATTATATTTTGGTTACTTTTAATGAAATATTATTAAGTACGGTAGTTCAAAACCAAATCCCATTTTGTTTAGTTTTTCTGTAAATCCTTTATTACACTATCAGTAAGGCTGTGACTTTTTTCTTTGACCATAAACGTCAAATATTAAAACTTTAATTTTAAGCGTGGAAAATTCAATTATCTATTGAAAGTCACAAACGTACGCGAAAATATCCGTGTAATTCCGCAAAACTCATAAAAGTCCACGCAATACCTACATAATCACATTTTCAACAAAGTCAGTGTTTTAAAAGAATTTACATTTGCATTTATTTCGAAAAAAACCGTGTTTTAAATGATAATTCACAAATATCTTTCAGAGCCAAGGTGATGACAAGCAACAAATAAGTAAACCTTGTCACATTAAGTGCAAATCTAACACATTTATTGAAAAAAGTGCCAGTGCCTCCCTGAACTTGGACATTCAATGATTGTGAATCACATACCGCACTTTTCTTGGAAGTCCTTGCGGCTTCTGTAGTTTCAGTGTCAATTGTAGTGAAATATGATATTTGTGTACAATGACTTTTTTTCCATAGTGGATGTTTTTAATTTTACTTCACCTGGTGTAGAAATTATTCTCAGTTTGAAGGTAGGAAAGTGGCTAGTATGCGACAGTTTTATAATCTGAACGAATTTTTTGAACAAAATTATATTAACTTTTAGTGTTTTTTTAATGTTCGTTTTAGATTATATATTTGTTAATATTCATTTTGCCATTAAGATATTATGTGACGAAATCTATAGTTAAAAAAAAATAATTACGAATGTATTATTATTATTATTATTATTCTTATTCTTATTCTTACATAGTAATGAAGCAATAATTAAACCATGGATTTTTCCACAATTATTTAAAGTAACATAAATTTATATTTCATTGTAAATGTTTATTTTTCCACGAACTGGCATATTTTCATGAAATTTTCGTGGAAGTCAAAACATTTCACTCAACGAAATCAGGGCATAATATTCCCCATTAAATGACATCTTTCTCACATTTCTTTGGCACAGAATATGATAAAGGTTTTAAAAAACACACATATATACCTCAATCATTGAATATCATTAATGTTTGCCCATTTCCAGATGAGCTAGAAATTGAAAGTTTGCAAACCGACGGATTTTAGAATATCACCCACGAGTAAATTTCAAAATGTGGAATTTTTACACCAGAAATAAATATAAAAAATTGGACAGAAATTTAAAGTCAGTACAGACCTTTCTTTGGAGGCTTATTAAGGCACAACTGTATGTCGTATAAAAAACGGATGTTTTAATTTTAGGCAAACTTGGTACATTTTCCACATGTTACGTAATATCTGACCAACTTAGAGACAGCTAGAGTTATCATATTTGGCAGCCTTGTTGGCACAGCCAACTGTCATGAAAGGACCAAATTTAATGATTCTAGATGATCTATAAGTTACTGAATAGCCGAAGCCGTAACGTTATTGACATCTACAATAATCTGAATACATGGAATCAGGTTCAGTTCATAAAATATATTTTACCGCGAGCCACAAAATGTTCCTAAATAAAAACGTTGCCATGACACAAGCCTCATCCATAGTAAAATTCATTAACTTACATAAAAAAAGCCCAACATTTGTTAAGTTATTCTTCTGTTCTCATATACAAACGAATGTCATTCTAATACTGTTCTCACCAACAGAACAGTGTTGCAGGGTCTCATATAAGTGGTGACATCTCTTCAAGTTCTGAACAGTATACTATAAGACATTGTAGTTGGCCAAGCACCATAGAACACACTATTAACATTGATATTGTATTTTACAAATTCTAAGAAAATCACCAAGTGTAAAACTTAAAATGTTTTCTTTATTCTTTAAAAATATGGCATACTTGCTTACCTACAAATGACTAATCTATAAGTCCATGGCTCTATACCCTATAACAAAGAAGATTCTTTTTGCTCCTTTTATAGGCAGCATTTCGTGGCGTTCTACGACCCTTCATCAGTCTCTGCTGTTGCGAAGAACCTCTAAAATGTTCTTAAGCGCAGAAAGAGCATTGTAAAGCAGTCTGAGCATAGGCCGACATTCAGAACTTGAGTTGGAATACATTACATTTATTATCAGGTATGTGGATAGCTGTTGTGATATTTAATGTGTAAATGTATGTAAAGTGTGTAAATTTTGTATATATGTATGGCTTGTATTTATTGCACCACTGCCACCGGGTTGTTGACCAATTTGCAGTGCCAGAAAATAAATTTATTATTATTTATTATTATTAATGAAATTAACCATTGAAGAAATTCGGTTAGATTTTCTTTTTCTTCTTAGAAATGCGTAGAAAAACATTTAAATTACCGTTTAGAAGCCCAGTTTATGTTGCTGATTACACAAGTCAACAGCCAAAATGTATTCGAGATAAAATTAACCATACATTTACTAATTTAGGGTCGCTAAACACGAAAATGACATCCATTTTTGTCTATTAGCTCTCATTTCTACAATACACAGGTCAGGTTGTTTTACTAAAAACATGATTTTAGCCGAGTAACTTTGTTTGAAACAGACTGCACTGGAAATTTAAGGGTGAATTTATGGCTCTAGCAGATAAGTCCAACACTCAAACTGACATTCCTTTATAAACTCAGTTCAGTTCTTGCTTTGTGAGTGAGAAAACTGGGTATCAATGCGCTTTGAAATAGTTAAAATAGTGAGTGATTTAATCGTTATTGTGAGTGATTATAATTATAATTATAAAATAACATATATGCGTAGGCCTATATATTATCCTTTCTATAATAGAATTGGCATGAAGGGCACAGAATGCCGCGTAAACGTGTTAACAATCCAAATAACTTTTGTTTTATCTGTGGAGAAGTGACTTAAATCGCAAAAGGTACAGTTAACTCCTATTGTTAAAAAATACCTATCATCTTTATTTTGGTTGCAAGGTTGGTGATCAGGACAATCGTTTACCCCATATTTGTTGTCGTACTTGTTCCACAAACCTACGCGAGTGGCTAAATGGAAACGGGGATATATGAATTTTGCTATACCAATGGTGTGGAGGGAACAAAGCAGCCATGTAGATGATTGCTACTTCTGTCTGGTTCCTCCTGTAGTCGGAATGAATAGTAAGAAGAAGCACGTTTTAACTTACCCAAATATCCTGTCCACTATGCCCCATAGCCATGAATTACCTATACCTATACCTCATGCCTCCTCCACAATTGATTCTGACGATGAGTACAACACACCATCACCCCCCTCTGACGAAGCAATGCAGAGACCATCAACACCTCAAGATACAGATTTTGTGCCTGATTCAGTGAATCTAAAATCAGAGGGGAATATTCATAGGTCCCCAAATAAGAAAACTAGTGGCTGATGAACACTTTCATGGACTTCTAACAGGCAAGGAGAAAACTGCATGGGTAGCGTTCACTAGAGTTGTACTTAATTTCCTTGGCAACGAAAGGGAGTCTAATTACAGAACATTAGTGGACAATGTGTTGATGGCTTATAATAGAACTAGCTTAAAAGACCCGGCGTCGCCCGGGTTTTGTATTTTGTAATTGGAAATTAGCTTATGAAGGATTTTCAATTTTAAATTCTAGGTCCTTATATAGGCATTTATAATTTGAAATAGGAAGAACGACTTATTACACTCAAACTATTCCCTCAGAAAACGCTTGATATAGTTTTTTATGGCTCATAGAGGATCTAGAATTTTGCATCCCATCGCTTGTACAGTGCACAGCAAGCCTGGTAGAGGTTTAAATGAGAAGAAACAGAAATTCCTGTAACATAAAATTGTAATATCGAGGCGGGAAATTTCCCACTCTTATGTTACCATAAAGCCGTTTTGGAGATGAAATTAAACAGAAAGCATTATCACTTTCATACTTTTCTCTCGAAAAACCTGCGATATAATATAATAATATACACATTACCATACCTCGTTTTGTTTTCTCTATGTCCAGGGTAAAGAAAGTTATGTGATTCCATTATTTTAGTGGATTTCATTCTGTAATATTTATTTATAACATGAATTATTTTGATAACTTCTCTTATTTGTCAAAAGGGCATTTCATTTGTTTTTTCCAAGCCCACCTGATACCATTTGGCAACAATATATTCTGTGATTTGGAATGGATAATTCTATGTAAAAAGGGATTAAGTATTTTCAAAAACATTTAATTTTTGGCATTTAGAATCAGAATTTTTCAAAATCCTTTCTTAGTGAGCACCTACATTATGAAACGAAGGTACTGTCAAAATTCCAAGTCTCTACCTGTTATAGTTTAGGCTGTACGTTGATTCCTGTCATTCAGTCAATCAGTCAGTCATTCATTCAGTCAGTCAGGACAAAGCCTTTTATATATATAGAGATGGAGTGCAACATGTCCCTCAAGATGCATTTCCTTCACTCTCACCTGGACTTCTTCCCTGACAATCTTGGAGCAGTAAGCGACAAGTATGGTGAACGTTTAGACCATGACATCACTGCTCTAGAACGACGTTATCAGGGGAAATGGAACACGAATATGATTGCTGACTACTGCTGGTCTGTAGTAAGAGATGCTCCTGAGATAAAGTACACTAGAGATGCCAAAAGACCACGTTTATGAGGTATGTGATTAAAGAGTACGTACATTTTCTTGCATGAAAAACAATGAAAGCTATATAGCCGATATCTTCTAAACGAGAACTAATAAAAAAAAATTTACTGTCATTTTCGAATTTAGGAGACCAAATTACATAAGATTTGATACATTTTATTTCGGATACAAAAAACTTTTTTAATTTTGTTGACTTGTGTTATCAACGTTTGACAACTGGATATTACAGATTAGTGGTAATAACTCTAAGAGCGGATTCTGCAGACTGATTGGATCCCTTTTCACGTCGACAGCACAAGAAAGATTTCAAACATTTCCTAAAGGAAGTACTGGCGTAGAATAATGCCACGGGATTAAAACATCCGTTGCATAAAGCTAAACATGTCGCTATCGATTCCCAATAAACCAGGGTTCTATTCCCAACGAGATAATCAATATCTACGAAATCATCATCGTAAATGTTATTAAACCAATTCTCATACACCACCATTGCGCGGAGAGGAACAGAAGTGATCACAAACACCAGAGTAAGACTCAGGATCGTCTTCACTGTAGTTGCTCGAGACTTCGCCCGACGCTGATGCTGAGGTGTCTCTTCAGAAGCGATCACTTTAGTCCGTATCAGATGGGAAGCTGTGAGAATGTACATGGTAGCTATGACGCACAACGGCAAGATGCAGTACACCACAAACTCGAATATAACCACTTGATTTTCATACTTGCGAACTTCAATACAACCGCATACTTCATTAGAAACTATATGCTTACAGTCTATTGCTGTACTTGTAAATAGTAAAGCAAGGATCCAGGTACTGGAAATGTGGAATGCCACTGTCCTCTTTGGATTGAGGTTCCTTACACGGCTCAGGAAAGGCCTAACAATGACCTCATATCTTTGTATACTTAATATTGCAACGGAGTAGGCGGTCACTGCTATAGGCAGAAGTGATAGATACAAAAAGAGCCTGCAAAAGTACTGTACGAATTCGGAAGAGCTAATTTCATATACAGGTGCCCCCGATATTAATGTCATCAAGTCTCCAACTGCCAAGTTTAATATATACATGTTTGGTATCGTGCGGAACTCCTTTTTGCATAGAATTATTAGAATAATTATAACATTCCCAACTGTACCAAAAACAAACATTAGCAATTGTTATATAACAAAATGTTTCAAATAGTAATCATACCTCTTAAACGTGTCTTCTTCAACCATACTAACAATGTATTCGTGACTGATAGATTTGACATCTTCGTTGTACTTTATGATCATATCTTCGCATTCTCCGCTTCCTACTACCCCCCACCACAAACCGTTAACTTCACTTGGCTCATTACATATTGGAATATCGTCCCCTATCCCTGTATCAATGTTATGTTCAACAAACCAGCTGTAAGTTTCTTTAAACTTGCAGTCACAAATCAGAGGATTTTCATCTAAATGCACAATAGAGATGTTTGGAAGCACGGAGAATGTGTTGGGGTTAACATAGGTCAGTCTATTTCTTTGCAACTTAATACCTTGAAGAGAGGTCATATTCCTGAATGTGTTGTCAGATAATTGTGTTATGTTGCAACTGTCTAAAAGAATAAAATTTATTGTGTCAGAATTAAGAAACTGAGTATGAATTTTTATATCAATCATATTGGCTCTCAAATCTAGATACTGCAGTCTCAGCATTTTACTGAACAAGTCTGACTGCATGTGGATTATTTTGTTGTGGGATAAAGTAAGTTCTATTAAGTGGAATAACCCCCAGAAAGCATCTGTTTCAAAATAACGAATGGAATTATTTTGCAAATTTAACAACTCTAAGGATTCCAGGCCATCGAAAACTTTAGACCTAATCACTTCAATGTTGTTAGACGACATATTTAAAGTCTCAAGAGCTATTAAGTTATGAAACACGCCAAGTGGGATGTCTGTTAAACTATTTTGTCCTAAATAAAGTGTTAGACGCACGGATATGTCATCAAACGCACCAGCTTCGATTAATGACACATTGCATCGAGCGAAAGACAGAAATTCGATGTGAGTATATGCTTTGTTCTGAAACATGCATTTTCTAAGCACACTGTAGTTATTGCCATCGAGTACCATTTCTTCCAATTCGCCTAATGTGTTTTCAGGAAAGTACTGCAGTCCTGCATCTGAGCAGTCTATTCTACGTGTATCTGTGTCGCACCAACATCTTTCAGGACACGGATAGTGCAGCCTGCTTCCCAATATCATTATCCAGACCCAATATATCAGAGCTGCTGTGATCAACGGAAACAGTATCAGTGTTGGCCTTAGCCCATCAGTCATTCTAGTACCGGCAGCAATCATGGTATCAGCATCCAAGACGTCAGCAAGTCAGCAGCACAAAGTTGGTCTGAGAACTCTATTGCTTAGGATTAGCCTGTACCTGAAGAAGAAAATGAGAAGTCCAATTACAATCCGACTAGCTGCCTGCACTAAAAAGTCATACGTAACCATTTGAGTGCTGCCCAAGGGTTTTTTATTATATATTTATGCTATAAGTTATATACGAGTATAAAGTAATATCCCATTCAATTTGCATTTTTAATGAGAATACTTAATACGTTGGAGGGAGGTTTCTCAATCGGTTGCAATTATTGCAATCTCTTCGGTGTTATAAGTATTTTAACTTTAATAATTGAAATGTAATATTTTGAAATACAAAAGAATGTTTCTTTTCGATATTTCCATCCAAATCCCCATAGAGGTTTAAATGAAACTTTCTTCATCATAGTGTCACCAATGAATGCTAGCGATTTGAAGTTGGAATTAATGTTAAAATACTTTAAATATTAAATAATCCCAAAAAGTAAAATTAGTTTTATGTAGGTTTTAAAAGTAAATTGTTAAAAATCAGCAAGAGGGGCATAGTGAGAGTTAGAGCTATGTGCCAAACTAAACATTTTTATTTTTTACCATATTCAGCATATTACTGCCATCTTCCATCTATTCTGTTAACTAGAAGCAAAAGGCATGTCTCCCACTGACTCTACAACAGTTTTTATAAGTTTCGAATATAACATCTGTAACATAAACTGGTTCACAAAAGTCATTCTAATTCAATTTCTTATCTAAGTGGCATAACACCTTCCGTGTTACGGAACTGTTATAATCTAATATATGATTTTTAAAAAGAATGGTTAACATATCAACGGTAGTTCTTTATGCATTTATTGATTTCTCATTAAAACTTTAATGTGGGTAACCTATCTGCATTATTCTTAAAGTTACGAATTTAGGGAAATTATCAGCCCTTTGCTGTCTTTATTTATTTATCTATTCAAGAGCTCAAAAATTGACGTGGTCTCATAGTACGAAGTGAACGTTATACTTAAGCTTGTTTTATAAAAATCTAGAACAATCGTAACGTGGTTTTAAACCATGGCCTTGGATAAAACCTTGTTTTAGCAACGCGTCTTTAGTGTTTAAACTAAAAGAGCTAGCATACAGCCGATTACAGATGTTTTCAGAAAAGTTGTTTCAACTTTACAGAGATAGTTAGACCTAGCCAGATGGAAAAAACAAATGAAGAAGATATCTTAGAAACTCACTTACTAGAGTAATCACTGCTCCATTCCACACAACTGAACTGCTTAGGAAGTGCTGCATCCTCAAATTATAAGGATGCGATGCTGACGTTTATCGTATCCTAGGCGTGTTTATTTCCACCGACAAGGGAAGTGACACGAGGAAAACCAAAACCAAGTATTATTTACATATTTTTTCTCGAGAGCAGTAATGCTTCAAATAGTTTGTAAGATAAACTTAAGAAATCAAAATGGCCAGTTGCCGGTGACCATACCCAAATGATTCTTTTTGATAGTGGCATTCTCAAATTAGTATTTCTTAGATTGTATTTACATTTTCATTTCTTCATTGTACAGTCGGTCAAATAAAAAACGTCGGGCAGTATTTGATTAAGTATCACGAACGAGCATATGCGCATGTACAGGAAGACTTAAGGTTAGGTTCACACCTGCCTCTTGTCTCTCCATGTATTTTCTTGATTATTTAGTCAGTTTGGTTCCAAAACGAACATGTATAGAAGGCTGTGGCTATATGTCTCACATCCGCCATATTCTTGGTTGTAAATTCTTATACTATTTATAATTAATAAATTCGCAAGGAATATGATTATTCAAGGAGCATTTTTTAAAGATTTTATTTTATAATACCGGTACTTGTAGTACAAAACCAATAACTTACGTTCAACTTCTGCAACCAATCTAGCATCGAAATACGGCCAGATCAACGTTTCCTATGAAAACTTCCGGTCGCATTAAGAAATATGGTCTTTAAGAAATATGGAACCTTCTCGCTGCTTCAGAGGCCGAAAAATGCAGGTCAATTACAGCCCTAACTACACTTTCTCTCAAGCTAGCATTTGTATGTGGTGCGATGACAAAGCAAAATGAATTATGGCAATACATTAAGTTGAATATCGTGTGTTGCGCTTTCCGCGTAGTTCATTTTTTCCCTCGTTCATTTTTTCCCTCCTGTCGCATGGCCTCATATGTTCCGAGAATGTTTTTATAGGAAACTTGTGAACTAATGCGTTAAAACTTTAATTTTAACATCATACGATTCCCGACGTTTTTTATTTGACCGACTGTACATTTGTGTTTAATGCACTAGCGGACACTATATTCTACTGTTATTATATTTTTGCACGACGTAACTAATTACTGGTACTTACGAATATTGTTGCCGTGGATCGTAACTTGACATTCCCGCACGCAATCTGGTTGCTATAAAAACAAAAGAATTCGCCGTGCGATAAAAATTACAAAAAGCACAAGTGCCGTAAGTAAAATCATCATAATACAAGCTTTTATGGAAGACCGGAACCAAGGCCCCTAGTTGGTGGCGACTTTAACAGGACACATATTCAGTCCCCATAACAACCAACACATGCGAATGACTTTCTGAAACAAACATCTATCTTTAATAATGTATAGGCTTATACATAATATTTTGAACTAATATCTCAATTAATATAATTAAATATATATAAATAATCATCGTGCAAAAAAAAAAGTATGCAATACTCGTGCCGTAAGCGCATAACGGATCTCGGAAATTGAAAAAACTCGGCCCGAGCGCCTCGTTTTTTCAAACTCTTTCCTCGCTTACGGCATTTGTATCGCAATATACTGTTTTCTTACTTTCAATGATTAGGCCTATTATTAAGTACGGTAGTTCGAAAGCAAACGCCATTTTGTCTACAGTGTTTTGTAAATGGTAAGCGATTTTCCCTTCTCCTGCTTAGATAAGCAGTCCAATCAAAGTTGTGCAATGTTGCCAAACTGTACTCCCGCTGCCAGGCGCACGGAGAATTCAGACTTCGAAATACAACTTGCGGTACATGGAAATATTGTGATTTCACTTCAGGGACTCAGTTAGGGTGAAAAAGGGCACAAGCACGTGCAAAAATAATATTTTTAGCTTGAATAGTTCCTAACATACTATCAAATTAATGTTTGCATGCATTAGAATTACATCAAGAGCTGGGTTGCGATAACCGGTATATTATTACTAGGGCCCGGATTTTTATGTGCTAAAAAACCTAAAAATATTTATTTTTTATGTGCTAAAAATGTTTAAAATATGTGCTAAAATTTTAAAAATATGTGCTAAAACTAAAAAAAAAATATTTTTCTGAAAAAGAAACAAAAACACCAGAATGTGTATTGAAGCTCACCAATTGCAGCTAAACATCAGATGTAAAATGCTGACTGGAGTTACAGTGCGCAACAAATGTCATCTCCAGATTATGGATCACAAATCCTTGCCTATTATCCGAGAATAATGCCTTACATTGAGAAAAGGAACGTTCTACATCACACAATGTTAACCTTGCATATTTGAAGACGTGTACTGTATATCACTAACACACACACGATGAAGTTCAAAACTTGCAGAGGGTTTGGTAGCCACCATTTTTCTCAAACATACCTTTAAATTTTGTTCTTAGAACTTCTATTTTCGAACCTGAGATAGTGTTAAGTTGCCTTTCAACAAAATGTATTTCTTTAACTGAACTACGCAATGTTGAGATTGGGTTCTGTTCTACCCCGATAAGCAAGTGCAAGTGAATCACTCTCACCTCATTGCAAGTGAAGCATTTGTGTTGAATTCTTTCGAGATACAAATTTTTGTCGTAAAATGTTAAAAGAGAATGAGGAAAAGTACTAAAATATTTATTAATGGAGAATATATCGAAAATATTTATCCATATAACTTTTTTTTTTGTAAAACATGTATTTTTATGTAAAATAAAATTTAGAATTTGCGTTTTTCTGACCATGATATGACCATCAGGAAAAAAATTACATAAAAAATCCGGAAAAGTACTAAAATATGTATTTATGGAGAAAATATCGAAAATATTTATTCACATAACTTTTTTGTAAAATATGTGTTTTTATGGGAAATAAAATTTGGAATTTGGGTTTGCCGGACCTCGATTTGGATATAAAACTTTGTTTTAGGAATGTACGCATCAGGGAAAAAAATATTTTTTTACATACAAATCCGGGCCCTAATTATTACCAGGGCCCGGAATCTAATGACATGTCATCTTCTTATTGATGCTAAATAGCCATTGCCAACGTGTAGATAAATCCTAATCGTGGCCTCTAGATTATATAAATACATTTTTATTAGGTCAATTCTTGTCATTTTATGAAATTTTATATTTTTAGGGCATTTATTTCAATTTTACGTCATTATTTTGTCATTTTCTTGTCATTTGCTTCCTTATTTAGTCATTTTCATGTATTTACATTGAGTGTATTAACTTTTTTCGTCTCTAGCGGTGCTGTCTTTGAAGTGTTGTTTGTTTAATGAAGGAAGTACACACTCGGTGTTGAAGTGTTGCCATGTCTCAGTAGGAAACGAGAATCAAAGAAACGCCAAAATGTAGTATTATATTACTTTGTTATTAGATTGACTTGGCGCCTGCTAGGATTAGAGAGTGCAAACTACTGTTTACTCTCAATAAACAACAATTTAATCCGGCAGACCACAAAAGGAAATGCCGAATTTTGACTCGCCAGTGCTTCAGTGCCAGTATAAATTTCCGTATGAAAAGAACATTCACAACATTATAGCTTTTTACAGTTTTTAAAATTATGTACAAACTAGTCTATAAGTTTATGTGTACAATAAAATTCTTTTATAAATAAAATATCCGTTTTTTTATTGCAATAGGTAGATATTTTAAATTTTTATTTTTCCGGTGTACAAAATAAGCACGAAACTGACCGATTTTTCACCACATGACTACCTCATTCATAGAATATCACTGTTTTCCCACTTCCAGATAAGCTAGAAAGTTTACACTTGGCAAACTTACAGATGTTCGCCTATAACTTACTAGAAAATTCCAAAATGTTAAATTTTTACATCCGAAATAAATAGAAAATATCAACAGTGCAGACCTTTCTTTGGAGGTTTATTAAGGCAAAACGGTATAAAGAACGGATTGCCCCAGCGGTAGCAGACTTTGACAAGTCTACAAGTTTGGTCCTGTGACTCTTTGTCGTATCTCCAGAGCTACAAGTATTATTTTTAGGACTTTTTGTATATTTCCACATATTATGTAATAGGTTATTCGACCGACTTATAGACAGCTAGAGTTATCATCAGGGCACGGATTCTGATGACCTAAAATTGTTTGAAAAATGACCTATAAAATGACCCTAAATTTTAAAGAAAATGACTTAATAGTTATAAAAAAGTAACCTAAAATCTGATATTTTATTTATAAAAAATTATTATTCTACACACAAAGTTATAGACTAGTTTGTACATAATAAAAAAAAATACGGTGATGTTGTGAATGTTCTTTTCTCACGGAAAATTATACTGGCACTGAGGCACTGGTGAGTCACAATTCGGCACATCCTTTTGTGGTCTGCCGGATTATATTCTTGAGGGAAAACAGTAGTTTGCACTCTGAAATCCAAGCAGGTGACAGACTCTGGTGCCAAGTCGATCTAATAACAACAGTAATATAATACAAAATTTTGGCGTTTCTTTGGTTCTCATTTCCGACAGAGATATGTCAACACTTGAACGCCGAATTTGTCCTTCTTGCATTAAAAAAACAACACTTCAAAGACAGCACCGCTAGAGACAAAAAAAGTTAATACACTCAATGTAAATGAAAATTACTAAATAAGGAAGCAAATGACACGAAAATGACAAAATAATGACCTAAAATTGAAATAAATGCCCTAAAATATAAAATTGCAAAAAATGACCTAATAAAAATGCATTTCTATAATCTAGAGGCCATGATTAGGATTTATCTACAAGTTGGCAATGTCTATGCAGCATCAATAAAAAGATGACATGTCATTAGAATCCGGGCTGTGGTTATCATATTTGGCAGCAATGTTGACACATCCAACTGTCATAAAAGGAAAACGTTTAATGATTCTAGATGATCTATAAGTTACTGGATAGCCGAAGCCGTAATGTCATTCACATCTATAATAATCTGAATGTATACAATTTAAAAAAATTAAAAAGTTGTTATGACGTATCCATTGCGATATTTATTAACTTACAAAAAAAAGCCCATCATTTATTCAGTTTTTTTCTGTTCTTATATACAAATAAATGTCATTCTAATATTGTTATTTATTTATTTATTTATTGTACTAAGAATATTACAGGCTAATGCCCAATTACAATATTCTCGCTTACATAATACACCAGATTCAAAAATTCAAGTGATATTCAAAATAATTAAGCTAATGCTACAACAATAAGAAAAAAACACACAGAAAAGAAAAACACAAACACAAAACAATATGACAATTACACAAGGGAACATAATATGAAAAAAAAACAAATAATAATATAATAGTTTTGGAGGAAAATATACATGCTAGAAAGATTCAAGTAAAGAAAATGACATGGAGCAAAATTTATTAATTATTATTTTAAAATTTTAAAATTTTTTTCACATATATTTTTAAACCGCTTATTGTTAGTATTAAAAAATCTACATTGTCCATTTTGTGCAATTGATTGTATAGTCTGAGTACATTATAAAGAGAAGAATTATTATGAGAGTCAGTGTTTACTTTTGGGATGAAAAAAAGATTATGCAATTTATGAGATCTATAACGTGGAACATAAAAATATATTTCTTTGAGAATATTATATCATCTATTTCATTATTAATTAATTTGTATAAAAACAACAATGCATGAATATTTCGTCTATGTGATAATTGAGGGATATTGAAATACTGTAACATAGTTGAATATGATTCAAATTTAGGATAGTAGTTAAACTGTCTGAAATACGTGTATTTTAGAAATTTATTTTGAATGGACTCTATCAATTTCTTGTATTTAATGGTAGTAGGATTCCAAATTAATGAGCAATATTCTAATTTTGGTTTGACAATGGTTCTGTATAGTCTAAATAATGTACTTATACTACAATATTTTGAGTTTCTGATAATAAATCCAACAGGACAGTGTTCCAGGGTCTCACATAAGTGGTGATATTTCTTCAAGCTCTGAACAGTGTACTATATAACATTCTAGTTGACCAAGCACTATATTTAATAGATGAAGTTAATAACACAGTTATAATATTAAAAACAATTGGACATCAATAATATTGAAGATATGAATATTCAGATTGCCTTAAAGTAGAATTTGATCCATATTCGTATAAATCCATAAAATGAACTACCAGCTAATAATTTTCGACTACTAGAAGTAGATAATCAAGCTGCACTGCTTACAAATTTGAAAGAAAATCAGCAAGTATAAAACTTTAATTATTTTCTTTATTCTTTAAAAATATGACATACATCTACTGCTTACCTACAAATGACTAATCTATAAGTCCATGGCTCTATACCCTTTAATAAAAGAAGATTTTTTTGCTCCTTTTTATAGGCATCATTTCGTGGCGTCACTTGATCCTTCATCAGTCTTTGATGTTGCGCGGAAACCCTCAATTGTTCTTAAGGATACAAAGAACATTGTGATTAACACTGAAGAATTTCCACTGAAGAGTTTCCATTTCTTCTTAGAAATTAGTTGAAACACATTAGAATTACCGCTTAGAAGTCCAGTAAATGTTGCTGACTTTCAACGTTTGTCAACTGGATATTACAGATTAGTAGTAATAACTCTAACAGCGGGTTCTGCAGACTGAGTGGATCCCTTCTTACATCGACCACACAAGAATGATTTCAAACATTTCCTAAAGGAAGTACTGGCGTAGAATAATGCCACGGGATTAAAACATGGGTTGCAAAAATTTAAACATAACGCTATCCATTCCAAATAAAGCAGGGCTGTTATGTTCTCGTAATCAGTCCAATCCTGATATACCCTGAATGTGCGGATAGGCACAGTTGTGATCACAAACACCAGAGTAAGACTCAGGATCGTCTTCACTGTAGTTGCTCGAGACTTCGCGCGACGCTGATGCTGAGGTGTTTCTTCAGAAGCGACGGCTTTACTTCGTATCAGATGGGAAGCTGTGAGAATGTACATGGTAGCTATGACGCACAACGGCAAGATGCAATACACCACAAGCCGGAATATAACCGTCTGCGTTTCATATTCTCTAATCTCAATACAAATGCATATTCTATTAGTTATTATATCCTTACAGTTTAACGCTGTAAGTGTAAATAGTGAAGCAAGGATCCAGACACTAGAAATGTGCAATGCTACTCTCCTTCTTGGGTTGGTATTCCTTATACGGCTCAGGAAAGGCCTAACAATGACCTCATATCTTTGAATACTTAATATTGCAACGGAGTAGGCGGTCACTCCGTAAGATAGACTTGTTATAAACTTAAAGGGCCTGCAAAAGTACTTTTGGAACTCGGGAGTACTCATATCATATAAATGTGTTCCCGATATTAATGTCATCAAGTCTCCAATGGCCAAATTTAATATATACATGTTTGGAATCGTGCGTAACTCTTTATTGCATACAATTATTAGAATAATTATAACATTCCCAACTATACCAAAAACAAACATTACATGTTGTACTAGACGCGAATATTTTCTGAAGTACTTAATGTGTGTATACGTGTCGTCTTCAACCGTACTGGTCTCGTCTTCAACCATTCTACGCCTTTTTTCGTGAATGATAAGTTTGGCAGTTTCGTTGTACTTTATGACCATATCTTCGCATTTTCCACTTACCACTATCCCCCACCACAAACCGTTATCCTCACTTGGCTCATTACATCTTGGAAAATCCTTTGTATCCTCGTACATGCCATGTTCAGCAAACCACCTGTTAGTTTCTTTAAGATAGCAGTCACATATAAGAGGATTGTCATTTAAATCTACATAAAAAAGTTTCGGAAGCATGGAGAATGTGTTGGGGTTAACATAGGTCAATCTATTTCTTCGCAACCTAATAAGCTGAAGGGAGGTCATATTCCTGAATGTGTTCTTAGATAATTGTGTTATGTTGCACCTGTTTAAATCTATACGATTTACTGTGTCAGAATTCAGAAACTCTGTATGTCTTGGTATATCAATCATATTGCCACTCAAATCTAAATATTCCAGTCTCGGCATTTTACTAAATGAATCCGACTGCAAGTGGATTATCTTGTTGGAGGATAAGAGAAGGTGTCTTAAGTTGAATAACCCCCAGAAAGCGTCTGTTTCAAAACAACGAATGGAATTATTTTCTAAACTCAGCCACTTTAAGGACTCTAGGCCTTTGAAAACTTTAGACCTAATCATTTCGATGTTGTTGGACGACATATTTAAAGTCTTAAGTGTTGTTAAATTATGAAACACACCAGATGGGATGTCTGTTAAATTATTGTCTCTTAAAGAAAGTTGTAAACTCACTGATATGTGATCAAACGCACCAGGTTCTATAAATGACACGTTGCATCGAGCGAAAGACAGCCTGTCGATACGATTATATGCTTTGTTCTGAAACATGTTTTTTCTAAGCACACTGTAGTTATTGCCTTCAAGATACAGTTCTTCCAATTCACTTAACGTGTTCTCAGGAATGTTCTGCAGTCCTTCATCTGTGCAGTCTATTAGGCCTTGATCTGTGTTGCACCAGCATCTTTCAGGACACGGATGGTGCAGCCTGATTCCCATTATCATTAACCAGATCCAATAGATCAGAGCTGCCGTGATCAACGGATACAGAATCAGCGTTGGCTTTAGCCCTTCAGACATCTTAGTACCGGTAGCATTCATGGTATCAGCATCAAAGACTTCGCCAAGTCAGCAGCACAAAGTTGGTCTGAGAACTCTATTGCATAGGAGTAGCCTGTACCTGAAGAGGAAAATGAGAAATCAAATTACAATCCGGCAAAGTGAAACTTGCAGAAGCACATTATATGACTAGAGTTTGTTGAGTACTACCCAAGTATTAATATTTATACTATATGTTATATGGTAGTATAAATATTATCTTTTCTCGATTTACATGTTTTAAAGTGAATACTTGATCAATACGTATGAGGGAGGTATCAATCGATTTTTTTCAATCCCTTGCATGTATTGCATTTTCTCCGGTTTAATAAATATTTTAACTTAATTAAAATGTAATATTTTAAACTACAACTGAATGTTTGTTTTCGATATTATGATCTAAAGCTCCACAGAGGATTCGTTGAAAATGTATTCATAATAGCGTAACAAGTGAACGCTAACGATTATGTTTAACTATGATGCTGGAATTAATGTTAAAGTACGTCAACCATTTAAAAAAAAACACAAAAAGTAGAATTAAGTTTCAGCATTAGTTTTATATAAATATTAAGAATGAAATGTTAAATATCTATTATAGAGGCCTAGATGAGAGAGGGAGCTATGCCACAATTTTGAAATTTTTAGTTTAATTTTTGCCATTTTCGTCATACTACTGCCATCTTCCATCTATTCTGTTAACTAGAAGCATAAGGCATGACTCGACTGACTCCACAAGTTACGAATATAACATCTGTAACATGAACTGGTTCATAAAACTTATTTTATGTCAATTTCAAATCGACACTGGATCCTCCAACGAAAATTTTATGATCTAAAATATGGTTTAGAAAAATAATTGTTAATGTATCTATAGTAGTTGCTTATGCATTTATTTTATCCTCATTAAAACTTTAATGTGGGTTACCAATATTTCATTTTAAGGGGCAGCCATTTCATAATTACGGGTGGGACATTCTAGCAAATTATAAAAACTATTTTTGTTTTTTACGTATCATAAATAATAAACTAGAATTGGTTCTTCACATTCTGTAAAATTTACAATGCCTTCTCCTCCACACTACATGCAAAGCATTATTTAAAATTTATTTTAAATATTTTAAATTTGTTTTTCAAAATCTGTTACGGGTGGGACATAATTTGGACACTGATTTTAATGATGCAAAACAAAAGCTCATTTTCTTTTCTGATATTACTGTCAGGGTCTTAATGTTGTTATTAATGAAGGTATGAGGATTCAGTACAAATTATAAACTGTTTCCAGGTTGTCAGAACATTTATTTCACTTATCAATAATAATTTAATAAAATTATCAACATTACGGGTGGGACAAAAATTCCCTTGTTTGTTATTTTACTTAGTAATTAACCACACATATTTTTTAAGTTAATCCTATACAAAATTGTACATTAAGATGTAGATTTTATCAAATGAAAATGGACATAGCTGATTACTCTTGATTACTTGGTATTAAGGAGTGTTAAAATCATGCTAAAATGACAAAAAAAGTAACTCAACGCAATAAATAAGTAAATTGACAGATTTTACAATGAAACCACTTCAGATATACCTAAGTCCTTAAAATTCAGAGAATTTGAGGTTTTAAACTTATTTTTGACCACCCAATTACAATAATTTTATAACTTCTCTCTTTGAGGGAAAAATTCCCATATTTTATGAAATGGCTGGGGGGGGGGGGTAGTTCAACTTACCTCCTTTATAAAACTTACTTTAAAAGTACATTTTAAAATAAGCATAATACTTTTAGTTCATTTTAGTACAAAAATCAATTAAATACCTGCAAATGTTTAAAGTTACGAATTTAGGGGAAATATTAGTACTTCTCTGTAAGAAGCTGTAAGGTTTCGCTGTATTTTCTCATTTACCTTTTATTAAGAGCTCAAAAGTTGTCGTGGCCTCATGCTATGAAGTGGATGTTATATTTAAGCTTGTTTCATACAAGTATTAATTGTACTGACGATAGTAATTGCCTGATAAAATTATTATTACTTCAATTTCTTTTAGCTCATTGCTTATTGTTCATTCTTATTACTCAATGTGGTGTATGATGTTTACAGACATTTGAAAGACTTTCTGATTAGTCGTATACAGTATGAAGGCATTATCAGGAAATTACTGGAAAGGAAGGAAATTTATACTCCAAAGGATAAGGTCACTTTCTTTTTAGAGGAAACGAAAATGAAAATTGAAAATGCATGTAAATGAAGAATTTAATATAATTGTGCTGCTCAAGGTTTATAATGATTTCTTTCCTCAACTCTACAGAATTAATCTATATCTTTAAATATAAACACTTGAATTTCCTTTAAATATTAAATCATTTTTTATTATTTCTCTTATTATATTATCAAATCTTGTCTGGATAGAAACTAAAGCCTTTTGTTTTACAACTGGAAACAGAGAAAATTATTGACATTGTTACGTCAACATATTGCCGCAGAAACAAATGACTACGAAGAATCTGTTTGTTTGAACCAGGGATTTGTTATGAAGTAATCGATTTATTATCAAGCACCATTTTATATAACATAAATATAAGTTTTAAAAAGTTATGTTTAAGTAAATTATTCACATCATAATTGAAAATAAGTGTAAATATATTAAACATAACCTATGATATTATCCCTGCACTCTAGCATCACATTGTAGGCTATGATTTCGCGTTCGTTTAATTTTTTGGGTCTTCCATCTTTCCAAAGACGAAACATTCCTATGAACTGATCCTCACTGCAGTCGTCTAATGGATTACTTCTGTCCTCAGTATTTTAATGCCCGCAGAAAATCAATTCGCCTCTGATTAGTTACTAACTGATCAAGTAGGCTATAACCATCTTGAATATCTCCTGCCGAGTTTCGTGTAGATGGCCTTGGTTTCGAATTGTCTCAGAAAAATAAGAGGAACTTTGTTTTAAACAATTGCAACGTAGTTTTAAACCATGGCCTTGGATAAAACCTTGTATTAGCAACAGATCTTTAGTGTATAAACTACAAGAACTAGCGTACAGCTGATTACAGATGTTTTCAGACAAGTTGACGTTGTATCAAGTTTACAGAGATACTTAGACCTATAGTCAGTTGGAGGAAACAAAAATGAAGGAGAAATATTAGAAACTCACCTACTAGAGTAAGAATTGTTCCATTCCACACAAGTGAACTGCTTAGGAAGTTCTGCATCCTCAAATAATAAGGATGGGCAGCTGTCGTTTATCATAGCCTAGGCGCGTGTATTTCCACCGGAAAGGGAAGTGGCAAGAGAAAAACCCGAAATGATGTAGTCATATTAGTTACATATTTGATTTTAGTTTATAAAACATATTCATAAAACATATGTATTACACGTACTATATATTAAAACAAATAGTTATTTATGATCCAAACGGTAAAACGAGATTTTATTTTGCGAGTCTGTTATGTTTGCGAAACAAGCCCGTAAGGGTGAATGCTTCAATCCTACGAGCAAAAAAAATAATTTTACCACGCGTATCATACACTAGACAATTATTAAAGTTTGTCAAATAATAATAGGCTAGCAGGTGCCAGTGGCTTCGCCCACGATAATTAAAAATTAAGAGTATAATAATTATTAAAGCATTATATTTATTAACACTTGCACGCGAATCATTCATAAACTAAACCATTAATTGAAACAGCTAAAATTCCGGCTTTAGAGTACATTCCACGATATGAAAGCGCCGCCTGGGAAAACGATCTCAGATTCGATTATGCAGTTCCAAAGCTACCTGTGAACACTGACAATACGTATCTCAACTGTTTGTTGACAGATGAATAAGATGTGAATTTTATTTGATAAATTCAGTGCAATTTTCAGAAATTAGATATAATTTTTCAAGGGAAGGAGTGGTTTGTTTGGATTTTTACTGTCCGGGATACTTCCAGGGTTAAACTATCAATATATTATAGCTGGTGCCCGCGGCTTCACACTCCATTATTAATTGACTCCAGGATTTGTAAGAAATTTACACTGGCAGTTTATTAAATACGTTTGTGGTTCAGAGCTATGAAAATTGTAAGTAAAAATAAAATTATAATAATTATTCATTGTGTTCATTTCGCTTAGGCCTTATATAATAAAGAAACGGTTTTCCTAATTTTCTACTCTTCGTGAAAGTTTAGACTGCGAGAGACGAACATCGCCGAGTATACCCGATGTCTCACGAAGTGAGGGAATGAGCACGCTATTTAGAGCCGTTGGTTTGTATGAGAGTAGATGTTAGATTTATGATAAGGAATTACGCACTGTTGAGCCAGCCATATTGGAGAGCACAGACAATCTGTTCATGATTTTCTGATACAGAGCTGCTAACGTAAGTACTGAATGATGATTTTTGATATCACCGTGAGATCTTTCACATTAAAAAAGGCTTAGTGAATTTTAAAATTTGTATCAAAATGAGTCTATTAAATAATCATATGTAAATATTTTAGCTAAAAGAGTTTTTGCATCTGCAGCAATGAAAGCTGGTTACTCTCAGACATGTTTCCAAAAATACTATTTTTTGATTAAGGAGACCTCAGAACATGTTTAAAATTAAACTCGGAATTTGGGGAACGTAAACAACACTTCCTCTATTAATTTATCCTGTGATACGTCTTAAGTTCTTCCAATAGTATGTGACTATTATTTATGGGGAAATTTGAAAAATAAAGCGTCAGGGTCAATTTCCCATACGTTAGAAGAATTTAAATTGTATTCTTACAAGAGAAATTAACTCTATCTCGGAAGTTGAACTTATGCGCGTGAAAGAAAATTCCCTAAAAAGGTGCCAGTGTTGTGTGGATGCAAGAGTAGAACATTTCCAAATGTTTTGTGATGAGGTACGAGGTTATTTTCATTGTAATGACAACTGTAAATGTAAGGACCTCAATCACTACACTGTTAGCGGCTTTATTAGCGTAGATATTTCACAGGTTCGCTCGGGAGTTGGAGCTGTGCCAGCCGCGACGCAGAAATCCGCATGATTGGCCAACTCTTACGTGAAACGCACTGTATATAACGGTCTTACATTGTAAATAACTATAGGCCTGACTATAAAGAAACTATGTATGTACGCGTGCTCGGTAAGTGTATGCTAGGTCTTGAATAGCTTGTAAATATTCTAAATTTTAGTTTCTTATGAATTTAATTTTTATATCTTGACGCCTGTGTTCATAGATATATACAGAATTTTTTAAACATTATTATAAACTATAATTTATGTATATTGAATTTTAACATTTGACAACATACCAGAAACATTGCTAAGAATATCAATTATTAGAGGGTTAAATTTCTTAACTTATAATTTGAGGGAATAAGGATATAGGCCTATATAATATTTATATATGTATGTATGTAGGCCTATGTATATATATATTTGTAACCATCCCCTCAACGGGAAATGAAATACATATATATTGAAAATATCGGTTTTAGAATAGCTATGTATCAAGACAGAAATAAATTGAGACTTTTCTTCCATGGTTGCTCCTTTTCATGGGCCGGGCGTCCATTTAGGCGAACTAGGTAGCCGCTTAGGGCAGCAAAGTTTTAGAAACATTTAGGGGTGGCAACATTCAGATTTTTAAAAAGCTAAAATTTCCAACGCGACAAAAAATAAAAAATAAAAAATAAGAGTAAGAATAAAAGCACAGTAAATTCTGCTTCATAAATACACTTAACACATTTAAGCAATACATTTCACCATTTACCAATACCAGGCTAAAGAAGATGAAATTCCATGTTTAATCACACGGTAAAAAATGGAATGATTGAGGTGAATATTTAGGGAGGGGGTGGCAAAATTATTCTTGGCTAGGGCGCCAAAATACCTAGAACCGACTGCCAATCATGTTTTACAGAAAATAAAGGCTGGACGCATTATAATATTTTGTAAAATATAAACTAGCCTATATCACTTGACAACGTTACAAGCAATGGCGTAAATAACCTCCCGCTGGGGGGGGGGGGGAGGGCGAGTGCTAGAAGGGGTCTTGACATCTAAGAGAATTTTCGGGTGTTTTGAATCACTCGCGTAAATCTAATAGATATTTGCGTCTGACATCATGCTTACCAGACAATATCGCAATAATAGGCCTATGAAATAACCTAACATCGTCATGAACGTCAAAATAATGCTCTACAAAATATTAGAATAGCCTGTAAATCGTTCGAAGAAGTGGAAAAATTCAAGTATCTGGGAGTAATAATTAAAGACACAAATAATATTAAGGTAGAAGTTAAGTGTAGACTCAAATCAGGATATGCTTGTTTTTATGCAGTTCAGAAACTCTTATCATCTCATCTTCTGTACAAAAATCTATAAATAAATATTTATAAGACTATTATCCTGCCTGTTGTATTATGTGGATATGAGGCATAATCTCAGAGTGTTCGAAAACAGGGTGCTTAGGAAAACATTTGGGCCCAGCAGAGATTAGATTGGGTACTGGAGAAAACTGCATAACGACAAGCTTCATGACCTGTACTCGTCACCGGATATAGTGAGGGTAATTAAATCACGGAGGCTGAAATGGGGGAGGAAAGACATATCTCAAAAGTATTGACGGGGAGACCCGAAGGGAAAAGACTACTTGGAAGACATAGACGTAGGTGGGAGGACAATATTAGGATGGATTTAAGGGAAGTCTGATTTGCGAGGGATGGTTGGATGGAGTTAGCACAGAATAGGGTTGAATGGCGGGCTCAGGTAAGCGCGGCAATGAACCTTCGGGTTCCATAAAATAGATAATATTCCTTTAGCTTGCTTAGAAATTATCTATTGCCATTGAGTAAGTAAGTAATTTAATGAACTGTTTCAAGATTGGTTACAAAATTTTACTCATTATGATGAATGATTGTCGATTGTGTGTACCGCATGATTGAATTTCCGCCGAAAGGAAGTGAAGAACAAGTGACAGGCTTTGACCCATCTTGCTCCTTTTCGGTATTGAATTAAATATTGTGAATGAAGAATAATTTTAAGGTTTCTAATTATTTTTAATCATTGACTTTCTGTCAGATCCAAGATTAATTTTAGACCGGTTGATAGAGCCAGCTGAATCTCTTCTAGATACTGTGAAGGCATTCGTAGTGATAGAAGGCATCTATTTGCTCTGATGTATGCTGGATATCCAACCAACATCCGACAAAAGTGTTTTGAACTTCCTGTAATTTACCTTGATTTTATAGATGTGTTGCCATTGTTAAACTTCCAAACCTCGTAGTTATTAAGTGCCAGAATGGTACTTTATGAGATTGTGTGGGGGACGGGAAAATGTCTGTCCATCTGTCCGTGTGTCTGTACGCGCGATAACTCAAATACGGTTTAGCAGATTTTCATGAAACTTGGTATGCGCATTTATAACGTCCATGGGAAGAAGCCTATTGATACCGAACCAAATCGGTTGACCGGTACCGCAATAATGTCCAGTTAAGTGCCTGTTTTATGGTAATATATTAGAAAAAAAATTATCAAATGCAAATCTGCTCTGATGGCAACATATTGTTTTACAGTGTTCATATACGGCTTTGGAAGTTGCAATACAGGTAGCTTTGACAACGAAGTTAAATGTGAAAAACTTTGTTCTTCCGTAAGCATTGTTTAATGAATCGATCTGGAGCTTAAATCAGAAATCGATTAAAAAAACAGAACTTATTTTCTCCATTAAATAATTATTGCAATTTTCACTGATTAAACAAAAGCATTCTGGCACTATGTTACTTCTACTGTAGTATTAATAAGTACCCTACGGCATCAAGAAGAACGCAATTTTGTCTAGTTTCTCTGTTAGAGCTAGTATAACTTACGGGTAGTTGAGAGCGGCCTTCCCAACGTTTGCCTACTGGATTTTACAGATTAGTGGAAATAGCTTGAATAGCAGGTACTGGAGACTGACTGGATCCTTTTTCACGTCGACAACACAAGAATGAAATCAAACACTTCCTTAAGGAACTACTGGCGTAGAATAATGCCACGGGATTAAAACATGCGTTGCATAAAGCTAAACAAAGCACTATTGGTTTCCAATATTCCAGGGTAGTTATCTTCTCGTAATCATTCTCGTCATTACTATGAAACCAACTCCTATACACCCGTATTGTTTGGAGAGGAACAGAAGTGATCACAAATACCAGAGTAAGACTCAGGATCGTCTTCACTGTAGTTGCTCGAGACTTCGCCTGACGCTGATGCTGAGGTATCACTTCAGAAGCGATCGCTTTACTCCGTATCAGATGGGAAGCTGTGAGAATGTACATGGCAGCTATGACACACAACGGCAAGATGCAATACACCACAAGCTGGAATATATCCTCTTGGTGACCATAATCGGCATTTACACCACAAACGCATTCTTTATTAGAGGCTGGAACGTTACAGTGTATTGATGTAAGTGTAAATAGTGAAGCAAGGATCCAGACACTGGAAATGTGCAATGCCACTGTCCATTTTGGGTTGAGGTTCCTTGTACGGCTCAGGAAAGGCCTAACTGTGAGCTGATATCTTCGTATACTTATGCCCGAGTGCACCATTCTCCGGTTTTCTCAGCCGTTTCGTTACCGCGGTAAACGTAATACCGGGGTATTCTCAAAATCTCTGTGCACCATTGCTAAAATATCGCGGTTTGCTAATGCTTGGAAATATCGCGGTTACTCTGCTATGAATTTCTCCCATGGAGAAATTTTGTGTTGGTTTGTGTTAGTTTCTTCCATGGCCGCTAGGTTCGCTCTCTCTCTGCACGTCTGCCAGTCACGGTGGCTCTGGCAGGCTATTGGGGTCCCGAATTCAATGTATTTGTTCCCTTATTATTCAATAAAAAGATGTTTATAAGGATAAAAGGGAATATTATATTGCGTATATATGTCGTCTGAATTCATACTTTGCATACAAGCACCATAGATACCGTACCAATCGTGAAATGACTCTATTTCGCCTACTGGTTTGGTTGAGGTGAGAAAGGGTAATTTCAATCGATGTTACAGCACAGTATTTGCAAAGATCGTTCATTCCTCAAATAGACCCCGCATGACTGTACATTTCAATCAAATAACATTGATGTTTTAAAGAATAATTATCTCACCTGTGATATCTAAGGCAAAGCAACACCATGAAATCTCTTTTCTGAGTTCGACATAGCCTCACTTTTATTCCCGTTCGACCAGTGGAAATTTTAGGTGCAAAATCATCTACATAGCCATGAAAGGGCTGTTATAATTATGTTCGTGTGTGTGTGCAAGTATGATAAATTGATTACATGCACGATATATACCGGTACATAGGCTATATCGTGATGCATGTAGCCATTCATTGCAAAGTTGGCCTAGGCCCACAGGTTTTCCATTTTTCATTTATTTCTCGCTTTATTGTTCAGTAATAAATGTTCATAAGGATAAAATGGATTATTATATTGCCTATATATGTCGTCTGAATTGAAAGTTTGAATTCAAACACCATAAATACTGTACTAATCGTACTAATCGTGGTTACGCCCACTAGCCTACTCGATGGACCTGGTTTAGTTGAGGTAAGAAAGGAAGTTAATTTCAATCGATGTTACAGCACAGTATTTGCAAAGATATGCACCATCGTTCATTCTTCAAATAGATCCCACCTGTCTCTCATTATTCTTTATATTCAATTAGCTTTTGGCCTAGATATCATAAATATGATACATTACGCTGATCTCCATCTTGGAAAGAAAACAGCGGTTTTCTCACTTTACAGCTCCTTCACGGCCGGTTTGCATCTTACCGCGGTAAAAGTCGAAACCGAGCACGATGCAACGAAAATAGACTTTACCAGGGTAAGCTAAGCAACTTTACCGCGGTATTCTGAATACCGAGATTGGTGCACTCGGCCATTAATATTGCAACGGAGTAGGCGGTCACTCCTCGAGATAGACGTGATAGGTAGAAAAAGAGCCTGCAAAAGTACTGTTGGAACAAGGAAGTACTTATGTCATATACAGGTGAGTACAGTATTAATGTCATCAAGTCTCCAATTGCCAAATTTAATATATATATGTTTGGAATCGTGCGGAACACCTTATTGCATAGAAATATTAGAATAATTATAACATTCCCAACTGTACCAAAAACAGGGGTTACTTGTTGTACTATACGCGAATATTTTATAAAGTACTTAAAGTGTGTATACGTGTCGTCTTCAACCATATTAGTTAATGCGTGAATGATAGGTGTCGCACCTACGTTGTATTTTATGACCATATCTTTGCATCGTCCGATTTGCATTATCCCCCACCACAAACCGTTAACCTCACTTGGCTCATTACAACTTGGAACAATGTACATTTTCCCTGTATATATGTTACGTTTAGCAAACCAGCGGTAAGTTTCTTTGAAATTGCAGTCACATATCAGAGGATTGCCATGTAAATGTACAGCAGAAATGTTTGGAAGCATGGAGAATGTGTTGGAATTAAGATAGGTGAATCTATTGCTTTGCAACCCAATAACCTGAAGGGAGGTCATATTCCTGAATGTGTTCTCAGATAATTGTGTTATGTTGCAACTGTTTAGATATATATAATTTACCGTGTTAGGATACAGAAACTCTGTATGACTTGGTATATCGATCATATTGCTACTCAAATCTAGATATTCCAGTCTCGGCATTTTACTGAACAAGTCCGACTTCAAGTGGATTATTTTGTTGTAGGATAAATTAAGTTCTATTAAGTGGAATAACCCCCAAAAAGCGCCTGTTTCAAAATAACGAATAGAATTATTGTGTAAATCTATCTTCGTTAAGGATTCCAGGCCTTTGAAAACTTTAGATCTAATCACTTCAATGTTGTTGGACGCCATACTCAAAGCCTCAAGTGTTTTTAAATTATGAAACACGCCAGATGGGATGTCCGTTATATTATTTTGTTGTAAATAAAGTTCTAAAAGAGCTGATATGAGATCAAAAGCACCAGCTTCTATAAATGACACGTTGCATTGAACGAAAGACAGACTGTCGATACGAGTATATCCTTTGTTCTGAAACATGTTTTTTCTAAGCACACTGTATTTATTTGCATGAAGTTTCAGTACTCGCAATTCGCCTAACGTGTTATGAGGAATGTACTGCAGTCCTGCATCTGAGCAGTCTATTATGCCTGGATCTGTGTTGCACCAACATCTTTCAGGACACGGATGGTGCAGCCTGATTCCCATTATCATTATCCACATAAAATAGATCAGAGCTGCTGTGAGCATCGGAAACAGAATCAGTGTTGGCCTTAGCCCTTCAGACATTCTCGTACCGGCAGCAATCATGGTATCAGCATCCGAGATTTCAGCAAGTCAGCAGCGCAAAGTTGGTTGGAGAACTCTATTGCCTGGGAGTTGCCTATACCTGAAGAGGAAAATGATAACTCAGATTACAATCCTGCCGTGAAACCTGTAGGACAGATTATATGAGTAGCACTGTGGCCACTAAAAGCTACCGTAGTATCATAATTATGTTTATAGTCTTTATTTTGTCTGCCGCCGTGGGTGAGTTGGTCGCATGACTGCCAGCCACCTGGTCGGCCCGGGTTCGAATTGTTAACAGAGGTCTATCTGTGGTCGTCATTTATCATTTTATTGAATCCTTATGTAAAATTACTTTAAACTTTACTGTGAAAAGCCTGTACTGTATATGTATTTTCCAATATCAGTGTATTCGCTGACTGATTTCGTTTCACTGAACTCCTGTCCTAGCCTGTACGGTTGTGCTAAAGCTATAACCTACATGTTAATGGATCACATATAAACATTTTTCATTGCCAGTGCATTCTGTGAAACCGGAATATATTTTAAGCAGTTCTCATGTGATTGTAAACGATTGTATAAAGGTGTACTATTACTTAAATAAAATTCAAATTTTCCTCTCTTTTGTACAAAGAAAAATCCCGAACTTTCACTAAGGCTTTAGTCTAGGCCTCGCTGTGTAGACAGGCTTTAAAATCTCGAATCGTCCTTTTGGGCTCACACGAATAACAAATCTCGTTGTGTTCCTGCTTGTCTGTTAAGTTATTTGTTTTTATGCAGTTAAGGTATGCATATACGTTTCAGACTAAATGCCACATATTTTAAGATAATAACTTGTAATTTTTATAGTAAAAGAAGTAAGCCAATAGATAAAGAATCCACATAAAAATAATTAAATTTCATGCAAGGGGGGGGGTTTGACCCCCCCATTTAACAAGCATATTAACTCAATTATTGTAACATCATAACATCTATAAAACTATTTCAATTTCATTTTTGTTTTCACTAGCATCCTTCTGTTCTTATCATCTACTAAATCCACCAAAATCACTATGATATCACTATTTTAACTTTGTCAAAAATTAATTTTTATAATGTGACTTAAATTAGTCATATAAATATTTAAAATATTTCCTCTGCTGTCTCAGTGTGTACACAAACTTTAAAGAATTTGGTGTTTGTAGAAGCCCTTGAAATTAGCTTTAATTTGATAACAAAATGAACATTCTAGCTTGATTTTTGTGGATGTTTTCATGTTTCAAAGTTATGAAAATTTTGCAAATTTTGAATTACAGTAAACGCGTAATGAAAATTTTGTACAGAATATCTACCTTTTAGACAGAACATGTGCTTGGGTTGGTAAAAACACAGAAAATAATGCATCCTAATGCCACCTAGTGGTTAAAGTGAGAACTTGATTCGCCAAGAAGTGCCTGCTACAAAATGGAGCACTATTTGAAACAGAAAATTCGAAACTATAAATTTATTGTGGACACTGATGCCACAGATTTTTTTAATCCATCCCTGCTTTAAATGTAATTTAAAAGACATTTATGTACAAAATAAACATAAATAATAATTTTTGAAAACTAGAAACTCAGAGCTTTTAAATGGTGTAATTTTCACAAATTCAGTAATTTGAGCCAAAAATGCCATTTTAAACGTAATATGCATACCTTAAGAAACTCTTATTTTCTCGTCTTCTGTCCAGAAATCTAAAAATATAGATTTATAAGACAATTATCCTGCCGGTTGTATTATATGGATGTGAGACATGGCCGCTTACATATCCTGAGAGTGTTCGAAAACAGGGGGCTTAGGAAAATATTTGGAGGACTGGAGAAAACTGCATAACGACGAGCTTCATAACCTATACTCGTCACTAGATATAGTATGGGAAATTAAATCACGGAGGATGAAATGGGCTGGACATTTTGCGCGTATGGGGGAGGAAAGACATATCTCAAAAGTATTAACTGGGAGACCGGAAGGGAAAAGAACATCTGGAAGACCTAGACGTAGGTGGGAGAACAATTTTAGTATAGATTTAAGGGGAGTAGGATTTGCGAGGGATGATTGGATGGAGTTAGCACAGAATAGGGTTGAATGGCGGGCTCAGGTAAGCGCGGCAATGAACCTTCGGGTTCCATAAAATAGATAATATTCCTTTGCTTGCTTAGGAATTATTGTCTATTGCCACTGAGTAAGGAAGTAAGTTACGCGATTTATAAGTTCCGGAGGGACGACGGGGTGTGCCGATGTGCGTTGGTGGTCATTTATAAAGAACGGTATCATATGTTATTTGCAGAGGAAAAAAGGCTTTTCCGAAAATAAATACTAAATAAGAATTTATTAGCAGTATGAACTGACATGGTTAATAAATTTCGCCTCTGTTTTTGGTCTTATTAGAATAAATTCCGTAATACTTGGCGTTTATTATGCTTATGGGTTACTAAATCAATAAATTCGTTTATGTAACAACTTTGTTAACTTATCTTCCTACCAGATTTGAATGAACTTGATGACGTAAACAGATGAGCCACCAAGCTATTGGGCCTCTTCCTTAATCACCTGTGAAAGATGCCCCAGGCCATCGTGCTCTTCCTGAATGTATGGTCTTGAGGTTTTTATACTTGTACAAAGAAGTAATGTAAATTCTTCCAACATACAAGGTTTGTTCCCATAGTCAACTTATGTACTGTACCATGACATAGCTTTAGGAACAGACCTAATATTATCCATTCAATTTCAGAGTTCCAGTGAATGTAAACAAATGCAAGTGACTTGAACCGCAGCACGCATCATGCTCCAAGGGAAAGTAGTCCCATAGTAAACTTGATTTTATTAATAGAACAGGTCAAAACACGAAACGAAAATTAGTAATATCACATTGTTAACTTCTTACAAATATTACAGTGCATGGCGAGGCCTGGAACTGATAGGACTAAGTAAATCCCTTCATTTTGAGTAAAACATTTGTTAGGTATTGCATATTGGCATATTATCTCGGACTCAAAACTGGGATTAATAAAATAATTTAGATTGTTTGAACAAGTTTTATCAATTTCTTGCTATGGATGAATAAGGTCTAAATACTATTACGTTCATATCAAACAAATCTTGAACTTTCCTTGTAGTCCTACCATATCCACGCGATTTAGCTGAACATGTATATGATGACAGCAGCCAAAGCCCTCTTTCAACTAAAGTCTATTTACAAGATCTTATTCAATGTAAAATTAAATGAAGTTGGCCTTGCTCGGTTGCTATCTTGATGCATATGTTTAATACTCGTAGAAATTTGAATTTTTGAAGTGAAACTTCTTAAGCAGCGGTAGGGGTAAATCGGGAACTTGTGTAACGCTCAAAAATCGTCACGAAATTAATGTAACGCTCAAAACCGTCACGAAATTAGTAATGTGTTTCGGAGCGGACTGCACAGAAAACAATCAACTCAATGATTAGAAGTAATCAAAGGAAAAATTTCATACCTAGCACGAGGACCTGCAAATGGGAATAATATTATTAGTAGGTCGTAGTAGTAATAATAATAATAATAATAATAATAATAATAATAATAATAATAATAATAATAATAATAATAATAATACTTACTTGCTCAATGGCAATTGATAATTCCTAAGCAATCTTAAGGTATATTATCTATTTTATGGAACCCGGAGGTTCATTACCGCGTAAAAAATCCAAACAATAAAAAAAAACAATGATCCAAAATTTAAGAAATAAAAAATCCAAATATTCAAAATTAAAAAAACAAATAAAATAAAAAATAAAAAAATAAAAATTAAAAAATCGAAAATCCAAAATTTAAAAAAATCTAAAAATCCAAAATTAAAAATTTAAAGAAACTAAATTTTAAAAATTAAAAAAATCAAAGATCTAAAGTTAAAAATAAAAAATTTAAAAAATAAAAAAATTAAAAATTAAAAAAATCAAAAATCCAAAATTTAAAAAATTTAAAAATTAAAAAATCAACAATCTATAATTAAAAAACCAAAAATAAACATTTCAAAGATACAAAATTTAAAAAATCCAAAATAAAAGAATAAAAAATTCAAAGATCAAAAATTCAAAATGTCCAAAATTTAAGAAATAAAAAATTCAAAATTAAAAAATCCAAATTTCCAAAATTAAAAAAAATTAAAAATTAAAAGATCCAAAATCTAAAATTTATTAAATAATATAATCCAAAATTTAAAAAATAAAAAAATTAAAAATTAATTGAACGAAAATTTAAAAAATCCAAAATTAAAAATTCAAAGATCCAAAATTCAAAATGTAAAAAGTCCTAAATCCAATATTAAAAAGTCCAATAATGCAAAATTGAAAAAATCCAATAATCAAAAATAAAAAAAATAAAAATTAAAACAAGTTTCACTTCTGTCGCGTGGCGTTCCACGCACACTGTTTTTGTACAAAGGTGGCCAAAAAGGGATCAAGAATTCACCCCTAAATGGAAAAACAAGATTTGAACCAAGGGCGTGCCCAAGATATTTTTTTCGGGAAGAGCTATAAGTCTAACACCATTATCACTAGGGCCCGGAAGTTTATGAAAATCATGTTTTTAATGATTCAATCTATTATGTGCTAGTGTTAAATAGTACAAAGCATCAAAGAAATAACAGGAAATCTGTTTAATTTTGCATATTTTGTTAGTATTGCAATAATGCATCATACTTGCAGGATAATAAAAAAAAGTTAATATTTAAGCAATTTGTCACATTTCTAGCGGCATATTATGTCAGATTTTAAATACTGTGCATATCTTTGATAATTCAAATACTTTCAGCTATTTGGCTAAGTGAATGTTTTGAGAACCAACTATACAATTTCTTGATAGTACATAGCGTAATTTTTTTGAACCGAGTGTATAAAGCAACGTTTCATTGAATTTACTTCAATTTATTGAAATAACCTTGTTTTATTTTTAATTTTTATTATGTAATTTATACAAATTATGCTATTTTTTTTAAATTCATTAATTAATTCAGCCAAGGACAGAACGTCAAGGTTATAATTACCTCATTTTTCCGGAGCATATTTTACAAATTTTAGGTAAAAATTCGATATAAGGCTGGATTTTGTATAAGGCTGTAGCCCCCTCAGCCCCACTCTGAATACGCCCCTGATTTGAACGAAACTCACCATGCGGTGGTCGGTGGCTTTCTGTGCCCAAGATTGCAGGTTCTTCGATCCAAGCCCAGATCGAGGGCATTTATTTGTGCATAAATGTGATAGGCCCATTCAGTAGCTTTACTGGCATGTAAAAGAACTCCTGTGGGACAAAATTCTGGCACACCGGGGACGGTCACAGGCCTAAGTTGCAGTACATCCATGTCGTTAAATTACCAAATACCAACCAACTATGCGGGTTTTTTTGGGTTGAGGTAGTATTTTCCCCGGGCGACACATTTGATTCGTGAATTGCACCTCGAAGCCGGGGTTTTTAATTTTTAATTATCAATAGTTTTAATTATTGTTTATGCATGATTTGGGGTAAGTTTCATGAGTCTATGGTTCGTTTTGATTCATTTCGAATCTTTATGCCCATACGGAAGCGCAAGGTTCGTTCTGTTCGTTTAATTACTTACATTTGTTAAGGAAAAACAATATATTTAAGAATAAAATTATGTAATTCTTACAATTTTTGTAAAAACAATGTAAGTGTTAATAAATATAATGTTATAAATATTTTTCTGTTAAATAAATGATTTGAATGAAGCATCTAGCAGTTGAGTAAATAATCGCGGGTAAAGCCGCGGGCACCTGCTAGTTATAAAATAAGAGAGGTAAACCTTTAAAAAGTGGACAAAGTAAAATAATACGGATTGCTTTAATGGATTAAAAAAAAAAAATATATACGAAATACTTATAATTTTGGAAATTGTAAAATGCACATAATCAGTGCTACACCTACCAGAAGTGTTAAGAAAGTGCATTGTGACTGTGAGTAGGTAACCGCAATAATATGCATTCTATTTACTATAGCATTATTTGAATCGTGTTGTAATAATTTTAAACTAGATCAACTTTAATGTATTTGCATAAGCTATCAATAATTATCACATGTAGACAATGTTAGCAAGGAAAAGAACGGGAAATACATTATCAGTCAAATTACGTCACTGGCGGAATGATACAAATGCAATGTTTACATGCAGTGAACTTCTGAAAACGAATGTATCACAATGACGTTCAGCGTCCTAACTAATTCATGGCAAAATTCATTTAACTTATACAAAACTCTGAGGATGAATAAAAGTTGTGCTTACCTCACAAATAATGCCAAAACACTGTAACAGAAATAATAGAGACGTTTTACACATACACTAGCTCACAACAAACTGGTCTTTCACGGGACTGCAGGTCTTCATAGCCAAGGTTAACCGGACAAAATTTGTATCCGGGTTTATCCTTATCCAACAGGGGGCTTTAAATGTATAATTATAAAACTCAACATATGTGTGTATGTATGTATGTATGTTTGTATGTATGTATTTTTTTTTTTTTTTTTTTTTAATTAGCATAGTCCACATGCCCCATTACAAAGTAATAATACATGTGTTATTGTACATTATTTACAGTTGATATCTTTTAACTAGAACTTGTGTATTATTTTTTGATTATATCCTAATTACCTAATTAAGCTAATTATTTCTACTTCTTAACAGTTAACTTATTTCTAATTACTCGTACAACTAATTATAATTTTTCAAAATCTATTTTGTTTAAGAATCTTGTAAAGTCTTGGAGGTAATGTTTAACTAGTTCGTAATTTGTTACTGGCCACTGTCCACCTTTTAATCTTATGTTTTGTTTTAGTTCTTGTCTTTCGCTGTTTAGGAGAGTACATTCAAATATTAAGTGATTCACAGTTTGATCTTCTTGTTCACATTTACACAGTGCACTTTCCTGTATTTTAAATCTTGTATAATATTCTCTTGTCTTCCCGTGACCTGTTAATATGGCTGTTATCTGTCCGTTTAGTGGAACCCTCAGCTTTAGACGTTCCATCACTGAAGGGAAAAACATTCTGGTAGTAGTTCCTTTTGTCGTATTCTTCCATATGTATGTATGTATGTATGTGTGTGTGTGTGTATTGTAGCATCATGTCCAAACTGCTGGAGCGATTTTAATGAAACAATAGTCGACTCATTGGTCGACTAAAATACTTTAGGGTTATATTAACTCTGACCCGCCTCTTCTGGGTTCGGTTAGGGATGGGTCTTAATAAATCCATTAAGGAAATAGAGATATTTTGATGAAACTTGATCCATGTTTCTCATTGGTCGCCTAAAAATACTGTAGCGTTAAGTCAATCCTAACACACCCCTAACTCACCCCTTTCGGGAGGGGGTGGGTCATTTCAACCCCCGTGAGTAATATTTTACTAATCTACATTTTTCGCCCAATGTCTACAAAATTTTATACATGTATCCTGTAGAACCAGGTAAAAAATCAACAAGCTAATTTTATATATAAAAAAACACTACTTATTAAATTAAAAATCCCTCTTATGTTACCGATATGTACCAAACTTTACACACAGAACTTATAGAACCAAGAACTTTTTTGTTGACAAAATTAGAAGAAACCACTTCTTAATTTTTTCAACCCATATTATATGGTCTTTATTTAAATCTACATTCATTGACCAGTTTTTATCATACTTGACACACAGAATCTATAAGTCCATCAGAACATTTTAAGCTAAACTAATTTTGGAACAAACCACCCCTTAAGTGTTTCTACCCCTACTATATGACCTTTATTTCAATCATTTTATTTAATCAATTTTTACCGGACGTATACAATCCCTATAGAACAGGAGAATTTTTTAGGCGAAATTAAGTTTTTAATAAATTACCCCTTAAATGCTTCAATATTTAATATAATAATAATAATAATAATAATAATAATAATAATATAAATGCGCACAAGTTATGCATAAATTATCGTGTTCTTTCACACTCCAATCACTTTAACTAGGTACAAAATTTCACTGGAGATTTTACTCGTTTTTCAAAGGTGGTAATGGTCATACAGTTCACATACAAGTTGCTGTCGGGTTCATGAAAACACCTGGTTTTCCATATTTTATGGTGGTGCTCATGCACCGCCAATGAGTTCACAAGATGGAGTTCTTGATTAGCGTCAGTCCAGGATCTGTTCATCATGGCCTCCGTAGTGTAGAAGTTGGACCAGATCTCAATTCTCTTCTTCTCTCTTTTCCATTTGTCTGTGGATGGCTGGGCTAACTTAACACGGAGGTCTTCTACAAAGAAAGGCTCTTTGGCGAGTTCATATACCAGTCTCGATCTTGTGTTTTGATAAACCCAGAACAGCTTTCAGGAAGCTGATTTCGTTGCTTCCTGTGCCCTCAGACCCTTTACACATAGCTTCTCCGATACGATATGTACGATGGGGACTATTAATGCCATGGCGGTTTCTAACGGAGTCTGGATATTGCCTTGATGCCAAACATGGCTTTTGTGGCGGCTGATGCTCTGGATTTTGGTTCTGTCAGGAAGCCAATGATTAAAAATAATATTCAATATCTTAAAATTATTCTTGATCCACAATCATAATTGCAATTATCACTGATTATACAAAAGCATTCTGGCATTTTTTTTTTACCTGATTTTATTTCGTTTATTTCTTCCTTGCCTGTACCATAGGTAGGCCTAGAGGAAATATTGTGTTCGACCCCGAAATTCGCAGTTGAATTTTTAACATGAATACACTTTTGAGGTTCCTTGAATTCAAAAATACTATTTTCAATAAAATGTCTGTGTGTGTGTGTGTGTGTGTGTGTGTGTGTGAGCGTCTGTGAACAGCCCAGCTCCAGAATGGAAAATCGTATGAAAACGAAATTTTATATTAGGGTTAAGTATCTTCGGATGAAGTGACAAAGATTGACGATGATTTTCTCTTATTTTTAATGCCTCTTTACATTAACAAAATATTATTTTTCGCGATTTTCTTTAAAAAGTCTCAAAAGATTTGTTAAATGTTGGTACACGAGGTAACAGAGTAGTATTATAGTTGATAACCCCCCCCCCCCCCGAAAAGAATACTGAGCTAGTATAACTTACGGGTAGTTCAGAGAGGCCTTCCCAACGTTTGCCTACTGGGTATTACAAATTAATGGAAATAACTTGAATAGCAGGTACTGGAGACTGATTGGATCCCTTTTCACGTCGACGACACAAGAACGATTTCAAACACTTCCTAAAGGAACTACTGGCGTAGAATAATGCCACGGGATTAAAACGTGCGTTGCATAAATATAAACGATACGCTATCGTTTCCCAATAATCCAGGGTTGTTATCTTGTGTTTATACTCGTTAGCTCTACGGAACAGACTGGTATACAAACGGATTGTTTGGAGAGGAACAGAAGTGATCACAAATACCAGAGTAAGACTCAGGATCGTCTTCACTGTAGTTGCTCGAGACTTCGCCTGACGCTGATGCTGAGGTATCTCTTCAGAAGCGATCACTTTACTCCGTATCAGATGGGAAGCTGTGAGAATGTACATGGTAGCTATGATGCACAACGGCAAGATGCAATGCACCGCAAGCCGGAATATGTTATCTTGTTGAGCATAATCGGCAATCAGACCACAAACACATTTTTCATTAGAGGCTAGAAAATTACAGTGTATTGATGTAAGTGTAAATAGTGAAGCAAGGATCCAGACACTGGAAATGTGCAATGCCACTGTTCTTCTTGGGCTGAGGTTCCTTATACGGCTCAGGAAAGGCCTAACAATGACCTCATACCTTTGTATACTTAATATTGCAGTGGTATAGGCGGTCACTCCTCGAGATAAACGTGTTATGTAAGTAACGAATCTGCATAAGTACAGTAGGAACTCGTGAGGAATTATCTTATATACAGGAGCCACCGATATTAATGTCATCAAGTCTCCAATTGCCAAATTTAATACATACATGTTTGGAATCGTGCGGAACTCCTTATTGCATAGAATTATTAGAATAATTATAACATTCCCAATTGTACCAAAAACAAACATTAGAACATGTACTACAAACAAATATTTTCTAAAGAACTTATAGCGTGCAAATGGGTCCTCTTCATCCATACTATCACTGTATTCGTGACTAATAGATTTGTCATCTTCGTTGTACTTTATGATCATATCTTCGCATTCGCCGCTTCCTACTACCCCCCACCACAAACCGTTAACTTCACTTGGCTCTTTACATCTTGGAATATCGTCCCCTATCCCTGTATCAATGTTATGTTCAACAAACCAGTTGTAAGTTTCTTTAAGATTGCAGTCACATATCAGAGGATTGTCATTAAAATATACCCTGGAAAGGTTGGGAAGCATGGAGAATGTGTTTGGGTTAAGATAGGTCAAACTATTGCTTTCCAACCCAATAACCTGAAGGGAGGTCATATTCCTGAATGTGTTCTCATATAATTGTGTTATGTTGTAACTGTATAAACGTATAAAATTAATTGTATCAGAATTCAGAAGCTCTCTATGTCTTGGTATATCGATCATATTGCCACTCAAATCTAAAAAATACAGTCTCGGCAATTTACTGAACAAGTCCGACTGCATGTGGATTATCTTGTTGTGGGATAAGTTAAAACATTTTAAGTCGAATAACCCCCAGAAAGCGTCTGTTTCAAAATAACGAATGGAATTATTTTGTAAATCTATCTGCGTTAAGGACTCCAGGCCGTTAAAAACTTTAGGCCTTATCACTTCAATGCTGTTGGACGCCATACTCAAGCCCGCAAGTGTTTTCAAATTATGAAACACGTCAGATGGGATATCTGTTATATTATTATATCCTAAGTAAAGTAGTCTCACTGATATGTGATCAAACGCACCACCTTCTATAATTGAAACGTTACATCGAGCGAAAGACAGACCATCGGTATGAGTATATGCTTTGTTCTGAAACATGTTTTTTGTAAGCACATTGTAGTTATTGCAATCAAATCTCATGTTCTATCAATTCGCCTAACGTGTTCTGAGGAATGTTCTGGAGTCCTGCATCTGAGCAGTCTATTTCCCGTATATCTGTGTTGCACAAACATCTTTCAGGACACGGATGGTACAGTCTGATTCCCATTATCATTATCCAGACCCAGTAGATCAGAGATGCTGTGAGCAACGGAAACAGAATCAGCGTTGGCCTTAGCCCTTCAGACATTCTAGTACCGGCAGCAATCATGATGTCAGCATCCAAGACTTCAGGAAGTCAGCAGCACAAAGTTGGTCGGAGAGTTCTATTGTTTAAAAGTAGCCTGTAGCTGAAGACGAAAATGAGAAATAACATTACAATCCGGCAGTGAAACTTGCAGAAACAGATTATATGAGTAGCACTGTGACCACTAAAAGCTACCGTAGTTTCATAATTATATTTATAGTCTATATTTTTCCGAAATTGAAAAATCTTAAAATCCAAAATAAAAAAATCCAAAAAATAAAAATTAGGCCTACAAAGATCCAAAATTTAAAAAAACAAAAAACAAAAAAAAAAATGAAAAATTCCAAAATTATAAAGTTCTAAGATCCAAAATTTTAAAAATCCAAAAATCCAAAATTAAAAAAATTAAAAATTTTAAGTTAAAAAATCTAAATTTCTAAAATTTAAAAACAAAATTAAAAATCCAAAAATCCAAAATTTAATAAATAATAAAATAAAAAATCCAAAATTTTAAAAATAATAAATTTAAAGATAGAAAATTTAAAAAATCCAAAATTAAAAATTCAAACATCTAAAATTTAAAAAATCCAAAATTTAAAAAGTCCACAAACCCAATATTAAAAAGTGCAATAATGCAAAATTGAAAAATCCATTAATCAAAATTTGAAAAACTAAAAATTATAACAAGTTTTACTTCTGTCGCGTGGCGACACTATTTTTAACCATTCGTAATGTGGTTTCAAACCATGGCCGTGACAAAACGTTTTGCAGCGGATCTAGAGTGTTGAAACTAGAAGTAGCATATACTCGATTATAGATTAACTTATGTCAAATGAGTTGTTTCAAGTTTACAGATATTTTTTTAGAAGAAACAAATGAATAAGAATTCCTAGAAACTCACCTACTAGAGTAATCACTAGGATTCGGATGTTCATGACATATCATATTTTTTCCTGACCTCTAATCTTGCCGCAAACTGAAATTAAACACGAATTGCACTTTTGTTATCCTAATTGGACCGTTTTTATTTTGCATATAAAGTCATATTTTGGACATTTTTATAGTTTAGGTCATATTTAGGTCATTTTTTAATTTAACGTCATATTTAAGTCATAAATTCGGTAAAAGAGCACAATTGCACAGGTCATATTTTGGACATTTTTATAATTTTGGTCATATTTCGGTCATTTTTTAATTTAACGTCATATTTCAGTAATAAATTCGGTAAAAGACCACAATTGCAGAGTATACTGTAGGCACTAAATCGTAGAGTTAAAATTTTTTCGAGAAAGAGTTAATAATATTTTGGTTTGACTGTAACTGGAATGTGAAGGGACAATAACAAGTGCAGGTAGTTAGAGTACAATGCACGGGATTTTACCTCCTTCCTCCTTGTTAACAACTTTCAATAGAGATAGTTTTTAAAAGATTTTCAGTTCACACTTGCAGTGGTATCGTGAAACATCAAAATGCCGACTAATAAGTGTTCTGAAAGTGTAAAACTAAAAGGTTTTGTTAAATAGTTTGGAGAAAACCACTTCTGCACCGACGGGAAAATTTTGTATTGCAAAGTGTGTGAAATTAAAGTGACGGCTGCAAAACGATTTAATGACGTTCTTCAAATATGCACCTGTGACATCCTGTAACGTCGAAAGGAGCTTCTCGCGGTTTAAGACGATATTAAGTGACAACAGAAGAAGATTTCTATTCGATAATCTTAAAATGCACGTGGTTGTATAGTGTAATACAGACAAAAATGGAGACTGAAAACTGGTACGTAATAGCATACTTTGAAATTTATTTCGTTAATTTAATGTTTATGCCCAATTAATAGGTAATTTAATTTTTAAATTAATGCAATTTTTCATGTTTTATAGGGACACGTATGGACTACAAAATATTATATTGAAGTGGTGAAGCAATCACACAGAAGCAAATGCTTTAAAATTAGATGTCCATTACAAGCAAAATTGTGAATAATATGTAAAATTCTTAAAAACACGATCCTGATTGCATTCATGCGATGTAGTAATTTAGTTTCATTAAACATTTAAAAGTGGAACATTTATTATTAGAAAATACTTTATTTTATTAGGTCATATTTACGATTTCTGGGTCATATTTAATCATTTTAAGGGCATATTTAAGGTAATATTTTCCAGTTTTTTAGGTCATAAACATCCGAACCCTAGTAATCACTGTTCCATTCCTCACACAAGTGAACTGCTTAGGAAGTGCTGCATCCTCAAATCACAAGGATGTGGTGATGATGTTCATCATAGCCTAGGCGTGTGTATTTCCACCGACAAGGGAAGTGACACGAGGAAAACCAAAACCAAGTATTAATTGCATATTGTTCCCTGAACTCCATAATGTTTCAAACATATCATACCAATAGGTTTTCTAAATTAAAATTGTCAGTGTTACCAAATCAAGCAGTGGCATTCCTGAACTAGTATTTCTTTAGCCCACTTTCTTCTTTTCATTTAAATTTGTCTCTCATGCACTAAGGGATGCTATTTTGTACTAGGCCTATTAGAACTTTGTTACGAGGGAGAATCATATTTTTTTAAATCAGTTTAAATTCGCCCAGCGACATTAGTGCTTTACAATCACACACATAAAAAAGAAACAAACAAGACCTGAGGTCAGCCAATGTCCTCTCTGTATCAGTATTTATATTAAGAGAATCAGATGAAAACCACAATTAATTTTTTCCCACTATTCTACTGCAGGAAGAATGTTTGCTTGTACACTGAACTCTCGATAAACCGGACTAAAGTGGGCAGGGGTCTGTCCGGCTTATGGAAGGGAAATGAGGAAATGATATCTAAGTAATGAAATTTCGTGTTTAAACCACAAGAAAAATGTATGAGGCAGAATATAGGCAACTTACAGTTGTAACAATAACAAATAACATTTCAGTACTATAATAAAATTACTAGTCAGAGTCTGAAATACACACTATTACATTATTGGGACACGATGATGACTGATGTGGGCACTTAGAGCATATTTTTCTGAAGAGATTTAGGCCGAGAGACTGTAAATGTTCTTCTGTGTACACTTTTTCTGTTGCTTTTGAACAATTACTTCTCTTGCAGTCCTGAAATAGCCGTAGAATGACTGCAGATCTGGGTTTGGATCGTCAAGAATCTATCCGAATTATCCGAAGTCCGGCATATTAAGGTCCGAATTATCGAGAGTTCAGTGTACATTATTTTTCTACATACACCCTCCCAGTTCAATGCACTTACGCTAGTGCTCCGGTACCGTGCACCATAGAAAACACTCATAACAATAAAATTGTAAATCTTTAAAATGTTTTTTATTTATTCCTTAAAAATGTGGCATACATCTATGTCTTACCTGTAAATGTCTAATCCATAGGTCTATGGCTCTATACCCTTTAAGAAAAATAGGTATATTTGGTTCCTTTTATATGCAGAATTTCATGGCATTCTACGATCCTTTATCAATCTTTGCTGTTGCGCGGACCCCCTCAAATGTTCTTAAGGAAACAAAGAGCTTTGTGAAGTAATATGAGTGTAGGCCGATACATAATATTGAGAACTTGTGTTCGAATAAATTTCGAAATTAACCACTGAAGAACATCGGGGCTGGTCAGAGTTATTTTCTTCTTACAAATTTGTTGAAACGCCCATAAATTAACGCTTAGAAGTCCAATTTATGTTGCTGACTTCCAACGTTTGCCAACTGGATATTACAAATGAGTGGAAATAACTTGAATAGCAGATTCTTGGGACTGATTGGATCCCTTTTCACGTCGACAACACAAAAATGATTTCAAACACTTCCTAAAGGCACTACTGGCGTAGAATAATGCCAAGGGATTAAAACATGAGTTGGTTAAATATAAACAACGTACTATCGAACCCCAATAAGCCTGGGTTATTTTCCTGTCGTCTCCATAAGCTCCATTATAACTCGTATATACCCACGTTGTGCGGAGAGGCACAGAAGTGATCACAAATACCAGAGTAAGACTCAGGATCGTCTTCACTGTAGTTGCTCGAGACTTCGCCTGACGCTGATGCTGAGGTATCTCTTCAGAAGCGATCACTTTACTCCGTATCAGATGGGAAGCTGTGAGAATGTACATGGTAGCTATGATGCACAACGGCAAGATGCAATACGCCACAAGCCGGAATATAGCAACTTGCTTTTCATATTTTCTAATCTCAGTACAAACGCATTGTCCAATAGAGTATAATTCCTTACAGTTTATTGATGTAAGTGTAAATAGTGAAGCAAGGATCCAGACACTAGAAATGTGCAATGCCAATGTCCTTCTTGGGTTAAGGTTCCTTATACGGCTAAGGAAAGGCCTAACAATGACCTCATATCTTTGAATACTTAATATTGCAACGGAGTAGGCGGTCACTCCGTAAGATAGACGTGATAGGTTCAAAAAGAGACTGCAAAAGAACGGTCGGTACTTCAAAGTACTCAATAAAATTACAGGTGAATACACTAGGCCCGTTAATGTTATCAAATCTCCAATGGCCAAGTTTAATATATACATGTTTGGAATCGTGCGGAACTCCATATTGCATAGAATTATTAGAATAATTATAACATTCCCAATTGTACCAAAAACAAACATTAGAACATGTACTACAAACAAATATTTTCTAAAGAACTTATAGCGTGCAAACGGGTCCTCTTCATCCATACTATCAGTGTATTCGTGACTAATAGATTTGTCATCTTCGTTGTACTTTATGATCATATCTTCGCATTCTCCGCTTCCTACTACCCCCCACCACAAACCGTTAACCTCACTTGGCTCTTTACACCTTGGATCAGAGTCCCCTTTTCCTGTATATATGTTATCAACAAACCAGCTGTAAGTTAGTTTTAGATTGCAGTCACATATCAGAGGATTGTCATCTAAATATACAGCAGAAAGGTTTGGAAGCATGGAAAATGTGTTGGGGTTAACATAGGTCAATATATTTTTTTGCAACCCAATAACCTGAAGGGAGGTCATATTCCTGAATGTGTTCTCAGATAATTGTGTTATGTTGCAACTGTCTAAACGTATTAAGTGTATTGTGTTGGAATTCAGAAACTCTGTATGACTTGGTATATCGATCATATTGCTACTCAAATCTAGATATTCCAGTCTCGGCATTTTACTGAACAAGTCCGACTGCAAGTGGATTATCTTGTTGGAGGATAAATCAAGGTCTATTAAGTTGAATAACCCCCAGAAAGCGTGTGTTTCAAAATAACGAATGGAATTATTTTGTAAATCTATCTTCGCTAAGGACTCCAGGCCTCTGAAAACTTTGGACCTAATCACTTCGACGTTGTTCGACGACATATTTAAAGTTTCAAGTGTTGTTAAATTACGAAACACGTCAGATGGGATGTCTGTTATATTATTTTCTCCAAATGTAAGTGTTAAACGCACTGATATGTGATCAAACGCACCAGGTTCTATAAATGACACGTTGCATCGAGCGAAAGACAGACTGTCGATACGAGTATATGCTTTGTTCTGAAACATGTCTTTTCTAAGCACACTGTAGTTATTGCCATCAAGTTTTAGTACTTCCAATTCGCCTAACGTGTTCTCAGGAATGTTCTGCAGTCCTTCATCTGTGCAGTTTATTGCTCGTGTATCTGTGTTGCACCAACATCTTTCAGGACACGGATGGTGCAGTCTGATTCCCATTATCATTAACCAGATCCAATAAATCAGAGCTGCTGTGATCAGCGCAAACAGAATCAGTGTTGGCCTTAGCCCTTCAGACATTCTAGTACCAGCAGCAATCATGACATCAGCATCCAAGACGTCAGCAAGTCAGCAGCACAAAGTTGGTCGGAGAAATCTACTGTTTAGGAGTATCCTGTACCTGAAGAGGAAAATGAAAAATCAAATTACAATCCAGCAAAGTGAAACTTGCATAAACATATTGTATGAGTAGCACTGTGGCCACTAAAAGCCACATGTACCATTCGAGTACTACTCAAGTTATACTATAACTTATAAATAATATGTTCTCAATTTACGTTTTTTAAAGTGAATACTGTATCAATATGTACGAGGGAGGTAACAATTTTTTTTCAATCCATTGCAATTATTACCAGTGTGTTCAGTTTAATAAGTTTTTATCCTAAATACTTAATTAAAATGTAATATTTTAAAATACAACAGAATGTTTCGTTTCGATATTTCAATCCAATCCCCATAGAGCAGTGGTTCCCAAAGTGGGGCCCGCAACTGTGTTTCAGGGGTCCGCAGGCGGTTTAAGAAGAAATAGGATATCCCGTAATTTTGAAATGCTTAACGTTTTTTATTAATAAACTTCATTATGAAGTTTAATTTGTGGTTCAAGTAGTATAAGATAATAATTCAAATCTTGTAAGTATTTCAACCTGTATACTAGTAGTATATAGGTTGAAATACTTACAAGATTTGAATGCTTAATTGTGTTCCCCACTACTTATCTATGTGAAACAGCATTCTCCCACCTCACGTACTTAAAATCAAAGTTGAGAAATAAACATGAAGTTGAAAGTGACTTAATATTGAAATTATCAGACATTAAACCTAACATTGCAGAGATAATTAATCAAAAGCAGCTTCACTGATCACATTAAGGAGTAAACTCTGTGTGTTACCATTGATAGTGTTATGTTGTCTATTGAATTTAATACATTTGAATCAAAGTAATTATTTAGTTCTTTATTTCAAAACCCAGAGGGGGTCCGCGAAATTTGAATTTGTTTTCAAGGGGTCCGCGGACTGAAAAGTTTGAGAACCACTGCCTTAGAACGTTCATTGAAAATCAATGCTAACGATTAGTTTAACTTTAAAGCTGAAAATAATGTTATTATACGTCAACCATTACATAAACTAGAAAAGTAGAATGAAGCGTTAGCATTAGTTTTACATAATTGAAAAAATGAAATGTTAAAAATCAATAAGAGGGGCCTATTAAGAGAGGGAGCTATGCCACAAATCTTTAACATTTTAGTTATTTTTAGCAATTTTCAGCATACTACTGCCATCTTCCATCTATTATGTTAAGTAGAACTATATAAGTTTCGAATATAACTTCTGTAACATAAAGCAGTTCATTATAGTTATTCATGTTCAAAGTACGCAAAATAACGCTTTAGCGGACGAATCTAGTATAGCGGCCGAGTACGATAAAGTTTTTGTGTACTTGGTGCATGCAATATTTTTAAGTAAAACCTCTCTAAATTAAACGAAATGAAATAAAAATGCTGCATAATCTCTATCTATATAAAAGGCTTTGTCCTGACTGACTGAATGAATGACTGACTGAATGACAGGAATCAACGTACAGCCTAAACTATAACAGGTAGAGACTTGGAATTTTGACAGTACCTTCGTTTCATAATGTAGGTGCTCACTAAGAAAGGATTTTGAAAAATTCTGATTCTAAATGCCAAAAATGAAATGTTTTTGAAAATACTTAATCCCTTTTTACATAGAATTATCAATTCCAAATCACAGAATATATTGTTGCCAAATGGTATATGGGGCTTGGAAAAAACAATTGAAATGCACTTTTGACAAATAAGAGAAGTTATCAAAATAATTCATGTTATAAATAAATATTACAGAATGAAATCCACTAAAATAATGGAATCACATAACTTTCTCTACCCTGGACATAGAGAAAACAAAACGAGGTATGGTAATGTGTATATTATTATATTATATCGCAGGTTTTTGGAGAGAAAAGTATGAAAGTGATAATGCTTTCTGTTTAATTTCATCCGCAAAACGACTTTATGGTAACATAAGAATGGGAAATTTCCAGCCTCGATATTACAATTTTATGTTACAGGAATTTCTGTTTCTTCTTATTTAAACCTCTACCAGGCTTGCTGTGCACTGTACAAGCGATGGGATGCAACATTCTAGATCCTCTATGAGCCATAAAAACTATATCAAGCGTTTTCTGAGGGAATAGTTTGAGTGTAATAAGTCGTTCTTCCTATTTCAAATTATAAATGCCTATATAAGGACCTAGAATTTAAAATTGAAAATCCTTCATAAGTTAATTTCCAATTACAAAATACAAAACCCGGGCGACGCCGGGTCTTTTAAGCTAGTTAAATATATTGAAAGGTATAGTGAGCTATTTGTTAATTTGAAGATAAGAGCTCTTGGTGGACTAATCTAATTTCATGTGACCACTTCCTGCACTTCCTGTCCAACGTTCCGGACTTCCGCCTATCTTCATAATTTAATATCAATGCAAAGAATTATCATTCGTGCTAATAATATATTAGTATGTACATTATACGAGTATAATACATAATTTTATATGTAGGATGAAACTGTAGTCATCTTGTAGCTCAAGACAATTAACGTATTAACAAGTCAGTATTCATTTGTGAAATTGATTAGAGGTGGCTTTGCTCATTTTCTATCGTGATTCATTTTTTTACGACTCTTAGACATAAAGGACAGAAAGGGATCGTCCAAGTATGCCTAAATGGGAAAACGTTGAATTATTTGAGCGACACTCATAATGCAGGGTTAATTTTTTTGAGCTAGGGAACTCTAATCTGAAGCCTTTTTTTTTCGCAGGGCATCGCACTTTATTCGTGAAATGCTCGTCGAAAACGGGATTTTAGTTTTTTATTATGAGTTTTTTTTAATTGTTTATGCATGATTTGGGTAATGTTCATGAGTCTGTGGTATGTTTTAATCGCTGCATTTCGAATCTGTATGTCCATATGGCAGCACAAGATTCGTTCTATTCGATTAATAATTTATATTTACTTCGTAGAACAATATAGTTAACAACAAAATTATGTAATTAACTCAATTTATATAAAAACGGTTCCAGTGATAGTAAATGCAATGTTTTAATTATTTTTCTGTTAAATAAAATCAGATAAACTGATGCAACAAAGTGCCAGAATGCTTTTGTTTAATCAGTGATGATTGCAATTATGATATACACAAAATAAGTTATTTTTTAAATCGATTTCCGAGTTAAGCTCCAGATCGATTCATTAAGCAGGGATTACGAAATAACAAAGGTCTAGTTTGATAAGCATATTATGTGAAGGAATATGTAGTGCTATTTGCCAAAGCTAACTAAACAATATGTTATCATGAGAATTCATTTGCATTTGATAAATTCTTTCTAATATATTACTATGAAATAGGCACTAAATTGGGTATTAATCAGGTACCAGTCAACCGATGTGGTTCTATATCAATATACTTATCCCCAAGGACGTTTTAAATGCGTATGTACCAAGTTTCGTTAATATTCGATAAAGCGAATTTGCGTTATCGTGCGTACAGACACACGGACAGACTTTTCCCGTCCACCACACAATTTCAGAAAGTACCATTCTGGGATTTAAATAAAACATCTAGTAGATGAGTAAATAATTGCGTGTGAAGCTAGCATTAAAACATAACAGGGAAAAACTATTAAAAAGTGGACATAATAAAATAATACGCAATGTTTTCATGGACTTTTAGAAAGATACCCAACACATAATTGAGAAAATTGTAAAATGGACATTATTTACTGATACATCTACCAGAATTATTTGGAAAATGCATTGTGAGTAGGTAATCACAATAATATGCATTCTATCCACTGTAGCATTATTTGAATCGTGTTGTAGTAATTTTAAACTAGATCAACTTCAATGTACAGTATTTGCTTTAAGCTATCATTAATTATCACGTATGGACAATGTATGGTAGGGGAAGAACGAGGTAACACACCAGTGGAATAATGTGACTGGCGGAATGATACATATTAGGGCTGAAAATCGATTAAGATTTCTAATCGAGTTAACGCTTGACTTTAATCGATTAATCGACCGATTAATCGACTTATTAATCGAAAAACAGGTCGGTATTTTAAACAAAAACAAAGTGTACATTTAATATTGTTTTACACGTTTAATAACTACTACACTTCAGATAATCAGAAGAAATCCTGAATTAATTAATACCGTTATTAGCTAACTAGTGAAAAAATATATACAAAACTTACATTTCCGGTTACTTTTTCAGCCAAAACTTGAGACACACGTTTTTGTTTACTAAACTGCCCTTCAGGTTTCTGAATAACGGGAATTGTTGGGACACAATAGGCTGAATAACACATGATGTGCCAAGGCCGGAGAAGCGAGAGGTAGGAGTGTGGTCATTTGACCCATTTCTCGAAAAACGTTTTTCAGAATTCGACTAACCGATTAATCGGAAAATGTAATTGATCGACGATTAAATGTTTAATCGATTATTCGAGCCGATTAATCGATTAATCGGTACAGCCCTAATACATATGCAATGTTTACATGCAGTGAACTTTTGAAAATTAATATAATCCAGGGATGTATTTAGCTACTTAAGCACCCCTAGGCAGAGAAAAATATTTTCGCCCCCTTATTTCCACATGAATGGACAAAGTAAACTACAATAAGCATTATTGTAACTGAAATAGTAGGCTAATAATAATGATAATAATAATAATAATAGTAATAATAATAATAATATATAATAATAAATAAATAAGTAAATAAATAAACAGGTGAGTATTGTTGTCAATGTTATTCATTTCTGTTTCATTGTGCGTTACGTTGGTACTATTTTGAAGAGTTATGAATAAAAATATGTTTAATATATTAAAAAAAACAGCTTAAAAGCCGCCCCTTCAAACCTGCCACCCTAGGCAGCTGCCTAGTCTGCCTAGGCTTAAATACGGCACTGGTATAAACACAGTCTGTTTTAAATCAATTTTATGATTGTAAACTTGTAATTTATACTTTCGTTTGTAATTGTTTTTTACGCATCCCGTAACATGTAGGCCTACATGTTCAGCGGGACTAACTAAATCTTATCTTACCTTATCAATAACGTTCAATGTGACTAGTTCATGGCAAAAGTCACTTAACTTATACAAAACCCTTAGGATGAATAAAAGTTGTGCTTACCCCACAAATAATGCCAAAACACTGTAACAGAAATAATAGAGACGTCTTCCACATTCACTGGCTCACAATAAACTGGCCTTTGAGTAAACTGCCGGTCTTGTTAGCCAAGGTTACCAGGTGGATTTACCGGATTTTCTTACTTTACGCATCTTCCTTAACAGTTTATCTTAAAAAAATAATTTCGGAACGAAACCCATAACCAGGGTCAAGCTTTCGAGAGCGAAAGTCAAATTTCAGAGGATGCAATCTGGTTTGGCATGTTTATGTATCACCACTCCAAAACGAAATGAACTGAATCGTAAGTAAGGAGATAATCACTCCACCACATAAAATAATTTACATCCATATAATACAACCGGCAGGATAATTGTCTTATAAATTTTTATTTTTAGATCTCTGGACAGAACACGAGAAGATATAAATTTCTGCATTGCATAAAACAAGCAATTGCTGATTTCACTCGACACTTGACTTCTGCCCTAATATTATTTGTAGCTCTAATTATTGCTCCTAGATATTTGGATTTCTCCACTTGTTAGAACGATTTATCGGCTATTCTAATATTTTTTCAGCGCATTGTTTTGACGTTTCATAACCATATATTTTCTGTATTAATTTCCAAAGGCCTAGTTTGATAAGCGTATGTGAAGGGGTATGTGGGTATTGTTATTTGCCAAAGCTACCTGTATTGCAACTTCAAAAGCCATATAAGATATTGATTGTGTGGGGGACAAGAAATGTCTGTCCGTCTGTCTGTAGCGCGGTAACTCAATTGCGCTTTGTCGGATTTTCATGAAGCTTGGTATACACATTTATGACGTCCATGGGAAGAAGCCTATTTATAGTGGACCATTTCATTTGACCGGTACCGGAGTAATGCCCAATTTAATGTCCATTTTATGGTAATATATCTATATTAATAAAAGGAAGTGTCTGTCCTCCGTCTGTCTGTCTGTCTGTCTGCACTCCACGTGATTTAGGTGTTAATAATTATAATGATTTTACTACGCTCTTAATATTTAGTTTTTAATTTTTGAGATAATTATTTCGGGGAAGCCGCGGGCACATGCGGGCACATGGTGTTTGTCTGTATGTCCACGATGCCCATCGAAATCTACTGAACGCAGAGATCTGAAATTTTAAAGATAGATGGACTGAAAGGTGGGCGAATGCACCTCGAAGCCGAATTTTTAATTTTAGCTTTCGTTCGCGAGTTGTGAGTGAAAAACTGACAGAAAACATGATTTTAGCGCTGTCGAAGCAGCAGATTTCAGTAATACATTACAATGTCAAATCAATTGCAGTTGGCTTTGGCTATTTTTGTTATACCATGGAAATAAAAGCATCGCGATCGCTTGAATGTTGTAAGCCCACGCTGGTCGATTCATTTGTTTAGAATGTCAAGGCCCGTAGACATATGAAATTTTCAACCTACACGGAAGAGGGATAATCAACATAGACCTAAATATGGTTAAACATCGTTCGATTTGGACGAAACTCACTATACAGGGATTTTCTGGGCCAAGGACCTCGAATCTGAGAGCTTTTACCAGGTGACGCTATCTAATCGTGGTATGTAATTCACGTGATTTAGGTGTTAATAAATATAATGATTTAACTATTATGCTCTTAATTTTTAATTTTTGAAATAATTATCGCGGGCGAAGCCGCGGGCACATGCTAGTTAAAAATAATTTATTAAATGCAAATCAGTTCCCATGGCAACATATTGTTTTACAGTCTTCATATACGGCTTGGAAGTTGCAATACAGTTAGCTTTGATAAATAACACCACCCACATATCTCTTCACATATGCTTATCAAACTAGTCCTTTGTTCTTCCGTAAGCCCTGCTTAATTTATCGATCTGGAGCTTAACTCTGAAATCTGTTATAAAAATAACTTATTTTCTGCATATCATAATTGCAATTACCAGTGATTAAGCAGAAGTATTCTGGCACTTTGTTACAACAGTTTACTGGTTATAGGCTATTTAGTTTATTGGAATATATAGCAGTTGAGTAAATAATCGCGGGCGAAGCCGCGGCACCAGCTAGTAATAAAACTGTAATAAAACCTGGCAAACCTTTAAAAAAGTGGACAATAGTATATTGCGATACAAGTGCCGTAAGGCATGATTACGGATCGAGGAAATAGTTTTCAATTTTCCGAGATCCGTAATGCGCTTACGGCACGTGTATTGCATGCTATTTTTGGCACGATAATTATTTATATCAATTTAATTATATTAATTGTGATATTACCTGAAAATATTATGTAATAGATGTTTATTTCAGAAAGTGATTCGCATGTGTTTGTTGTTATGGGAACCGAATATTTGTCCTGGGGGCCGTGTCCATGAAGACTTGTATTATGAAGTGTATCGTAATGAATTATGACGTAGCGCAAGCACCGTAAGTAATTTAACCGCATCGCAACCGCCCTTAGCAACAAGACTGTGTGGGAATGTCAACTTACGATCCATGTAAACAACGTTCGTAAGTACCACTTACTAGCTAAGGAGTGCAAAAAATAAAATAATACGTAATATTTCATTGACTTTTAAAAAGACACCCAACACTTATAATATTGAGGAAATTGTAAAATGGACATAATTCACTGGTACATCTACCAAACGTATTTAGAAAGTGCATTGTGAGCAGGTAATCGCAATAATATGCATTCTATCCACTGTAGCATTATTTGAATCGTGTTGTAATAATTTTAAAATCGATCAATTTTAATGTATTTGCATAAGCTGTCTTTAATTATCACCAGGCTTTAAAACTTAGTGCCCGAACCCACAGAGGGAGTTGATTCCGGTTACCAACAACCTGAGTATAGGGGGTGGGGGTTGATTGCGTAGGCTGATAAGACAGTCATTGATAGTAGTACTGAGAAGTGAATGCGCTTGTGGTACGGTGCCTCTCAAATTGGTCAACAGTGTACCTTGTCATTGTGCGTGTTTAAATTTATAATACGTGTTCGGCATGCCGAAAGTAAAGTGTTCTAAAACGCAAACATATATTGAAACATTTGGAGTAAGGAGTAAGTATCGTTTTGCATGCTTGTAATGTGAGTTTAGAGAATGAGAAGTTATTTTGTGGTCTTCTTATACTTGTATTCCTGTTTGTGTACTATCACGTGAACTAGCATATGGTAGCTAGGGCATACGCCGAGCAAAGTCTGTACACTACGGTTGCTGTTAACATATTCGATCGGGCACTAAGTTTTAAAGCCTGATTATCACATGTAGACAATGTTAGCAAGGAAAAGAACGGGAAATACATTATCAGTCAAATTACGTCACTCGCGGAATGATAACAAATGCAATGTTTACATACAGTGGAAATTCTGAAAATTAATGTAATCACAATGACGTTCAGCGTTGTGACTAGTTCATGGCAAAAGTCACTTATACAAAACCCTGATGATGAATAAAAGTTGTGCTTACCCCACAAATAATGCCAAAATACTGTAACAGAAATAATAGAGACGTCTTTCATATTTACTGCCTCACAACAAAGGGCTCTTTCGCTGGACTGCCGGTCTCCTTATCCAAGATTATCGGGTGGATTTACCGGATGAGTGCCCGGATAAAATTTGTCGCCGGATTTTCCCTGGATCTATCTTAATCTTCCGGCAGGCGCGCGTTGTAAAATTTACAACATTGACATTTTAATATACCGTATTTTACGGACCATAAGACGCACTTTCTTACCTTGAAAACAGAGCCTTAAAAGTTGGGTGCGTCTAATGGTCCGAAGTACAGTCGGTCAAATAAAAAACGTCGGGACTCGTATGCTGTTAAAATTAAAGTTTTGACGCATTAGTTCACAAGTTTCCTATAAAAAACACAAAGTACAGGTCATTTTCGGAACATATGAGGCCATGCGGCTGGAGGGAAAATATGAACAAGGAGGGAAAAAATGATCAACGCGGAAAGCGCAATACACGATATTCAATTTAATGCATTGTCATAATTCATTTTGCTATGTGTCATCGCCACATACAAATGCTAACGTGAGAGAAAGTGTAGTTAGGGCTGTAATTGACCTGCATTTTTCGGTCTCTGAATCAGCGAGAAGGTTCCATATTTATGAAAGAGCAGCTCAGAGGTGGGAACTTTACTATAATGCGACCGGAAGTTTTCATAGCAAACGTTGATCTGGCCGGACGCGTATTTCGATGCTAAGATTGGTTGCAGAAGTTGAGCGTAAGTTATTGATTTTGCACTAGAAGTACCGGTATTATAAAATAAAATCTTTAAAAAATGCTCCTTGAATAATCATATTCCTCGCGAATCTATTAATTATTAATATTATAAAAATTTGCAACCAAGAATATGGCGGATTTGAGGCATATAGCCACAGCCTTCTATACATGTTTGTTTTGGAACAAAACTGACTAAATAATCAAGAAAATACATGGATAGACAAGAGGCGTGTGTGAACCTAACCTTAAGTCTTCCTGTACATGCGCATATGCTCGTTCGTGATACTTAATCAAATACCGCCCGACGTTTTTTATTTGACAAACTGTACACTAAAAAAATAAAATTATGGTAAATATTGCTGGAATACCACAGTTACACACAAGGTGTTGTAAACGATAAGACAGATACAAATGTTAGCACAGACTGTAAGTCAGTGTATTTGTCACAATCGTAAAATGAGGGCAGCTGGAAGCCAGGTAGGCTAAACAATGCGAAAAGAAAGGAATGTTGAATTCTTTTATACGAAAGGAGTTGTCTCCGCCGGGTGGTTTAAATAATGCAGTGACCTCTAAACAGCCTGGTCCCATTTCACTTACCGTATGCTGAATTGAGGGTTAGAGGGTGTAAAAGTATTTTCAGTCTTTCATGAGAAAGCAGTTCAGTTGCTAAATTTACGCAAGGCCAACTGTACAGAAATTTTCGTACAATGCAGGTTTTAAGCTAGAAGTGATTTAACTTACAACGATTCCAATTTGCTTACGTAATGAAGTATATTATTCCCTTTAAAATATTTAGTTTAGAATCACATTAAATTTATTTTCCTTTTTCAAAATCCATCCTAAAATTAAGGTGCGTCTTATGGTCCGTAAAATACGGTAATAATAAAATCAATGATCGGTCCATAAGCGAAGTTTGTTTTATTTCTGTTTAGAATGCTGCTAAAATGTTGTTCTTCAACTTCTATATCTATTTTCCCACTGTTCTGTTGTTTCCTAGGGCTTGGTGCTTTGTATGAGTATTTTCTGGCTTCTTCCGCTATTCTGGTTGCACCTTGTTCCATGTATTCCTTTCGTTTCATCTTTAGTACTTCCTGATTCCTATCTGCATTCTGTGACCAATTTTACTAGACTTTTCACACAAAGCCAATAGAACCAGGAAAAAAGTTGAGCCAAACGAATTTTGGAAATGAAAGAGAAAGCGCTCCTAAAATGTTTCAGACCCTAATGACGTATAGGTCTACATTCTTTGACTAGTTTTATCAGAATTTACACATTGGCCCTACAGAACCAGGAGAATTTTTTAAGCAAGACAAATATTGGAAGAAATCATCCCTTAAATGCTTCAGCACTTCTTATGTCTATATAAAGTACAATATTTGGCTGATTTTTACAAGACTTACATACAGACCCTATAGAACCAGAAGACAATTCTTGGTATCACTATTATTGGAAGAAATTTCCCGTTAAGTGTTTCTACCCCTATGATTTCTACACAAATATACATTCTTTGACCAATTAATACGAGAACTTAAACACAGACCCTGTAGAATTAGGAGACATTTCTAGGCAACGAAATAACCGATAAACAACCTCTTTAGCTGCTCTCTACTCCTTATATGTATCTTATACAAATTTACATTCTTTGGCAGATTTTCACTAGGCTTCATAAACGGAACCTGTAGAATCAGGAAAAATTAAAGGCAATTCTAATATCCAAACAAACCACCCCTTGGCTGTTTTTCTATTTTTATTGTATAATCCCTATACAAAAATACATTCTTTGATAGGTTTTTAAGAACTTTTACATATAGACCCTATGGAACCACGAGAAAATTTGAAACAAAATTAATATCCAAACAAACCATCACTTAAGCCTACGTGTTTTCCAACACATCTGTACAAATCTTTATTCTATTACCGATTTTTACCAAATTTCGTACGTCGTCCTCCTCAAGTCTACCAGACAGAGATATGCTACTTCAAATTCGGCCGAACGACCCATGCCATTTTCGTCCCCCTATAAGAAATATTTAAAAATATTATCTTTGGAAATCTGCATGCTTTGACCTAAGTTTATCATAAGCGCTACGCATAGGCCAAAGGGCATACTGGACTACAAGGAAACGAAAGGGCTGACTATCTTACCAAAATACAGTGTGTCCCACGCAAGAGTTGGCCAGTGACGCGGCTTCCTGCGGCGCGGCGGGCACAGTTCCAACTCCCGAGCGATCGGGTGAAATATCTACGCTAATAATGCCGCGATGAGTGTAACGATTCAGGTTCTCACATTTACAGTTAAAATTACAATGAAAATAAACACATGCCTCATCACAAGAGATGTTGGAAATGTTCTCCTCGAGTATTTTAGGAAATTTTTAAGAAATTTTCTTTCACGCGCATAAGTTCAGCTTCCGAGATAAAGTTAATTTCTCTTGTGATATTGTCTTTAAGTTCTTCTAATGTATGGGAAATTGACCTATACACTTTATTTTTCAAGTTTTCACATACTGTTAGAAGAACTTAAAGACTTATCACCTAGGCCTATCACAAGAGAAATGAACTCTGTCTCGGAAGCTGAACTTATCCGCGTGAAAGAAAATTTGCTAAAAAGGTGCCAGTATTGTGTGGATGCAAAAGGAGAACATTTCCAACATCTCTTGTGATGAGGTACGTGGTTATTTTCATTGTAGTTTTAACTATAAATGTGAGAACCTGAATCGTTTCACCCATCGCGGCATTATTAGCGTAGATATTTCACCCGATCGCTCGGGAGTCGGAGCTGTGCCCGCCGCGCCGCACGAACCCGCGTCATTGGCCAACTCTTGCGTGGGACACACTGTAGTAACAAGCTATAGAACCACTACATACTACAACAAAGTTCCATTGACCAGAGGAAAACAGGTACTAAAGAAATACTATACATTCATGTGGAACTGAACGTAATATGTAAATTCACATAGACTATAGCGGCCCACACCAAAATATTAATACCCACTGTTTTCCAAACTATAAGCTATGCTCACACAGCTCCCAACAAATCACGGAAATTTCAGATCTTACCTTCATAAAATTAACAAAGCTCCTTCACCACTATGCGACTGTCCTGAAAAAGCAGTACAAACAGCAAATCACCTCCTGACAGCTAGCAGGTGCCCGCGGCTTCGCCCACGATAATTAATTGAAAAATTAAAAATTAAGAGTATAATAATTATAAAAGTATTATATTTATTAACACTTGCACGGGAATCATTCATAAACTAAGCCATTAATAATTAATGAAACAGCTAAAATTCCTGATTTAGAGTACATTCCACGAAATGAAAGCGCCACCTGGGGAAACGATCTCAGATTCGATTATGCAGTTCCAAAGCGACCTGTTAACACTGATAATACGTATTGTTTCTCAACTGTTTGTTGACAGATGTTTACGATGTGAATTTTATTTGATAAATTCAGTGTAATTTTAATAAATTATATAATTTTTCAAGGGATTTTTATTGTCCACGATACTGCCCGCGGCTTCGTCCGCCATTATTAATTGACTCCAGGATTTTTAAGAAATTTACACTGGCAGTTTATTAAAAATGTTTGTGGTTCAGAGCTATGAAAATTGTAAGTAAAAATAAAATTAGAATATTTGTTCATTTCACTTTGGCTTTATATAATAAAGAAACGGTTTTCCTATTTTTGTACTCTTCGTGAAAGTTTAGGCTGCGAGAGACGAACATCGCCGAGTATACCCGATGTTTCACGATGTGGGCGAGCGAGTGAGCACGCTATTTAGGGCCGTTGAATTGTATAAGAGTAGATAGATTCTCCAAAGCAAGACCTGAAGTACTTGGAAGGTTACCACTGCATCAGGTGCTACAATATCATATCAACACAATCAACATTACCAGCTTCCTGAATACCATCTTTGATTATCTCAAACACTGACAACAGTTTTAAAAAAATGTGTTGTAAATGATTAATAAATCTCCCGTGGTACATCCTAAGGGGAAACACGGGTTGTATTACTTATGTAAATAAAAAAAAAAAGGGATAAGCTGCAACATTTTTAGTCCTAATTATGAAGTCCTGGGTTTTGGGGGAATAAACTGTGAATTATAATCAGAATTATATATTCAGCCTTAAGCACTAGATTATGATTTTATTAGAATCTAACAGGCTATTGAGGCTGAAGACGTAGAAAAATTACAGTTTATATAATTTATTGTTGGTAACGTACATTGATACATATATATATATATATATATATATAACTTTTGTTAGAAGTATATAAATCTCCGCCTATATACCACTCAAGAATAAATAAAAGAAGAAGCAAAGCAAGGAAAACCAAGGAAATGCAAATGAAGGAGTACACGCTTAAATGATAAATTTTTTTTTATTTATTATTAGTTATTTGTGATTATGTGAGTAAGGAATATGTACTAATAGATGTAGTATACCCAGTGTAGAAACATTGAGCTCAGTGTTAATATATTACTGACTTTGTATCTTGTTTAAAAACATAAAATTCATAAGTTAAAAATTAAAATTAAAATTTACACATAAGAATATGTTTTTCCAGACACTGGATTATATTTATGCCACTGGAAAATGAAATTAATTAATTATATATAACTTTGCTGCATGAATTGTCTCCATGCAGTTTTGCTGCAGTACAATATCTGAACAGTGTGTTTAGTGCTAGAATTCAACACAGCTTCAACAGACAGTGTGTAAAATATGGCTTACACACTTCCCTGGCGATCACATTATAGCAAATCATATCTTCCGTCTCCATTATAATTTGCAGTGATAGGTCAAGGTAGCTGTTCCATGCTTTTCACACAGCTAATTACACTACTCGCAACACGCTAGCTGCTAGCGGGAGCAGAAGCTTACCTACACATGACGTAGGCCTAAGCTTAACACTGCGCATCCTCCACTGATATTTACTAAGTTATATACATCTACGTTGGTGTTTTTCAAAGCTAAAATAGTATATTGCGATACAAGTGCCGTAAGGCAAGTTTACGGGTCGAGGAAACAGATTGAAAACCCGAGGCGCAGCCGAGGGTTTTTAAGTTTTCGAGACCCGTAAATGCCTTTACGGACCGTATGTTGCATGCTATTTTTTGTACGACGGTTACTTATATCAATTTAATTATATTAATTGTGATATTACCTGAAAATATTATGTAAATACATTCTTGAAAATAGATATTTATTTCAGAAAGTGATTCGCATGTGTTTGTTGTTATGGGAACCGAATATTTGTCCTGGGGGCCGTGCCCATAAAGGCTTGTATTATGAAGTGTATCGTAATGAATTATGACGTATCGCTTGGACCGTAAGTAATTTAACCTCATCGCAACCGCCCTTAGCAACAAGACTGTGTGGGAATGTCAACTTACGAGCCATGTAAACAACGTTCGTAAGTACCACTTACTAGCTAAGGAGTGCAAAAAACATATTTCGGCGTATAGGTCTACTGGCGAAAATGGCATTGTCAGAGTAAATTTGATTTATGAATTTTTTTTTTTTAATCAGGAAAAATTTCAAACGATCGCGATCGGTGAGTTAATTGAAACAAAGGAAGATCATGTTATGGATGTCAAATACATATATCATTCTGTGATTTTCGTTTTGCTCTGATTAAAGAACGAAAGGCGATTTTAATAACAATATTATTATTATTATTATTATTATTAATTTTAGTTTTATCATAAATTTTATTAGCTTATTATTATTTACATGGAAAATTATTGGGTGGGCTTGAGCCTCACGGGCCTATATAAGTTGCCGCCACTACCCGACACATATGACCGTTTCGGGACAGAAATAAAAAACAAAGACATTTAAAATCAGTATTAATGAATTTCATTCCCCTAGTGCTGAATTATATGATAACTAGCTTAAAAGGCCCGGCGTCGCCCGGGTTTTTTATTTTGTAATTGGAAATTAACTTATGAAGGACTTTGGATTTATAAATTCTAGGTCCTTATATAGGTATTTATAATTTGAAGTAGAAAGAACGACTTATCACACTCAAACTATCCCCTAAGAAAATGTTTGAAATAGCTTTTATGGCTATATGTAGAATTTTGCATCTCATCGCTTGTACAGTACACAGTAAGCCCGGGAGGGGTTCTAATGAGAAGAAACCGAAATTCCGGTAACATAAAATTGTATTATCGTGGCTGAAAATTTTGTTTCTCACTGTCATGTTACCATAAAACCGTTTTCGGAATGAAATTAAACAGAAATACAATATCACTTTCATACATCTCTTCCGAAAACATATTACCTTACCTCGTATTGTTTTCTCTATGTCCAGGGTAAAGAAAGTTATGTGACTGCATTATTTTCGTGGATATTGATAGTTCTCTCATTTGTTTCTCTCATTTGTCAAATTTATTCTACTTTCATTTTTTTTCCAAGGCCATCTAAGACTCGCTGGTAACAATATGTTTTAATGTCAAATGTGATTTGGATTCGATAATTCTGTGTAAGAAGGGATTAAGTATTCTCAAAAACATTTGATTTTTGGCATTTAGAATCTGAATTTTTCAAAATCCTTTCTTAGTGAGCACCTACATTATGAAACGAAGATACTGTCAAAATTCCAAGTCTCTACCTATTATAGTTTAGGCTGTACGTTGATTCCTGTCATTCAGTCAGTCATTCAGTTAGTCAGGACAAAGCCTTTTATATATATAGATATTAGAATTGTATATTCAGCCTTAAGCACTAGAATATGATTTTATTAGAATCTAACAGGCTATTGAGGCTGAAGACGTAGAAAAAGTACAGTTTATATAATTTATTGTTGGTAACGTATATAGATAGTTTTTATTACATATATTAGGTATGCTTATTTCATACTATATTTACCCTTTGGTTTAACTAGTAAACAGGATAGTCATATATAAAATTGTAGGCCTATCGTAAAATTAAGAGTTGAATATCAACTTATAAGAAATTAACATATTGAATATAATAAATTAATGTGGTTTAATCTACAAGTCATGTGATAACATAATTACAATAATTGTAAACTTTAACTAATTGTATATAAAAGGTTGTAATTATTTTGTAACATGACTTGTAGATTAAACTAATTGTATATAAAAGTTTCGAAACTAACCACTGAAGAACTTCGGGGCTGATCAGAGTTTATTTTCTTCTTACAAATTCGTTGAAACACACTTAAATTAACGCTTAGAAGTCCTGTTTATGTGGCTGATTTTCAACGTTTGCCAACTGGATATTACAAATGAGTGGAAATAGCTTGAATAGCAGGTACTGGAGACTGATTGGATCCCTTTTCACGTCGACAACACAAGAATGATTTCAAACACTTCCTAAAGGCACTACTGGCGTAGAATAATGCCACAGGATTAAAACATGCGTTGCAAAAATTTAAACAAAACGCTATCGATTCCCAATTGTGCAGGATTGTTTTCTTCTCGTAATCATTCTCGTGAGCAGTAGACCTATAAATCCAACTCTCATATACCCTTACTGTGCGGAGTGGCACAGAAGTAACCACAAATACCAGAGTAAGACTGAGGATCGTCTTCACTGTAGTTGCTCGAGACTTCGCCCGACGCTGATCCTGAGATATCTCTTCAGAAGCGACCGCTTTACTCCGCATCAGATGGGAAGCTGTGAGAATGTACATGGTAGCTATGACGCACAACGGCAAGATGCAATACACAATAAGGTGGAATATAACAACTTGCTTTTCATATTTTCTAATATCAGTACAAACGCATTGTCCATTAGAGGTTGTATCCTTACAGTATATGGCTGGAAATGTAAATAGTGAAGCAAGGATCCAGACACTCGAAATGTGCAATGCCAATGTCCTTCTTGGGTTGGTATTCCTTATACGGCTCAGGAAAGGCCTAACAATGACATCATATCTTTGTATACTTAATATTGCAACGGAGTAGGTGGTCACTCCTCGAGATGCACTTGTTATGTACTTAAAGGGCCTGCAAAAGTACTTTTGGAACCCGGGAGTACTCATGTCATATACAGGTGCTCCCGATATTAATGTCATCAAGTCTCCAATGGCCAAATTTAATATATACATGTTTGGAATCGTGCGGAACTCCTTATTGCATAGAATTATTAGAATAATTTTAACATTCCCAACTGTACCAAAAACAAACATTACAATTTGTACTAGACGCAAATATTTTCTAAAGTTCAAAGAACGTGTATACGTGTCGTCTTCAACCATACTATCAGTGTACTCGTGACTGAAAGATTTGACACCTTCGTTGTACTTTATGACCGCATCTTCGCATTCTCCGCCTTCCATCACCCCCCACCACAAACCGTTAACCTCACTTGGCTCATTACATCTTGGAACAAAATCCCCTTTCCCTGTATATATGTTATGTTTAACAAACCAGTTGTAAGTTTCTTTAAGATTGCAGTCACATATCAGAGGATTGTCACGTAAATTTACACCAAAAAAGTTGGGAAGTATGGAGAATGTGTTGGGGTTAACATGGGTCAATCTATTGCTTTCCAACCCAATACCCCGAATCGAAGTCATATTCCTGAATGTGTTCTCAGATAATTGTGATATGTTGCAACTGTCTAAATCTATAATATTTACTGTGACAGAATTCAGAAACTCTGTATGGGTTGGTATATCGACCATATTGCCACTCAAATCTAGATATTTCAGTCTTGGCATTTTGCTGAACAAGTCCGACTGCAAGTGGATTACCTTGTTGAAGGACAAGTAAAGACTTCTTAAGTGGAATAACCCCCAGAAAGCGTCTGTTTCAAAATAACGAATGGAATTATTTTGTAAACTTAACAACTCTAAGGACTCTAGGCCATTGAAAACTTTAGACCTAATCACTTCAATGTTGTTAGACGACATATTTAAAATCCTAAGTGTTGTTAAATTATGAAACACGCCAGGTAGGATGTCTGTTAAATTATTAAGTCTTAAATAAAGTTCTAGAAACACTGGTATGTGATCAAACGCACCAGCTTCTATAAATGACACGTTGCATTGAGAGAAAGACAGACTGCCGATACGAGTATATGATTTATTCTGAAACATGTCTTTTCTCAGCACACTGTAGTTATTGCCTCCAAGGTTTATTCCAAGCAATTCACCTAACGTGTTCTCAGGAATGTACTGAAGTCCTGCATCTTTGCAGTCTATTATTCGTTCATCTGTGTTGCACCAGCATCTTTCAGGACACGGATGGTGCAGCTTGATTCCCATTATCATTATCCACATAAAATAGATCAGAGCTGCTGTGAGCACCGGAAACAGAATCAGTATTGGCCTTAGCCCTTCAGACATCCTAGTACCGGCAGCAATCATGGTGTCAGCATCCAAGACTTCAGCAAGTCAGCAGCACAAAGTTGGTCGGAGGACTCTATTGCTTAGGAGTAGCCTGTACCTGAAGAGGAAAATGAAAAATCAAATTACAATCCGGCAAAGTGAAACAGGACAGATTATAATGAGTAGGACAGTGACCGCTAAAGATTTCATAATTATGTTTATGGCCTACATTTTATCTCTGTTGTCGTTTTAAACTATTCAAATCGAATACTTTCGAGTGAGGTATCAATCGAAAGATTTTTTTTCTGTCTGTTTTGACCAGTTTGCATTTACAGTAGTTTGGTTTCAACAAGAATTTTACTTGAATATTTAATTAAACTGTTATATTTAGTTCAGAATGTTTCGTTTCGATATCCATATTAGTTATTCAGAATAACTAAAAAAAGTGATAAGTGTTAACGATTAATGTAGACCTAAAGCTCAATTTAACCCGCGATAGCTCACACTTGGAACTAACAGTTGTGAAAGAGAAAATTATTTTTCTAGCAATGCCTCCCTCGACAACTCTGCTTCATAATTTCCACAAGTCAGCTGTATCAAGATATCACACACTTTAGCAGCGGTATTGTTAACAAAGCGGCACATTCATCCTGTGTGAAAGATGAAGTTGACGCTAAAGCTCTTGAATGATATTATTTTGATTCTCTGTTTCTTTTTAACCTTTTAATGTTATAATAACACTATAATAATAGGAATAGTAATACATGTTACCAATCATAAGGTTGTAGTTGAGAATGTTTGTTTCGATATCCATATTAGGCCTATTTATACATAATAACTAAGAAAATTATAAATACTAACGATTGAGGTAGATCTGAAGCTGAATTTAACCCGAGATCGCTTGCGCTGTTAGATCGGAACATTAATTGTGTACATATTTTTAATAACTCGCGTATAATTGCCTTGAAAGAGAGCAGAGGCGTAAAGAGGGAGGGGGTTGGGGTCTTAACCCCCCCATTGATTAAAAAAAAGGAAAACTTTTTTAAAGTCTGATTATAAATTACTTAATACGAGTATAAAATGTGGGAAGCTTAAAACTCGTTATTGTGCATCTTTTAAAAATTTCCGGGGGAGGACCCCCGAGCCCCCCTTTCCCTGGGGGGTATTCCATACCCCCCAGACCCCCCGATGTTATAACCCCCCATATGGTCGGCCTGGTTACGCCTATGAAAGAAAGATTTATTTTTTTTAGTAATGCCTGCCTCATGGGCCAGTCTATCTGGCCTACGTGCGTGAGCCCGCCAGGGCTCAGCCTCTGAGCCGACAAGACAAGACAATGCTAGCCTCGAAATATCTGCTTCATAATTTTTGCAATTCAGCTGTAACATGATATCACGCATGTGTCAGCAACGGTATTATTAACAAAGCGACGCATTCATCTTGTGTAAAAAAGGAAGTTGACGCTAAAGCTCTTGAATGATATTATTTTGATTCTCTGTTTTTTTTATCTTTAAATGTTATAATAACAATAATAAATGCTACCAACAGTAAGAATGACTTAATAATACATATCATCTATAATAACAAAATAATAATAATAAAATAATAATATACCAATAGAAATAAAATGTTTACAATGCATGAACCGTTTAAAAAATAACTTTTCTGAAAGGTTAGTTATAAGTGTTATGTTTCAGTAAAATAATATAACAATATTTGCTTTCAAAAATGTTAAAATGGTTACATAGAATCTTACTGGTAAGTTTAATCCATGTGTTTTAGTAGTATTTTATAGCTATTAAAAAAGTTAAGAATGTCGAAACTTACGCCTGTCTTCACATTAGTTGCTTATAGTAACTTAGTTTAGAGATTTCCAGGGGGGGGGCGACGGCCCCGCTCTCCCCCCCCTTGCAAACGGCCATGCTTGATTTCAGCCCCGCGGGTCAGAAAAACGTTTTAAGCAAACGTAATATGGTTTCAAACCATGGCCGTGGACGAAAACATAGTTTTAACTAGAAGAAGTAGCATAACATACGCGCTAATAGATTATGTCCGATAGGTTTTAAAAAATAAAAAAAAAATAAAATAAAATAAAACAAATGAAGAAGAAATCCTAGAAACTCACCTACTAGAGTAATCACAACTCCATTCCTCACAACTGGTGAATTCTGCTAACATAGCTAGGAAGTGCTGCATCCTGAAATTATAAGGATGTGCTGCATCCTGAAATTATAAGGATGTGCTGATGACGTTCATCATAGCCTAGTCATGTGTATTTCCACCGACAAGGGAAGTGACACGAGGAAAACCAAATCCAAGTATTAGGCCTATTTACTTATTTTTTCTCGAGCGCCGTAATGTTTCAAACATTTCATAACAATAAAGGACTGCCTGCGGGATCTCCTGGTTATCTGACCATAGATCCGCAGGCCCTGGTTTGATCCCCGGTAACACCTCGGCTTGCTTTTCTGAGGTTGGGATATCTGGAATGGGGTGCACTCAGCAACGTGACACAAACTGAGGAGCTACTTGATTAAGAAGTAACGGCTCCTGTCACGGAAACCATCATTCACTTCCGGAATGCTGACTACTTGCCCCTCAATCCCGCCATCTTCTGCGGATAGTAGGCCCACTCCTTCAAGGGATGTAGCGCCGCGGATTTTAGTTTATTTCAGTAAAGTTTGAAATCAAAATGCCCATTGCCAGTAGGCCTATTACCAACCCGAATAATTGTTTTCGTAGTGGCCAGGGATATAGGGGGTGAGCTGTCTGAGATGCGCCCCACCCCCGAAATCCAAGAAAGAAATAATACTAATCATAAGTTCTTCACGGGCAATCAGTCGAGTCGAAGTTTTCAAGGTTTAAGAGCTTTCGGACTGCAGCTCTGAGTCCCATCTTCTGGGATATGCAGACAACCAACATGTTCCTGCTATGATACTGTACGCAGACCCAGGGCTCCCATATGACTTTTCTAGAGGGGGGGGGATTTTTTAAAATTAATTAATTTTTTGTCCCTTTAACTTCTTGGTGCACTTTGTAAAATTATATTAATAATATAATAAGTGTAACAATGAAGTAGCCAGAAAATAATTTCGGGGAGGGTCGAAAGTGCTGGAGGGTCTGGGAGTATTGAATACCCCCTAAGAAAGGGGGGTCGGGGGCCCACCCCCCGGAAAATTTTTAAATATTGAACTAATGAAAATCACATTTTACGCTATTTTAGCACTGAAAAACTAGTTACAAAATTTGTTTACCATACTCTAAGAAGACATTAGTGATGAGCAAATGCAAGACCAAGACCAAGACTAAGGCGGTCTTGGTCTTGGTCTTGGTCTCGCACACTCAGTCTTGGTCTTGGTCTCGCATCGGTAACCCTGGTCTTGGTCTTGGTCTTGGTCTTGCATACTCGGTCTTGGTCTTGGTCTCGGTCTTGCATACTCGGTCTTGGTCTTGTTGCAAGAGTCTTGCATTTTTCTTTTACGCATCTTACTGTGATTGATGGCGTTTACGTGATTTACAGTTACACCGATTACATGTGTGTTATTGCTTGCGAAAGTAACGAAAGCTAATTGCTTTTAGTTGCTTGAACCGTGAAAACAGTAACAAAACAACTGAAAGCTATTTCATCTTTAGCCATTAGTTATTAAGTGACAGAATGGTACTTTATGAAATTTGTGTGGGGGACGGGAAAATGTCTGTCCGTCTGTCTGTCTGTCCATGTGTCTGTACTCGCGATAACTCAAATGCGCTTTATTGGATTTTCATGAAACTTGGTATACGCACTTACAACATCCATAGGAAGAAGTCTATTTATTTTCGCTGTTGCGTTTCTACTGGCTGCAACCCCTGCAAGTGATTAGCAAAATACCTTCCTTTCAACTTGCAAGCAGTCGCACAGACGAGTTACACGTTTTCATTCCTTAGAAAGTAGAAACAGCTATCGTTTCGTTGTGTTGTTGATTGTTGTAACGTAGTGTTTCAACATGAAACAAAAACGAGTAACCGTAACAAAACAAGGTCTGAGTGGCGTTACTTTACATGTAAGAGATCAATTTTATAAAATGACTGTAAATGGATATACCATTAAAATGGTTTGTGTCCCGTTCTTATTTTAAAATTTGAAGAGTTCAGGCTACAGTATAGTAGGATTAAGCCACCCACACAGCAAGGCCCATTTAATGTCCCGGTCAAGTACATATTTAGAAATCAGTTTCCCGGGGGTCCTAAACTGATGAACCAGAAATTACTGACATCTTCTCTTCCTAAGTAATACAAAAAATATTTTTTTAACTAATACTTTAAAAATCTCATATTTGGGTGGGGGGGGGGGTGCGGTCCGGACCCACGTCCTTGCCTCCTGCCTATTGCCTTGCCTCTTGTCTATTTTAAATTCATAAAAAATTGTTGGTCTATACCTATCAAATTTTGCTGTTTTATTGCCATTGATATGCATATTTTAGAATTTAAAAAATGTTTAATTGGGAATAGGTGGAGCAGTTGATTTTATACAAGCATTAAAACTATCCGTCGACCGGTGTCTTTATTTCTTATATATAAATATTAACAATAACAAGTTATGTCCAAAAAATTAAGTAGAATGTCATTTGAAACGTAATATATATTTTTTGGGTAAAACTTAAAAACTTAAAAAGGTATTAACAGTACCGAATGCATTTAAAACGTGTTGGATTTTTACTTTGCATTTTATTTTCTTATAGTGACTTGTTCTTTTTCTGTTACATGTAAACATTAATTTAGGTATTGGTTAAGAATTTCAATGTATTTCACTTTTTTATTAAGTAATTTCATTTAAAGTACTAATCAAGAAGATTCATTATTATGCTTGTATCAATGTGAGAAAACATTTTAACAGTTTTTCCAAGTTAAGGTAATTAGAAAGATCGCAATGGAATATGGGCTGTGTGGGTTATGTTGGCACTGAAGTCATAAAACTACCCTGCCACTATTCAGCAGGTAGCCAAAAGTTAGTTACTCACTCCACTATCCCACAGGGTGGAGTAGGGTGTATAGAAAAAATGGGGAAAACCAGAATTTCGAGGTTTAAGTAATCGCCAGATGTGTTTAAGCAGTCATATTGTCGTTTAGGAAAGAGACGTGGCGGCTTCTTACTGTAAATGGTGTTTATGTAAGTCCTGATTATACAAATTCGTGGAGTGAGTAACCTTTCACAATAGTATGTTTCTATCTCTTTCTGTTCAATTACTGACTTCTGCCAAACATCTTCTGTCTCAATTTTCTGACCCGTGCCTTTTTACAACAAACAGACTTTAGTGTCGGCATTACACCATGTCATAAATTTCTCAAGGGTCGGCGTAGCATATCTTTCAAATGAAGGTATGTGATTTACAATTGTCCTTGGAGACAATTTTCCTCTTTGCTATTTCTTACTATGAGGGAGGAATGTATTGTTCCTACCCCAAGAAGTAGTTTAAAACAAGTTCTCTGCAGGGCCGTGGAGAGAAAGCAAAGGACCTCAGTAAAAAATTTCCCGTCCCCATCAAATATTAATTTCACCACTGAAACCCAAAGTATGCAGCAAAAAGATTGTATAAAAATATTACATAATTATTATATAATGTATGTAATGGTATGTAAGTATCCTATTACTTGAAGACATATGATATTTTTGTTAATCACTAAAAAGTTAGTCATATTTTACAAAAAATAAAACCATGTAAGTTTAAAAGCTTTTCAGTTGTGCACACAGAGGTAATAATACGTGTTTTGGCAAAATGCTATCAATAATCATAAAAACTAATCACTGTACAACTAGTGTCTTACTTTTCAACTATAAATAACAACATTTAAATTATATATCGGTACCCAACTATGTTTAATCACTATGAAAAATTTGCTTGTTTTGAACAACATAAACTGAAGATAAGATAAACATATACGATTGACAATAAAACTTGACACAATGACATAAGAACTCTTATTAAGTACCAGAATGGTACTTTCTGAGATCATGTGGGGGACGGGAAAATGGCTGCCCGTACGTGTCTGTCCGTCAGTCTGTCCGTGTGCCTGTATGCGCATTAACTCAAATACGCTTTATCGGATTTTCATGAAATTTGATATACATATTTATAACGTCCATAGAAAGAAGCCTATTAATTTTGTACCAAATCGCTTGACCGGTACCGGAGTAACGACTAATTAACGGTCACATGCTTATTAAATGGCAAATCATCACTATACTACAAAGCCGCTTAGCTAATCACTGAGGGCCTTCACCACAATACAGTCAGATGTTTGTAAATTTATTATATCACATCTTGCTTTAGATGTGAGGCATTCGTTCTGTTGTTATCCCACTTATTCCTTCACATGTGTTTAACGAACTTTCTCAAGAGTTCGGTCTAAAACTATATAGTTTCTGAAAAAAAGACCAATTAACTACATCTGGCACTTTTTTGTATCAGTTTACCTGATTTTTTATTATATTATGGCACAGTCTATCTTATGCCGATATCAGACAAAGGTTGAGCTAATAAAGTATTCAAAAAGAAAAATGTTATTGTTACTGAGACATGTAATAGGCTATACTACAAAGTAATTATTAAAAGAATGTCTTAAGAATCCACCGTCTTAAAAAATAGCTTTCCTAGCTCTTTACTTTGCAAAAGTATCAATAATACTATTATAATTCAGTTGTCTAGCAAAGATATCTCCAAAAACGTCAATGCTATAAGAGGTAATGAATTTCCTAGGAATCCCGGGGATAATTTTGCAGAGATATGTACCAATTTTATATGTATTCTATGTATCAAAATTAATCATTTGAAAATTATTATTTTAAATGCCGAACGTCAGTGAGGCCTACTGTTGAGTCCAAAAGGATTTCTGCTTCTACTTTTAAAAAAATAATTTTTCTCCAAGAATAATCCGTTTCAGATTACCTGATTAATTCCGTGTCACCGTTATGCGACAGGACAATGCAGATAAAAAATAAACACATAAAACATAGCTTAAGCTGTTTGTTGACTTATAAAACATTTAATTTTAGAGTAAATTAGAAAGTAAAAAATAAAACCTGGTCGGCCGGGCCGGGGCCCCAAGTCTTTAGTCTCGGCTGCTCCCCCTCTCGTCCTTGCCAGCCTAGCCGAAACAGTTCCAACAAAAATGCAAGTGAAACCGGTCTTTTGCAACCGTTTCATAAAACTGTTATGTGCGCGTAACAGTTTCGGCTACAACCTTTATCTAGAAACAGCTTATTTTCCCACCTCTACCGGTAACGGTAACGGCACCTTTCAGTAGTGGTTGCTGGCTTGCTGCGTACACAATCGAGCATTTAAAACATTTTCAATATAGCAAGACTGCAAGAGTCTTGCAGTTCGGTCTTGGTCTTGCCCGAGTCTTGAAGACTTGGTCTCGGTCTTGGTCTTGGTCTTGCACACTCGGTCTTGGTCTTGGTCTTGCTAACGCAGATGCGGTCTTGGTCTTGGTCTTGGTCTTGCATTTTCTGCAAGACCAAGACCAAGACTGCAAGACCAAGACTGGTCTCGCTCATCACTAGAAGACATGCCAACGTAAACCAGAAATCATTACCTAAGTCGGGGGTTTGCATATTTTTGCAAAAAACATATTATCAAGGGGATTTTAGGTCTCTTGCTTTGCAGATTTTCACAATTTTACCAACTGATTGTTAACGTTTGCCTATAGATTTTGAGGCGTTCGGCACATGGAGATGGTAAGGTTGTCAGCCTTAACGCACCGGCCGCCTTTTCCTCCAGGTTTGCTCGTTTCTGTTATAGGCTGAGTTGACCCCAGGGCTACGGTGCCGTCAAAAGAAGTAGGCTATTTGAAAAATCCCAACATCGATGGCACTCATGTGTTAAGTTATTCAGATATAGACATAATTTTACCTTAAATTACCTGACATTCCACAAATACAGTCTGGTGTAATTCGCAGTTAAATTGATCTTGGAATAAAACAGTAGATTTTAACAATTCAGACAGAAATTTCAAACGTTCTTCCGCATGTTTTCCTTAATGAATGTTGCAATTTCGACCAGGCATTCGGAGATAAGATTCCACCTTTTTACTTACACGTAAGCAATCAATCATAACATTCTTTCTCGACCGATGGAGTTTGTTTATTCACCGTCATTTGTCCACGAATAACAACTGCATACATCACGTTATGTGATATTATAAGGGCACAATATATATATTTTTCAAACGAAATGTCGACAGTGCTTTCCCTCAAATTTTGAAGGTTAAGTATGCAAAATTTCATGGAGATCTGAATAAAACTGCAGAATTGTATGAAAGACAGACAGACACACAACTCTTCTTTATACACGGTGAGTCTGAAAGGGCTTCACAACTTTGAAAGCATATAGACATTTATTGATATTACGTACAGGAACGATAGAGGTGTCACTTTATAGCAAAATACTTCAAGTTTAACATCAAAGTCTCATTTTGGTTGGATGTGACTGCTATTGGCAAATTTCACACATAATTTCTTTATGTTCAACTTATACAACATCTACTCTTATACAATTCAACGGCCCTAAATAGCGTGCTTGCTCGCTCGCCCGCTTCGTGAGACATCGGGTATACTCGGCGATGTTCGTCTCTCGCAGTCTAAACTTTCATGACGACTACAAAATTAGGAAGGAAAACCGTTTCTTTATTATATAAGGCCTAAGTGAAATGAACACAATGAACAAATATTCTACTTTTATTTTTACTTACAATTTTCATAGCTCTGAACCACAAACATTTTTAATAATCTACCAGTGTAAATTTCTTAAAAATCCTGGAGTCAATGAATAATGGCGGGCGAAGCCGGGGGTACCAGCTGTAAAATATTGATGGTTTAACTCTTGAAATATCGCTGATAATAATAATCCAAACAAATCATTCCTTCCCTTGAAACATTATATAATTTCTGAAAATTACACTGAATTGATAAAATAAAATTCACATCATATTCATGCCAATAAACAGTCGAGAAACAATAGGCCTACGTATCGTGTGTTCACAGGTTTCTTTGGAACGGCATAATCGATTCTGATCACCGCCGTCTCGAGAATTACAGTAATACAGTTTAGAAGGCAGTGATTCTGATATAGTTTTCCCAGGGGGCGCTTTCTAATTTTAGAATGTACTCTGAAACCGGAATTTTAGCTGTTTCATTAATATTATTAATGGCTTAGTTTATGAATGATTCGCGTGCAAGTGTGAATAAATATATGCTTTAATAATTATTATACTCTTAATTTTTAATTTTTAAATGTATTATCGTGGGCGAAGCCACGGGCATCTCCTAGTATTTATACATATAGATGTGTAAAGTGGTGATATTCAAACAGTTTAGCAATCGGTTCTCTTCAGGGTATTTGATGTTGATTCAAAATAGCCCATGTGCTATTTTGTTATTTTTGTCTTTTCATACTCATACTAAACTTACCCAGCTTCCTTAAAACATAACTTTACACAACAAGAAAAGACCACAATCCGTTTTATAATCGAACATCGAAAGCAAAGGGAGCTAGTGTCGAGACGATCGGCCGTGCGCTAATAAGAGAGTCTGCCAACTTAACCGCACGCCCGCTACCTATGGTAGTAGTCCACCGCTAGCGAACATAAAAAATGGCGTGTTATGGTTCTAGCAAATTCATATATGTATTATCACTTTTGTGGATTGGCGTGAATCTGATCTTGGAAAAAGGCAATCACTCATAGTGAAGCTACCGGTTCGGAGAACCTACAAGATATTTAACAACCGGTTCTCGCGAACCGGTGCGAACCGGCTGAATATCACCACTGGATGTGTATATTTCGGTTTTTGTATAGAGTTAGAGCAGTGGAATAACGGAAGATACGAAAGCTAAGTTTCTCTGCAAAATCTCGGAATTTACACATAAAAATAAAATTGTTCTAACTTTTGAACGGTTCAAGATAAATAGTAAAGTATCATATTATATTCGTAACTAAAATGTAGTCCTCTACAACTTCCTTCCTCATGATTTTTTCGTAGGACGAAGAGTTAGAAGGTCAAATATGGAAAAAAAAGTGAGGCGAAATATATATTTTTTCAAAATCAGCGAACTTTGAGCGCTGATATCTCGGATACAATGAGAGATATATATAAAAAAAAAATTAATAGTTCCAATCTCGTTGATAATTTTATCAGCTTCAATTTTGTATAGAGCGGTCTTATTGCTAGAACAGTTTCCGAGATATAACCGAAAAACCGGTAGGGAACTTCTACGGGCCCCCTGCCCCCGCTCTCCTCCTAGGAGTGGGGACTTTTAGTACGTTTACTTTCTAACTAGTCTAAACAAAGCCCCCAACTCAAAATTTGTGTTCCGTCCATTTCCTTCTACAACCTTTCGTTGACTGGACCAACTCTTAAAATATGTCAACATTTCACAAAATGCCCTTGCAGAGACCTAATTATTTCACAGTAATATACCTTCTGTAGTATTCATGTGTTACTCATTTTAATTTGAACAACAAAATAAACAAACATCTGACTGCATTGAAGTCAAGGCCCTCAATGATTAACAAAGCGGCTTGGTAGTATAGTAATGATTTCCCATTTAAAAAGCATGTGACCTTTAATTGGTCGTTACTCCGGTACAGGTCAATCGATTTGGTCGGAAATAAATAAATAGGCTTCTTGCCATGGACGTTATAAATACGTAAACCAAGTTTTATGAAAATACGAAACGCGTATTCGAGATATCGCGCGTACAGACACACGGACGGACAGACATTTTTCCGTCCCCACACAATATCATAAATTACCATACTGGCACTTAATAAAAGTCATTCTAATATTGAGAAAAAATGTCCAACAGAGACAATAATCTGTGGTTCATGAATGCTTGTATATCTATCATTCTAATATTGTTCTGACCAACAGAACAGTGTTGCAGTGTCTCATATAAATGGTGACATCTCTTGAAGTTCTGAACAGTGTATTATATAACATCGTAGTTGACCAAGTACCACAGAACACACTCTTACCGATAAAATTGGATTTTACAAATTGTAAGAAAATCAGCAAGTGCAATTAGCTTTTTTATTTTTATTTTGCTTAAAAATATGGCATGCGTCTATTGCTTACATATAAATATCTAATCTACAGCCCTAGGCTTTTTGAGTCCTTTTCTAGGCAGCATTTCGTGGGGTTCTATGATCCTTTATCAGTCTTTGCTGTTGCGCGGACCCCCTCAATGTTCTTAAGGATACAAAGAGCATTGTGAAGTGATCTGAGCGTAGGCCGAAACATAATATTCAGAATTTACGTTCGAATCAATTTCGAAATTAACCACTGAGGAACTTCAGGGCTGGTTATAGTTTCCTTTGCTTCTTACAAATTAGTTGAAACACATTACCGCTTAGAAGTTATGTTTGTGTTGCTGATTTTCAACATTTGCCAACTGGATATTACAGATGAGTGGTAATAGCTCTAACAGCGGGTTCTGCAGAGTGATTGGATTTCTTTTCACGTCGAAAAAACAAGAATGATTTCAAACGTTTCCTAAAGGAAGTACTGGCGTAGAATAATGCCACGGGATTAAAACACGGATTGCATAAATCTAAGCACAACGCTATGGGTTGCCAATAAGCCAGGATTATTGAAGTCTTGTAATCAGAATCAGTCCAACTCTGATACACCACCATGGCGCGGAGAGGAATAAAAGTTATCAGAAACACCAGAGTAAGACTTAGGATCGTCTTCACTGTATTTGCTCGAGACTTCGCCTGACGCTGATGCTGAGATATCTCTTCAGAAGAGACCGCTTTACTCCGCATCAGATGGGAAGCTGTGAGAATGTACATGGTAGCTATGACGCACAACGGCAAGATGCAATACACCACAAAATGGAATGTATTCGTTTGGCGACTATATGTCAAAATGTCATTGCAAACACATTTTCCATTTGAGACTATAACCTTACAGTATATTATTGTAAGTGCAGATAGTGAAGCAAGGATCCAGACACTGCAAATGTGCAATGCCACCGTCCTTCTTGGGTTAAGGTTCCTTAAGCGGTTGAAAAATGGCCTAACAATGACCTCATATCTTTGTACACTTAATATTGCAACGGAGTAGGCGGTCACTCCTCGAGATATACTTGTTGGGTATACAAGGAGCCTGCATAAGTACAGTAGGAACTCGGCGGGAATCATCTCATATAAAGGTGAACCCGATATTAGTGTCATCAAGTCTCCAATGGCCAAATTTAATATATACATGTTTGGAATCGTGCGTAACTCCTTATTGCACAGAATTAATAGAATAATTATAACATTCCCAACTGTACCAAAAACAAACATTAGAAGCTGTACTAGAAGCGAATATTTTCCAAAGTTCTTAGAAAGTGTATACGTGTCGTCTTCAACCATACTAAGAGTGTAGTCGTCACTGATAGATTTGACATTTTCGTTGTACTTTATGACTGTGTCTTCGCATTCTCCACTTCCTACTACCCCCCACCACAAACCGTTAACCTCACTTGGCTCATTACATCTTGGAAAAAAGTCCCCTGTATCAATGTTATGTTCAACAAACCAGCTGTAAGTTTCTTTAAGATTGCAGTCACATATCAGAGGATTGTTATATAAATATACAGCATAAAGGTTTGGAAGCATGGAGAATGCGTTGGGGTTAACATAGGTCAATCTATTGTCTTGCAACCCAATACCACGAAGTGAGGTCATATTCCTGAATGTGTTCTCAGATAATTGTGTTATGTTGCATCTGTCTAAAAGTAAAATCATTACTGTGTCAGAATTCAGAAACATGTCGATCATATTGTCACTCAAATCTAGATGATACAATCTCGGCGTTTTATTGAACAAGTCAGACTCCATGTGAATAATCTTGTTGGAGGATAAATCAAGGGCTAGTAAGTTGGATAGCCCCCAGAAAGCGTCTGTTTCAAAATAACGAATGGAATTATTTTGTAAAGACATCTTCGTTAAGGACACCAGTCCTTTGAAAGCTTTAGACCTAATCACTTCAATGCTGTTAGACGACATATTTAAAGTTTCAAGTGCTGTTAAATTACGAAACACGCCAGATTGGATGTCTGTTATATTATTATCTCCTAAATAAAGTGTTAAACGCACTGATATGTGATCAAACGCACCAGTTTCTATGAATGACACGTTGCATCGAGCAAAATACAGAATGTCTATACGAGTATATGCTTTGTTCTGAAATATGTCCTTTCTAAGCACACCGTAGTTATTGTCATCAAGATTCAGTAATTGCAATTCGCCTAACGTGTTCTCAGGAATGTACTGCAGTCCTTCATCTGAGCAGAATATTATGCCTGGATCTGTGATGCACCAACATCTTTCAGGACACGGATGATGCAGTCTGAATCCTATTATCATTATAGAGACCCAATAAATCAGAGCTGCTGTGAGCACCGGAAACAGAATCAGTGTTGATCTTAGCCCTTCAGACATTCTAGTACCGGCAGCAATCATGGTATCAGCATCCAAGACTTCAACAAGTCAGCAGCACAAAGTTGGTCGGAGAACTCTTTTGCTTAGGAGTAGTCTGTACCTGAAGAGGAAAATGAGAACTCAGATTAGAATCTGAAACTTGCAGTAACAGACTGATGACTAGACCTGTCTGCACTAAAAACTCACATATCATTAATTCGAGTTTAACTCTGAGATCTGCTGCATGGGCCTATCTTAATTGCAATTATTACTTATTAAAAAGCATACTGGTACTTTGTTACATCAGTTTACCTGTTTTATTTACATTATTATTCACATTGACATCGTTATGAAGAAATGAATCAATCAAGGCGGGCGAACAATAGCAATAAACGAATGGCAATTTGTTACATTATGTTTAATTAGAAGCTAGTTATGATATGTATATCGATAAAACCTGGGAATGCATTAAAGACAATATTAAAGTAGCCACACAAAAAAGTTAGGTCCGCTTGAACTCAAACCAAATAAACCGTAGTTTGATGATGACTGCGTGAAATTAGTACATCTAAGAAAACAGGCAAAACTACAGTGGTTGGTGTATCAGAATGACACTACTGTCGAAAATCTCAACAATGCTTAACGAGAAAGCTGTAGAACCTTTAGAACAAAGAAATGAAACTATATCAAAGAAAATGTAAATGAATTAGAGGAAAATAGTAAAGACAAAACATGTTAGGGAAACAAGGGAATAAACGGGTTCAAGAAATGTTTTCAACCTAGAATAAGGACAAGGATTGCACTATATTCGCAGCTTCGAACAGTATTTTGAATAGTGGAAACAATTCTTTAACCAATTGTTAAATCTACATGGAGATATCCAAATTGTAGAAAGTGAAATATTCACAGCAGAGCCGTCGGTTGCTGAACCAACTCTAATAGAAGTAGAAACAGCTACAGGTAAAAAATCTCCAGGCGTTGACCAAATTCCAGCAGAATTAATTAAGACAGGTGGGGATAGATTAAACTCAGAGATCCATAAACTCTTTCTTATGATTTGGAGAAGGGAGAAATTGCTAAAGGAATGGAAAGAATCTATCATTATACCGATCTATAAAATGGGAGATAGGGCCGAATGTAATAACTATCGAGGAATTTCTCTCTTATCAACATCATAAAAAAATGTTATCCAATATATGCCTGTCGGATAGAACACAAATGTAATAATAAATGGAAATGAATCTAACTTACGGGTTCTTAAAAATGGAGTACCTCAGGGATCGATACTGGGACCTTTGGTCTTTTTAATTTTTATCAATGACTTGTCGTATAACTCAAGTGACCAATCAAACATGATACTAGTGTACTTGTAACAGGAAAGTCACAAAAACATTTATCAAGAGAGCTACAAAGGCTTTTCACGAATTAATTTGACACGTAATATTGAAAAGACCCAATTTATTCAATTTAGAACAAAACATACATGTATCTCAAACCTTATAATGAATTATCAAACACAAATCATAGAAGAAATTAGCAACAAAAAATACTTAGGACTACAATTCGACCAAAATCTTGACTTGAAGACACATATTGAAATGATAAGCCCAAAACTGAGTTCAGCGTGCTTCGCTTTAAGAATTTCGAATGATATATTAAAACAGGATGCATTACTTATGGTATATTTTGCATATTTTCACTCGGTAATGAGGTACGGGATCATTTTCTGGGGCAACTCTTCCCATAGGGAGAAAATATTTAGATTACAAAAGCGGGCAATAAGAATAATATGTGGAAAGAAAAAAAGGAAATCTTGTAAACCGCTATTTGAAAAATTAAAAGCCCTAACTCATACTAGATAATGTGTTATGTGGTAGATAATGATGATAAATTTCAAACTAATTACAGTGTACATGGACGTACAACTAGAAACATTACAGCCATTTCATAAAATATGGGAATTTTTCCCTCAAAGAGAGAAGTTATAAAATTATTGTAATTGGGTGGTCAAAAATAAGTTTAAAACCTCAAATTCTCTGAATTTTAAGGGCTTAGGTGTATTTGAAGTGGTTTCATTTGTAAAATCTATCGATTTACTTATTTATTGCGTTGAGTTACTTTTTTTGCCATTTTTAGCATGATTTTAACACTCTTTAATACCAAGTAGTGAAGAGTAATCAGCTATGTCTATTTTCATTTGATAAAATATACATCTTAAGGTAAAATTTGGTATAAGATTAACTTCAAAAAGTATGTGTGGTTAATTACTATGTAAAATAACAAACAAGGGAATTTTTGTCCCACCCGTAACAGTGAAAGTTTTGTTAAATTACTAGGAGGTGCCCGTGGCTTCGCCCACGATAATTCATTTAAAAATTAAAAATTAAGAGTATAATAATTATTAAAGCATTATATTTATTCACACTTGCACGCGAATCATGCATGAACTAAGCAATTAATAATATTAATGAAACAGCTAAAATTCCGGCTTCAGAGAACATTCTACAATTAAAAAGCGCCCCCTGGGAAAACTATATCAGAATCGATTATGCAGTTCCAAAGGAACCTGTAAACACATAATACGTATTGTTTTTCAACTGTTTATTGACATGAATATGATGTGAATTTTATTTCATCAATTCAGTGTAATTTTCAGAAATTATATAATGTTTCAAGGGAAGGAATGGTTTGTTTGGATTATTATTATCAGCGATATTTCAAGAGTTAAACCATCAATATTTTACTGCTGATGCCTCCGGCTTCGCCCGCCATTATTTATTGACTCCAGGATTTTTAAAGAAATTTACACTGGTAGATTATTAAAAATGTTTGAGGTTCAGAGCTATGAAAATTGTAAGTAAAAATAAAATTATAATATTTGTTCATTGTGTTCATTTCACTTAGGCCTTATATATTAAAGAAACTGATTTCCTAATTTTGTAGTCGTCATGAAAGGTTACACTGCGAGAGACGAACATCGCCGAGTAGCCTATACCCGATGTCTCACGAAGCGGGCGAGCGAGCAAGCACGCTATTTAGGGCCGTTGAATTGTATAAGAGTAGATTATTGATGAGTTAAATAAATGTTCTGACAACCTGGAAACGGTTTATAATTTGTATTTAATCCCTCATACCTTCATTAATAACAACATTAAGACCCTAACAGTAATAGCAGAACAGAAAATGAGCTTTTGTTTTGCATCATTAAAATCAGTGTCCAAATCATGTCCAACCCGTAACAGATTTTGAAAAACAAATTTAAAATATTTAAAATAAGTTTTAAATAATGCTTTGCATGTAGTGTGGAGGAGAAGGCATTGTAAATTTTACAGAATGTGAAGAACCAATTCTAGTTTATTATTTATGATATGTAATAAACAAAAATAGTTTTTATAATTTGCTAGAATGTCCCACCCGTAATTATGAAATGGCTGATTAATGATTTACATATACCAGCCAATTCATTGAAACTCTCTCAGAAGACTGCATTTATTAACATGTATAAGACTCTGCCGGCTGTATTATATGGATGTGAGACATGGTCGCTTACTCTTGGAGAAAAAAACATAATCTGAGAGTGTTAAAAAACAGGGGGCTTGGGAAAATATTTGAGTCTAAGAGAAATGAAAATGAGGACTGGAGAGAACTGCATAACGACGAGCTTCATATCGTCACCGAATATAGTAAGGGTAATTAAATCACGGAGGATGAAATGGGCTGGACATGTTGCGCGAATGGGGAAGGAAAGAAATATCTCAAAAGAATTGACTGGGAGACCCGTAGGGAAAAGACCACCTGGAAGACCTAGACGTAGGGTTCCATAAAATAATTATATTCCTTTAGCTTGCTTAGGAATTGTCTATTTCCATTGAGTAAGTAATTAAGTAAATATTATATTGTGGGTCATGTAATAATATTGTAGCGTCTTATATCCATTATAAATATTTATATATTCGTTATTTCGATACCGGTCAACGGATTTGTTCCAAATTCAATAGGCTTCTACCCATGGACGTCATAAATGTGTATACCAAGTTTCATAAAAATCCGATAAAGCGTAATTGAGTTATCGCGCCTTTCGAATATATTACCATAAAAATAGGCACTAAATTGGGCATTTCTCCGTTACCGGTCAAGCAATTTAGTTCAATATCAATAAGGTTCTTCCCATGGACGTTATAAATGGGTATACCAAGTTTCATTACACACTGACGGACGGACAGATAGACGGACATACATTTCCCGTCCCCCACACAATCTTATAAAGTACCTACCAAACTGGCACTTAATAAACACAAAAAGTAGAATTAAGTGTTAGCATTAGTTTTATATATTTTTTTAAAAGAATGAAATGTTAAAATTCAATAGGATTGGCATAGTGAGAGAGGGAGATTTGCCACAAAACTTTGAAATCTTATTTATTTTTAGCAATTTTCAGCATACTACTGCCATCTTCCATCTATTATGTTAAGTAGAACTATATAAGTTTCGAATATAACTTCTGTAACATAAAGTGGTTCATTATAGCTATTTATGTACAAAGTACGCAAAATAACGCTTTATCGGACGAATCAGCTATAGCGGCCGAGTTTTAATACTGGATGAGTCCGCTAAAGTTTTGGCGTACTTGTTGCGGATAATATATTTTTTTTAGTAAAAGCTCTCTAAATTATATGAAATGAAATAAAAATACCGCATAATTAATTATATTGAAAGGTCTAGTCAGCGACTTGTTAACTCGAAGCAAGAAGAGATCTCAGATAAGATTTCATGTGACCACTTCCCGCACTGATCTTTTCCAACGTTACGACTTTCGTCTGTCTTCACAATATAGTATATTGCGATACAAGTGCCGTAAGCGATGCATACGGATCGAGGAAAGTTTGAAAACACGAGGCGCTCGCGCCGAGTTTTTTCGATTTTCCGAGATCCGTTATACGCTTACGACACGAGTATTGCATGCTATTTTTTGCACGATGATTATTTATATCAATTTAATTATATTAATTATGATATTACTGAAAATATTATGAATATACATTCTTAAAGATGGATGTTTATTTTAGAAAGTGATTCGCATGTGTTTGTTGTTATGGGAACCGAATATTTGTCCTGGGGTCGGCTTGTCCATAAAGGCTTGTATTATGATGTGTGGCGTAAGTAAATTTTTACCGCACGGAAAATCTTACCGCATGGAAATTTATTTTGTATAAGCGTATTTGAGTTATCGTACAGACACAAGGACAGACTTTTCCTGTCCACCATTCAATCTCAGAAAGTACCATTCTAGGATTTAAATAAAACATCTAGTACAGTGGTTCCCAACCTTTTTCAGCTGACGTCCTGCTTCGAATATCATGAAATCCTCAAGCCCCCTTTGATAGTGGTGGGGAGAAGAAGTGTTAAAAACATGATTGTCAGTAATTTTGTACTTTAAAAGATCCTTATAATACTTGTAAAAATAAAATTAATATTGCTCACCTCTTTTATTATTCTTATTTATCCTATCACACAACACACATATAAAACACGAAAATGCATATCTAATTATTGTGAATCTTATTTGAGTCTCAGTACAGTTCATGAAAAAGGTTAAATGTAGAAAGAGAAATGTCCAATATAGAGTTAAAAACTGAATATTATTGAGATGATTGGCACGGTTTTGCTTCCACCATCTCTGAGATGACAGAGCATACTGGAGATCACTCGTATTTCGTATTTGAATTTCCAAATGATTATAAACGTGTTGAGGACACAATATTAGGCCTACTATTTAATATGATAGGGAAAATATAGTTACAATTTATAAGATTATAAAATGTAAATTCACACTGTTCTGTTATTCTTGTTAATTAAGGTATCGTCTGTGTATTCGTTTGGTTAAAATTAACCGATTAAAAATTCTTGTCGATCGACAAGGCAACACTAAACCGCGGGCACTGCTAGCATTAAAACATAACAGGGAAAACTTTTAAAAAGTGGACAAATTAAAATAATACGCAATGTTTTCATGGAGTTTTAAAAGGATACCCAACACTTATAAATGAGTAAATTGTAAAAGGGAAATAATTTACTGGTATAACTACCAGAAGTAGGCCTATTTGGAAAGTGCGTTGTGAGTAGGTAATCACCAGGGCCCGGATTCTGATTACCTAAGATTGTTTGAAAAATTATCTATAAAATGACCCTAAATTTTAAGGAAAATGGTTTAATAATTGTAAAGAATGGCCTAAAAACTGATATCTTAATTATAAAAGTTAATATTGTACAACAAAGTTACGAACTAATTAGTACATAATTGTAAAAACTGTAAACTCAGAATGGATGTTGTAGGTCTAAATACTTTGTTCTGTGTTCTTGATTGGAGCATTTGAAAAGAAAAATAAGAAAATAGTTTTTAAAATAGAACCTACAAAAAACGTTGCAATATACTAACCTAGTAATTTATTTAAATATTACCTTATGGGATAAAGACGACAAAAAAGTTAATACACTCAATGTAAATGCATGAAAATAACCAAATAAGGAATGAAATGCCACGAAAATGACAAAATAATGACGTAAAATTGAAATAAATGCCCTAAAAATATAAAATTGAAATAAATGCCCTAAAAATATAAAATTCCATACAATGACAAAAATTGACCTAATATAAATGCGTTTCTATAATCTAGAGGCCATGATTATGATTTATTTACAAGATGGCAATGTTTATGCAGCTTCGATAAAAAAGATGACGTGTCATTAGAATCCGGGTCCTAGTAATCACAATAATATGCATTCTATCCGCGATATCATTATTTGAATAGTATAATCATAATTTTAAACTAGATCTACTTTAATATATTTGCATAAGCTGTCATTAAATATCACATGTGGACAATGTATGGAAGGGGAAAAACCCACCAATGGAATAACGTCACTGGTGGAATGATACAATTGCATTTTTACAGTCAGTGAACTTCTGAAAATGAATGTAATCACAATAACGTTCAGCGTTGTGACTAGTTTATGGAAAAGATCACTTAACTTATGTAAAAATCTGAGGATGAATAAAAGTTGTGCTTATCCCACAAATAATGCCAAACACTGCAACAGAAATAAAGCAGACGTCTTTTACATTCGCTGGCTCACAACAAACTGGTATTTCACTGGACTGCCGGTCTCGTTAACCAAGGTTACCAGGTGGATTTACCGGATTTTCTTACTTTACATGTGTTTCTTAACCGTTTATCTTTAAAAAATAATTTCGGAACCAAGCCAGTAGCCAGCATTAAGCTATCGAGGGGGCAAATATAATTTCAGAGGGGGTAATCTGGATTGTCATGTTTATGCATCACCACTCCAAACCGAAATGAACTGAATAGCAAGTAAGGAGATAATCACTCCACCACATAAAATAATTTACATCCATATAATACAACCAGCAAGATAATTGTCTTATATTTTTTTATTTTTAGATCTCTGGACAGTACAGGAGAAGATAAAAGTTTGTGATCTGCGTAAAAACCAGCATTTCTTGATTTTAGCCGACAATTAACTTCTGCCTTAATATTATTTGTGTCTGTAATTATTCCTGCCTGATATCTGAATTTCTCCACTTGTTCAAACGATTTTCCAGCTATTTTAATATTTTGAAGAGCATTATTTTGACGTTTCATCGTCATATACTGTACATAGTTCTTTTTTCTGTATTAATTTCCAATCCAACATTTCTGCAGGCACCGAAAAGACTTTCTGCATTTCTCTCGATGGTGTTACGTCAACGCCCAACAGACAAACATCATCTGCATAAGTGAAAATCGGGTGATTGCCATTTAATCCTAGACCTACCTTGTTTTCCTGAACTACCTAACGACATATACCAAAGTGAAATTAAAAAGTAATGGCGATAGTGCATCTCATTGCTTCAAGCAGCTTTTAATGCCAAACCTACCTGATATAAGTTTCCCCACCGTGACTCTGCTATAGGTTTCATGTAGACACATTTTGATCAGCCTAATTAACTTCTTTGGTATCCCAAACTCAATGAGTCTTTCCTAATTGAATCATATGCCTTTTTAAAATCTATGTTTAGCTGGTGAACATTTTTATTACATTCCCACTTTTTCTCCAAGATTTGACGAATACAAAATATTTGATCAATGGTTGATCTATTTCTCCTACTACTATATATAACATTATTATTGACCAAGTCTACTAACAATTTTACAAATTGTAAGAAAATCAGCAAGTGCAAAACTTTATTTATTAACTTTTTTATTATTTTTCTTTTTGCTTAAAAATATGGCATGCGTCTATTGGTTACATATAAATATCTAATCTACAGCCCTATGCTCTTTGACTCCTTTTATAGGCAGCATTTCGTGGGGTTCTATGATCCTTTATCAGTCTTTGCTTTTGCGCTCACCCCCTCAATGTTCTTAAGGATACAAAGAGCATTGTGAAGTGATCTGAGCGTAGGCCGATACATAATATTCAGAATTCACGTCCGAATAAATTTCGAAATTAACCACTGGGCTGGCTAGAGTTTATTTTCTTCTTTAAAAAAATCGTTGAAACACACGTGATTTAACACTTAGAAGTCCTGTTTATGTTGCCGATTTTCAACGTTTGCCAGCTGGATATTACAGATTAGAGGAAATAACTTGATTACCAGGTTCTGAAGACTGATTGGATCCCTTTTCACGTCGACAACACAAGAATGATTTCAAACACTTTCTGAAGGAACTACTGGCATAGAATAATGCCACAGGATTAAAACATGCGTTGCATAAATCTAAACATACCGCTATCCATCCCCAATAAAGCAGGAATTCGTAATCGGTATTAGCCCAACTGGAATATACCCTAAAAGAGAAGAAAGGCAAAGAAGTAATCAGAAATACCAGAGTGAGACTCAGGATCATCTTCACTGTAGTAGCTCGAGATTTCGCCTGACTCTGATGCTGAGGTATCTCTTCAGAAGCGATCGCTTTACTCCGTATCAGATGGGAAGCTGTGAGAATGTACATGGTAGCTATGACGCACAACGGCAAGATGCAATACACAACAAGGTGGAATATAACCACTTGCTGACTATATGTCAAAATGTCATTGCATACGCATTCTCCATTTGGGACTATAATCTTACAGTGCATTACTGGAAGTGCAGATAGTGAAGCAAGGATCCAGACACTGCAAATGTGCAATGCCACCGTCCTTCTTGGGTTAAGGTTCCTTAAACGGCTGAAAAAAGGCCTAACAATGACCTCATATCTTTGTATACTTAAAATTGCAATGGTGTAGGCGGTCGCTCCTCGAGATATACTTGTTGGGTACATAATGAGCTTGCAAAAGTACAGTAGGAACTCGGGAGGAATCATCTCATATACAGGTGAACCCGATATTAGTGTCATCAAGTCTCCAATGGCCAGATTTAATATATACATGTTTGGAATCGTGCGTAACTCCTTATTGCATAGAATTAATAGAATAATTATAACATTCCCAACTGCGCCAAAAACTAACATTACAAGTTCTACTAGAATTATATATTTTCTAAAGTTCTTAGAAAGTGTATACGTGTCGTCTTCAACAATACTACCAATGTATTCGTGAATGTCATCTTCATTGTACTTTATGACCATATCTTCGCATCTTCCGATTTGCATTACCCCCCACCACAAACCGTTAACCTCACTTGGCTCATTACATCTTGGGAAAATGTCCCCTGTATATATGTGATGTTCAACAAACCAGTTGAAAGTTATTTTAAGATTGCAGTCACATATCAGAGGATTGTCATATAAATATACACTGGAAAGGTTAGGAAGCATGGAGAATGTGTTGGGGTTAACATAGGTCAATCTATTGTCTTGCAACCCAATACCACGAAGTGAAGTCATATTCCTGAATGTGTTCTCAGATAATTGTGTTATGTTGCATCTGTCTAAAAGAATAATCTTTACTGTGTCAGAATTCAGAAACATGTCGATCATATTGTCACTCAAATCTAGATGATACAATCTCGGCATTTTATTGAACAAGTCAGACTCCATGTGAATAATCTTGTTGGAGGATAAATCAAGGGCTATTAAGTTGGACAGCCCCCAGAAAGCGTCTGTTTCAAAATAACGAATGGAATTATTTTGTAAAGACATCTTCGTTAAGGACACCAGTCCTTTGAAAGCTTTAGACCTAATCACTTCAATGCTGTTAGACGACATATTTAAAGTCTCAAGTGTTGTTAAATTACGAAACACGCCAGATTGGATGTCTGTTATATTATTTTCTCCTAAATAAAGTGTTAAACGCACTGATATGTGATCAAACGCACCAGCTTCTATAAACGACACGTTGCATCGAGCGAAATACAGAATGTCGATACGAGTATATGCTTTGTTCTGAAACATGTTTTTTCTAAGCACACCGTAGTTATTGTCATCAAGATTCAGTAATTGCAATTCGCCTAACGTGTTCTCAGGAATGTACTGCAGTCCTTCATCTGAGCAGTTTATTATGCCTGGATCTGTGATGCACCAACATCTTTCAGGACACGGATGGTGCAGCCTGAATCCAATTATCATTATCCAGATCCAATAGATCAGAGCTGCTGTGAGCACCGGAAACAGAATCAGTGTTGGCTTTAGCCCTTCAGACATTCTAGTACCAGCAGCAATCTTGGTGTCAGCGTCGAAGACTTCAGCAAGTCAGCACCTCAAAGTTGCTCCTATTACTTAGGAGTAGTCTGTACCTGAAGAATAAAATGGGAATTCAAATTACAATCTAGCAAAGTGAAACTTGCAGAAACAGATTGTATGACTAGAGCTATATCCACTGAAAACTTACATATCATTAATATTATTGCCAGCGCATGTTGTTTTGGAGTTTAAGTGGGAGATCTATTACAAAAATAACTGCTTTTCTGCATGGGCCTATCATAATTGCAATTATCACTTATTAAAAAAGCATGCTGGTACTTTGTTACATCAGTTTACCTGATTTTATTTACATTATTTTTTACACTGACATTGTTATGAAGAAATGAATCAATCAAGGTGGGCGAACAATATCAGTAAACGATTGACAATTTGTTGCGTTATGTTTAATAAGAAGCTAGGGATGATGTGAATATCGAGAAAACCTGGGAATGTACTAAAGACAATATTAAAGTAGCCGCAATAGAAACATTAGGTCCGCCTGAACTGAAACCAAATAAACCGTAGTTTGATCATGACTGTGTGAAATTAGTACATGCAAGAAAACAGGCAAAACTACAGTGGTTGCAGAATCAGAATGACACTTCTGTGGAATATCTCAACAATGCTAAACGAGAAACCTCTAGAACCGTTAGAACCATTAGAACAAAGAAAAGAAACTATCTCAAAAACAAAATAAATTAATTAGAGGAAAATAATAAAGACAAGAATGTTAGGGATCTCTACAAGGGAGTAAACGGTTTCAAGAAATGTTTTCAACCTAGAATAAACATAATTAAGGACAATGATAGCACTATGCTCGCAGCTTTGAACAATATTTTGAATAAGTGGAAAAATTTCTTTAATCAGTTGTTAAATGTACATGGCGATGTCCAAAGTGTAGAAAGTGAAATATTCACAGCAGAGCCGTTGGTTGCTGAACCAACTCTAACAGAAGTAGAAACAGCTATAGGTAAACTAAACATACACACAAATCACCAGGCGTTGAACCATTTCCAGCAGAATTACTTAAGGCAGGTTGGGATAGATTAAACTCAGATATCCATAAGCTCATTCTTATGATTTGGAGGAAGGAATGGAAATAATCTATTCTTATACTGATCCATGAAAAGAGAGATATTGCCGAGTGTAATAACTATCGAGGAATTTCTCTCTTACAAAATTCTATCTAATATATACCTGTAGAATAAAACTCAAAAGGTAATAATAAATGGAAATGAATCTAACTTAGGGGTTGTTAAAATTGGAGTACGTCAGGGATCGATACTGGGACCTTTTCTCTTTTTAATTTTCATCAATGACGTATAACTTAAGTGACGAATCAAAGTTATTGCTTTTTGCAGTTGATATTAGTGTACTTGTAACAGTGAAGTCACACGAACATTTATCAAGAATAGCTAAAAAGGCTTTTCACGAGTTAAACACATGGTTTCTAGCTAATAAAACGACTCTTGATATTAACAGACCCACTTTATTCAATTTAGAACAAAACATAGATGTATCTCAAAGCTTATAATTAATTATCAAACACAAATCATAGAAGAAATTAGCAACATAAAATTCTTAGGACTACAAATCGACCAAAATCTTGACTGGAAGACACATATTGAAATGATAAGCCCAAAACTGAATTCAGCGTGTTTCGCTTTAAGAATTTTTAATGATATTTTAGAACAGGATGTATTACTCGTGATATATTTTGCATAATTTCACTCTGAATTGAGATACGGAATTATATTCTGGGGCAACTCTTCTCGTAGGGAGAAAATATTTAGATTTCAAAAACGTGCAATAAGAGTAATATGTGGAAAGAAAAACAGAGAACCTTGTAAACAGCTATTTGAAAAATTAAAAGCCCTAACTAATACTAGATAATGTGTTATACGGTAGATAATGTTGATAAATTTCAAACTAATTACAGTGTACATGGACGTACAACTAGAAACACGAATGATTTACATAAACCAGCTAATTCATTAAAACTCTTTCACAATCCCAGTATACCACCAGGCGTTCTCAATATGGGATACGAACCCAGTGGCGACTTACAACCTATAAGTACTTTTAAGCTCCGGGCTTCCTAGTAAACCACTAGTAGGTCACGGTGGAATGAGTCAGTTGGAGAATTTAATGTTGTAGCGGCACGTTGCCATGGTAGCTCAGTTGGTTAGAGCATCGGCATGGAGAGCCGAAGATCCTGGTTCAAATCTCGGCTATGGCATTGAATTTTTCATTCTGACTTCACCTTTCCAATATTCCTTTAGCTTGCTTAGGAATTGTGTATTGCCATTTGAGTATGTAAGTAAGTAAATATTATATTGTGGGCCATGAAATAATACTGTAGCGTCTTACAGTGGCGGCTCGTGGCCGGAAAATTAGGTGAAGAGAAAAAATGCCACATGCTTATGTTAATAACGGAATTCATTCTATGTCTTGTATACCAAAACAATCCTTCGGTAGCCCCTTAAGGTTACAAACTTGTCGGTGATATCATCATAGAATGGCGCTTTTCTTCTAGCTGCAGTAGAAGTTCTTTCTGAATTGAAATATTCGCTAAACAAGATTCTTGTCAGATTAGTATCTGGCAACATTTTTTATTCTTGATTTAGTAGGCCTACGTCGTGATCTGACAGCTGGCACAATGATGATTTGATTTTAAACAATGCGGGTAAGAATGTAATTATTATTTATAAAATCTGATACATTTATTCATGGAACACTCTTAATAAATCCCACTCGGGATTATGAGTTTCATGAGATAAATTCGATCCTGCTTCTCCGCCGCGAATCTATCTATTGTTGGGAGCTGACGAGATGATCCGTGATTTGGTGGTGGCATGCAGGGGGAAGACGGTGTTGTGCTATAACTGCACGTGTAGGGGAGCGCTGCTATTGGCTGCAGATAAGAGCTCCTCAGTCTGCCCAGGGATCATCTCGTCAGCTCCCAACAATATGTTCTTCGTAATTATTATTCTCCTAATCAGATTATTCAGAATATTCCATTCATGCGATGCGGACTTGGTATTGACTAATAATCTTTAGCAATCGACCAATGACTGTTGTTTATCTTATAAGTTAATATGCTTCCGAGGGTCGGAAAGATGCAATTTTATCTGATAAACTTCAGCTCGTTACTGGATACTTCAAGGCATTAATATGCAGTGATTAATATGTTCCATGTCGTATGATTACCTATGAAAAAATCTGATGTGAAAGTCACATAACTTCCTCTGCCCAAAAAAAGTTAGCAGTATTCACATATCCTTTTACAGAATCGCAAGACACAGTTTTACGCTAATTATCCTATAAATACCTCTTCTTTCAATGATGCGACTAAAAGCGCAGGCTATATAACAAACTTAAAAAAAATCTGATGTGAAAGTCACATAACTTCCTCTGCCCAAATAAAAGTTAGCAGTATTCACATATCCTTTTACAGAATCGCAAGACACAATTTTACGCTAATTATCCTATAAATACATCTTCTTTCAATGATGCGACTAAAAGCGCAAGGCTATATAACAAACTTAAAAAAAAAGAACAAGTGACTGCAGACTTTCCGCCGTAAAGAATAATTTCCGAAATTTATCGAATATTTCCCTCTGATACTTCTTTACTCTATGCATGGCCAACAATACATCTTTCTCACTTCACATTGTTATATAGAATAAGAGGCCGTGAAAGAGCGCTATTCAGTTGTTCATCACACAAGACAAAATTTCTACAAACAGTGGGTGAACAGTGGGTGGCTTGTAACTACCCTCAGAGAATTTTTTCGAAAAAAAGTTTCAAATAAAAGGTTTAGCTCTCAGTAAAAGGAACACATGTGCAAATTTTAAAGAAAATCGTTAGAGCCGTTTTCGAGAAAATCGCGAAAAACGAAAATTTCTTCATGTAAAGTCCCCTTAAAAATAAGATAAATTTGTCGCCAATCTTCGAATCACATCTTCAGAAGGTACCTGACCCAAATACGAAATTTTGTTTTCATACGATTCTCCGTTTCGGAACTAGCCTGTTCACAAACTTCCACACAGACACACAGACACACACACAGACATGTTTCCAAAAATACTATTTTTGGATTCAGGGGGCCTTGAAACGTGTATATATGCTAAAAACTCAACTTCGAATTTTAGGGTCGAAAACAATACTTCCTCTACCTATAGTACCTATGGTACGGGCAGAGGAAGTAAAAATATGCGTTGTAGGAATGAAACGTCATGATCCACGTTTTCCGCGGAATATAAACTGGCAAATGGATTGGGATTGAAAGAACAATTACAGTGTAATTATATTTGTAGTGTTCAACGCATTAACATCAAGGCTGTGATGGATAATATATGTGCTTTATGAACCCTGTATTCAAGTGCAAACGTGTCCACCTGTTTCTCCGAGCTGACAGTGTGAGGTACTGGCGAAGAAAATGCCTGAACAAGAGGGACAGCTTCAAGCGAGAAAACTGCTGCTTGCCATCTCATTTTGAGTAGAACAGACTACCCATGCAACGGAGGGAATGGTTACCTAGTTCCGCTGCACCACGGCCGACTTGAAGCATTTGCAGGATCTCAGTGTCTCCTAGCTTTGCCACAAGGTGGTGACGTGGCGGGAAATTCAAAAGTACAGATACATTTATAGTAAAAACCAACATTCGTGATATGGAAAATAAACTTTAAAAATACGTATTGTAGAGGAAAATACTAGTGAGGTGCTACTGGCGTCTTATATCCATTATAAATATTATATACTCGTTATTTTGGTACCGGTCAACCGATTTGGTTCAAATTAAATAGGATTCTATCCATGGTCGTCATAAATGTGTATACCAAGTTTAGTAAAAATTCGATAATGCGCAATTGAGTTATAGAGCCTTTCTAGTATATTACCATAATAATAGGCACTAAATTGGGCATTTCTCCGTTACCGGTCAAGCAATTTAGTTCAAAATCAATGGGGTTCTTCCCATGGACGTTATAAATGGGTATACCAAGTTTCATGATACACTGACGGACGGACAGATAGACGGACATACATTTCTCGTCCCCCACACAATCTTATAAAGTAGGCTACCTACCAAACTGGCACTTAATAAACACAAAAAGTAGAATTAAGTGTTAGCATTAGTTTTATATAGGCCTATATTGTTTTAAAAGAATGAAATGTTAAAATTCAATAAGAGTGGCATAGTGAGAGAGGGAGATTTGCCACAAAACTTTGAAATCTGATTTATTTTTAGCAATTTTTAGCATACTTCCATCTATTCTGTTAAGTAGAACTATATTTATAAGTTTAGAATATAACCTGTGTAACATAAACTGGTTCATTATAGCTATTTATGTACAAAGTACGCAAAATAACGCTTTAGCGGACGAATCTAGTAGAGCGATAAAGTTTTTGCGTACTTGGTGCATACAATATTTTTTAGTAAAAGCTCTCTAAATTATATGAAATTAAATGAAATGAAAATACCATATAATTAATTATATTGAAAGGTACACCAGTCACTTGTTAACTCTAAGCAAGAAGAGATCGAGATAGGAGCTCTTGGCGGACTAATCTGATTTCAAGTGACCACTTCCAGCACTGATATCTTCCAACGTTAAAACTTCCGTCTGTTTTCATACTCGTAAATTAAAATCGATGCAAAGAACTAACATTCATGCTAATAAAATCATATTAGTTGGCCTATATACATTACGTAATACATAATTCCGGGGTGCGCGGGCAAAGAGAGTTAAGTCCACTTTCTTGCTACTGAGAATTAGAGTGACTTAACACACTATACCAGCCCAATATAGCTTTAGAGATGGATAAACCCATGAGGCACACATCCATAACTACCGTACAATTTTGATTATGACTTGCTGGACTTAACACAAATGTAGAGAACATTTTTATCTATAACTCTATGGACATTTCTCAATATTTTAGGATGGTGGACTTAACTCTCTTTGCCCGCGCACCCCGGAATTTTATATTTAGGATGAAACTGTATGTCATCTTGTAGCTCAAGCCTATTAACCTATTAGCAAGTCAGTATTTATTTGTGAAATTAATTAGAGGTGACATTGCTCATTTTCTACCTTGATTCATTTGTTTATGACTAGAGACCGGATTTTAAAGGGAATTCCTTTTTTAATATTTCATCACAAAACGTGATAAAATTGTACAGGACATTACCGAGTACGTTTCAACTGCAAATGACCTGGTTTTAATGTCCCTTTTTTTTCCTTTTTTAGGCTCATCTCCCTTTTTTTAGAAACTTTCCTTTTCCAGTACCTTTTTTGCTAATTTATTTTGAAAAATTCGTAAATTACCCAGTATTTGGTAATATGAAAACATTAAAAATGGTTTTCACTGATTCACCATTGAAAAAATAATTCCTCCCAGCAGAATAGAGCGTTACAAGGAAATCACAGGCTTGCCATTGCCTAAGTTTCCCATTATAACAAGGTAGGGAATATGGATTTCTTGTGCTATTTTCCTCTGTGAGAATTTCAACAAGATCAAAAAATTTCTTCAGTCTTTAGATGTTACAGAATCAGCAGCAATAGAGCAAGCAAAGGTTTTACATAAAACAAACACGTATCTCTCTGTTGAATTTTTACACTCTCTTACTTTTATATCCCTTTTTACCCCCACTTTTTTTTGGCAATAATTTTCCCTTTTTTCCCCACCTTTTTTTGGCAATAATTTTCCCTTTTTTCGTCCTTTTTTGGGTGAAAATTTTCCCTTTAAAATCCGGTCTCTATTTATGACTCTTAGATTTTTTTTTTACATAGGTGGACAGAAAGGGGATCGTGAATGTATGCATAAATGGGAAAACGTTGAATTATTTGAGCGACACCCACAATGCAGGGTTAATTTTTTGGAGCTAGGGAAATCTAATCTGAAGTATTTTTTTTTTTCCAGGGCATCGCACTTTATTCGTGAAATGTACGTCGAAAATGAGATTTTAATTTTTAATTATCAGTTGTTTTAATTGTTTGTACATGATTTGGGTAAAGTTCATGAGTGTGTGGTACATTTTAATTGCTCCGTTTCGAATCTATATATCCATATGGCAGCACAAGATTCGTTATATTTGTTTAATTATTTATATTTATTGCGTAGAACAATATAATTAAGAACAAAAATTATGTAACTCAATTTATGTAAAAACGATACCGGTGTTAATTATTTTTCTGTTAAATAAAATCAGGTAAACTGATAAAACAAAGTGCCAGAATGCATTTGCTTAATCAGTGATAATTGCAATTATGATATGCAGAATATAAGTTATTTTTTAAACCGATTTCCGCGTTAAGCTCCAGATTAATACATTAAGCAGGTCTTACGGAAGAACAAAGGTCTACTTCGATAATCAGATGTGAAGGAATATGTTGGTTGTGTTATTTGCCAAAGCTAACTGTATTGCAACTTCAAAAGCCATATAAGAAACTGTAAAACAATATGTTGTCATGAGAGCTGATTTGCATTTGATAAATTCTTTCTAATATATTACCACAAAATAGGCACTAAACTGGGCATTACTCAGCTACCAGTCAACCGATTTGGTCCAATATCAATAGGCTTCTTCCCATGGACGTTGTAAATGCGTATACCAAGTTTCATGAAAATTCGATAAAGTGTAGGCCTATATGAGTTAACGTACAGACACACTGTCCGACATTTCCCGTCCACCATATAATCTCAGAAATTACATTCTGGAACTTAATAAAGGGTTTATTAAAAATCTAGCAGTTGAGTGAATAATCGCGGGCGAAGCCGCGGCCACCTGCTAGCATTAAAACATAAGAGGGAAAACCCTTTAAAAAGTAGACAAAATAAAATAACACGCAATGTTGGATTTTTAAAAAGATACCCAACACTTATAACTAGGGTTCGGATGTTTATAACCTAAAAAATTTTAAAATATGACTGAAAATAAGACCTAAAAATGTCTAAATATGACCCAAAAATCCTAAATATGACCTCATAAAAGAATATAATTTCTGAAAATACATGTTTTATTTAAAACGTTTAATAACACTAAATTATTACATCACATTAATTCAGTGATCACTTTTTAACAATTTTACAGGTGATTTACAGTTTTACTTGTTAAGAACTTCTGTTAATGTTTCCAGATGCCACTACAAATCTGAACTGAAAATATTTTTAAAACATGTCTATAGGAAGTTTGTTAACAACAAGGAGGAAGAGGTAATTGTGCTATTACTTGTTATTGACTATTGTCCCTTCACATTTCAGTTACAGTAAAACCAAAATATTCGTGACTTTTTTTTTAAAAATAATTTAAGTCTACAATTAGTACACATACTGCATAACTGTGTTCTTTTGCCGAATTTATAACCGAAATATGACGTTAAATTACAAATATGACTGAAATATTACCAAGACAATGAAAATTATCAAAATATGACTTTATATGCCAAATAAAAACGGTCCGATTAGAATAACAAATCTGCTATTCATGTTTAATTTGTGTTTGTGGCGAAAATGGAGGTCAGGATAAAAATATGACATGTCATAAACACCCGAACCCTACTTATAACTGAGGAAATTGTAAAATGGGACATAGGCTAAATAACTGGTACATTTACCAGAAGTAGGCTATATGGAAAGTGCGTTGTGAGTAGGTAATCGCAATAATATGCATTCTATCCACTGTAGCATTATTTGAATCCTGTTGTAATCAACTTAAATCGTGTTGTAATTTTATAGGTTAGTATTAAATATAAATAAAACAAACTGTGTTCCATTCTCATTAACAACTGCTGGTACTCCACAATCAATTATGGATCAAAACTTGTGCGTAAGACTCCATGATATCAACTGTGAAGCTGACTCATGTACAGTCGGTCAAATAAAAAACGTCGGGCGTTATTTTATAAAGTATCACGAACGAGCATATGCGCATGTACAGGAAGACTTAAGGTTAGGTTCACACACGCCTCTTGTCTATCCACGTATTTTCTTGATTATTTAGTCAGTTTTGTTCCAAAACAAACATGTATAGAAGGCTGTGGCTATATGCCTCAAATCCGCCATATTCTTGGTTGCAAATTCTTATAATATTAATAATTGATAAATTCGCAAGGAATATGATTATTCAAGGAGCATTTTTTAAAGATTTTATTTTATAACACCAGTATTTGTAGTGCAAAATCAATAACTTACGTTCAACTTTTGCAACCATCTAGCATCGAAATACGCGGCCGGCCAGATCCCTGTGAAAACTTCCGGTCGCATTATAGTGAAGTTCCCCCCTCCGAGCTGCTCTTTCATAAATATGGAGCGTTCTCGCTGCTTCAGAGGCCGAAAAATGCAGGTCAATTACAGCCCTAACTACACTTTCTCTCACTTTAGCATTTGTATGTGGCGATGACACAAAGCAAAATGAATTATGACAATACATTAAGTTGAATATCGTGTGTTGCGCTTTTGGAGTTTTCAATTTTTTCCCCTAGTTCTTCATTTTTTTCCCTCGTGTCGCATGGCCTCATATGTTCCGAGAATGGCCTGTATTTTATGTTTTTATAGGAAACTTGTGAACTAATGCGTGAAAACTTTAATTTTAACTGCATACGAGTCCCGACGTTTTTTATTTGACCGACTGTACCTGCCAGGCTGTGAAGGAGAGAAATCAGGTCAAATACCTTGGTATTATTATAGATCGTCATCTGAAATTCGACAAACATATCACATATTTATGCAACAGACTAAGAAAAACATTATACAAATTTGTCAGTCTAAAACAATGTTTACCGATTGAAGTCTTAAGGATAGTCTATTTAGCTCTAATACAATCTGTCCTCCAATACGGTATCATTGGCTGGGGAGAAAGTGGCACTTCTGTATTGACTCCTTTGATTCTAATACAGAAGAGAATTATAAAAATTTGTTTAAAAAAGCCTATAGAATATCCAACAGAATTTAAAGTTATGACTGTAGAACAAATTTATAAGCTCACACTTTTAAAATACTTTCACAAATACCGCAACGTACATGTATCGGATCCTCATAATTACAATACTAAGGAAGTTACTCCTCTGGGTCGCGAGCGACCCCTGGGGATCCCGTAAGGGGATATTCACAGCGGATTTGTTACCGGGGTGCGCCAGTCCCCTTCCTACTTAAACCTAAGGACACATACACACACCCAGTCCTGAACCCGGGAAAGAAATTTTTCACTACTGAAAAATCCCCAACCCGGCCGGGAATCGAACCCGGGCCGCCGGAGTGGAAGGTAGGAGCGCTACCGACTCACCCACGGCGGCGGACAATTACAAGAAGAAATAAAACATTGCCTTTAATAGAACCAAAATATTTCACCTCTTCTGGCTCTAAACATAGCATTTATTCTGGTCCAAGACTCTATAACTCCATAATTAGATCACATCCAGAAATAGTACATATGAATAACAAAAAAATCAATAAGTTTATCAAAAATCTCATTTCATAGTTCAAAAGTTATTTCACTCTGTACTTAGTAGACAATTAAGGAACGATTTTATTTGTAATAACTCAGAGTTTCAATTTTGTTCTTACTACGTTTCCTTTTTTCTTTTTACTTTGTCTGTTCTTTCTTATTTATTATTACTTTTTTAGGTATTGATTTAATTATATTTTCTTTATGCATTTTTAATTTGTATTTTGTAATGTAAATGACTAAACTGAGCCCGAGCACGAGCGCTTGCTCATTCGGGTGGTCTTGTTTTGTATAAATATTTATTAAATAAATAAATAAATATTGAAAAAAAAAAAAAAAAAACTTTAATGTGCCGTATTTTACGGACCATAAGACGCACTTTTTACTTTGAAAAAAGAGCCTTGAAAGTTGTTTGCGTCCAATGGTCCAAAGTACACTAAACAATTAAAATTATGGTAAATATTTCCAGAATACCGTAGGCCTAGTAAAAACAAGCTATTGTAAACGATAAGATAGTTACAAATTTTGACACAGACGTAAATCAGTGCATTTGTCACAATCGTAAAATGAGGGTAGCTAGAAGCCAGGTATAGGCCCTACAATGCGAAAAGAAAGGAATGTTTAGTTCTTTAATACGAAAGGAGTTGTCTCCGCTGGGTAGTTTAAATGTAGACGATGACCACTAAACAGCCTTGGCCCATTACGCTTACCGTATGCTGAATTGAGGATTAGATAGTATAAGTATATTCAGTCATTCGTTAGAAATCAGTTCAGTTAAAATTCACGCAATGTCACCTGTACAGAAGAGATTTTTGTACAATGCAGGTTTTAAACTATAAGTGATTTACACTGATTCCATTGTACAAGTTATAATTTGTTTATGCAACGAAGTATATTCCCTTTAAAATGTTTCGTTTAGAATCACATTAAATTTCTTTCCTTACAAATTTCCATATTAAAATCAAGGTGCGTCTTATGGTCCGGAGCGTCTTATAGTCCGTAAAATACGGTATTTGTATAAGATATCACTAATTATCACATGTGGACAATGTATGGAAGGGGAAGAACATTATCAGTGGAATAACGTCACTGGCGGAATAATACAAATGCAATGTTATATGCAGTGAACTTCTTAAAATGAATGTAATCACTAGGGCAAGGCATTTGATGATTTTGCATCTTTTTTATATGAAGGTGAAAAGATAGCTCGAATATATATAAATGTGTATCATGAAATAATTGATTAAATAAGAGCAATTTGTTTTTGCATTTTTTTGCTTTATTTTGCATATTTCGTCGTTTTTCCAGAGATAGGTCTTTTTTGGCAATTTTAAGGTCATTTTCTTCATTTTTAGGTTATTTTCGGCATTTTTAGGTATTTTTCGGCATTTTAGGTCATGTTTCAGTGGGTGTAGAGAGGAGCTTTTCCATGTACAAATCGTCACTTTCAGACAATAGACAATCGTTTTTATTTGAGAATCTCCGCCAAGTGTTCATGGTTCATTTTAATTCAGGTTTATTGTAAACACCACAGCAGTTTGTCTTGTAGCAATAAAGATTTTCTTCTTTTTAAATGACACATATTTACTAGGGGCAATTTGATGGGCATGCCACTTCAGAAAGATTTTTTTTCACAAGGGTGCCCAAGTAGTATAGATTTACTTACTTTTTTAATAATTAAATAAGTGTGTTTTATATTGTAAATTCATTTATAACGCACTGTCATAAATTGATTTTTGCAATTCATTACTTAAAAAACTAATTACAGTATAAGTAACAATGGTAAATTTATTGGGCATTTTTTTTAAATTTTGGGTCATTTTTTCAAATGCATTTTTTATTTTGCATTTTTTATTTTGCATTTTTTCACTATTTTATGGTCATTAAATGCCTTGCCCTAACTAATCACAATAACGTTCAGCGTTGTGACTCGTTCATGGAAAAGGTCATTTAACTTATGTAAAATTCTGATGATGAATAAAAGTTGTGCTTACCCCACAAATAATACCAAAACACTGCATCAGAAATAATAGAGACGTCTTCCACATTCACTAGCTCACAACAAACTGGTCTTCATTAAACTGCCGGTCGCGTATACAAGGTTACCAGGTGGATTTACCGGGTTATCTTACTTTACATGTGTTCCTTAACAGTTTATCTTTAAAAATAATTTCGGATCCACGCCAGTAGCCAGGAAAGTTCCTAAAAAAAAGGGAAATGGGCCTAAAAAAGGGGAAAAAAGGGACGTTAAAACCAGGTCATTTGCAGTTGAAACTTACTCAGTAATGTCCTGTTCAATTTTATCACGTTTTGTGATGAAATATAAAAAAAGGAATTCCCTTTAAAATCCGGTCTCTAGTGACTAGTTCATCGCAAAAGTTACTTGTACAAAACTCTGATGAATAAAAGTTGTGCTTACCTCACAAATAATGCCAAAACACTGTAACAGAAACAATAGAGACGTCTTCCACATTCACTGGCTCACAACAAACTGGTCTTTCATTAAGGTGCCGGTCTCCTAAGCCAAGGTTACCTGATGAATTGGCCACTTTACACGTGTTCCTTAACAGTTTATCTTCAAAAAATAATTTCGGAATTAAACCCATAACCAGGGTCAAGCTTTCGAGAGGGAAAAACAAATTTCAGAGGTTCAATTTGGTTTGGCATGTTTATATATCATCACTCCAAAACGAAATGAACTGAATCGTAAGTAAGGAGATAATCACTCCACCACATAAAATAATATACATCCATATTCACCTAGGTACAACAGGCAGGCTAATATTGTCTTATGAATTTTTATTTTTAGATCTCTGGACTGAACACGAGAAGATATTAGTTTCTGCATTGCATAAAACAAGCATTTGCTGATTTCACTCGACACTTAACTTTTGCCCTAATATTATTTGTATCTGTAATTATTGATTCTAGATATTTGAATTTCTCCACTATTTAGAACGATTTATCGGCTATTCTAATATTTCTCAGCACATTATTTTGACGTTTCATAACCATATATTTTCTGTATTAATTTCCAATCCAACATTTCTGCAGGCACCGAAAAGACTTTCTGCATTTCTGTCGATGGTGTTACGTCAACGCCCAACAGACAAACATCATCTGGATAAATGAAAATCGGGTGATGTGTCTCAAAATAATAAAGGAGATGAAGAAAACTGTTCTATAATGAAGTAGGTATGGTTATGGTTGCTTGTCCCTATTATTTTACTAATATAACTTTTAATTTCTATCATCTACTCTTATACATAGCCCTAAATAGCGTGCTTGCTCCCTCACTTCGTGAGAAATCGGGTATACTCGGCGATGTTCGTCTCTCGCAGTCTAAAGTTTCACGAAGAGTACAAAATTAGGAAAACCGCTTCTTTATAATAAAAGGCCTAAGTGAAATGAACACAATGAAGAAATATTCTAATTTTATTTTTACTTACAATTTTCATAGCTCTGAACCACAAACATTTTTAATAAACTGCCAGTGTAAATTTATTAAAAATCCTGGAGTAAATTAACAATGGCGGGCGTAGCCGCGGGCACCAGCTATTGAAACCTTAACCCTGGAAGTATCGCGGATAATAAAAATCCAAACAAACCACTCCTTCCCTTGAAAAATTATATAATTTCTGAAAATTACACTGAATTTTTCAAATAAAATTCACACCATTTTCATATGTCAACAAACAATTGAGAAACGATACGTATTATCACTCACTGTTCACAGGTACCTTTGGAACTGCATAATCGAATCTGAGATCGTTTTCCCAGGCGGCGCTTTCTAATCGTGGAATGTGCTCTTGAGCCGGAATTTTAGCTGTTTCATTAATTATTAATGGTTTAGTTTATGAATGATTCGCGTGCAAGTGTTAATAAATATAATGCTTTAATAATTATTATATTCTTAATTTTTAATTTTTCAATTAATTATCGTGGGCGAAGCCGCGGGCACCTGCTAGTAATTTACAATCAAATATATCCCTACAATGGTATAGCCCTACTCAGCAATTACTACACCGTCAGCAAGAGGAGAGCTGCGTGTGATAGCCTATGTACAGTCGGTCAAATAAAAAACGTCGGGCGGTATTTGATTAAGTATCACGAACGAGCATATGCGCATGTACAGGAAGACTTAAGGTTAGGTTCACACACGCCTCTTGTCTATCCATGTATTTTCTTGATTATTTAGTCAGTTTTGTTCCAAAACAAACATGTATAGAAGGCTGTGGCTATATGCCTCAAATCCGCCATATTCTTGGTTGAACATTTTTATAATATTAATAATTAATAGATTCGCGAGGAATATGTTTATTCAAGGAGCATTTTTTTAAGATTTTATTTTATAATACCGGTACTTCTAGTGCAAAATCAATAACTTACGCTCAACTTCTGCAACCAATCTTAGCATCGAAATACGCGTCCGGCCAGATCAACGTTTGCTATGAAAACTTCCGGTCGCATTATAGTCAAGTTCCCTCCTCTGAGCTGCTCTTTCATAAATATGGAACCTTCTCGCTGCTTCAGAGACCGAAAAATGCAGGTCAATTACAGCCCTAACTACACTTTCTCTCACGTTAACATTTGTATGTGGCGATGACACAAAGCAAAATGAATTATGACAATGCATTAAGTTGAATATCGTGTGTTGCGCTTTCCGCGATTTTCATTTTTTCCCTCCTTGTTCATATTTTCCCTCCTGCCGCATGGCCTCATATGTTCCGAAAATGACCTGTATTTTGTGTTTTTTATAGGAAACTTGTGAACTAATGCGTCAAAACTTTAATTTTAACAGCATACGAGTCCCGACGTTTTTTATTTGACCGACTGTACCTGTATACAGCTACCTTGACCCTATCGTTGCAAATTATAATCGAGACGAAAGCTATAATTTGCTATGTGAACGCCAGGGAAGTGGTGAATAAATCATTTTTGCATTTAACTGAAAACGTGTGAAGCTGTGTTGAACACTGTTTATGCACCATAGCTGTATGCAGAAAAGTTGGTACCGAAGACTCACCTGATGCCCCCTCCTTTGTGTGGGGAAAGGTTATAGGAGCGTGGTAAAAAACTCAATAATTTCTTACATATGGCCTATTAACGCCATTAGAGCGTAGGCTACTGTATACCCCCCATCCCCCCCCCCCCCGTGGGAATTTCCGACTCATATATTTTTTTGTTGGTATTGCCATCTAGTTTCAGTTTTCAGTTGTTTGCCCCTTATCAATTACAGCATTTACCCGGAAACCCCGGAAATGGAGAAAATGAGTTTGATTTAATTTTTCTTTGTTCTTTGCTCCTAATATACCCAGAGAATTTCTGAATCACATATTTTTTGTTGGTATTATCATCTAGTTTAAGTTTTCAGTTGTTTGCCTCTTACCAATTACAACATAGCCCCGGAAAACCCGAAAACCCACTTATATACGGAGAAAATGACAATGTTTTATTTTTCAAATCTTTGTTCTTTGCTTCTAATATTCAAAGGGAATTTCTAACTCATATGTTATTTTGTTTGTATTGCCATCCAGATTAAGGTTTCAGTAGTTTGCCCTTATCAATTACAGCAAATCCCCAGAAAACTCCGAAAACCACGGAAACCGAGAAAATTACTTTGCTTTAATTTGTTTAAATCTTAGTTCTTTGCTTCTAGTATTCAAAGGGAATTGGTGACTAATATGGTTTTGGGTTGGTATTGCCATGTAGATTAAGGTTTCAGTTGTTTGCCCCTTATCAATTACAGCAAATCCCCAGAAAACTCCGAAAACCACGGAAGCCTGGAGAAAATGACTTTGTTTTAATTTTTTAAATCTTAGTTCTTTGCTCCTAGTACTCAAAGGGAATTGGTGACTCCTATGATTTTGTGTTGGTATTGCCATGTAGATTAAGGTTTCAGTTGTTTTCCCCTTATCAATTACAGCATATCCCCGGAAAACCACGGAAATCCACAGAATTTCTAGAACTCGGAACTTGTGATCTACGGTCACTGAAACCGTTATTGCAAAGTGATTCTTCTGCTTCAAGTGTGTCCCTTGCAGGTTCAAAAGGGTGAGTATATGGACTACGAGATATCTGCCATAATTGTGATGGTCACATGCAAAGAAAAGGGGAATCATATCTTCTAAACATACCAAGTGCAAGTCAAAGTTGTTTTCTTTAGTTGCTCGCTGAAATCTCAAAATCAATGACACTTTGTCCATATTACCAATAAAAAATTGTGCTGTTTTACCGAATTTCCCTTCTCTAACTTCAGCCAAGAAAGTTTGGTAGTGACTGTGGAAGGTTTGGTAAGATAAATTATCATCCATAGATGTCAAATTAGAATATGAAATGTGTTCTGCCAGGTTTTCAATCGCTTTCATCCCTTTAGCATCAGGATTTTTTCCAGTATTCCTTGTCATGCTGTAATTGGTAAGGGGAAAACAACTTAAACCTTAAACTAGATGGCAATACCAACAAGAAAACATATGAGTCAGAAATTCCTTGGGAATATTAGGAGCAAAGAACAAAGATTTTAAAGAAATTTTTAAAAAGTAAATTCTTCCGGATTTCCGTGGTTTTCGGAGTTTTCTGGAGATATGCCATAATTCATAAGGGGCAAACAACTGATACCTTAACCTAGATGGCAATACCAACAAAAAAACTTACGAATCAGAAATTCTCTTTGAATATTAGGAGCAAAGAACAAAGATTTAAAAAATAAAACATAGTCATTTTCTCCGTATATACGTGGTTTTCCGGGTTTTCCGGGTTTTCCGGGGATATGCTGTAATTGGTAAGGGGAATACCAACACAAACACATATGATTCACCAATTGCCTTTGAATACTAGGAGCAAAGAACAAAGATTAAAAAATAAATAAAACGAAGTCATTTTCTCCGGATTTCCGTGGTTTTCGGTGTTTCCCAGGGATATGCTGTAATTGATAAGGGGCAAACAACTGAAACCTTAATCTAGATGGTAATGCCAACAAAAAAACACGAGTCAGAAATTCCCATTGAATATTAGGTGCAAAGAACAAAGATTTAAAAAATAAAACATAGTAATTTTCTCCGTATATACATGGTTTTCTGGGGATATGTTGTAATATGTAAGGGGCAAACAACTGAAACATTAAACTAGATGTCAATACCAACAAAAATGTGTGAGTCAGAAATTCCCTGGGAATATTAGGACCAAAGAACGATGAAAAATTAAAACAAATTCATTTTCTCCGGATTTCCGTGGTTTTCCGGCTAAATGCTGTAATTGATAAGGGGCAAACAACTAAAATCTTAAACTAGATGACAATACCAACAAAAAAATATATGTGTCGGAAATTCCCACGGGGGGGGGGTTCATATTGGTAGCCCATGGTCTACATCTGCCACCTTGGTATATCACTTGACCTGATTTTATTTTTTCTTCTTTTGGTAATTTTTAGGAAGATAATATAAACAACTCTGTGTCTTGTTCTTCCTCCTAGACTCCTACCTTGAGATATATCTCGGGCTGCAAGATCAAAATAGACTATAATTGCCTGCACAGCTCCTTTTCAATCTATTTATCCTTAAAGAACCTTATTTCAGCCATATTATAGTCAAGGATTGAAAGTCAAACTTATAACTGCAATATTTACTGTAATAGGCCTAAATATCGAAAAAACAAAAAATTCCAGTGTTCCTATTTAAAAAAAATCAATAACTTAACAATAAATCACTGCAGACTGTTTTTATTTTGTTTTAATGATGTGTACAATTTACGAACAATAAAAGCATATAATAAGTTTCCCAATAAAAAAAATACGATAAACTACTTTGGGGTCAGTCACTGACATTGGTATGCAACTGATTTCCCAACTTCATGGCAACTCGCGGAATTGGAAAGACGAGGATTAGAGAAGGCATTTTATTGCGCGATTCCTTGTTTTATATAATGGAGGGAAGAAAATATCAGCAGTGATAAAATTCATTACATGACATTCTCTTTTAATTGAACTGATATCAACATACAGGAAAATAAAATAACGTAAAAATAACAAATGAATTAAATCTAAAAGAAAAGAACGATGAATGGAAAAATTTAAGAGCAATTACAAGGTATGTAATATACAGGGTGTTAATGAATAACACCGAAATATTTTACCTGTTTATGGAGGGGACATAGATAAGTAACTTTTATTAGGAGATTTTTGCTCTGTGGATTCAATTTTTCCTGTTACAGCATAAAATCTCCCAGGGCATGGCCGCCACTGACTTCTAACATTAGGAAAAAAAAAAATTCAAAACAAAGGAACTTCGTTGTTAACACTGTAGTCAGTGATTATGAATAAAAAAATAATAATGCAGTGACGGCCAGTCATGTAATTAGTCTGTAAATTTTGCAGAATATGGAAACTCTAAATTATGTAATAAATGTGGATGAATGATTAAAAATCGGGTTTTTAAGAATCATTAAGAAGGCATGAAGTCAATTTAATAACAATTTTAACCCTATTTCGCATAATTATTGACTATGAGCACCAAATTATAATGACTTTAATGCCCTGTAGCACACACATTTTACGTCATAGAGCAAAAATCTCCTAATAAAAATTGCTTGTGTATGTTCTTCTATATACAGGTAAAATATTTCGGCGTTATTCATTAACACTCTGAATAAAATCAAAAGTGTGTAGGCTATGTATGTATGTGTTCTTCAGTAAGCGCTGCTTAATGAATCGATCTGGAGCTTAACTCGGAAACTTATTTTCTGCATATCATTGCAATTATCACTGATTATACAAAAGAATTCTGGCACTTTGTTACATCAGTTTACATGATTTTACTTATTACTTCCTCTGCCTGTACCGTAGCTACTATAGGTAGAGGAGGTAATGTGTTCGACCCAAAAATTCAAAGGTGAGTTTTTAGCACAAATACAAGTGCTGACGTCCCCTAAAACCAGCAACACTATTTTCAATAAAAAGTCTGTATGTGTCTGTGAGCAGCCTAGCGCGGGAACAAATATCTTATCAATATATCAATATCAATATCAATCCTTTATTGTCAGAGAACATTATACATAATGCCATGACATAGTCAAAATAATACACAATAAATACAAATAATACACAAGAACAGTACCAATTTACAGTATATTACTAAAACTAAACTCCGTGGCGCTACATCCCTGGAGGGACTTGGCCTACCACCCGACCGCTGCGTCATCTACCATTGGCAGATGGCAAGATTGGGGGGCATGTGGTCAGCATGCCGACACCCACGGCCGTTAAGGGTGGTTTTCATGACCGGAGAGTATATTACTAACATAATCATATATTCAATACTGGTATCACCAGAAACAAGAACAATATCTAGAAACATAAAAATACCATAGTTAAAACATATCAAAGAAATCTTCAACCGTGTACAAACAGTTAGAGGCTACGATTTTCCTAAGATAGTTTTTAAATTTGGTAAATGCCAACACTTTTTACATTGGAAGGAAGCAAATTATACAGCTAGTTGACATTGCAAACCAGTTCTTAATTGAGCTACTGTGTTGGTGATAGTCAGGCTTTAAAACCGATTTGGTCCAATATAAATAGGGTTCTTCCCATGGACGTTATAAATGTGTATAACAAGTTTCATGAAAATCCGATAAAGCGTATTTCAGTTATTGCACGTACAGATACACACACACAATAACAGACAGACAGACATTTTCCCGTCCCCCCACACAATCTTATGAAGTACCATACTGGCACTTAATGAATATCCTAAGGAAGTCGAAAAGAACGCAATTTTGTCTAGTTTCTCTGTTAGAGCTTGTATATGGGTAGTCCAGAGATACAGCAGAAGGAAGGGGGTCTCGTTTGAACGTTTGTTAACTGGATATCACAGGTGAGTGGAAATAGCTTGGATAGCAGGTTTTGGAGATGGGTTGAATTTCTTTTCACGTCGACAACACAAGAATGATTTAAAACACTTCCTGAAGGAACTACTGGCGTAGAATAATGCCAAGGGATTAAAACATGCGTTGCATAAATTTAAACATAACCCTATGGATCGCCAATAAACCAAGGTTACTCTCTTCTCGTTATCTTCATAGTACATATCATACCAATTATCATACACCCGCATTGCTTGGAGAGGCACAGAAGTGATCAGAAATACTAGAGTAAGACTCAGGATCGTCTTCACTGTAGTTGCTCGAGACTTCGCCTGACGCTGAGGTATCTCTTCAGAAGCGACCGCTTTACTCCGTATCAGATGGGAAGCTGTGAGAATGTACATGGTAGCTATGACGCACAACGGCAAGATGCAATACACCACAAGCCGGTATATAGCCACTTGCTGATCATATTTGATAAGTTCATTACAAAGGCAGTCTTCACTATCGGCTGTATCCTTACAGTATAATGATGTAAGTGGAAATAGTGAAGCAAGGATCCAGACACTAGAAATTTGCAATGCCACAGTCCTTCTTGGGTTGAGGTTCCTTGTTCGACTCAGGAATGGCATAGCAATGACCTCATATCTTTGTATACTTAATATTGCAACGGAGTAGGCGGTCAATCCGAAAGATAGACGTGTTAGGTACAAAATTAGCCCGCAAAAGTACTGTTGGACCAAGGGAGTACTCCTGTCAAATACACGTGCTCCCGTTATTAATGTCATCAAATCTCCAATGGCCAAATTTATTATATATATGTTTGGAATCGTGCGGAACTCCTTATTGCATAGAATTATTAGAATAATTATAACATTCCCAACTGTACCAAAAACAAACATTAGAAGCTGTACTAGAAGCGAATATTTTCCAAAGTTCTTAGAACGTGTGTACGTGTCTTCTTTAACCATACTATATGTGTAGTCGTCACTGATAGATTTGACATCTTCGTCGTACTTTATGATCTTATCTTCGCATCTTCCGATTTGCATTATCCCCCACCACAAACCGTTAACCTCACTTGGCTCATTACATCTTGGAACAAAATCCCCTTTCCCTGTATATATGTTATGTTCAACAAACCAGCTGTAAGTCTTTTTAAGATTGCAGTCACATATCAGAGGATTGTTATGTAAATATACAGTAGAAAGGTTAGGAAGCATGGAGAATGTGTTGGGGTTAACATAGGTCAATCTATTGCTTTCCAACCCAATAACCTGAAGGGAGGGCATACTCCTGAATGTGTTCTTAGATAATTGTGTTATATCGCAATTTACTAAACGTACAGAATTTACTGTGTCAGAAATCAGAAACTCTGTATTGGTTTTTATATCGATCATATTGCCACTCAAATCTAGAGTTTCCAGTCGCGGCATTTTGCTGACCAAGTCTGACTGCATGTAGATAATCTTGTTGGAAGATATATTAAGGTCTGTTAAGTTGAATAACCCCCAGAAAGCGTCTGTTTCAAAATGACGAATGGAATTATTTTGTAAACCTAACTTCTTCAATGACTCCAGACCTTTGAAAACTTTTGACCTAATGACTCCAATGCTGTTGGACGACATAATTAAAGTCTCAAGTGCTGTTAAATTATTAAACATGCCACATGGGATATCTGTTATATTATTGTCTCTTAAAGAAAGTGTTAAACGCACTGATATGTGATCAAACGCACCAGCTTCTATAAAGGACACGTTGCATCGAGCGAAAGACAGACCGTCTATACGAGTAAACGCTTTGTTCAGAAACATATCTTTTCTAAGCACACTGTAGTTATTGCCTTTAAGATTCAGTATGAATAATTCACCTAACGTATTCTCAGGAATGTACTGAAGTCCTTCATATAAGCAGGCTATTATTCGTTCTTCTGTGGTGCACCAACATCTTTCAGGACACGGATGGTGCAGCCTCATTCCCATTATCATTATCCAGACCCAATAAATCAGAGCTGCTGTGAGCAACGGAAACAGAATCAGTGTTGGCCTTAGCACTTTAGACATTCTAGTACCGGCAGCAGTCATGGTGTCAGCGTCCAAGACTTCAGCAAGTCAGCAGCACAAAGTAGGCGGTAGAACTCTTTTGCCTAGAAGTGTCTTTACCTGAAGAGGAAAATGAGAAATCTAGTTACAAATCAGCAAAGTGAAACTTGCAGAAACAGATTATATGAGTAGCGATGTGGCCAGTAAAAGCTACCGTAGTATCATAATTATGTGTATGGCCTGTATTTTATTTCTGTTGTCATTTTACACTTTTCAAATCGAATACAGGACCAATACGTTCGATTGTGGTATCAATCAAAAGATTTTTTTTCCTCTCTGGTTTGACCAGTTTGCACACTGTTTACATTTCAATAAGTATCTTAACTTGATTAAATCTAATAAAACTTTTATATTGAGTTCAGAATGTTTCGTTTCAATATCCATATTAGTTATTCGTAATAACTAAGCAAATGGAAAATGCTGACGTTTGAAGTAGATCCCAATATGAATTTAACCCGCAATGGGTACAGTGTCACTTTACAGCGTGTTGACAGTACATGACTTAGCTTTAGGAAAGGAAGGAAGTTACTCCTCTGGGTCGCGAGCGACCCCTGGGGATCCCGTAAGGGGATATTCACAGCGGATTTGTTACCGGGGTGCGCCAGTCCCCTACCTACTTAAACCTAAGGACACATACACACACCCAGTCCTGAACCCGGGAAAGAAATTTTTCACTACTGACAAATCCCCAACCCGGCCGGGAATCGAACCCGGGCCGCCGGAGTGGAAGGCGCTACCGACTCACCCACGGCGGCGGACTAGCTTTAGGAACAGACCTAATATTATCCATTCAATTTCATAAGTCCGTTGCATATAAACAAATGAATGTGATTTGAACCGCAGCACGCATCAGGCTCCAAGGGAAAGTAAACCCAGAGTAAATTTGATTTTCAAAATATAACATGTAAGGAAAATGAGTAATATTACATTGTTAACTTTTCACAAATGTTTCAGTGTATGGCGAGGCCTGAACTAATAGACTTTGTTCTCGTCACGGGTAAAGACAAAGACAACGGAAGCTCAGTAAGGAATGGCGGCGTCTCGTGTAAATCCCGTGTAGTTGAAAATTTTAAAAAATCAGAAAAAAATTCAAAGATAAAGAATTTAAAAAACCCAAAATTATAAAATTCGAAGATCCAAAAATAAAAAAATCCAAAATTAAAAAGGTCCAAAAACCCAATATTAAAAAGTCCAATAATGCAAAATTGAAAAAATCTAATAATAAAAAATTTAAACAAGTTTCACTTCTGACGCGTGGAGTTCCACGCACACTTTTTTTTTTTTAATGTACACAAACAACTTAAACCTAATTTAAATATTTGTGCTCAGTGTAGCCTGGTGGATTTGTTACAGGCCTCTTATTGTAAAGAGGCTGGAAATGTTTTAAAATGGAAGCCTATACTTGAAGTAAGCAACTGTGCAAAGAACCTTAGTGATTCTAAATCTGAAGATATTTTCGGGCTGTCCAATTTTGTATTTATAAGTCTGTTTGAATCTGTGCAGTTTCCGCTGATAAACCTGCTAATCTGGGTTATGTAGCCTATGATAGATTTTTCCCAACATGTTTAAAAACAACATTTACAATACCAATTTTACTTTCTCGCATATACGTAGGCCTAGTATAGAGAAAGTATTCTAATCGTGACAAAAAAATCGAAGTCGAGATAACACCGGGAAGACATGTTTCACGATGCCTAGAAACCGAAAAAAGTGTTTTTGGAATGACGTCTGTCCGTCTGTCTGTGGACAAGCACAGCGAGTAAACGGTTCGTTGTATTTACTTCATTTTTTTTAATTAAGGACTTTTTCGGAATTTTATAAAACCGCGCAGAGTTTGAGTTTTATAACTGAAATATTAAGGGGACTTTTCATGAAATATTTTGAAAAATATTGATTTGTGAAAAATTGGCTCTAACGATTTTAATAAAAATTTAAAATTGGAAACACTTATCTATGACTAACAAAATGGCTATATCCGTTTTTCTGCAAAAATGACTTAGAGGGTACTTTACTCGTATCCGTTTTCAACTTTTCTAGGCTATCTCCATTACATTGGGCGAAACATGGAAACTTAGCACAGTCAAGTTGTAGAGAAAATTAAAAAGAACATATTTTCTTAAATACATTTCTTTATAAAATTAATAGGTATCAAGATAAAAGCGAAATAACATGACTTTTGACAATTCCCCATGGGTTAAAAATTAATTTTAAGTGGGGGAAAAAAGCGGTTAGGTGTATAGTTGGCGCTAAACAAACCGAATCATGTAAGTCCCACTTTGTTAATCTTAAAGTGATGACCAGGCTTTAAAACTTAGTGCCCGAACCCACAGAGGGAGTTAATTCTGGTACCAACAACCTGAGTATAGGGGGTGGGGGCGATTGCGTAGGCTGATAAGACAGTCATTGATAGTAGTACTGAGAAGCGAATGCCCTCGTTGTACGGTGACTCTCAAATTGGTCAACAGTGTACCTTGTCATTGTGCGTGTTTATAAATTTATAATACGTGTTGGGCATGCCGAAAGTAAAGTGTTCTAAAACGCAAACATATATTGAAACATTTGGGAGGGACTATTACACACAAACAGGAGAACATATCGTTTTGCATGCTTGTAATGTGAGTTTAGAGAATGAGAAGTTATTTTGTGGTCTTCTTATACCTGTATGCCGGTTTGTGTACTATCACGTGAAATAGCATAATGGTAGCTAGCGCATACCCCGAGCAAAGTCTGTACAGTACGGTTGCTGTTAACATATTCGATCGGGCACTAAGTTTTAAAGCCTGGTGATGACCTTACATAGCCTGTTTATTCTGCACACATTACTTCTGATTAAAGAAAATTCTGAACATTTCAGCCTTAGAGGCGATAAACACGTTTATAATACAAGATCTAAGTTTATTATTGATGTTGACTATGTACGTTTAAGTAAAACCCCAAAGAAACTTCATAGCCTCTGGAGACAATCTTTACAATAAACGGTTTAAGAACGTTCTAGAGAAATGGCTCTTGCAGCAATGCTTCCATAGCAGTGGTTCCCAAACTTTTCAGTCCGCGGACCCCTTGAAAAAAATTAAAATTTCGCGACCCCCTCTGTGTTTTGAAATAAGAAACTAAATAAATACTTTGATTCAAATGTATTAAATTCAATAGACAAAATAACAATATCAATGGTAAAAAACAGAGTTTACTCCTTGATGTGAACAGTGAAGCTGCTTTTGATTAATTAGCTCTGCAATGTTAGGTATAATGTCTGATAATTTCAATATTAAGTCACTTTCAACTTCATGTTTATTTCTCAACTTTGATTTTAAGTACGTCAGGTGAGAGAATGCTGTTTCACATAGATAAGTAGTGGGGAACACAGTTAAGCACTTAAAATTACGGGATATCCTATTTCTTCTTAAACCGCCTGCGGACCCCCAGGGGTCCGCGGACCCCACTTTGAGAACCACTGTTCTATAGCATTGAAGAATTCTATGAATTCAATGCAAACACTCTGAATTTTTAGTTTTAAGTTTGACCATGTCTATAGCAACGGTAGTAGTTTATTGGCAATAACTAAAGAATTATGAATTATAAATAAATATTGTCAATTTGTGTGAAGGATTTGTTAACGTATTGCATATTGACATTTCCGACTCAACACTGGGATTAATAATATAGTTTAGATTGTTTTGAATAAGTTTTATTAATTTGTTGCTATGAATAAATAAGGCCTAAGTACCGTATTTTTTGGACCATAAGACGCACTTTTTTACTTGAAAACAGAGCCTTGAAAGTTGGGTGCGTCTAATGGTCCGAAGTAAAAAAAAAAATACAGTAATTAGGGATATTGCCGGTAATACCATAATTATTAGACTTCAAATTTTAGGTAAAAACCTATTTTAATCCTTAAGTGATATATAGACTAAAACTTGTATATGCATGTTTCATAAGTGACTTTGCCTAAAACTAATACGTTTATAGGACCTAAAACAGCCTATTTTTACGTTGGAGCCTAATATTGCCTTTTTGCTTGTTTTTCCTCTAAAGTACAAAATAAGTCATTTTTGTTATAAATTCTAGCATTTATTTTCAGTTCGTACTATTTTTTTTTAGCTCGGAATGTGCAGTACATGACACATTTGTGACGTGGTTAAATAGTAAGGAATGTTTCGTCTTCAGTAGAAAAATTCCTTGGAATACGCAAGAAGTGGTACTGTTTTTCTCCCGACTCCCACATCCAGTAAAAAAAATAAAAAATAATAAAAAAAAAACATAGTTTTCTGAATCACTGGGGGATACAGGGGGTTGAATATGCTAGCGTGTGTAGCTTCTGGGCGCAGGGATTAAGTTTTCACTGTTATGGTAGTAATACAGGCCCTAGTAATAGGTCTATATAATTCTGTGTACCATAGGCCTATATCTGTGTTTTATCATGGTGACTGCAATAAATATAATATTCTGCATTGCAATTGAGATATTTCAGAAAATGGGCAACTTAACGATTTTATAAGAGACTATTTTACGATTTTTAGAACCTATTTTCCAATTTTTAGAGCCTATTTTAGGTACCTAAAACAGCATTTTTAGCGACCTAAAAGTCCGAAGTCAAATAATTATAAACAAGGTGTTGTCCAATAATAAGTTACTTGCAAATTATGGCACAGACTGTACATCGGTGTGTTTGTGACAACCATATAATGCGAGTAGTCGGAAGCCAGGTGTACAACGCGAAAAGAAAGAAACGCTGGGTTCTTTCACACAAAAGGAAATGTCCAAGGGGTGGTCTAAATTAAGGTCATGACCTCTGAACAGCCTTGTTCCGTTACATTTACCATATTATGCTGTATTGATTGTGAGAGGGTGTAAAAGTATTTTCAGTCTTTCACGAATTTTCATTTAAGAATCACATTACACTTTTTATTTTAAATTTCTATGCTAAAATCAAGGTGCGTCTTATGGTCTGGAGCGTCTTATAGTCCAAAAGATACGGTATTACTATGTTCATATCAAACAAATCTTGGACTTGCCATAAGTATTATACAGTTATCATTCCTTGTAGTTCTACCATATTCACGCGGTTTAGCTGAACATATATATGATGTATATGATGTCTGTTTACAAGATCTTATTCAATGCAAAATTAAATAAAGGTGGTCTTGCTCGTTTGCTATCTTGATTCATTTGTTTACGACTAGTAGAAAATTGATTTTCTTTTATATAGATGAACGGAAAGGGGACCGTGATGCACGCCTAAATGGGGAAAAAAAATTGCATGATTTCAAGGAAACTCACCATGCGGGTCTTTTCAGGGCTGGGGAACTCGAATCTGAGAGAGTTTTTTCCCCGGGCATCGCACTTTAATCGTAAATTGCACCTCGAAGTCGAATTTTTTACTTTTTAATTATAAAACGTTTTAATTATTGTATATGCATGATTTAGGGTAGGTTCGTTTTAATAGTTTCATTTCGTATCTGTTTGCTCGTACGGCAGCAATAGATTCGTTATATTCATTTAATTTATTTATATTTACTACTACGTAAAACAGTATAATTAAGAATATAATTATGTAAAAACGATGTCAGTGTTAGTAAACATAATGCTTTAATTATTTTTTCTGTTAAATAAAATGATTTGAATGAAACATCTAGCAGTTGAGTAAATAATCGCGGGCGAAGCCGCGGGCACCTGCCAGTAATAAAACTCAAGAAAGGCAAACTTTTAAGTGGACAAAATAAAATAACACGCAATGTTTTCATGAATTTTTAAAACGTTTTCCAACACTTATAATTGAGAAAATTGTAAAATGGACATAATTTACTGATACATCTACCAGAAGTGCTTGGAAAGTGCTTTGTGAGTAAGCCTATATAACCGCAATAATATGCATTCTATCTACTATAGCATTATTTGAATCGCGTTGTAATAATTTTGAACTTGATCATAAGCTATCACGAATTATTACATGTGGACAATGTATGGAAGGGGAAGAACGAGGTAACACACCAGTGGAATAACGTCACTGGCGGAATGATACAAATGCAATGTTTACATGCAGTGAACTTCTGAAAACGAATTTATCACAATACGTTTCAGCGTTCTAACTAGTTCATGGCAAAAGTCACTTATACCAAACTATGAGGATGAATAAAAGTTGTGCTTACCTCACAAATAATGCCAAAACACTGTAACAGAAATAATAGAGACGTTTTACACATTCACTAGCTCACAACAAACTGGTCTTTCACGGGACTGCAGGTCTTCATAGCCAAGGTTAACCGGACAAAATTTGTATCCTGGTTTAACCTCATCTTCCCTATTTTCTTACTTTACACATCTTGCTTACCGTATATCTTAAAAAATAATTTCGGAACCAAGCCCATAGCCAGGGTCAAGAGCTTTCGAGGAGGAAAATAAAATGTCAGAGGATGCAATCTAGTTTATAGACAATTCCTAAGTAAGATAAAGGAATATTTTGTTTTGTGGAACCCGGAGGTGCATTTCCGCGCTTACCTGAGCCCGCCGTTCAACCCTATTCCATGATAACACCATCCAACCATCCCTCACAAATCCTACTTCCCTCAAATGTATCCTAATATTGTTCTCCCACCTATGTCTAAGTCTTCCAAGTGGTCTCTTCCCTTCCGGTCTCCCAGTCAATATTTTTTATAAATGTCTTTCCTCCCCCATGCGCGCAACATGCCCAACCCACTTCATCCTCCACATTTAATTACCCTTACTTTATTCGGTGAGGAATACAGGTTATGGAGCTCGTCATTATGCAATTTTCATCTGTCTTAGGTCCAAATATTTTCCTAAGCCCTCTGTTTTCGAACACTCTCAGATTATGTTTTTCCCGAAGAGTAAGCATCCATGTCTCACATCCATATAATACAACCGGCAGATTAATAGTCTTATAAATCTTTAAGTTTTAGATTTCTGGACAGAAGACGAGAAGATAAGAGTTTCTGATCTGCGTAAAAACAAGCCTTTCCTGATTTCACTCGCCACTTAACTTGTACCTTGTATCTGTAATTATTGCTCCCAGATATTTGAATTTCTTCACTTGTTAGAACGATTTATCGGCTATTCTAATATTTTTTTAGCGCATTGTTTTGACGTTTCATAACCATATATTTGCTGTATTAATTTCCAATCTGACATTTCTGCAGGCATCGAAAAGACATTCAGCCTTTCTCTCGATGGTCTTATGTCATCGCCCAACAAGCAAACATCATCTGCATAAGCTAAAATCGGATGATTGCCATTTAAATCTAGGCCTACCTTGTTTTTCTGAACTTTCCTAATGGCATATTCCAAAGCGAAATTAAAAAGGAAAGGCGATAGTGCATCCCCTTGCTTCAAGTCGCTTTTAATTGCAAACCTATCTGATATAAATTTCCCTACACTGACTCTGCTATAGGTTTCATCTGGACACATTTTGATCAGACTAACTAACTTCTTTGGTATCCCAAACTTAATGAGGATATTGTACAATTTGTCTCGCCTAACTGAATCATAAGCTATGCTTTTTTAAATCTATGTACAGCTGGTGAGCTTGCTTATTAGTTATTTTATTATTCGTTATTATATTCTAACATTTTTCCAAGAATTTGGCGAATACAAAATATTTGACCAATGGTTGATCTACTCGCCTAGACCCACATTGGTCATCCCCAATGATTTCGTCCGTATATGGGTTTATTCTTGACAGAAGTATATTAAAGAAAAGTTTGTATGATGATAAGAGAGAAATTCTTCCATAGTTATTATATTCGACCCTATCTCTCATTGTAATAGATTTTTTCCATTATTTTGTTAACTCTTCCTTTCTCCAATTCCTAAGAATGAGTTTATGGATTTCTGAATTTAATCTATCCACACCCACTTTAATTAATTATAGTCCACCCCCACGGCTGAGTGACTAGACCGCTTGCCTTTCACTGTTGGGACTCGGGATCGAATCTTGGTGGATCCCTATCTAATTTGTGGTAACCAAACTGGAGTCGGGGCAAGTTTACACGGTGCGCTCCTTTTTCCTCTTCCACATATCATTCCACCGTTGTTCCATTCATCATGCTATGACCATTTGATTGCAATAAAGTATTATTATTTAATTAATTCTGCTGGAATTTGTTCAACGCCTGGAGATTTGTGTGTGTTTTTTAGGTTACCTATAGTTGTTTTTACATTAGGATCGGTACAGCAACCAACGACTCTGCTATGAATATTTCGCTTTCTACACTTTGGATATCTTCATGTACATTTTATAATATATTGATCAAAGTTTTTTTCCCACCTATTCAAAATATTATTCGGTGCCGCGAGTATAATGCCAACATTGTCATTAATTATTATGTATGTTATAGGTAAAAAACCTTTCTTGACCACGTTTATTCCCTTGTAGGGACCCCTAACATTTTTGTCTTAATTAAGAAAACTAGTTCAATATGTAAGCTTATGTTCACAGAAATTAACAAAAGTAACTTTAAAAATTTTTCCAGCCTCATTCACTCACAAAACATTGCTCTCTATTTAAAAAAAATGACATTTTAGAAATGGCCACCCTACCCTCAAAGTCGGCCACTATGAGCACAAAACTTGGATGAGAAAGAAAAAAAGTTGATTATTTCTTATGATGAAATGAATGTTGTCGATACAATACATTATGATCTTAAAGATGGTAGGGTATGGTTATATAGGATATATGTTAATTCTGATTGCATGCATTAAATGCATTTCAAGGATAAATTTGATTGGTCCATGTATTAAATATCTCCATTTAAATTTTATTTTTAAATTATTTTTCTTATTCTTATGGTGAGACTCTCCAGAAGTGTGAGAATGTTATGCTATCTATATTACGTAGTATATTTTGCGTGCCATCTAATTCATTTAGTAAGTTATTATGTATACTTTACTTGCCATCTTAGCATTTTGTAATTCACATACAGTTCCAAACGTTAGTATAAAACATATAATTTATTATGTAAATAACTATAATCCTTATATACCAAGGTAAAATAGGGTTACACTATTTGGAAAATAAATAAATAAATAGTAATAATGTTATGCTATCTGTCTTGAGCTTATTGAAGGAAAAACGCGGTGATATTCATCTATTTGTATTAAATAATATTGCTAGAAGTAGGACATTCGTTGGAATTAAAGCACTCGTTCGAAAAACGGTAATCATCAGGAAATGAGTCTCAAAATAATAAACGTAAATACTGTTCTATAATGAAGTAGGTATGCTTATGGTTGCTTGTCCCTCTTATTTTACTAATATAACTTTTAATTTCTATCATCTACACTTATACAATTCAACGGCCCTAAATAGCGTGCTTGCTCCCTCACTTCGTGAGAAATCTGGTATACTCGGCGATGTTCGTTTCTCGCAGTCTAAACTTTCACGAAGAGTACAATATTAGGAAAACCGTTGTTTTTATTGTATAAGGCCTAAGTGAAATGAACACAATGAACAAATATTCTAATTTTATTTTTACTTACAATTTTCATAGCTCTGAACCACAAACATTTTTAATAAACTGCCAGTGTAAATTTCTTAAAAATCCTGGAGTAAATTAATAATGGCGGGCGAAGCCGCGGGCACCAGCTATTGATACTTTAACCCTGGAAGTATCGCGGACAATAAAAATCCAAACAAACCATTCCTTCCCTTGAAAAATTATATAATTTCTGAAAATTACACTGAATTTATCAAATAAAATTCACATCATATTCATCTGTCAACAAACAATTGAGAAACGCGGGTACCTGCTAGTAATTTACAGTAAAATATATCCCTACAATGGTATAGGCCTGCTTATCAATTATTACACCATCACAGAGAAGAGAGCTGCGTGTGATAGCCTATGTACCTGTATACACCTACCTTGACTCTATCGTTGCAAATTATAATGGAGACGAAAGCTATAATTTGCTATGTGAACTCCAGGGAAGTGATGAATAAATCATTTTTGCATTTAACTGAAATCGTGTGAAGCTGTGTTGAACACTGTTTATGCACCATAGCTGTATGCAGAAAAGTTGGTACCGAAGACTCACCTGATGCCCCCTCCTTTGTTTGGGTCTTGGTTATAGGGGCGTGGTAAAAAACTCAAGAGTTTCTTACATATGACCTATTAACGCCATCTGGCACCTTTGTATATCACTTGACCTGATTTTATTTTTTCTTCTTTCAGTAATTTTTAGGAAGATAATATAAACAACTATGTGTCTTGTTCTTCCTCCTAGACTCCTACATTGAGATATATCTCGGGCTGCAAGATCAAAATAGACTATAATTGCCTACACAGCTCCTTTTCAATCTATTTCTCCTTCAAGAACCATCTTTCAGCCATATTATAGTCGAAGATTGAAAGTCAAACTTATAACTGCAATATTTACTGTGATAGGCCTAAATATCGAAAGAACAAAAAAATTCCAGTCTTCCTATTTTCTAAAAAAGAATACTCAATAACTCAAAAATAAATTACTGCAGACTGTTTTTTTTAACAGTGTGTACCATTTAAGAACAATAAAATCATAAAATAAGTTTCTCAATAAAAAATACGATAAACTACTTTGTGGTTAGTCATTGACATTGATATGCAACTGATTTACCAACTTCATGGTAACTCGCGTAAATGGAAAGTCGAGAATTAGAGAAGGCAGCGATCGAAATTAAGTTTTTATAAAGGCATTTTATTGCGCGATTCCTTGTTTATATAGTGGAGGGAAGAAAATATCAGCAGTGATAAAATTCATTACATGACATTCTCTTTTAATTGAACTGATATCAACATACAGGAAAATAAAGTAATGTAAAAATAACAAATGGATTAAATCTAAAAGAAAAGAGCGATGAATTTAAAAGATTAAGAGAAATTAAAAGATATCTAATATACAGGGTGTTAATGAATAACACCGAAATATTTTACCGGTGTATAGAGGGGACATAGATAAGTAACTTTTATTAGGAGATTTTTGCTTTAAGGATTCAATTTTTCCTGTTCAACATAAAATCTCCAAGGGCATGGCCGCTACTGACTTCTAACATTAGAAAACAAATGCAAAACAAAGGAACTTCGTTGTTAACACTGTAGTCAGTGGTTATGAATAAAAAAAGAATAATGCAGTGACGGCCAGTCATGTGATTAGTCTGTAAATTTTGCAGATTATGGAAACTCTAAATGATGTAATAGCTGTGGATGAATGATTAGAAAGCCATGGAGTCAATTTAATAAAAATTTTAACCCTATTTCGCATAATTATTGACTATGAGCACCAAATTATAATGAATTTAATGCCCTGTATCACACACATTTTACGTCATAGAGCAAAAATCTCCTAATAAAAATTGCTTGTCTATGTTCCTCTATATACAGGTAAAATATTTCGGCGTTATTCATTAACACTCTGAATAAAATCAAAAGTGTGTAGGCTATGTATGTATGTGTTCTTCAGTAAGCGCTGCTTAATGAATAGATCTGGAGCTTAACTCGGAAACTTATTTTCTGCATATCATAATTGCAATTATCACTGATTATACAAAAGAATTCTGGCACTTTGTTACATCAGTTTACATGATTTTACTTATTACTTCCTCTGCCTGTACCGTAGCTACTATAGATAGAGGAGGTATTGTGTTCGACCCAAAAATTCAAAGGTGAGTTTTAACATAAATATGCGTTTTGAGGTCCCCTGAAACCAGCAACACTATTTTCAATAAAATGTCTGTGTGTGTCAGAGAACATTATTCATAAAGCCATGACATCGTCAAAATAATACACAGTAAATTCAAAATAATACACAAGAACAGTACAAATTTACAATATATTACTAACATAATCATATATTCAATACTGGTAGTACTAGAAACAAGAACAATATCTAAAAACATAAAAATTCCATAGAAATCATCATATATCATATCAACATATAAAACATATAAATAAAACATATCAAAGAAATCTTCAACCGTGTACAAACAGTTAGAAGCTAGGATTTTCCAAAGATAGTTCTTAAATTTGGTAAATGCCAACTCTTTAACATTGGAAGTAAGCGAATTATATAGCTAGTTGACATTGCAAACCAATTTTTCGTTGAGCTACTGTGTTGGTGATAGTGAATCCTGAGATTTGCATTCTTGTATCTGACTTTAGCGTTGTGTATTAAATAGTTGAATAAAAACACTTTCCTTAACGCACTTTATTTACCTTGGTAAACTTCTGGACGACCGTTTCCCATGTGGTGTTCCTGCATCATCAGCAGAATGCCAAGTTTACCAAGGTAAATAAAGTGCGTTGAGGAAAGTGTTTTTATTCAACTGAGGTTTGCCTTATGTCTGATGTTATGGGAGTGAATATCACTATTTATCGTGTAGTGATTTAAGTTTCTTTTTACAAATAACAAACTTCAATATACATAAAGAGATGGAACCATCAATATACCTGATATTACAAACAGTGGTCTACAGTGGAGCTTGGTAAATTATTCTGAGAGCTCTCTTCTGAAGTACAGTACAAATAGTTTGGTAGCCAATGTACTATTTCCCCATAGCTAAATCCCATAAGAGAGATGGCTGATGTCATGGGCATAATAAACACTTATTAATATACTACTTTCTACAATACCACTTAGTCTACGTAGAACAAACAAACCTTTACTTAACTTACTAGCTACTTGATCAATATGAGATTTCCAGTCAAGATTGGTATCTAGGTGAAGCCCTAGAAATTTTACTGACTTGCGGCTAGTAATGCGTTTGTCAAAGCTAAAACTACTATCGCAGGTTTTATCACTATTCAGACTAAGCTTATTAGCAGCACACCAATCATTCACCACTATTGTATTTTCTATAACATCATTATTGACTACTTCGGTGTTATTACCACAGACTCTCAGACCAAAGTCGTCTGCAAATAAGTAACCATCGCTATCAATTTTGTTATCAGTTACACTAAGAAGCAGGTCATTTATATATATACAGTATAGAATATTTTTACGGGTCAATTCCTGAATAGTCTTTATTTTTCTTCTCGTCCTTAAAGAAATGAATTTAAATGCAATAGCGGTAACCGATAATAATATCTCATACTAATCTAGTATTGGTACTTCTACTGAAGTATTAATAAAATCAGGTAAACTGATATAACAAAGTGCCAGAATGCTTTTGTTTAAAGAGTGAAAATTGCTATTATGATAGCCCCATGCAAAAAAGAAGCTATTTTTGTAATAGCTCTCCGAGTAAAACTCCACATCGATTCATTAAGCAGGTCTTACGGAAGAACTGAGGTCAAAAGTTTGATTATTAACCTTAATTCATATTGGTATACACTGAAATAATAAATTCTTAAAATATGTTAACATTTTATAAAATGCACTGACAATAATATTAATGATGTACAGTAGAGCCTCGGTTATCCGAGCCCCGACTAACCGAGTTCCGGGTTAACCGAGGTAGTAAAAAAAAAAGTTAGGAAGTTCGGTTTGCGATAGATGAGTTAAACCGTATGTCTTTTTACTATTTTGTATTTGTATTTTAATTTTATTTTTACGTTAGTTTTTCATTTGATAATACAGTAGAAGCATTTTTTCACATCTTCGACCACGTTTTCATTCATTTCACCAGTTTACCAAACGTTTCCCTCTCAATTTTTGACAGAGTCCTTGTTATCCGAGTTTTCGCTTATCCGAGGTACCATCGGTCCACATTACTTCGGATAATCGAGGCTCTACTGTAATAGGCCTAAAACTAGCTGACTTGTTTGTTTCAAATTTAAAGCAGCCGTATAGGTTATGAATGAATTAAAGACAATCTGAAATCAGTCTGTCAGGAATTACATTAGGAGGCCTATTGCTCCACAGGAGCGAATATGAAAAATACTCACAATAAAACATAATGCAGATATTGGTAGCCATTCATATCGATAGAAACACAATATTATATCAATATTCAATGGCTTGTTGTGTTTTAAATATTTTCTTTACAATGACATCGTCATGAAGAAATGAATCAATCAAAACGGGCTAACCATTTTGTCTAGTTTCTCTGTAAGAGCTTGTATATGGGTAGTCCAGAGATGCAGCAGAAGGGGGTAAGTACTTTCCAATGTCTCGTTTGAACGTTTGTTAACTGGATATCACAGGTGAGTGGAAATAGCTTGAATAGCAGGTAATGGAGATGGGTTGAAATCCTTTTCACGTCGAACACGCAAGAATGATTTCAAATACTTCCTGAAGGAACTACTGGCGTAGAATAATGCCAAGGGATTAAAACATGCGTTGCATAAATTTAAACAAAACCCTATGGATCGCCAGTAAACCAAGGTTGTTATCTTCTCGTAATCTTCACCGTACATATCATACCAATTATCATACACCCGCATTGCTTGGAGAGGCACAGAAGTGATCAGAAATACTAGAGTAAGACTCAGGATCGTCTTCACTGTAGTTGCTCGAGACTTCGCCTGACGCTGAGGTATCTCTTCAGAAGCGACCGCTTTACTCCGTATCAGATGGGAAGCTGTGAGAATGTACATGGTAGCTATGACGCACAATGGCAAGATGCAATACACCACAAGACGGAAAATAGCCACTTGCTGATCATATTTAATAAGTTCATTACAAAGGCAGTCTTCACTATCGGCTGTATCCTTACAGTATATTGATGTAAGTGGAAATAGTGAAGCAAGGATCCAGACACTAGAAATTTGCAATGCCACAGTCCTTCTTGGGTTGAGGTTCCTTTTACGACTCAGGAAAGGCCTAGCAATGACCTCATATCTTTGTATACTCAATATTGTAACGGAGTAGGCGGTCAATCCGAAAGATAGACGTGTTAGGTACAAAATTAGCCCGCAAAAGTACTGTTGGAACAAGGGAGTACTCCTGTCAAATACACGTGCTCCCGTTATTAATGTCATCAAATCTCCAATGGCCAAATTTATTATATATATGTTTGGAATCGTGCGGAACTCCTTATTGCATAGAATTATTAGAATAATCATAACATTCCCAGCTGTACCAAAAACAAACATTAGAAGTTGTACTAGAAGCGAATATTTTCCAAAGTTCTTAGAACGTGTAAACGTGTCGTCTTCAACCATACTAAGAGTGTAGTCGTCACTGATAGATTTGACATTTTCGTTGTACTTTATGACTGTATCTTCGCATTCTCCTCTTCCTACTACCCCCCACCACAAACCGTTAACCTCACTTGGCTCATTGCATCTTGGAAAAAAGTCCCCTGTATCAATGTTATGTTCAACAAACCAGCTGTAAGTTTCTTTAAGATTGCAGTCACATATCAGAGGATTGTTATGTAAATATACAGTAGAAAGGTTAGGAAGCATGGAGAATGTGTTGGGGTTAACATAGGTCAATCTATTGCTTTCCAACCCAATAACCTGAAGAGAGGGCATACTCCTGAATGTGTTCTCAGATAATTGTGTTATGTCGCAATTAACTAAACGTACAGAATTTACTGTGTCAGAAATCAGAAACTCTGTATTGGTTGGTATGTCGATCATATTGCCACTCAAATCTAGAGATTCCAGTCGCGGCATTTTACTGACCAAGTCTGACTGCAAGTGGATTATCTTGTTAGAGGATATATTAAGGTCTGTTAAGTTGAATAACCCCCAGAAAGCGTCTGTTTCAAAATGACGAATGGAATTATTTTGTAAACCTAACATCTTCAAGGACTCCAGGCCTTTGAAAACTTTTGACCTAATCACTTCAATTCTGTTGGACGACATAATTAAAGTCTCAAGTGCTGTTAAATTATTAAACATGCCACATGGGATATCTGTTATATTATTGTCTCTTAAAGAAAGTGTTAAACGCACTGATATGTGATCAAACGCACCAGCTTCTATAAATGACACGTTGCATCGAGCGAAAGACAGACCGTCGATACGAGTATATGCTTTGTTCTGAAACATGTCTTTTCTAAGCACACTGTAGTTATTGCCTTTAAGATTCAGTATGAACAATTCACCTAACGTATTCTCAGGAATGTACTGAAGTCCTTCATATAAGCAGGCTATTACTCGTACATCTGTGGTGCACCAACATCTTTCAGGACACGGATGGTGCAGCCTCGTTCCCATTATCATCAGCCAGACCCAATATATCAGAACTGCTGTGAGCAACGGAAACAGAATCAGCGTTGGCCTTAGCACTTCAGACATTCTAGTACCGGCAGCAATCATGGTGTCAGCGTCCAAGACTTCAGCAAGTCAGCAGCACAGAGTAGGCGGTAGAACTCTTTTGCCTAGAAGTGTCTTTATCTGAAGAGGAAAATGAGAAATCTAGTTACAAATCCAGCAAAGTGAAATTTGCAGACACAGATTATATAAGTAGCGATGTGGCCAGTAAAAGCTACCGTAGTATCATAATTATGTGTATGGCCTGTATTTTATTTCTGTTGTCATTTTACACTTTTCAAATCGAATACTGGGCCAATACGTTCGAGTGAGGTATCAATCGAAAGATTTTTTTCCTCTCTGGTTTGACCAGTTTGCACACTGTTTACATTTCAATAAGTATCTTAACTTGATTAAATCTAATAAAACTTTTATATTGAGTTCAGAATGTTTCGGTTCAATATCCATATGAGTTATTCGGAATAACTAAGCAAATGGAAAATGCTGACGTTTGAAGTAGATCCCAATATGAATTTAACCCGCAATGGGCACAATGTCACTTTTCAGCGTGTTGACAGTACATGACTTAGCTTTAGGAACAGACCTAATATTATCTATTCAATTTCATAAGTCCGTTGCATATAAACAAATGAATGTGATTTGAACCGCAGCACGCATCAGGCTCCAAGGGAAAGTAAACCCAGAGTAAATTTGATTATCAAAATATAACATGTAAGGAAAATTAGTAATATTACATTGTTAACTTTTCACAAATGTTTCAGTGTATGGCGTGCCCTGAACTAATAGGTTTTGTTCTCGTCACGGGTAAAGACAAAGACAACGGAAGCTCAGTAAGGAATGGCGGCGTCTCGTGTAAATCCCGTGTAGTTGAAAATTTGAAAATCAGAAAAAAATTCAAAGATAAAAAATTTAAAAACCCAAAATTATAAAATTCGAAGATCCAAAAATAAAAAATCCAAAATCCAAAATTAAAAAGGTCCAAAAACCCAATATTAAAAAGTCCAATAATTGAAAGTCCAAAATTGAAAAAATCTAAAAATGCAAAATTAAAAAATCGATAATCCAAAATTAAAAAATCCAAAAAATAAACGTTTCAAAGATCCAAAAATAATAAATCCAAAATTTAAAAAATCCAAAATTCCAAAATTAAAAAATTCAAAGATCAAAAATTTAAAAATTCAACATTTAAAAAATTAAAAAATTCAAATTCCCAAAATTTAAAAAAGCAAAAATTGAAAATTAAAAAATCCAAAAGTCCTAAATTTAAAAATAATAAAATTCAAAATGTTAAAAATCTAATAATCCAAAATTTTAAAAATCCAAAAAATAAAAAATTCAAAGATGGAATATTTAAAAAATTAAAATTAAAAAACTCAAGGATCCAAAATTTAAAAAATCCAAAATGAAAAAAGTCCAAAAACCCGATATTAAAAAGTCCAATAATGCAAAATTGAAAAAATCTAATAAACAAAAATTTAAACAAGTTTCACTTCTGACGCGTGGCGTTCCACGCACACTTTTTTTGTTAATGTACACAAACAACTTAAACCTAATTTAAATATTTGTGCTCAGTGTAGCCTGGTGGATTTGTTACAGGCCTCTTATTGTAAAGAGGCTGGAAATGTTTTAAAATGGAAGCCTATACTTGAAGTAAGCAACTGTGCAAAGAACCTTAGTGATTCTAAATCTGAAGATATTTTCGGGCTGTCCAATTTTGTATTTATAAGTCTGTTTGAATCTGTGCAGTTTCCGCTGATAAACCTGCTAATCTGGGTTATGTAGTCTATGATAGAATTTTCCCAACATGTTTAAAAACAACATTTACAATACCAATTTTACTTTCTCGCATATACGTAGGCCTAGTATAGAGAAAGTATTCTAATCGTGACAAAAAAATCGAAGTCGAGGTAACACCGGGAAGACATGTTTCACGATGCCTAGAAACCGAAAAAAGTGTTTTGGAATGACGTCTGTCTGTCTGTCTGTGGACAAGCACAGCGAGTAAACGGTTCATTGTATTTACTTCATTTTTTTTAATTAAGGACTTTTTCGGAATTTTATAAAACCGCGCAGAGTTTGAGTTTTATAACTGAAATATTAAGGGGACTTTTCGTGAAATATTTTGAAAAAATATTGATTTGTGAAAAATTGGCTCTAACGATTTTAATAAAAATTTAAAATTGGAAACACTTATCTATGACTAACAAAATGGCTATATCCGTTTTTCTGTAAAAATGACTTAGAGGGTACTTTACTCGTATCTGTTTTCAACTTTTCTAGGCTATCTCCATTACAGTGGGCGAAACATGGAAACTTAGCACAGCCAAGTTGTAGAGAAAACTAAAAAGAACATATTTTCTTGAATACATTTCTTTATAAAATTAATAGGTATCAAGATAAAAGCGAAATAACATGACTTATGACAATTCCCCATGGGTTAAAAATTAATTTCATGTGGGGGAAAAAAAGCGGTTAGGTGTATAGTTGGCGCTAAACAAACCGAATCATGCAAGTCCCACTTTGTTAATCTTAAAGTGATGACCTTACATAGCCTGTTTATTCTGCACACATTACTTCTGATTAAAGAAAATTCTGAACATTTCAGCCTTAGAGGCGATAAACACGTTTATAATACAAGATCTAAGTTTATTATTGATGTTGGCTATGTACGTTTAAGTAAAACCCCAAAGAAACTTCATAGCCTCTGGAGACAATCTTTACAATAAACGTCCACTATATGTCAGAACTGTTCCTCATAAAAGGTTTAAGAACGTTCTAGAGAAATGGCTCTTGCAGCAATGCTTCTATAGCATTGAAGAATTCTATGAATTCAATGCGAACACTCTGAATTTTTAGTTTTAAGTTTGACCATGTCTATAGCAACTGTAGTTGTTAACTAAATAATAACTAAAGAATTGGCAATAACTAAAGAATTATGAATTATAAATAAATCTTGTCAATTTGTGTGAAGGATTTGTTAACGTATTGCATATTGACATTTCCGACTCAACACTGGGATTAATAATATAGTTTAGATTGTTTTGAATAAGTTTTATTAATTTGTTGCTATGAATAAATAAGGCCTAAGTACCGTATTTTTTGGACCACAAGACGCACTTTTTTACTTGAAAACAGAGCCTTGAAAGTTGGGTGCGTCTAATGGTCCGAAGTAAAAAAAAAATTACAGTAATTAGGGATATTGCCGGTAATACCATAATTATTAGACTTCAAATTTTAGGTAAAAACCTATTTTAATCCTTAAGTGATATATAGACTAAAACTTGTATATGCATGTTTCATAAGTGACTTTGCCTAAAACTAATACGTTTATAGGACCTAAAACAGCCTATTTTTACGTTGGAGCCTAATATTGCCTTTTTGCTTGTTTTTCCTCTAAAGTACAAAATAAGTCATTTTTGTTATAAATTCTAGCATTTATTTTCAGTTCGTACTATTTTTTTTAGCTCGGAATGTGCAGTACATGACACATTTGTGACGTGGTTAAATAGTAAGGAATGTTTCGTCTTCAGTAGAAAAATTCCTTGGAATACGCAAGAAGTGGTACTGTTTTTCTCCCGACTCCCACATCCAGTAAAACAAATAAAAAAATAATAATAAAAAACATAGTTTTCTGAATCACTGGGGGATACAGGGGGTTGAATATGCTAGCGTGTGTAGCTTCTGGGCGCAGGGATTAAGTTTTCACTGTTATGGTAGTAATACAGGCCCTAGTAATAGGTCTATATAATTCTGTGTACCATAGGCTTATATCTGTGTTTTATCTTGGTGACTGCAATAAATATAATATTCTGCATTGCAATTGAGATATTTCAGAAAATGGGCAACTTAACGATTTTATAAGAGACTATTTTACGATTTTTAGAACCTATTTTCCAATTTTTAGAGCCTATTTTAGGTACCTAAAACAGCATTTTTAGCGACCTAAAAGTCCGAAGTCGAATAATTATAAACAAGGTGTTGTCCAATAATAAGTTACTTGCAAATTATGGCACAGACTGTACATCGGTGTGTTTGTGACAACCATATAATGCGAGTAGTCGGAAGCCAGGTGTACAACGCGAAAAGAAAGAAACGCTGGGTTCTTTCACACAAAAGTATATGTCCAAGGGTTGGTCTAAATTAAGGTCATGACCTCTGAACAGCCTTGTTCCGTTACATTTACCATATGCTGTATTGATTGTGTGAGGGTGTAAAAGTATTTTCTGTCTTTCACGAATTTTCATTTAAGAATCACATTACACTTTTTATTTTAAATTTCTATGCTAAAATCAAGGTGCGTCTTATGGTCTGGAGCGTCTTATAGTCCAAAAAATACGGTTATCATTCCTTGTAGTTCTACCATATTCACGGGGTTTAGCTGAACATGTATATGATGTATATGATGTCTGTTTACAAGATCTTATTCAATGCAAAATTAAATAAAGGTGGTCTTGCTCGTTTGCTATCTTGATTCATTTGTTTACGACTAGTAGAAAATTGATTTTCTTTTACATAGGTGAACGGAAAGGGGATCGTGAAGCACGCCTAAATGGGAAAAAAAATTGCATGATTTCAAGGAAACTCACCATGCGGGTCTTTTCAGGGCTGGGGAACTCGAATCTGAGAGAGTTTTTTCCCCGGGCATCGCACTTGAATCGTAAATTGCACCTCGAAGTCGAATTTTTTTCTTTTTAATTATAAAACTTTTAATTATTGTATATGCATGATTTAGGGTAGGTTCATTAATCCGTGGTTCGTTTTAATAGTTTCATTTCGTATCTGTATGCTCGTACGGCAGCATGAGATTCGTTATAGGGTCAATCCATTAGAAATGAACCAAATTTAATAAAATTTGTTGCTCGACATTTTTGATTTTCCTAATTGTTTTACCAGTTATTTCCCAACTAAAGGTGAGTTCAAAACTATGGTAAAAAAAATTTGGGGCTCATACTTTTTTTTTGGCGGCCATTTTAAGTTTGTTTTTTAACCATATTTCAGTCGAAAACATGTTTTGCACAAATGTATGTAACTCCGTTAATTTTATAGATAACAAGACAAAATAAACACCAAAATTACCAGAATGAAATGCTCTACATTTTTGTTTTAACACAATATTACCTAAGTAGTGAGGAAAGTGAAGAAAAAAATTCAAGACTACAAATTGAAAATTGACTCAAAACGGGAGTTTTAGTGCCGCAAAATTATTAGAAGGAAGAAATACTCGCCCTTAATTTTTTTTCTGGTGTAGATCTACTATAGGACTACTCGCTGTAGAAGTTTAAAGCTTGAGAACTTTGCGGTTTTTTTTATACAACTTTTCAAAAATGCCCAAAACCGTATTTTGGCAATATTTGAAGTAGAATATCTCAAAAGGGACTGAGTGAAAAATTATGAAATTTATACAGATAACACCTCTTTATGACATAAAGATGTGATAAAAATTTGGTGACTGAGACTCAACTGGTTCCTGAGTTACAGTGCATCGAATTTGGCCAAAAATTGCGTTATAGGCACACGAAATTTAATAGTAAAAATTCACTTTGTAATTTTAAATATAAAATTTTTGTGAGCCTAAGTTTGTTACACAATAGAGTTGTATATGTAGGCTACATTTCATCAGTTAGCATGACAAATATTTGGTTTCCTCAAAGCTTTGAAGAGTGTTGATATTTCGGTGCATAGTTTGCAGTTATGGCCAACTTCGATGCACTATAACTCGGGAACCAGTTGAGTCTCAGTCACCAAATTTTAACATATCTTTATATTATAAAGAGGTGTTATCTGTATAAATTTAATAATTTTTCACTCAGTCCCTTTTGAGATATTCTACTTCAAATATTGCCAAAATACGGTTTTGGGCATTTTTTAAAAATTGTATTAAAAAAAACGCAAAGTTCTCAAGCTTTAAACTTCTACAGCGAGTATTCCTGTAGTAGATCTACACCAGAAAAAAAAATTAAGGGCGAGTCTTTCTTCCTTCTAATAATTTTGCGGCACCAAAACTCCCGTTTTAAGTCAATTTTCAATTTGTAGTTTTGAATTTTTTTCTTCACTTTCCTCACTACTTAGGTAATATTGTGTTAAAACAAAAATGTAGAGCATTTCATTCTGATAATTTTGGTGTTTATTTTGTCTTGTTATCTATAAAATTAACGGAGTTACATACATTTGTGCAAAACATGTTTTCGACTGAAATATGGTTAAAAAGCAAACTTAAAATGGCAGCCAAAAAAAAAAGTATGATCCCAAAATTTTTTTTACCATAGTTTTGAACTCACCTTTAGTTGCGAAATAACTGGTAAAAAAATTAGGAAAATCAAAAATGTCGAGCAACTTGGCCTGGTTCATTTCTAATGGATTGACCCTATATTCATTTAATTTATTCATATTTAACACTACGTAAAACAGTATAATTAAGAATATAATTATGTAATTAATGCAATCTATGTAAAAACGATGTCAGTGTTAGTGAATATAATGCTTTAATTATTTTTTCTGTTAAATAAAATGATTTGAATGAAACATCTAGCAGTTGAGTAAATAATCGCGGGAGAAGCCGCGGGCACCTGCTAGTAAGAAAACTCAAGAAAGGCAAACTTTTAAGTGGACAAAATAAAATAACACGCAATGTTTTAATGAATTTTTAAAAAGTTTTCCAACACTTATAATTGAGAAAATTGTAAAATGGACATAATTTACTGATACATCTACCAGAAGTACTTGGAAAGTGCTTTGTGAGTAAGCCTAGATAACCGCAATAATATGCATTCTATCTACTATAGCATTATTTGAATCGCGTTGTAATAATTTTGAACTTGATCATAAGCTATCACGAATTATTACATGTGGACAATGTATGGAAGGGGAAGAACGAGGTAACACACCAGTGGAATAACGTCACTGGCGGAATGATACAAATGCAATGTTTACATGCAGTGAACTTCTGAAAACGAATGTATCACAATAAGGTTCAGCGTTCTAACTAGTTCATGGCAAAAGTCACTTATACCAAACTATGAGGATGAATAAAAGTTGTGCTTACCTCACAAATAATGCCAAAACACTGTAACAGAAATAATAGAGACGTTTTACACATTCACTAGCTCACAACAAACTGGTCTTTCACGGGACTGCAGGTCTTCATAGTCAAGGTTAACCGGACAAAATTTGTATCCTGGTTCAACCTCATCTTCCCGTATTTTCTTACTTTACACATCTTGCTTACCGTATATCTTTAAAAATAATTTCGGAACAAAGCCCATAGTCAGGATCAAGAGCTTTCGAGGGGGCAAATAAAATGTCACAGGATGCAATCTAGTTTATAGACAATTCCTAAGTAAGATAAAGGAATATTATGTTTTGTGGAACCCGGAGGTTCATTTCCGCGCTTACCTGAGCCCGCCGTTCAACCCTATTCCATGATAACACCATCCAACCATCCCTCACAAATCCTACTTCCCTTAAATGTATCCTAATATTGTTCTCCCACCTATGTCTAAGTCTTCCAAGTGGTCTCTTCCCTTCCGGTCTCCCAGTCAATATATTTTATATATGTCTTTCCTCCCCCATGCGCGCAACATGCCCAACCCACTTCATCCTCCACATTTAATTACCCTTACTTTATTCGGTGAGGAATACAGGTTATGATCTCGTCATTATGCAGTTTTCATCTGTCTTAGGTCCAAATATTTTCCTAAGCCCTCTGTTTTCGAACACTCTCAGATTATGTTTTTCCCGAAGAGTAAGCAACCATGTCTCACATCCATATAATCCAACCGGCAGATTAATAGTCTTATAATTCTTAATTTTTAGATTTCTGGACAGAAGACGAGAAGATAAGAGTTTCCGATCTGCGTAAAAACAAGCCTTTCCTGATTTCCTTCGTCACTTAAAGAAAAAGAAAAGGCGATAGTGCATCCCCTTGCTTCAAGTAGCTTTTAATTGCAAACCTATCTGAAATAAATTTCCCTACACTGACTCTGCTATAGGCTTCATCTGGACACATTTTGATCAGCCTAACTAATTCCAAACTTAATGAGGATATTGTACAAATTGTCTCGCCTAACTGAATCATAAGCTATGCTTTTTTTTAAATCTACGTATAGCTCGTGAACATACTTATTAGTTATTTCATTATTCGTTATTATATTCTATCATTTTTCCTAGAATTTGGCGAATACAAAATATTTGATCAATGGTTGATCTACTCGCCTAGACCCACATTGGTGATCCCGAATGATTTCGTCCGTATATGGGTTTAATCTTGACAGAAGTATATTAGACAAAAGTTTGTTTGGTGATAAGAGAGAAATTCTTCGATAGTTATTAAATTCGGCCCTATCTCTCATTTTAATAGATTTTTTCCATTATTTTGGTAATTCTTCCTTTCTCCAATTCCTAAGAATGAATTTATGGATTTCCTATGGTTTTACCTACTTAATTTAATTCTAGTCCGCCCCTATGGCTGAGTGGCTAGACCGCTTGCCTTTCACTGTTGGGACTCGGGATCGAATCTTGGTGGATCCCTATGGAATTTGTAGTGACCAAACTGGAGTCGGGGCAAGTTTACTCGGTGGGCTCCCTTTTCCTCTTCCACATATCATTCCATATCATTCCAAGATGTGCTTCAATAGGTCATACCACATCCCCAAGGGAGACTGCATCTGCAAACTCTGTAACAAGCCGTGTCCCAAGTACCATCTGGCAAACTGTGAGAATAGAAATATATCAATCAACTCGTTGGCAAATGAGTGGTGAGAACCAAAGAACTGATTCTGTAACTGTTATATACACATTGTGTTTGATGAAACTTAAATAAACATATCATTCCACCGTTGCACCATTCATCATGCTATCGTATGACCATTTGATTGCAATAAAGTATTATTTAATTAATTCTGCTGGAATTTGGTCAACGCCTGGAGAATTGTGTGTGTTTTTTAGTTTACCTATAGTTGTTTTTACATTAGGATCGGTACAGCAACCAACGACTCTGCTATGAATATTCCGCTTTCTACACTTTGGATATCTTCATGTACATTTTATAATATATTGATCAAAGTTTTTTTCCCACCTATTCAAAATATTATTCGGTGCCGTGGGTATAATGCCAATATTGTCTTTAATTTTTATGTATGTTGTAGGTAAAAAACCTTTCTTGGCCACGTTTATTCCCTTGTAGGGACCCCTAACATTTTTGTCTTAATAAAGAAAAATAGTTCAATATGTAAGCTTATGTTCACAGAAATTAACAAAAGTAACTTTAACAATTTTTCCAGCCTCATACACTCACGAAACATTGCTCTCCATTTTACAAAAATGTGGATCAGCCCTTTTTTCGGGAATGTCTTCAATTTGATTTTTAGTAACTTGGTTAACGCTGGGGACAGAAAGTACCTTGTCCTATCTCAAATAGGGTGGCCAGACGTCCGGCTTTTGGCCGGACTGTAAGGTTTTTTGCTAAGCAGTCCTCCATCCGGCGCAGCTTTATGCCGAACGTTGATTTGTTCCCCTTTTCAAGACTCTGATGGATCGGTAAAATGTATTAATAAAATTTGTATTTTCCCGTATGTTCCTGCCAATCCTAAGGTTGTCCATACGATGATAGCGTACTATCATTTGTTTGGTGCAGTACGTGGCGTTGGCTGTCCTGTTGATTGTTCTTCAAGTCTCCGTTTGTATTGTACGTTCTTTGCAGTTTGCCGTGTTTTTCTTCAATTACCAGAATGCCAAAACGAAAGACTTCTTTTAATCCTCAGTTGGTCAAAGAATTTCAGTAAATATAAAAAAGCAGTAAAGCAGTGTATTTTATATAAATACAGTTATTAGGTAAAATTAGTCAGGATTAGATGTAGTACCTGCTGTCCAGCCGTCCATGCCCGAAGTTTTATACTATGCTTGATTACCGAATAAGTGTTTCCTCCTTTCTGACATTTTAGAAATGGCCACCCTACCCTCAAAGTCGGCCACTATGAGCACAAATCTTGGATGAGAACAAAAAAATGATTATTTCTTGTGATGAAATGAATGTCGACGGTGCAATACATTATGATCTTAAAGATGGTTGGGTATGGTTATATAGGATATATGTTAATTCTGATTGGTTAAATGCATTTCAAGGATAAATTTTATTGGTCCATGTATTAAATATCTCCATTTAAATTTTATTGTTAAATTATTTTTCTTATTCTTATGGTAGGACTCTTTAGAAGTGTGAGAATGTTATGCTATCTATAATATGTAGTATATTTCGCGTGCCATCTAATTCATTTAGTAAGTTATTATGTTTACTTTACTTGCCGTCTTAGCATTTTGTAATTCACATCTAAAGTTCCAAACGTTAGTACAAAACATATAATTTATTATGTATACGAGTATAACTATAATCCTTATATACCAAGGTAAAATATTTTTAAAATAAATAAACAAATAATAATGTTATGCTATCTGTCATGAGCTTATTGAAGGAAAAACGCTGTGATATTCATCTATTCGTATTAAATAATATTGCTAGAAGTAGGACATTCGTTGGAATTAAAGCACTCGTTCGAAAAACGGTAATAATCAGGAAATGAGTCTCAAAATAATAAACGTAAATACTGTTCTATAACGAAATAAGTATGGTTATGGTTGCTTGTCCCTATTATTTTACTAATATAACTTTTAATTTCTATCATCTACTCTTATACCATTCACCGGCCCTAAATAGCGTGCTTGCTCCCTCACTTCGTGAGAAATCGGGTATACTCGGCGATGTTCGTCTCTCGCAGTCTAAAGTTTCACGAAGAGTACAAAATTAGGAGAACCGTTTCTTTATAATATAAGGTCTAAGTGAAATGAACACAATGAACAAATATTATAATTTTATTTTTACTTACAATTTTCATAGCTCTGAACCACAAACATTTTTAATAAACTGCCATTGTAAATTTCTTAAAAATCCTGGAGTAAATTAATAATGGCGGGCGAAGCCGCGGGGACGAGCTATTGATACTTTAACCCTGGAAGTATCGCGGACAATAAAAATCCAAACAAACCACTCCTTCCCTTGAAAAATTATATAATTTCTGAAAATTACACTGAATTTATCAAATAAAATTCACATCATATTCATCTGTCAACAAACAATTTAGAAACGATACGTATTATCACTCACTGTTCACAGGTAGCTTTGGAAGTGCATAATCGAATCTGAGCTCGTTTTTTCAGGCGGCGCTTTCTAATCGTGGAATGTGCTCTTGAGCCGGAATTTTAGCTGTTTCATTAATTATTAATGGTTTAGTTTATGAATGATTCGCGTGCAAGTGTCAATGAATATAATGCTTTAATAATTATTATATTCTTAATTTTTAATTTTTCAATTAATTATCGTGGGCGAAGCCGCGGGCACCTGCTAGTAATTTACAATCAAATATATCCCTACAATGGCATAGGCCTACTTAGCAATTACTACAGCATCAGCGAGATGAGAGCTGCGTGTGATAGCCTCTGTACCTGTATACAGCTACCTTGACCCTATCGTTGCAAATTATAATGGAGACGAAAGCTATAATTTGCTATCAGAACGCCATGGAAGTGGTGAATTAACCATTTTTGCATTTAACTGAAAACGTGTGAAGCTGTGTTGAATTCTAGCACTACACACACTGTTTATGCACCATAGCTGTATGCAGAAAATTCATGCAGAAAAGTTGGTACCGAAGACTCACCTGATGCCCCCTCCTTAGTGTGGGGCTTGGTTATAGGAGCGTGGTAAAAGAACTCAATAGTTTCTTGCATATGGTCTATGAACGCCATCTATCACCTTGGTATATCACTTGACCTGATTTAATTTTTTCTTCTTTCAGTAATTTTTAGGAAGATAATATTGTGACAAAGCCAGAAAAGCCTAGAGCCTGATAGAAGGAGGAGTAAGCCCGAAAGAACTAGAGTTAGATAAATCTAGAAAGGCACGGCCCTCTTATTGCTGATTGGAGCCGCGCGTCGACGGGTGCGGCCTACTCCCTGGCACGGCGGCGCGGTGAGGACGGTGCGCGCCCGTGGGAGGGGCCAGAGGTGGAGCCACGCGCCCCGCGCGGACATTCTAGACAATGCGCGGGCGGAGAGCTTTCGAGAGACCGGGTCTGGAATATTCGTCGGCCCTATATATAGGGCAGCGAGCGAGCGGCAAGTCAGTCAGAGACGGCAACGAGGAGTGATGAGTCAGTCAGTCAAGGAGAGTTCAGTACAGTGAAGAGTCAGTACATCAGAGGAGAGGCAGTCCGTGAAGAGCCGGAGGGTCAACGAGGGAACAGTCAGAGAGGCAGTCCGTGAGTAGCGGCGAGCGTCAGCGTCAGAGGGTGAGCTGGACGGAGAGGGCTGATCAGCGCGGCCTCAAGTGAGTGTGTTTTGGGAAGCTGAGGAGCCAGTGACCGGAGGGACCCGAGAGCGGAATAGCTAGTCAACGGGGAACTAGTGACCGGAGGGAAGGGTGAACGGAAGAGCTGGTGAGCTGATCTGGGCTGAGGCAGTGCCGTCCCGGGGAACTCTGCGCGACGGGTGGATCGCACAGCGGCAGCGAGGACTGTGGAGTTGACCGGCGCGACGTGGGATGATCTGGATTGGACTGGAACAGTGCTGTAATTAGGACTGAGCACAGTGAGAGTGAGCTCTGAACAGGACAGTGAACTGGCGAATAGTCTGGAGTTTTCTGGCTGTATTGTCAATTGTTGTAGGAAATAAAGAAACCTCCATCCTTCAATTATAAACTCGGTGTTCTCATTTTGAACCCCGACGAGCCCTTGTTACAATATAAAGAACTCTGTGTCTTGTTCTTCCTCCTAGACTCTCCTACCTTGAGATATATCTCGGGCTGCAAGATCAATATAGACTATAATTGTCTACACAGCTCCTTATCAATCTATTTCTCCTTCAAGAACCTTCTTTCAGCCATATTATAGTCAAGGATTGAAAGTCAAACTTATAACTGCAATATTTACTGTCATAGGCCTAAATATCGAAAGAACAAAAAAATCCAGTGTTCCTATTTTCTATTAAAAAACTCAACAATAAATTACTGTAGACTGTTTTTTTTAATAATGTGTACAATTTACGAACAATAAAAGCATATAATAATAGTAGTGAAATCTTAAAGGATTGTATGTCCACCTTATACCCTCAAAAATTTTTTTATGTATCCTATCACCAACTAATCCCAAAAAATATTAGTTGGTGTGAGGATACATAAAAAAAAAAACTTTTTGAGGGTATAAGGTGGACATACAATCCTTTAAGATTTCACTACTATAATACCACCCTCAAAAGGAAAATATGAAATTTATTAATAGCATATAATAAGTTTCCCAATAAAAAAAAATACGATAAACTACTTTGGGGTTATACATAAACTGATTGTACTGGCTATCCGGGTTGAGCCACGTCGTGTTTTTAGTGTCTAACGTTTCGGACATCCTATCGTGTCCTTCTTCGGAGAAGTTTTCGCATCAAAAAGAAGTGCCTGTGAAGAATAAACAGTCGCAGTTGTCTACTTATATTATACGTCTTATATACATTACAAAATTAGGTACTTATATTAAATTGGAAATGAAAGCATGCTCATTAATAAGTAATTTCGCCTATTATTTCTACTTACAGAATTGATTTTGCAGATGACATTGCAATACTGAGTAATGGCGTCGCTGAAATAGCTGTACAGCATCTTCAAGAATTTTGTGACGAAATAGACTTGTGGTGCAAACACTGGAGAGTTGTGATGAACCCAAAAAATCAAACGTCATGAAATTCACAAAGAAGTATGATGTACTACAACAACCAATCATACTTCAAGGCGAACAGGTTCATGAGTCTAAGTCAGTCAGATATCTTGGCCTTATTCTCGATCAACGTCTGACGTGGAAAGACCATTTTTCCTACTTAATTAAGAAAATTCGCCACCGTCTCCATGAGTTGAAACACATAATATCTTCTAAATCCTCACTCTCCCTTCAATACAAGAAATTAATATCTAACATCGCTCATCAGGCCTATCTGGATGTACAGTTGTCCAATTTGGGGTTCAGCATCATCTTCACAAATACAAAGAATTCAGACTATTCAAAATAGGTGCCTTCGGTTAATAACTAATGCTCCATGGTATGTCAGAAACTCAACCATTCACTCTGATCTAAACATTCCAGATATAACAACAGTACTCAGCAAAGCTTACGTAAGACTAGCCAGATCATTCAATAACCACACCAATTCACTGATCCAGGACATTCCCACAAACTATCCACCAGACCCACAACTCAGAAGACTAAAGAGGAAAAGACACTCTGATCTTAGACTATGAGAATCAATGTTAACTAAATATGTAATACAACCGGGACTGGCGCTGGGCAGAACCCCGGAAACAAGTGTCAAGTTATTTTATTTCTACAGTAGACTAATTAGCAAAACTGTAATGTATTATATACAATAAAGTTACCAAATATTTAGAAAAAAAAAAAGAATTGATTACATTAAGACGTTAGTTACGGGAGCTCGACCGCAGATTAGTTGCCCGCGAGCCATTCAAAATGCTTCAAATTGTCGAAGAACGATGTGATTGTTGATTACTCTTTATTTCAGTACCGGGCAACCGATTTGGTCCAGATTCAATAGTCTTCTTCCCATGAACGTCATAAATGCTTATACCAAGTTGATTCAAAATCCGATAAAGCGTATTTGAGTTATCGCACATTTCTTTTATATTACCATTAAAATAGGCACTAAATTAGGCAATACTCCTGTACCGGTCAACAGATTTGGTCTAATATCAGTACGGTTCTTCCCATGGACGTTATAAATGCGTATACCAAGTTTCATGAAAATCCGATAAAGCGTATTTCAGTTATCGTGAGTACAGGTACAGATGCAGATACAGACACAGACAGACAGACATTTTCCCGTCCCCCCACACAAGCTTATAAAGTACCATACTGGCACTTAATAAGTATCCTTAAGGAAGTCTAAAAGCCGCAATTTTTTCTAGTTTCTCTGTTAGAGCTTGTATATGGGTAGTCCAGAGATACAGCAGAAGGGGTAAGTCCTTCCCAATGTCTCGTTTGAATGTTTGTTAACTGGATATCACAGGTGAGTGGAAATAACTTGAATAGAGGTTACTGGAGACGGATTGCATTGCATTTTACGACGACAGCACAAGAATGATTTCAAACACTTCCTGTAAGAACTACTGGCGTAGAATAATGCCACAGGATTAAAACATGCGTTGCATAAAGCTAAACATAACCCTATGGATCGCCAGTAAACCAAGATTATTGTCTTCTCCTTATCTTGATCGTACATATCATACCAATTATCATACACCCGCATTGCTTGGAGAGGCACAGAAGTGATCAGAAATACTAGAGTAAGACTCAGGATCGTCTTCACTGTAGTTGCTCGAGACTTCGCCTGACGCTGAGGTATCTCTTCAGAAGCGACCGCTTTACTCCGTATCAGATGGGAAGCTGTGAGAATGTACATGGTAGCTATGACGCACAACGGCAAGATGCAATACACCACAAGCCGGAATATAGCCACTTGCTGATCATATTTGATAAGTTCATTACAAACGCATTCTTCACTATCGGCTGTATCCTTACAGTATATTGCTGTTAGTGGAAATAGTGAAGCAAGGATCCAGACACTAGAAATTTGCAATGCCACAGTCCTTCTTGGGTTCAGGTTCCTTGTACGACTCAGGAACGGCCTAGCAATGACCTCATATCTTTGTATACTTAATATTGCAACGGAGTAAGCGGTCAATCCGAAAGATAGACGTGTTAGGTACAAAATTAGCCCGCAAAAGTACTGTTGGACCAAGGGAGTACTCCTGTCAAATACACGTGCTCCCGTTATTAATGTCATCAAATCTCCAATGGCCAAATTTATTATATATATGTTTGGAATCGTGCGGAACTCCTTATTGCATAGAATTATTAGAATAATTATAACATTCCCAACTGTACCAAAACCAAACATTAGAAGCTGTACTAGAAGCGAATATTTTCCAAAGTTCTTAGAACGTGTATACTTGTCTTCTTTAACCATACTATATGTGTAGTCGTCACTGATAGATTTGACACTTTCGTTGTACTTTATGACTGTATCTTCGCATTCTCCACTTCCCACTACCCCCCACCACAAACCATTAACCTCACTTGGCTCATTACATCTTGGAAAAAAGTCCCCTGTATCAATGTTATGTTCAACAAACCAGCTGTAAGTTTCTTTAAGATTGCAGTCACATATCAGAGGATTGTTATGTAAATATACAGTAGAAAGGTTAGGAAGCATGGAGAATGTGTTGGGGTTAACATAGGTCAATCTATTGCTTTCCAACCCAATAACCTGAAGAGAGGGCATACCCCTGAATGTGTTCTCAGATAATTGTGTTATGTCGCAATTTGCTAAACGTATAGAATTGACTGTGTCAGAAATCAGAAACTCTGTATTGGTTGGTATGTCGACCATATTGCCACTCACATCTAGAGATTCCAGTCGCGGCGTTTTACTGAACAAGTTCGACTGCATGTAGATAATCTTGTTGGAGGATATATTAAGGTCTGTTAAGTTGAATAACCCCCAGAAAGCGTCTGTTTCAAAATGACGAATGGAATTATTTTGTAATTCTAACGACTCCAAGGACTCCAGGCCTTTGAAGACTTTAGACCTAATTACTTCAATGCTGTTGGACGACATCATTAAAGCCTCAAGCGCTGTTAAATTATTAAACACGCCAGATGGGATATCTGTTATATTATTGTCTCTTAAAGAAAGTTGTAAACTCACTGATATGTGATCAAACGCACCAGGTTCTATAAATGACACGTTGCATCGAACGAAAGATAGAAGTTCAATATGAGAATACCCTTTGTGCCGAAGCATGTCTTTTCTGAGCACACTGTAGTTATTGCCTTTAAGATTCAGTAAGAACAATTCACCTAACGTATTCTCAGGAATGTACTGAAGTCCTTCATATAAGCAGGCTATTATTCGTTCATCTGTGGTGCACCAACATCTTTCAGGACACGGATGGTGCAGCCTCATTCCCATTATCATTATCCAGACCCAATAAATCAGAGCTGCTGTGAGCAACGGAAACAGAATCAGTGTTGGCGTTAGCACTTCAGACATTCTAGTACCGGCAGCAATCATGGTGTCAGCGTCCAAGACTTCAGGAAGTCAGCTGCACAAAGTAGGCGGTAGAACTCTTTTGCCTGGAAGTGTCTGTACCTGAAGTGGAAAATGAGAAATCAAATTACAAATCCAGCAAAGTGAAATTTGCAGAAACAGATTATATGAGTAGCGATGTGGCCAGTTAAGGCTACCGTAGTATCATAATTATGTGTATGACATGTATTTTATTTCTGTTGTCATTTTACATTTTTCAAATCAAATACTGGGCCAATACGTTCGAGTGTGGTATCAATCAAAATATTTTTTTTCCTCTCTGGTTTGACCAGTTTTCACACTGTATAAATTTCAATAAGTATCTTAACTTGATTAAATTTAATTAAACTTTTATATTGAGTTCAGAATGTTTCGTTTCGCTATCCATATTAGTTATTCGTAATAACTAAGCAAATGGCATATGTTGACGATTGACGTTGATCTCAATTTAAATTTAACCCACGATGCGCCCATTGTCACTTTTCAGGGTGTTTACATGTGCGCAGGCGTCATGATACTTGACAGTTCATGACTTAGCTTTAGGAACAGGCCAGATATTATCCTTTCAATTTCAGAAGTCCATTTCATATAAAAAATGAATGTGATTTGAACCGCAGCACGCATCAGGCTCCAAGGGAAAGTAAACCCAGAGTAAATTTGATTTTCAAAATAGAACAGGTGACGAAAATTAGTAATATTACAATGTTAACTTTTCACAAATGTTTCAGTGTATGGCGAGGCCTGCTCTCTTCGTACGATCACGGGTAAAGATAAAATCAGGTAAACTGATATAACAAAGTGCCAGTATGTTTTTGATGAATCAATTATAATTGCAATTATGATATGCAGAAAATAAATCTTTTTAATCAGATTAAAATCGACCAGCGTCAGCAGAACTACAGATTTGTGATGCCTTGACAATAAGTGAAACTTGTATTATTATTGTAAAGTAAGGCTAAGGTGTATAGACTGGAATTACCTCTTCCTTGGCTGTGTCAGTCTCGAAAAGACCTTTAATTGCTTTATGACAACTTTCTCTGTTCTTTTTAATGAACGTTGTTCAACAAAAAGGGTAAAAAGTGTGCTTTCTTCTAGTAGCATTACTGTTAACTAATGGTTTACACCTGAAATAAAAACGCTTAGAAACCGGTTATTTTATATCATGACCTGGCGAGAAAAAATCCAATGTTTAGGAAGCCTATCTTAGATTGAGAAGACTTATAAAGGTCAGGTCATGGCTAATGAGAGGTTCATCGTATCCGCCTCTAAGAATGCAAGGCTGCGTGGAAAGTTATAAATGCAGAAGCTGGTCGGCTGCCTTCGGGTACCCAAGACATCCCTATCTCACCAAATGATTTTAATGATTTTTTAAGTGAAACTTCTTTAGCCGCGGTAGGGGTAAATCCAGAGCTTGTGTCACGCTCATAAATCGTTACGAAATTAGTGTCACACTCAAAACCGTCATGAAATTAGTGAGGTGTGACGGATCGGATGGCACAGAAAACAATCAACTCAATGATTAGGAGTAATCAACTGCTATACGATTTAACGGACAAAATAAAATACTCAAAGGGGAAACTAACGATAGAAGGTGATGGAAAGGAAATTATTCAGACCTAGTACGAGGACCTTCAAATGGGAATAGTAATAATAATAATAATAATAATAATAATAATAATAATAATAATAATATTGACAACAATAATAATAACAACAATAATGATAACAATAATAATAATACTTACTTGCTCAATGGCAATAGACAATTACTAAGCAAGCTAAAGGAATATTATCTACTTTATGGAACCCGGAGGTTCATTACCGCGCTTAAAAAATCCAAACAATAAAAAAATCAAAGATCCAAAATTTAAAAAATCCAAAATTCCAAAACTAAAGAAATCAAAGATCCAAAATTTAAAAGTCGAAAAAACCAAAATTGAAAAAAATTAAAAATTAAAAATCCAGAATCCAAAATTTAAAAATCAAAAAATTAAAAATTAAAAAATCCAAAAATGAAAGAATCAAAATATGCAAAATTAAAAAAACGAAAATCCAAAATATCAAAATTAAGAAAATCAAAGATCCAAAATTAAAAAATTAAAAATCCAAAATTTAAAAAATTAAAAAATTAAAAGTTAAAATATTGAAAGTCCAAAATTGAAAAAATCTAAAAATGCGAAATTAAAAAATCGATAGTCCAAAATTAAAAAATCCAAAAAATAAACGTTTCAAAGATCCAAAAATAAAAAATCCAAAATTTAAAAAATAAAAAATTCCAAAAATACAAAATTCAAAGATCCAAAATTAAAAAAATTCAACATAATTAAAAAATTCAAATTTCCAAAATTTAAAAAAGCAAAAATTGAAAATTAAAAAATCCAAAAGTCCTAAATTTAAAAAATAATAAAATTCCAATTTTAAAAATCCAATAATCCAAAATTTAAAAAATAAAAAAAAATAAAAAATTCAAAGATCGAATATTTAAAAAATCAAAATTAAAAAATTCAAAGATCCAAAATTTAAAAAATCCAAAATTAAAAAAGTCCAAAAACCCAATATTGAAAAGTCCAATAATGCAAAATTGAAAAATTCTAACAATCAAAAATTGAAAAAATAAAAATTTAAACAAGTTTCACTTCTGTCGCGTGGCGTTAAATGTACACAAACAACTTAAACCTAACCTAAATACTTGTGCTCAGTGTAACCTGGTGAATTTCTTACAGGTCTCTTATTGTAAAAAGGCTGGAAATGTTTTTAAATGGAAGCCTATACTTGAAGTAAGCAACTGTGCAAAGAACCTTAGTGATTGTAAATCTGAAGATAGTTTCGGGCTGTCCAATTTTGTATTTAAAAGGCTGTTTGAATCTGTGCAGCTTCCGCTGACAAACCTGCTAAACTGGGTTATGTATGATGGAATTTTCCCAACATGTTTAAAAACAACCTTAACATTACCAATTTTACTTTCTCGCATATACGTAGGCCTAGTATAGAGAAGGTATTCTAATCGTGACAAAAAAATCGAAGTCGAGATAACACCCGTACGGCAGCATAAGATTCGTTATATTCATTTAATTTATTTATATTTACTACTACGTAAAATAGTATAATTAAGAATATAATTATGTAATTAATTTAATCTATGTAAAAAGATGTCAGTGTTTGTGAATATAATGCTTTAATTATTTTTCTTTTGAATAAAATGAAACATCCAGCAGTTAAGTAAATAATCGCGGGCGAAGCCGCGGCCACCTGCTAGTAATCTCTATCTATATAAAAGGCTTTGTCCTGACTGACTGAATGACAGGAATCAACGTACAGCCTAAACTATAACAGGTAGAGACTTGGAATTTTGACAGTACCTTCGTTTCATAGTGTAGGTGCTCACTAAGAAAGGATTTTGAAAAATTCTGATTCTAAATGCCAAAAATTAAATGTTTTTGAAAATACTTAATCCCTTTTTACATAGAATTATCAAATCCAAATCACAGAATATATTGTTGCCAAATGGTATATGGATGGGCTTGGAAAAAACAATTGAAATGCACTTTTGACAAATAAGAAAAGTTATCAAAATAATTCATGTTATAAATAAATATTACAGAATGAAATCCACTAAAATAATGGAATCACATAACTTTCTCTACCCTGGACATAGAGAAAACAAAACGAGGTATGGTAATGTGTATATTATTATATTATATCGCAGGTTTTTGGAGAGAAAAGTATGAAAGTGATAATGCTTTATGGTAACATAAGAGTGGGAAATTTCCCGCCTCGATATTACAATTTTATGTTACAGGAATTTCTGTTTCTTCTTATTTAAACCTCTACCAGGCTTGCTGTGCACTGTACAAGCGATGGGATGCAACATTCTAGATCCTCTATGAGCCATAAAAAACTATATCAAGCGTTTTCTGAGGGAATAGTTTGAGTGTAATAAGTCGTTCTTCCTATTTCAAATTATAAATGCCTATATAAGGACCTAGAATTTAAAATTGAAAATCCTTCATAAGCTAATTTCCAATTACAAAATACAAAACCCGGGCGACGCCGGGTCTTTTAAGCTAGTAAAATATAAGAGTGGCAAACTTTTAAGTGGACAAAATAAAATAACACGCAATGTTTTCATGGATTTTTAAAAAGATACTCAACACTTATAATTGAGAAAATTGTAAAATGAACACAATTCACTGGTACATCTACCAGAAGTGTTTAAAAAGTGTGTTGTGAGTAGGTAACCGCTATAATATGCATTCTATCCACTATAGCATTATTTGAATCGTGTTGTATTGTAAACTTGATCATAAGCTATCACGAACTATCACCTGTTGACAATGTATGGAAGGGAAAAGAAAGAGGTAACACACGAGTCGAATGACTGGCGGAATGATACAAACGCAATGTTTACATGCAGTGAACTTCTGAAAACAAATGTATCACAATGACGTTCAGCGTTCTGACTAGTTCATGGCAAAAGTCACTTAACTTATACAAAACTCTGAGGATAAATAAAAGTTGTGCTTACCCCACAAATAATGCCAAAACACTGTAACAGAAATAATAGAGACGTTTTACACATTCACTGGCTCACAACAAACTGGTATTTCACGGGACTGCAGATCTTCATAGTCAAGGTTAACCGGACAAAATTTGTATCCGGTTTAACCTCATCTTCCCGTATTTTCTTACTTTACACATCTTTAAAAATAATTTCGGAACCAAGCCCATAGCTAGGGTCAAGAGCTTTCGAGGGGGAAAATAAAATATCAGAGGATACAATCTATTTTATAGACAATTCCTAAGTCAGATAAAGGAATATTATGTTTTGTGGAACCCGGAGGTTGATTGCCGCGCTTACCTAAGCCCGCCGTTCAACCCTATTCCATGCTAACACCATCCAACCACCCCTCACAAATCCTACTTCCCTCAAATGTGTCCTAATATTGTTCTCCCACGTATGTCTAGGTCTTCCAAGTGGTCTCTTCCCTTCCGGTCTCCCAGTCAATATTTTTTATATATGTCTTTCCTCCCCCATGCGCGCAACATGCCCAACCCACTTCATCCTCCACATTTAATTACCCTTACTTTATTCATTGAGGAATACAGGTTATGAAGCTCGTCATTATGCAGTTTTCATCTCTCTTAGGTCCAAATATTTTCCTAAGCCCTCTGTTTTCGAACACTCTCAGATTATGTTTTTTCCGAAGAGTAAGCGACCATGTCTCACATCCATATAATACAACCGGCAGATTAATAGTCTTATAAATCTTAATTTTTAGATTTCTGGACAGAAGACGAGAAGATAAGAGTTTCTGATCTGCGTAAAAACAAGCCTTTCCTGATTTCACTCGTCAGTTAACTTGTACCTTGTATCTGTAATTATTGCTCCCAGATATTTGAATTTCTCCACTTGTTAGAACGATTTATCGGCTATTATCATATTTTTCAGCGCATTGTGTTGACATTTCATAACCATATATTTTCTGTATTAATTTCCAATCTGACATTCCTGCAGGCATCGAAAAGACTTTCAGCCTTTCTCTCGATGGTCTTATGTCATCGCCCAACAAGCAAACATCATCTGCATAAGCTAAAATCGGGTGACTGCCATTTAATTCTAGGCCTACCTTGTTTTTCTGAACTTTCCTAATGGCATATTCCAAAGCGAAATTAAAAAGAAAAGGCGATAGTGCATCTCCTTGCTTCAAGTCGCTTTTAATTGCAAACCTATCTGATATAAATTTCCCTACCCTGACTCTGCTGTAGGTTTCATTTAGACACATTTTGGTTAGCCTAACTTCTTTGGTATCCTTAACTTCGTGAGGATATTGTACAACTTAACTCGTCTAACTGAATCAAATGCTTTTTTAATCTACAGTCTTATTAGTTATGGTATTCCAACTTTCCCAGGATTTGGCGAATACAAAATATTTGATCAAAGGTTGATCTATTTCGTCTAAATCCACATTGGTGATGTCCAGTGATTTCGTCCTATATCGGTTTAATCTTGACAGAAGTATATTAGACAAAAGTTTGTATGATGATAAGAGAGAAATTCTTCGATAGTTATTATATTCGGCCCTATTTCTCATTTTAATAGATTTTTTGCATTCGTTAGGTAATTCTTCCTTTCTCCAGTTCCTATGAATGAATTTATGAATTTCTTAATTTAATTTATCCTCACCTGCTTTAATTGATTCTGCTGTAATTTGGTCAACGCCTTTAGATTTTGGTGTGTTTTTTAGTTTTCTTATAGTATTTTCTACTTGTGTTAGGATCGGTTCAGCAACCCACGGCTCTGATGTGAATATTTCGCTTTCTAACACCTTGGACATCTCCATTTAGATTTAATAATATACTGATCAAAGATTTTTTTTTTCCACCTATTCAAAATATTATTCGGAGCCGCGAGTATAATGCATTCATTGACTGAAATTATTATGTGTGTTGTTGGTAGAAACCCTTTTTTTGAACATGTTTATTCCCTTGTAGAGATCCCTAACGTATTTGTCTTGACTATTTTCCTCTAATTCATTTACTTTGTCTTACATGTAATACTAGCATGATAATTATTTAAAAAATTAAAAATTAAGAGCATAATAGTAAAATCATTATATTTATTAACACCTAAATCACGTGGACTACATACCACGATTAGATAGCATCATCTGGTAAAAGCGACCTCAGATTCGAGTTTCTAGGCCCAGAAAACCTCTGTATAGTGAGATTCGTCCAAATAAAACAACGTTTGACCATATTTAGGGCTTACAACATTCAAGCGATCGCGAAAGTTTTATTTTCAAGGTATGACAAAAATAGCCAAAGCCAACTGTAATTGATTTGACATTGAAATGTATAACTGAAAACCTATGTTTTGAAAACGCACAAAATGCGCGTTTTTTGCCCTTTTTCACTCACAACTCACGAACGAAAATTAAAATTCCGGCTTGGAGGTGCATTTTCCGACCCTTCAGCCCACCTATGTTTAAAATTTCAGGTCTCTGCGTTCAGTAAATTTCGCTGGACATCGAGGACAATTCCTTTTATTAATACAGATAATATGAATTATATTGATACCTTCTCTAATTTGTCAAACATCCATTTCATTTAATCCAACCCCACCTGATACAACTGGCAACAATATGTTTTGTGAATTTGTTTGGATAATTCTGTGTAAAAAGGGGTTAAGTATTTTCAAAAACATTTAATTTTTGGCAGTTAAAATCAGAATTTTTCAAAATCCTTTCTTAGTGAACACCTACATTATGAAACGAAGGTACTGTCAAAATTCCAAGTATCTACCTGTTATAGTTTAGGCTGCACGTTGATTCCTGTCAGTCAGTCAGTCAGTCAGGACAAAGCCTTTTATATATACAGTATAGAGATATCACCACTTCAAAACGAAATGAACTGAGTCGCAAAAAGGAGATAACCACTCCACCAGTTAAAATAATCTATTTCAAACAGTGAAATTAAGATATTGAAAATGACAATAAATTATCTACTTTTAAAACAAGTGTGGGAGGATTAAACATCTCCTTGTTACGCGATTTATGGGTTCCGGAGGGACGACGGGCTGTGCCGGCACACTCCGCTGTCCGGATGTCCGTAACATGTCTAACATTTATAAAGAACGTTATGCTATATTATTTGCGGAGAAAAAAGGATTTTTCGTAAAGAAAAAATAAGTATTCATTATTGTTGTTGTTGTGGGGTACGCTGCGCTACAAACTGGAAGGTCGCGGGTTCGATTTCCGATGAGGTCGTTGCGATTTTTCAATTGGCCTAATCCTTCTGGTGGCACTATGACCCTGGGGTCGACTCAGCCTCCAACAGAAATGAGTACCAGGAGCAATCCTGGGGGTAAAGGCGGCTAGTGCATAAGGCTGACAACCTTACCACCTTCATGTTCCGAATTTCCAAAAATCTGGGAGCCTCAACTTCTGGAACCCTCTGAGAATCCATTACCTGTATAGGTATCACTTTTTTATTGTTGTTGTTGTTGTTGTTGTTCTTCTTCTTCTTATTATTATTATTAACTGTTATTAATATTTAATTTCGCCTTTGTTATAACTTCTTTTTATTCTTTTTAGAATAAAGGCCGTAATTGCTTCATTATGCTTATGGGTTACTAAATCAATAAATTCGTTTATGTAACAACTTAGTTAACTTATCTTCCTACCAAATTTGATTGAATTTGATGACGTAAACAGATGAGCCACCAAGCTGTTGGGCCTCTTCCCTAGACACCTGTGAAAGATGCCCCAGGCCATCGTGCGCTTCCTGCATGTATGGTCTGAGATTTATATACTTGTACAAAGAAGTAATGTAAATTCTTCCAAAGTACAAGGTTTGTTCCCATAGTCAGCTTTTATACTGTACCACGATATAGTTTTAGGAACAGACCTAATATTATCCATTTAATTTCAGAGTTCCAGTACATAAAAACAAATGAATGTGATTTGAACCGCAGCACGCATCATGCTACAAAGGAAAGTAGTCCCATATTAAACTTCATTTTTATAATAGAAAGAGGTCACAACACGGGCCGAAAATTAATAATTTTTTACAAATGTTTCAGTGCTGGTAGGCCTAAACATATCCTGTCAATTTGACTGAAGCATTTGTTAGGTATTGCATATTGGCATATTATCTCGGACTCAATACTGGGATTAATAAAATAATTTAGATTGTTTAAACAAGTTTTATTAATTTTTTGCTATGAATAAATAAGGCCTAAATACTACTATGTTCATATCAAACAAATCTTGAACTTGCCATAAGTATTATTCGTTTTGGCCTATATTTCCTTGTAGTCCTACCATGTCCACACTCTCTCTATGCAGGATTTTTTTTTTTTTTTTTGCTAGGGAATTTGAATCTGAGGTATTTTTCCTTGGCGGCGCAAATTAATTGTGAAATATAGCCCGAAGCTGGGATTTTTACTTTTTTAATTATCAGTCATTTTATTTACATGATTTGGGGTAAGGTTCATGATTCTGTGGTTCGTTTTAATAATTTCGTATCGATCTTTATGTCCATATGGCACCACAATATTCGATTTATTCGTTTATTTATTTATATTTACTACGTAAAACAATGTAATTAAGAATAAAATTATGTATTTAAACCAATTTATGTAAAAACGATGTCTGTGGTTTGTCAATATAATGTTTTAATTGTTTTTTGTCAAATAAGTGATTTAAATGAAGTTGAGTAAATAATCGCGGGCGAAGCCGCGGCCGCGCAGTAATAGGCCTAAAATAAAAGAGTGGAAAACCTTTTTTAAATAAACGGACAAAATAAAATAATACGCAATGTTTTCATGGATTTTTAAAATGATACGCAACACTTATAATTGAGGGGATTGTAAAATGGGCATAATTCACTGATACATCTACCAGAAGTATTTGGAAAGTGCGTTATGAGTAAATAATCAACTTTAATGTATTTGCATAGGCTATCATTAATTGCCATATGTGTACAATCTATGAAAGGGGAAGAACGAGGTAACACACCAGTGGATTAACGTCACTGGCGGAATGATACAAATGCAATGTTTACATGCAGTGAACTTCTGAAAATTAATGTAATCACAATCTTTTCTTAATTAATTTTATAACTGTAAACTCGTAATATATTCTTTTGTTTGTAATTGTTTTTGGCGCATCCCATAACTTGTACTTGTTCAGTGGGACTAAATATATCTTATCTTACCTTATCGATAACGTTCAGCGTTGTGACTAGTAGAGGCCGGATTTTAAAGGGAAAATTTTCACCCAAAAGAGGACGAAAAAAGGGAAAATTATTGCCAAAAAAGGGTGGGAAAAAAAGGAAAATTATTACCAAAAAAGGTGGGGAAAAAGGGATATAAAAGTAAGAGAGTGTAAAAATTCAACAGAGAAATACATGTTTGTTTTATGTAAAGCCTTTGCTTGGTCTACAGCCGCTGATTCTGTAACATCTAATGACTGAAGACATTTTTTGATTTTGTTGGAATCCTCACAGAGGAAAATAGCACACGAAATCCATGTTCCCCACCTTGTTATAATGGGAAACTTAGGCAATGGCAAGCCTGTGAATTCCCTGTAGCGCTCTATTCTGCTGGGAGGAATTATTTTTTCAATGGTGAATCAGTGAAAACAATTTTTAATGTTTTCATATTGCCAAATACATGGAAATTTACGAATTTTTCAAAATAAATTAGCAAAAAAGGTACCGGAAAGGGAAGTTCCTAAAAAAGGGGAAATGGGCCTAAAAAAGGGAAAAAAGGGACGTTTAAACCAGGTCATTTGCAGTTGAAACTTACTCAGTAATGTCCTGTTCAATTTTATCACGTTTTGTGATGAAATATAAAAAAAGGAATTCCCTTTAAAATCCGGTCTCTAGTGACTAGTTCATGGCAAAAGTTACTGGTACAAAACTCTGATGAATAAAAGTTGTGCTTACCTCACAAATAATGCCAAAACACTGTAACAGAAACATTGGAGACGTCTTCCACATTCACTGGCTCTCAACAAACTGGTCTTTCACTTAACTGCCTTTCTCCTTATCCAAAGTTACCAGGAGGATTTACCGGATGTGTGCCCGGATAAAATTTATCTCCGGATTTTCCCTGGATTTATCTGTATCTTCAGGATTTTCTTACTTTACACATCTTCCTTAACCGTATTTCTTTAAACAAGAATTTCGTAATCAAGCCCATAGCCACGGCAAGCTTTCGAGGGGGCAAATCAAATTTAAGAAGTGGCAATCTGGTTTGGCATGTTTATGTATCACCATTCCAAAACGAAATGAACTGAAACACAAGTAAGGAGATAACCACTCCTTCAGATAAAATAATTTATTAACATAAATTATACACACTGAAATTAAGATATTGAAAATTACAACTTACCTACTCTTAAAAGAAATGTGGAATGATTATGCACTTATTTACCAGTGAAAATTATGAATGGACAAGCGTAATACTTATAAATAAACTTCGGACTTTTAGGTCGCTAAAAGGGCTGTTTTAGATACCTAAAATAGGCTCTAAAAATTGGAAAGTAGGTTCAAAAAATCGTAAAATAGTCTCTTATAAAATCGTTAAGTTTTCTGAAATATCTCAATTGCAATGCAGAATATTAGCCTATATTTATTGAAGTCACCATTAATTAGTAATCATGATAAAACACAGATATAGGCCTATGGTACACGGAATTATATAGACCTATTACTAGGGCTTGTATTACTACCAGAACAGTGAAAACCTAATCCCTGCGCCCAGAAGCTACGCACGCTAGCATATTCAACACCTTGTATCCCTCAGTGATTCAGAGAACAACTTTTCTTTATTATTATTATTATTATTATTATTATTAAGTTATTATTATTATTATTATTATTTTATTTTTTAATTTATTTATTTTTTTTACTGGGTGTGGGAGTCGGGAGAAAAACACTACATTTTCTTGGGATTCCAAGGAATTTTTCTACTGAAGACGAAACATTCCTTACTATTTAACCAAGTCACATATGTGTCATGTACTGCACATTCCGAGCTAAAAATTTAGTACGAACTGAAAATAAATGCTACAATTTATAACAAAAAATGTAACTTATTTTGAACTTCAGAGGAAAAACAAGCAAAAAGGCAATTTTAGGCTCTAACGTAAAAATAGGCTGTTTTAGATCCTACAAAAGTATCAGTTTTAGGCATAGTCACTTATGAAACATGCAAATATAAGTTTCCGTCCATATATCACTTAAGGATTAAGATAGGTTTTTACCTAAAATCCGAAGTCTAGTTATAAAACTAACTTTCTTGACTTTGATTTTGCATATTGATCCATATCAAGAGTTTGTGTTAAGTCTTGTTATAGCTCCAAGGCACTATCACTCATGTGACATGGAAAATCTTTGTGGTAGTAAGTGGCGTTCTTGAACTGTATTTCTTTAGTCTTTATTTTTTTCTCTCGTCCTTATAAAAATGAATTTAAGTGCAATAGCGGAAACAAATAATAATATCTCATACTATTCTAGTATTAGTACTCCTACTGCAGTAATAATAAGTAGGCCTGACCTACGGAACTACAAGGGAGAATCAAATGAAAACCGTAATTAATTTTTTCCACTATTTTACTGCAGGAAGAATGTGAGCTTGTAGAGGTAGGGAAAATAATAGCGGACCGACTAAAATATCTAAGTTACTGATATGAACCGCTGCGCATATCTAGCGGCATTCACAGGATAGCAGGGAATGTATTGAAATTTGTTCTAGTGTCGTCTGTTGACTTGGCCCATTTCGAAACCCATTAGAAAATAAGCTATTAAAATTAATTTTCTGGGAATAATCCGTTAATTAAGTAGTTAAATATTGCGACAATCGAAAAGTAGTGGGAAAACAATGTGCATTAAGGAAACAACATAGGTCTAAGGAATACGCATGGACGCTGGTGTGAACATGGCTTTGAAATCAGCTACAAGAATAGGTCAGCTTTTTTTCCCCTACCTGTACATTATTTTCCTATATAATCCCCTCCCAGTTCAATGCACTTACGCCGTCGGAAAGGAAGTGCTTCGACACCGCGTGAGAAAAATTTTTGGTTGACGCTGTAGCCACTCGTGCACCGCCGATTGGACATCATCAGATCTGAAATTCTGCTCCTTTAATGGACCAAAGATCTGGAAATGTGATGGTGAGAAAGCGAAGGGGGTTGTGTGCATGTTTTGTTTCAACATGATAACGCCCGTCCTCATGCTACTCGTGCAACCATGAAAACCATCGACGACATATGCTTCAGGTGCCTTCCACATCCGCCATACTCGCCAGATTTGGTACCATCAGATTTCCACATATTTGGTTCATTAAAGAAGCATCTTGGAGGGCAGAAGTTCAAGTCTGATTCCAGTCAGCGGTGCACGAGTGGCTACAGCGTCAACCAACATAAATTTTCTCATCCGGTATCGAAGCACTTCCTATCCCTTGGCGTAAGTGCATTGAATTTTGAGGGGACTATGTAGAAAAATAACGTACAAGCAAATGTTCTTCCTGCTGTAAAAAGGTGGAAAACAATTAATTGCAGTTTTCATTTGATTCTCCCTCGTATAAAAGATCGCACTTTGTCTAGGCGACGCACAACGGCAAGATGCAAGACACCACAAGCATGAATATTACCACTTGATGATTATATTTGGTACTTTCAATACAAACGTATTTTTAGAGCTTCTATATGAGTAGTCCAGAGAGACGGGGGTCCCGTTCCAACGTTTTCCAACTCACAGATTAGCAGAAATGGCTTGAATAGCAGGTACAGGAGGCGGATTGCATTTCTTTTCACGTCGAGAGCACAAGAATGATTTCAAACACTTCCTAAAGGCACTACTGGCATATAATAATGCAACAGGATTAAAACATGCGTTGGATAAATATACACAAGACGCTATTTTTTCCCAAATAACCAGGATTAATCTCTTCTTATTGTCATTCACGTAATCACTATGAAACCAAATCTCATACATCCACATTGTGTGGTAAGGTACAGAAGTGATCAGAAACACCAGAGTAAGACTCAGGATCATCTTCACTGTAGTTGCTCGAGACTTCGCCTGACGCTGATGCTGAGGTATCTCTTCAGAAGCGACCGCTTTACTCCGTATCAGATGGGAAGCTGTGAGAATGTACATGGTAGCTATGACGCACAACGGCAAGATGCAGAACACAACAAATTGTAACATAACCACTTGCCGTAAATATTTCATCATTTCAATAAAAATACATTGTCCTTTGTCCTTTGAGTATATTGCTGTAAGTGTAAATAGTGAAGCAAGGATCCAGGTACTGGAAATGTGGAATGCCACTGTCCTCTTTGGGTTGAGGTTCCTTACACGGCTCAGGAAAGGCCTAACAATGACCTCGTATCTTTGTATACTTAATATTGCAACGGAGTAGGCGGTCACCCCGTGAGATAGAATTCTTGTGTACATAGACACCCTGCAAATGTAATGATGGAACGAGGGAGGACTGAACTCACTTGCAGATGCCCCCGTAATTAATGTCAACAAGTCTCCAATGGCCAAATTTAATATATACATGTTTGGAATCGTGCGTAACTCCTTATTGCACAGAATTAATAGAATAATTATAACATTTCCAACTGTACCAAAACCAAACATTAGATATCGTACTAGCTGAGAATATTTATTGTAGTTTTTATAGCGCGTAAACGGGTCCTCTTCATCCATACTATCAGTGTATTCGTGAATGACAAACTTGTCAACTTCGTTGTATTTTATGACCATATCTTCGCATTCTCCGCTTCCCACTACCCCCCACCGCAAACCGTTGACCTCAATTGGCTCATTACATCTTGGAAAAAAGTCCCCTGTATCAATGTTATGTTCAACAAACCAGCTGTAAGTTTCCTTAAGATTGCAGTCACATATCAGAGGATTGTTATGTAAATATACAGTAGAAAGGTTTGGAAGCATGGAGAATGTGTTGGGGTTAACATAGGTCAATCTATTGCTTTGCAACGCAATACCCTGAAGTGAGGTCATATTCCTGAATGTGTTCTCGGATAACTTAGTTATGTCGCAACTGTGTAAATCTATAGCATTTACCGTGTCAGAATTAAGAAACTCAGTATGGCTTGGTATATCAATCATGTTGCCACTCAAATCTAGATGATAAAGTCTCGGCATTTCACTAAACAAGTCCGACTGCAAGTGAATAATCTTGTTTGAGGATAAATCAAGGGCTATTAAGTTGGATAACCCCCACAAAGCGTCTGTTTCAAAATAACGAATGGAATTATTTTGTAAAGACATCTTCGTTAATGACTCCAGGCCTTTGAAAACTTTAGACCTAATCACTTCAATGTTGTTGGACGACATATTTAAAGTCTTAAGTGTTGTTAAATTATGAAACACGCCAGATGGGATGTCTGTTATATTATTATGTCTTAAATAAAGTGTTAAACTCACTGATATGTGATCAAACGCACCAGCTTCTATAACTGACACGTTGCATCGATTGAAAGACAGATGTTCGATGTTACTAAATGCTTTGTTGTGAAGCATGTCTTTTCTGAGCACACTGTAGTTATTGCCATCAAGTATCAGTTCTTCCAATTCGCCTAACGTGTTCTGAGGAATGTACTGCAGTCCTTCATCTGAGCAGTCTATTTCGTGTGTATCTGCGTGGCACCAACATCTTTCAGGACACGGATAATGCAGCCTCATTCCCATTATCATTATCCAGATCCAGTAAATCAGAGCTGCTGTGAGGAAGGGAAGCACAATCAGTGTTGGCCTTAGCCCTTCAGACATCTTAGTACCGGCAGCGTTCATGGTAGCAGCATCCAAGACGTCAGCAAGTCAGCAGCAGAAAGTTGGTCGGAGGACTCTTCTGCTTAGGAGTAGCCGGTACCTGAAGAGGAAAAATAATGAGAAATCAAATTACAATCCGACAAAGTGAAACCTGCAGGACAAATTATATGAATAGCACTGTGGCCACTAAAAGTTTCATAATTATGTTTATGGCCTATATTTTATCTCTGTTGTCGTTTTAAACTATTCAAATCGAATATTGGACCAATACCTTCGAATGAGGTAATTATCGAAATATTTTGTTTCGCCTTGATTTGACCACTGTGTACACCGTCTGAGTTTCAATAAGTAACTTAACTTGAATATTTTTTTAAACGTTTACATTTAGTTCAGAATGTTTCGTTTCGATATCCATATTACTTATGGGTCAATCCATATCAAATCAACCAATGATGACCGCTGACAAAATTTATTTATTTATTTTATCCAAGTTTGTACTATATTCAGAGAGTTGTAAACAGGTAGTTATTACTTTTTTAGATGTTCAGTTTCTTTTTGAGCGGCCATTTTGGATTGGTGCGTCAGCCTATTTTGCATTTTACAGAGGTTTGCGTTAAACTTTGTAGGTTCTTCGTTTCTTAAGATATTTGGTTCAAACAGAAACCATGTTAAAGAGCATCAAATGTACAATATTTTCTGTCCAATATATATAAGCCTACTTAATTGTAAATAAACTAAACAAATACGTAAATGTTAACATTTTCAATGTAAAAATCTTTTGTTTTGAAATTTAAAATGTTAGAGATAAAACTAAGGCTCACCTTCGATTTTTTGTCTGGATGTAGTTATCATACATACATACATACATACATACATACATACTGGACAGAAAATATTGTACATTTTATGCTCTTTTTACATGGTTTTTGTTTGAACCAAATCTATATTAATAAAAATGAATTTACAAAAGGGTTGTTGCCCCATCACTTGAGAACGGCTCGACCGATTTGGCTGATTTTTGTTTTGTTGTGATCGTAATTGTCTGGAGAAGGTTCGTATGAAAGAAATTTTTTGGAAAATCCACGGGAAAAGTCGGAAATGTGATGAAATGAGGCAAAGTTAGACAAAGTGAGAGAGTTCTGCTGTCAATTGTTTACATAAAAAAAATTAAAGTGTGACAAAAGAAGTGTGACATTCACAGTTTGAGAGTTCCACTTTCACATGTTTTCATAACAAAACAAACAAAAACAAAAGTGAGTCTTGCAACCAAACCAAATCGAAAGTGTGTTATTCATTCATTTTGAGAATGCAAGTCCGTGTAAACAAATGCACGTGATTTGAACCCCACCACACATCATGCTACAAGACAATATAGTGCGGTATTAGATTTTATTTTTATAACAGTAAAAGCTCATAAAATGTGACGAAAATTTTTAAGATAATATCAACTTATTGCAAATGTTTCAATGTATTGCGAAACGTGGCATTCGTGATATAACCCTCCAGTTTGCGAGAGTCATTGTTGTGAATAATGTAAACATACAAATTTCAGTGAACAGCGAAACGTGGTGTTTATAATTTATAACCCAGTCTGTGAGAAGCATTAAACATAATGACTGAAATTCAACCAGGCCAAAGTGGCATAATTAAAAATAAGAGAGGTAAATCTTTTCGAAGTGGACAGAAGGAAATTATATTGAATGTTTTTAATGGGTTTAAAAAAATATATATCCAGCACTTGCATTTGAGGACGTTGTAAAATTAACATCTGAATTCACTGGCATATGTACCAGAAGTGTCTGGAAAGTGCGTAGTGAATACAGAGACTCTGGTGTAGTGAAAACTCCCCCAAGAAAGGCTGAAAAGCTGCATAGTGTTTTAGATAACATTGATGACTTTGTGAAAAGTGCTATTCGAGCAAAAGTTCATCAATTCTTTTTTGATAACATACCTCCAACTGTGGATAAACTTCTTTGTGCTGTCAATGAGGACTCCGACCTACCTAATTTTAAAAGAACAACAATTTATAAGTTATTGTTGGACATTGGAATGAAATATGTGAAAAGAAGTGAGGTTAATGTTATAGTAGATCGTGATGATATTGTACTTTGGAGAAAACGATATCTTAGAGCTGTACGGCAATACCGAGCAGAGGGTCGAAAGTTTTTTTTCTTAGACGAGACATGGGTAAATGCAGGACACACCACCCCTAAAACTACTGTTGAATCAAAGGAAAAAGCTTTTAGGGCAGGATTAAGTCAAGGTTTAAAAAATCCTATGGGTAAGGGGAAACGCCTAATAGTTACGCATATAGGTAGTGAAACAGGCTTCGTAGATGGGGGTTTGCTCATTTTTGAGTCAAAGAAAACAGGTGAGTACCACGAAGACATGAATGGAGAGGTATTCCGTAACTGGTTTGCTAATGTTTTGCCGAAACTTGAACCCAACAGTTTAATAGTTATGGACAATGCATCATACCACACTGTGAAACTCTGTCGGCGTCCAAATACTTCTTGGCGTAAACAAGATATTGTGGAATGCCTACAAGAAAAGAATGTAACATTTAATGATAAAAGTGTTAAGGCAGAGTTAGTGATCTCAGCACAGGAATTCGCGGAGAAAAATGAAAATAAATATGTGGTTGATGATATGGCAAATAAAGCGGGCCATCAAGTACTGAGGTTGCCCCCTTATCATAGCAATTTGAATCCATTTGAACTGGTATGGAGTTTTATCAAAGGGTTTGTGGCCAGAAATAACCAAACTTTTAAATTATGCGATGTTAGGAAACGGTTTGACAGAGCAGTATTGATGGTAACGCCAGAAATGTGGCAAAAGGAAATCAAGCATGTAGTGGCTATATCTAGCGTTTTCTGAGGAAATAGTTTAAGTGTGATAAGTCGTTCTTCCTCATTTCAAGTTCTATGTAGGCCTACAAATCCAAAGTCCTTCATAAATTTATTTCCAATTACAAAATAAAAACCTGGGCGACGCCGGGCCTTTTAAGCTAGTATCTTAATAAACAAAGAAGCTACAGATGTCCAGTGCATATAAACAAATGAATGTGATTTGTACTGCAGCACGCATCATGCTACAAAGGAAAGTAGTTACATAGTAAACTTCATTTTACTTTCTCGCATATACGTAGTATAGAGAAAGAGTAAGTTATTGTGATCGTGACAAAAAATCGAAAACGAGATTAAACCGGAAATACATGTTTCACGATGCCTGGAAACAGAAAAAAGTGTTTTGGAATGACGTCTGTCCGTCCGTCCGTGGCCAAGCACAGCGGGTAAACGGTTCATTGTATTTACTTCATTTCTTGAATTAAGGACTTTTTCGGGATTTTGTCGAACCTCACAGAATTTGACTTTTATAACTGAAATATTAAGGGGACTTTTCATGAAAATTTTTTGAAAAATGTTCATAAATATATAAATATATATATAAATATCACAATTTTTTTTTTTGAACGGGCGGTGGTTTCGTACTTAGGGGAGCATGAAACGTAAAGATATGAAAGAATTTTTCGAAAATCATAAAGTGGTATCCATTGCAATAGGTAGATTTTTCTTCGAAAATCTACCTAAAAATTGTGATATTTATATATATATTTATATCTTTACACGATAGCGGCCGTAATTTTGAAGATATTTGAACCAAATTTTAATATGTTATTTCTAGGCCCAATAGTACGGACAAGTTCGTTAATGAGCAAAATTGGCCCAAGGGGGTGGTCGGGGGAGGGGGTTGAAATTTTTAAAAATGTATATCTCGGCCCCTATGAAGTATAGAGGGAAACTTTGTTTGAATAAATTAGAGTACTCCCTATGGAGTTCACAGTGACACCAACGATTCGGGGGTTCGAGTGAGGGTGGGGTTGGGGATGAAAATTCGAAACTTTTGAAACCACGTCTTGTGGGGTATCGTTGAAAAGCTCTTGATGAGTACTCTACAAATCAATAAATAGTTTCTTGATAGCTCTCATATGACGCGAGATTTTAATGTTTGAAAATAATAACACTTAAAAGAATTATTATAATATCATAATTTTGTCTTGTTTAGCGGCTTTGCTAAATTTATTCATTGCTGATCTTGCGCACGGCCTCCCAGAATATTATATCCTATTCTTGTTGTCAAAACAAATGATTGTAGGCTCTTCCTCTTTACTGCAGGTTTGCCATGCCAAGGCTAAAATAGACGAGTGCTGCGCAGCGATAATAAATTAAACCAAAAGCACTTTGAAATCTGCCTCAGCCTGTAGGCCTGCCTAAAGGGATTTTACATTTTCAATTATCAATCGTTAATTATTGTTTATACATGATTTGAGGTAAGGTTCATGAATCTGTGGGTCGTTTTAATCTTTAAGCCCATACGGCAACACAAGATTAATTTTATTCGTTTAATTATTAAGTGCCAGTATGGTATTTTATGATATTTTGTGTGGGACGGGGAAATGTCTGTCCTTCCGTGTGTCCGTTCGCTCGATATCTCAAATTCGCTATATCGGATTTTCATGAAACTTGGTATACTCGTTTATAATGTCCATGACAAAAACCTATTGATTTTGGACCAAATCGGTCTACCGGTACTGGAGTAACGACTAATTAAAGGTCAGACGCTTTTTAAATGGGAAATCATGACTATACTACAACGCTGCGTTTCTAACCTTTGAGGGCCTTGACTCGTTCAAGTAGGCCTACTACATGAATTCCGCTATATACAGAAGGTATATTAGTGTGAAAAAATTAGACCTACGTAAATTAAACGGAGTTCTTTGCCAGTGCATTTTGTGAAATGTTCACGTATTTTTAAGAATTTCTTATTTCAGTGTATCAGGTTAAGTATCAAATTTGAAACCTTTGTTCTTCCCTGCTTAGCGAATCGATCTGGAGCTTAACTCTGAAATCAATTTAAAAAATAACTTGTTTTCTGCATATCACAATTACAATGATCGCTGATTAAACAAAAGCATTCTGGCACATAGTTATATCAGTTTATCTGATTTTTTATTTATATTTACTACGTAAAACAATATAACTAAAAATAGAATTACGTAATTAATAGCTACAATTTATGTAAAAACGATGTCAGTGTTAGTAAATATGATTTAATTATTTTCTGTTAAATAAATAATTTAAACTAAACATCAAACAGTTGAATAAATAATCGCGGGCACCTGCTAGTAGTAAAACTCAAGAGTGGCAAACGTTTAAAAAATTGGGCAAAATAAAATAATCCCCAATGTTTTCATGGATTTTTAAAAAGTTACCCAACACTTATCATTGAGAAAATTGTAAAATGTGCATAATTCACTGGTACTTCTACCAGAAGTATTTGGAAAATGCATTGTGAGTAGGTAATCGCAATTATATGCTTTCTATCCACTGTAGCATTATTTGAATCGTGTTGTAATAACTTTGAAATTGATCAATTTTAATGTATTTGCATAAGCTATCATTAATTATCACATGTGGACAATGTTAGCGAGGAAAAGAACGGGAAATGCATTATCAGTCAAATTACGTCACTAGCTGAATGATAACAAATGCAACGTTTACATGCAGTGGAACCTCTGAAAATTAATGTAATCACCAGGGCCCGGATTCTGATGACCTAAAATTGTTTGAAAAATGACCTATAAAATGACCCTAAATTTGAAAGAAAATGACTTAATAATTTCTCACGGAAATTTAACTGGCACTGAGGCACTGGCGAGTCAAAATTCGGCACATCCTTTTGTGGTCTGCCGGATTACATTGTTGTTTATTGAGGGTAAACAGAAGTTTGCACTCTCAAATCCAAGTAGGTGGCAGACTCTGGTGCCAAGTCAATCTAATAACAATATTAATATAAATTTTTGGCGTTTCTTTGATTCTCATTTCCGACTGAGACATGACAACACTTTAGCGCCGAATTTTTTCTTCTTGCATTAAACAAACAACACTTCAAAGACAGCACCGCTAGCGACGAAAAATAGTTAATACACTCATTGTAAATACATGAAAATGACTAAATAAGGAAGAAAATTACACGAAAATGACAAAATAATGACCTAAAATTGATATAAATGCCCTAAAAACATAAAATGGCATAAAATGACAAAAAATGACCTAATAAAAATGCATTTCTATAATCTAGAGGCCATGATTAGGATTTATCTACAAGTTGGCAATGTCTATGCAGCGTCAATAAAAAGATGACATGTCATTAGAATCCGGGCCCTGGTAATCACAATTTGTTTTTAAATTAATTTTATAATTGTAAACGTGTAACTTAATAATTAATACCGTATTTTGCGGACCATAAGACGCTCCGGACCATATGACACACCTTAATTTTAGGATGGAAATTTAAAGGTAATAATTTCTGATTCTAAACGAAATTTTTTAAAGGGAATAATGTACTTCATTTCATAAGCAAATTATAACCTTGTACATTCAGTCAATCAGTCAGTCAGTCATTCATTCAGTCAGTCAGGACAAAGCCTTTTATATATATAGAGATAAAAGGCTTTGTCCTGACTGACAGGAATCAACGTACAGCCTAAACTATAACAGGTAGAGACTTGGAATTTTGACAGTACCTTCGTTTCATAATGTAGGTGCTCACTAAGAAAGGATTTTGAAAAATTCTGATTTTAACTGCCAAAAATTAAATGTTTTTTGAAAATACTTAACCCCTTTTTACACAGAATTATCCAAACAAATTCACAGAACATATTGTTGCCAGTTTTATCAGGTGGGTTTGGATTAAATGAAATGGATGTTTGACAAATTAGAGAAGGTATCATTATAATTCATATTATCTGTATTAATAAAAGGAATTGTCCTCGATGTCCAGCGAAATCTACTGAACGCAGAGATCTGAAATTTTAAACATAGGTGGGCTGAAGGGTCGGAAAATGCACCTCCAAGCCGGAATTTTAATTTTAGTTTTCGTTCATGAGTTATGAGTGAAAAACGGGCAAAAAACGTGCATTTTGTGCGTTTTCAAAACATAAGTTTTCAGTTATACATTTCAATGTCAAATCAATTACAGTTGACTTTGGCTATTTTTGTCATCCTTGAAAATAAAACTTTCGCGATCGCTTGAATGTTGTAAGCCCTAATATGGTCAAACATTGTTTTATTTGGACGAAACTCACTATACAGGGGTTTTCTGGACCAAGGAACTCGAATCTGAGGTCGCTTTTACCAGGCGATGCTATCTAATCGTGGTATGTAGTCCACGTGATTTAGGTGTTAATAAATATAATGATTTTACTATTATGCTCTTAATTTTTAATTTTTGAGATAATTATCGCGGGCGAAGCCGCGGGCACGTGCTAGTAAAATATAAAGAAGATTAAACGGATGGTAAATGAGTTCCTTCAGATCTCCTCGCTCAACTCTTTCAGACCCTCAGAATTTTACTCATTCTCTTAATCATTTTTACACCGAATAAAACTTAACAAGAAATAGTATTCTCATTATCTACAACAGAAGGTAAAGTTTCCAATATCTTCATGAATTGGATAATTTTCACTTATGTACTGTTTCGTGTCGTGGTTCTAGCACACGTAGAGAAACGCACAGCACGATTTCGTGGATCTAGCGCGCAGGACAGGTTTGGCGATTAAACCAGCATCAGTTCTGCACACATATTTTGATTGAGATGTACATGGAATGGATAAGGGGAAATTTAAACAGCCGGTTTTCTTTTAAGAAACTGTTTACCAGCAGTATTTTTAATGGTTGTTTTAATTAATAACGTACCATCTTCCCTCGCACTTTTGAAGTGAAACTTCTTTAGGCGCGCTAATCCAAAGTTGCGTTACGCTTTAGCCTTACGAACAAAATTGTCACTGCAAGTGACTGACTGCACAGAAAAAAATCAACTCAATGATTAGGCTTATCCGAACTCTTTAAAAAATCCGAAATAAAAAATAAAAAATTTAAAAATAAAAAAAATCCTAAATTAAAAATCTAAAATCAAAATTTAAAAATCTAACAATCCAAAATTAAAAAATCGAAAATCTAAACATAAAAAATCGAAAAATAAAAAATTAAATGATCCAAAATTTAAGAAAATCCAAAATTATAAATTAAAAATTCCAAAATTAAAAACTCAAAGATTCAAAACTTAAAAAATCCAAAATTAAAAAATCCAAGTATCCAAAATTTAAAAAAAGGAAAAATTGAAAGTTAAAAATCCAAAATACAAAATTTGAAAAATCTAAAAATTGAAAATCCAAAAAATAAAAAATTCAAAGCTCCAAAATTTAAAAAATTCAAAATTTAAAAATTTAAAGATCCAAAATTTAAAAAGCCAAAAATTTAAAAATCCAAAAACCCAAAATTAAAAAGTCCAGCAATCCAAAATTGAAAAATCCAATAATCCAAAATTTAAAAATCCAATAATCCAAAATCAGAAAAATCCAAAAATTACAAAAATCCAAGTTTCATTTCTGTTGCGTGGCATTCCACGCACCCGATTTTTTTTCCAGACTTGGTACCCAGTCACTGTAGTTGCGCACTAGGTCCACGTTCACTCTTTATCTGTCCTTAAATACCGCTGTGCAGTAATGTCACGTGCGTTACTTCCACGGAATTGTACTGTTTCTAGAAACAAAAAGTTTGCCCAGCAGGAAACTCGACAATTTGTTCTCTTTCAAACTATGATCCAAAATTACTTCTTAGAAAAGTATGGGCAGTATTTGATAAATACAACTTACTTAATTTATTAACTTCATAAAAATTATTATAGCTACTCTGTTAGGTAATTCAAATACTACAGTCTGTTTAACATTTATTATAATTTGTATAATAAAATTATGAATATTTTGTTTGAACGGAATTGAATCACTTGCAAAACTTAATTATTCTTACAGGCATTGGTGGATCTTGTAAATTGACGATTTTTAAAAATATTTATTATAAAGAAGACATTTGTCAAAACATAGTTTTCCTTTGTATACTGGTAATAGCCGCTGGCAATTTTTTTAAATCTAAGTACAAAAAAAGGAATCAACTACAATAATATTAATTACAACTCACAATACACACCAACAGGCCCGACGAGAGGGAGGGGCAGCCGGGGCTGCAGCCCGGCCGACCAGGTTTTATTTTTTACTTTCTAAATTTATTCTAAAATAAAATTTGTTTTAAGTCAATAAACAGATTAAGTTATGTTTTATGTGTTTATTTTATCTGCATTATCCTGTCGTATAACGGTGACAGGGAATCAATCAGTTAATCTGAAACGGATTATTTTTTAAGAAAATTGCTATTTTTGAAAAGTAGAAGCAGAAATCCTTTTGGACTCAACAGTAGGCTCACCAACGTTCGGAATTTAAAATAATAATTTTCAAAAAATTAAACTGGTACATACAGATAAAATTGTTCCTAAGTAGAATATTTTAATGTATTTTTCCGTTTCGTGCCTGGCATCAGTTAACCGATTTGGTCCAAAATCAATAGGCTTCGTCTCATGGGCGTTATAAATGGTATACCATGTTTTATGAAAATCCGATGAAGCATATTTGATTTATCGCGCTTACGGACACACAGACAGACAGACAGTCAGACGGACAGATATCTTCCTGTCTACCAGACAATCTCATAAAGTACCGGTACCATTCTAGCACTTTATAATTATGTAATATCATTACATAATCTTTTTGTTGCATACATTATAACGGGCGAGTTGGGTAGTGAATTTAATATTTGACGGGGGCCCCGGAAAATTTGTCCCTGGGGCCCTTTCTTTCTTTCCACGGCCCTGCACACCAATGACATTAAAACACGATATTAGAACTGGAATTCACGACGCACGTAGATATTTTAACTCGAACCGAAGAGGACATAGTGTTTTAATTATTAGCATGTGATAACCCAGTGTGATAAATAACAATTCCCTGCCGGTTATAAAGCAAACGACCATGAACCTAAATTACTTTTTAAATATTTACGGTGTAAAGAAAATAGTTACATATTTACGCCTATGGGTATAAATCTAAAGAAGACGGGAATTTTTTAATGAAGTACTGTACAACAAGTTTTAAATACGTTTCATAAAATCTAGATCATTTCTTTATCATATGACGAATAAAAATGTCATCCCGATTTACTGGAATAACTTAAATATTTTGAAATTTTTGTCACTAATCTACACATGTCTCTAGCACTGTAAAATAATTATTGTACCTGTTTTTTATGGCAAACTCGACGGGTTCTTTCCAATCTAAACTAACCAATTGCTTCACAAAGATATTAAAAAATCATTAGGCCTACTTGTTTCTGGTGATCAGACGCTCTCCTAGGCAGAATATGGATATCTCACTTCTGGAATATGACTGAAATGTTATTAGTCGCCAATTTGTATAAGAAAGCCATCATTATTCACATTCACACATAAGCATGAGGAAAAACGAGAGGGCATGACCTCGTCTGAACCTGCTGCGCTCTTGGGGTCAAATTTTTAACCTCACGCAAAAGGTTCCCATGGTTTTTGACGCGTCCCGCAACATGTACATGTTCAGGTGGACTAGATAAATCTTATCTTACCTTATCAATAACGTTCAGCGTTGTAACTGGTTCATAGCAAAAGTTACTTAAACAAAACCCTGATGATGAATAAAAGTTGTGCTTATCCCACAAATAACGCCAAAACACTGTAACAGAAACTCACAAGGAAACGTCTTCCACATTCACCGACTTACAACAAACTGGTATTTCACCGGACTGTCTGTTTCCTTTACCAAGGTTATCAGGAGGATTTACCGGATTTTTATTTTAATTTACACATCTTCCTTAACAGTTTATCTTTAAAAAATACTTTCGGAACCAAACCCATAGCCAGAAAAATTTCAGACGGCCAATCTGATTTGGCATGTTTATATATCACCACTCCAAAACGAAATGCACTGAATCACAAGTAAGGAGATAACCACTCCACCAGATAAAATAATTTACTAACACGGATTAAACTGAAATAAACATTTTGAAAACTAAAACAAATTATCTACTCTTAAAATAAATGTGGAATGATTAACACTTATTTCCCGGTGAAAATTGTTAATAGACGAGCGTAATACTTATAAAACTAACTTTCTTGACTTTGATTTTACAAACTAATACAAACAGATCCACATCAATGGTCTTTGCTAAGTCTTGTTATAGCTCCAAGGCACAATCTCTATCTTACTTTCATGTGACACGGAAAGTTTTTGTGGTCGTAATACGGATGTTAATGTGAAAAACATCTTTCTACTGTGGCAGTGCTAGCTGGAATAGAGAATGCCGCATCACCTAAAAGTTCAAACCCTGGAAATGTTCCTCCATATTTATTCAATGTTTTACAAAGTCCAGTTAAAGATTGTTTGAGATTGAGCGAATGAGATTTGTAACCAAATGGAGTTCAGCTCCAATATTTTCCAATTTTTACTGCACTATTTATGTTTATCTGTCTTCATTTTTTTCTAATATTTTCCTAAATCATTTATTCTTATATACAAATTTTATATATCACAAGATTACCCGAATGATCAAATGCTCGTGTTCGGGTTCAGTTCAGTTAATTGCATTACAAAATTAACACACAATTAAATACACAATTAAATACAAATAAATAAAACAAAATAAAACTCTAATTTGAAATCAATAGGCCTACCTAGAACAAATAAAAAATAGTGTGCGTGGAATGCCACGCAACAGAAGTGAAATTTGTTTTTATTTTTTTATTTTTTTTTTATTTTTTATTATTGGATTTTTTCAATTTTGGATTATTGGACTTTTTAATATTGGGTTTTTGAACTTTTTAAATTTTTGATTTTTGATTTTTTAATTTTGGATCTTTGAATTTTTTAATTTTTAATTTTTAAAATTTTTTATTTTTTAATTTTGTTTTCGATTTTTAATTTTGGATTTTGGATTTTTTCAATTTTGGATTTTGGATTTTATAATTTAAAAATTTAAAATTTTGGATTTTTAAATTTGGATTTGTTATTTTTTGAATTTTTAAATTTTATTATTATTATTATTATTATTATTATTATTATTATTATTATTATTATTACTACTACTACTACTACTACTACTACTACTACTAGTACTACTATTCCCATTTGCAGGTCCTCGTACTAGTTCTGAAAAATGTCCTTTCCATCACCATACCTTATTTGTATGTACCAGTTTAATCTTTTGAAAATTATGGTTTTAAATGCCAAACGTTGAGTCCAAAAGGATTTCTGCTTCTACTTTTAAAAAATCTGATGTGAAAGTCACATAACTTCCTCTGCCCAAATAAAAGTTAGCAGTATTCACATATCATTGTACAGAATCGCAAGACACAATTTTACGCTAATTATCCTATAAATACCTCTTCTTTCAATGATGCGACCAAAAGCGCAGTCTATATAACAAACTTTAAAAAAAAAACAAATGACTGCAGACGTTTATTGAACTTTCTGCCGTAAAATATAATTTCCGAAATTTATCGAATATTTCCCTCAGATACATCTTTACTCTATGCATGGCCAACAATACATCTTTCTCACTTCACATTCTTATATAAAATAAGAGGCCGTGAAAGAGCGCGAATTCAGTTGTTCATCACGTAAGACAAACTTTCTACAAACAGTGGGTGAACAGTGGGTGGCTTGTAACTACCCTCAGAGAATTTTCTCGAAAAAATGTTTCAAATAAAAGTTTTAGCTCTTAGTATAAGCAACCTATGTGCAAAATTTAAAGAAAATCCTTAGAGCCGTTTTCGAGAAAATCGCGAAAAACGAAAATTTCTTCATGTAAAGTCCCCTTAAAAATAAGAGAAAATAGTCGCCAATCTTATCCTCATATCTTCAGAAGGTACCTGACCCAAATACGAAATTTTGTTTTCATACGATTTTCCGTTTTGGAGCTAGCTTGTTCACAGATATTTTCCACACAGACACACAGACATACAGACACACAGACACACAGACATGTTTCCAAAAATAGTATTTTTGGATTCAGGGGGCCTTGAAACGTGTATATATGCTAAAAACTCAACTTCGAATTTTGGGGTCGAAAACAATACTTCCTCTACCTATAGTACCTATGGTACGGGCAGAGGAAGTAAAAATAGTAATTTTTCTTCAAACATAATCCGTTTCAGGTTAACTGATTAATTCCGTGTCACCGTTATACGACAGGAGAATGCAGACAAAATAAACACATAAAACATAACTTAAGCTGTTTATTGACATATAGGCATGTGCCCGCGGCTTAGCCCGCGATAATTATTTCAAAAATTAAAAGTTAAGAGCATAATAGTTAAATCATTATATTTATTAAGTGCCAGTATGGTACTTAATGAGATTGTGTGGGGGACGAAAAAAATATGTCTGTCCGTCTGTCTGTCTGTCTGTCCGTCCGTGTGTCTGTACGCATCATAACTCAAATACGCTTTTTCGGATTTTCATGAAACTTGGAAAACACATTTATAATGTCCATGGGAAGAACCCTATTGATATTGAACCAAATCGGTTCACCGGTACCGGAGTAATGCCCAATTTAGTGCCTATTTTAATAGATTATGGCGCCTTTCTAATAGAAATGCACCATAACTCTAATACGCTGTATCGGATTTCCATGAAACTTGGTATACGAATTTATGACGTCCATGAGAAGAAATCTGTTGAATTTTGAACCTAATCTGTTGACCGGTACCGGAGTAAAACCCAATGTAGTGTCTATTTTAAAGGCGTAATAACTCAAATACGCTTTATCGGATTTTTATGAAACTTCGTATACGCATTTATAATGTCCATGGAAAGACGTCTATTGATATTCGTCCAAATCGGTTGGCCAGTACCGGAATAATGCCCAATTTAGTGTATTTTATGTTAATATATAAGAAGTCGCGATATCTCAAATATGCTTTATTGGATTTTCCTGAAACTTTGTACACTCATTTATAATGTACATGGGAAGACGTCTACTGTTTTTTAACCAAATCGGTAGACCGGTACCGGAGTAAAACCATATTTAGTGTCTATTTTAAAGACGCGGTAACTCAAATACGCTTTACCGGATTTTTATGAAACTTGGTATACACATTTATAATGTTCATGGGAAGACGTCTAGTGATATTGGATAAAATCGGTTGACCTGTTTCGGAGTAATGCTCAATTTAGTGCCTATTTTAATGTAATATACGTATTCGAAAGAATTTATGAAATGCAAATCAGTTATCATGACAACATAGTCAATTGTTTTACTGTGATCTTATAAGGCTTTGGAAATTAAAATACAGTTAGCTATGACAAATAACAGTATTGCTTTACATGCGCTTATCCAACTAGACTGTTAAACTGACCCAGGTGGCTGATATGGTAACGTCTTGGCCTCACATTCCGGAGTTCCATTGTTCAAATCCCGAAACCAGCCAATTTGACTTTTTTTGTTTTGTATTCTGCATATCATAATTGCAATATATATATATATATATTTCCATACCTCGTATTGTTTTCTCTATGTCCAGGGTAAAGAACGTTATGTGATTGCATTATTTTCGTGGATATTGATAGTTCACTAATTTCTCAAATTTGAGTTTCATTTTTTTTTCAAAACCCATCTGAGACCCACTGGCAACAATATGTTTTAATGTCAAATGTGAATTGGATTGGATTATTCTGTGTAAAAAGGGATTAAGTATTCTCAAAAACATTTGATTTTTGGCATTTAAAATCGAAATTTTTCAAAATCCTTTCTTAGTGAGCACCCACATTATGAAACGAAGGTAGGCTACTGTCAAAATTCCAAGTCTCTACCTGTTATAGTTTAGGCTGTACGTTGATTCTCTGTCAGTCAGTCAGTCAGTCAGTCAGTCAGTCAGTCAGTCAGTCAGTCAGTCATTCAGTCATTCAGTCAGGACAAAGCCTCTTATATATAGAGAGATTTACTGTCTGTATGTCTTTGTTGCAGGGACAGTTCGTAAGGAATGTGGTTATGGCTCCAGTAAGTTTGATGTCTAATGATAATCTGTCTTTAACTACAGGAAAAAGGAATTTGTGATTCTACTGTCCTTGCTCGTTAACCACTCCCTTTGCCACTCATTCACACTATCTTCCTGTACTATGTTTTTCACTACACTTTTAGGTACTTTCTGGTATGTCTCTTGTAGATCTTCGTTTCGAGCTGCTGCTTTTGACAGTTGATCCTCTAACTCGTTCCCGTAGATTCCGCAGTGGGCTTTCACCCAGGTGAAATGTACGGTCCATCCTTCATTTCCTCTGTTTCTGACCTGATGTCTGATGTCTTCAATTAGGTTGTGGTGATTATTGGGATTTTTCAACGAGTCCAAAAGTATTTTTACTATCTGTATGAATGGCTTTTCATTTATCTTGTACAGTAGTAAGTTCTCCTATATTTTCCAGTTATTTGAGGATTGCCAGTTGTTCAACCTGATTGTTAGAACAGTTTTTATATATTTATGTCTGTAGGTATGTATGTATGTATGTATTTTTTTCTATTATATTTATTTCCTGCATGTCCCATTACATTCGTAATACTACACGCAATGTCTAAACATATTTACATTCTACATTATGTATTGCACTTTCGCTAGTTTGCCATACAGGGGACGATATTAAATCTAGAGTTATAATCTGAATCATTTAACAAATGAATGCATTATAGTGATTTCATGCATATGTGTACATTTTACTTATAGTTTGTCAAATGGTATGGAGTTCGTGAATTTTAAGAAGTTCTTACGGCATTTGTTTATAAGCTCGTGTTTCTCTATTGGCCAGTTTTCACTTTTTAACACAGCTGCTATTAATAAGTCTCTTTCCATTTTCAAAACTTCGCACTGAAATAACAAATGTTCCACAGTTTGTTCACCTTTATTACACACACATTCAGAAACTTCTGAAATGTTAAACCTTTTAAGATATGTTCTTAATTTCCCGTGCCCAGTAACTATTGTTGTAAAATTTGGTGATACATTTATTTTCAGTTTTAACCGGTCTTGTATATTTGGGAAGAATGTCTTGGTGATTGCACCGTTGTTAGTTTGGTACCATTCTATTTGCCACTTCATCACGCTCTCCTTTGTCAACTCTCTTGCTATAGCGCATGTATGTATATATGTATGTATGTATATGCGTTGTGTGTGTGTGTATTGTAGGTGCCACTTCTTAAAGACTCCTTTTCCAAGAATTGCCTCTACCTGCTGCCACCCTAATCCTCTTCGATCTTTCAATTGGTGAATAGAAAAGTAATTAGGCGCATTCGCACTTGTCTCCAGTCCAGTAGAATGTTGTCAAATACGTACCATAGCACGTTTACTTCACTTAAGAAGTAGTGAATGACAGCGGCAACACTGGGGAAAGTCACGCGACTAGAAGAGCAGCTGTTATTTCTATGTGTTGATGTCGGTGCAGATTTTCGGATTAGGGAACAATGCTACTATATTCTTTTGTAGATAGACGATGGTTTGGGACGAGGTCTTCTTAAAATGGCCCCAACAATATGTGTGTATTCCATCATCATGTCCAAACTGCTGAAGAGATTTTAATGATACTTGATGTACATGTTTCTCATTGTATCGTTAAATCAATCCTAACACATCCCTTTCGGGACGGGGTGGGTCATTTAAACCACCATGAGATGCATTTTACAAATCTACATTCTTCGCCCAATGTCTGCAAAATTTTACACATGTATCCCAGAGAACCAGGTGAAAATTCAACGAACCAATTTTATTCTAAAACCACCCCTTATTAAATTATTATCAATCCCTATTATGTGATCTCTATACAGATCTACATTCTTTGACCGATAGGCAGTGCTTTAGTTGGAAAAAAATATTTGGGGGAGCTCACCAAAATACGTAACATCAAAAGAGTATATTTGCACGGATCTACCTAAAAACTGTCCACCGCCACCGCCCCTATTCAAAAATATCTCACCAAAGATGGTACCTAAAATAAGGGTTAACCCGTAAACAACTTTCACCCTCAAGGTTTCAACTCCTACAACTGCAACCTTTTCTTGCATTCCAAGAATTCAGGATCAGTCAGAATCCTCTAACAGAAATGAAAGACAGAGACAAAGTTGCCGCATTATTTAAACAGTGGAACATTTCTTCAATATCCAATTGATGTCTGTGGAAAATATGAGATCTCCAACTTAAAAAAGTAGAAATAAGGAATATTGAGCCAAATATTTCCCGGAGCACAGCTCCGGCCCAACTAAAGCACTGCGGCGATAGGTCTATATACCAAACTTTAGACACAGAAATTTGAAAAACTGTGTGCCTGACAGTTACGTAAGATAAGCATATTTCGCCTTTTTCCAGAGTATTATTTCATATGGAATTTTACTTTGGGGAAACAGCAGTTACATTCAAAAGATTCTAGTGCTACAAAAAAAGGTTGTTAGGATTATTACAGATTCGGAAAATATAGAACATTGTAAGCCATTATTTATTAGGTTTGGGTGCTTAACAGTAATTAACTTATACATATACCATGTTTTGGTGTACACTAAAAACAGATTACCAGATTATTATTGTAGGAAGGATGTACATACTCATAATACCCGTAATTGTAAGAGAATTGATGTGCCTTTTCAAAGACTCTCTAAATCATTAAACAGTTTTGAAATACTTGGCTTAAAAATGATTAATAAACTGCCAATAAAATTTATAGAGTTACCAATAAAACAATTTAAAAATGAACTATATAGCTGGTTAACAAAGACACCTTTTTACTCTGTGACAGAATTTTTTGAATGTGAACATATTTTAGTGTCTCGGGTTTAAGTTGATGTTAATATAACATTGACTTTATATTACTATTTTATTTAAAGAATGTAAAATTGGAATAGGAACTTTGTTTCGCTTTTCTTGTGATATTTAATTATCTCTCATTTATGTAATGTAATTTTAAGAATGACGTTGTCTATTACTGCAAGTTCAATGACAATAAAATACTTATTATTATTATTATTATTATTATTATTATTATTATTATTATTATTATTATTATTATTATTATTATTATTATTAGAACCAAGAACGGTTTTTGTTTGCAAAATTGGATGAAACCAACTCGCATTTTTTTTCAACCCTTATTATAATATAGTCTTTATTTAAATCTACATTCATTGATCAATTTTTATCATATTGTACACACAGAATCCATTTATAACAGCAGAACATTCTAAGGTAAAGTAATTTCACAACAAACCACCTCTTAAATGTTTCTACTACCTTTCATCTTCTTTTTCCGACTTTGGCCGTCTGTGGACCTCATGGAACCTATAAGGCTTTCTGGTTAATCTCTTCTTCTCTTCCCAGAACCTCTTCATTCTTTCACTTCTGATCTTTTTCTCTTCCGCAGATAGGCTTGAGCCTACATAATCTCGTATTTAACTCTACATTCTTTGACCATTTTTATCAGACTTTACACACAGAACATATAGAATAATGAAATAATTTAAAGCAAAATAATTTTGGAACATCCCCCATTAAAAATTTCAACCCATATTATATGACATCCATTTAAATCTACCTTCTTTGACCAATTGTTATCGAAATTTACACAGAGATAGGCTGCTGCAAATTCGGCCGAACGACCCATGGCTATTTTCATCCCCTGTTTAAAAAATCTTTAGAAATATTCTCTTTCAAAATCTTCATTCTTTGAACACAGAGAATGCCATTTTCTCACTTCACATTTTGATGTAGAATAAGAGTTCGTATTGCAGGGACAGCATTTTCAGTTGTTTCAGTCTGAGTATGCCAACGAGTAATGCTATATCAGAAGTCGGTAAGATATTCTATCCACTGATTTGTTAGTCATAGCTGTAGGCTTTGTATTTTTAATTGAGAAATATGGATGTATATCATAGGCTCTAAGCATCTAAAAGGAGACAAAATAGGGTGGAACATTTTTAGTCCTATGCGCGCAGTATATTATGTCTAAGGTTTTGACGAAGGAAGGTATGAAAGTGGTATTGAATTTATTTTTTATTTCAGCCCCGAAACGGTTGTATGGTAACATAGAGTGAGAAATACTCCGCAAAGTCAATACAATTTTATGTTACCGGAATTCTGTTTCTTCTTATTTGAACCCCTACCAGGCTTGGTGTGTAGAATCAATGGGGTGCAAAATTCTACATTCTCTATCAGCCATAAAAAGCTATATCAAGCGTTTTCTGAGGGAATAGTTTGATTCTGATAAGTCATTCTTCCTCATTTCAAATTCTGCTTACGTGATTAAGGACCTAAAGTTTGAAAATCGAAAGACCTTCATAAGTTAATTTCGAATTATAAAATACAAAACCCGAGCGACGCCGGGCGACTGTAATAAATGAACGTAGGAACCATTGTTGAAGTGATTGATCTAGTTCGCGAACTATGTTTGTCAGTATTCCCTACGCGGTAAGTTCGTACCAAGACCAACTTCAATTTGGTCTTGGTTCGTAGTAGGGATGAGCATCGATAGTTAAAACATCAATGGTCGCCATCGATGTGACGATACTATCGACCTGAAAACATCGATGTATATTAAAGTAATGGTTTCAGAAAATTAGGCAAAATTCATAAATAAACTTAAATATTTCCATGAAAACTATCGATGTAAAAAATCGATGTTTTGGGAAATTAGGCTGCTTTAAATTATATTATATCTTAGAACCACTGTAGGCCTATTAATCTTATTTTAGTACTGTAAATATATAAAAACATCGATGTAGCAAAAACATCGGCTGTTTTTTATCGATGTAGAAAACATCGATCATCGACAAGAAAACATCGATGCTCAATTCTAGTTCGTACTGTTCGTGTTGTAGTCAGAAAGAAGTTTCGGAAATGAAATTTTAGAAATGAAGCCAAAAACATTACAGATTATATAGTGTTAATCTGAACAGTTTTAACATTTGGAAGTCAATGACGAAAGCCAATTTTAGTGAAAGAAGCTGCTGTGTTATTAGTGTTATCAACATGTCGCTCGATTTTAGAGCTATTTGTCGTTTGTGTATGTTGCAGACAGAGTCAATGTTGCTTTTATACGAAAATAGTTCTCTTGTACAAACAATTAACACTCTGGTACCTGTCTTGAAGGTATGCATTGAATTATGATAACCCACTTCATGCATAAAAATGACCACTATTGAGGTTATGTTCCCACATCACCTAGTCTCTGAATTTTGAAATAATTTGTACATTGTTAAAAGTAAATTCCTGTGGAAAAGAATGCCTCATATGGGTGGACTGTCCCAGAAAATCTACAGAAGAGGCCTGTAAATTAATTACTGTTGGCATGTTAATTAAGGTTACCAGATTTTGGATAAACTTTGGAATATGTCCCTCGAAAATTTTCAAAATGCAGAAAAAATGTCAATGACGTGTAGGGGCCTTAAAAATTCTGAACAACAAAAAATACGCAAGAAACGGCAACTTTTTTTTAAGGGACATATTCCAAAGTTGAGTCCCAGATTTTTTCAAAGAATCCGGTGACACTTTGAAAACTTGGCAAAAGATAGATTTATGCTGCGGACCAGCCAAGCTCCGCCGTTTTGTTAGGTTAGGAACGTTTATATTAGTTTAGGAGCAATATACTGAATAGCACGAGTTTTATTATGTCTCACATCAAATTTCTTCTGTGACGAAACCCTAAACCCCACCTTCCCAGGCGGGCCCCATTAGAGAGGAGCCTAGTGTGCAGCATAAAACTATTTTTTCCCTTCCTTGTATATTGTCGCCGATACTCCCGACTATTACCAAATATTAAAAATGTGAGAGTGCCCCTAGTACCAAATATTAAAACAGTGAGAATGGCCCTTGTACCTAATATTAAAAATACCAGAGTGCCCCTTGTACCAAATATTAAAAATTCGAGAGTACCCACAGGTTTGCCTTGTACCCAACGGTTTGTCAGCCTGTTTATCCTCAAAGAATTCGCTAGATCGTGGTATAAAAGAAAGTGCTTTGCTGGGGGTGGGTCAGGGCGGGCTAAGTCTCATGCGACGATGCACCTTATATTTGGTTTTTCCCGAAATTACCATTAAGATATTCTTATCTTCTTGCCCTCCATTTCATGACTACTAACTAGTATTTTTATACACTCTATGTAATGCTAGTAACAGGCCAACGATAAAATTAATGAAGTCGAGAATTACAGCAATGCATTGTTACGCAGATAAAAGTTACCAGTACTGCCAACCTATGAAACGGGTTTGTACTCAAATTTAATGAGCCGTCAGATTAAACGCGCACCTCAAAATGAAAGCTACAAATGGACAAAAAAAAAGAGTGCGTGAAATGCCACGCGACAGAAGTAAAACTTTATTTTTATTTTTTCAATTTTTGATTAGGCCTATTGGATTTTTTCAATTTTGCATTATTGGATTTTTTAATATTGGGTTTTTGGACTTTTTTAATTTTGGATTTTGGACTTTTTAATTTTGGATCTTTGAATTTTTAATTTTGGATTTTTTTAATTTTCGATCTTTAAATTGTTTATTTTTTAATTTTTTATTTTTGGATTTTTAAATTTTTTATTTTATTTATTAAATTTTGGATTTTTGGTTGTTATAATTTTTAATTTTTTTTTAAATTTTGGAAATTTGTATTTTTAATTTTTGATTTTTAAATTTTTTTAAATTTTGGATTTTTGGATTTTTAAATTTTGGATCTTTGAATTTTTTAATTTTGGAAATTTTAACTTTTGATTTTTTGAAATTTTTATTTTTTGGATTTTTTAATTTTGTATTTTAGTTTTTTTAATTTTGGATTTTTAGATTTTTTCAATTTTGGTATTTTCGATTTTTTAATTTTTTTATTTTTAAATTTTAGAATTTATTAAATTTTAGATTTATGGATGTTTTAATTTTTAATTTTTTCTTTTTAATTTTGGAAATTTGAATTTTTTAATTTTGGATTTTTAATTTTGGATTTGCGTGGTAATGAACCTCCGGGTTCCATAAAATAGATAATATACCTTTAGATTGCTTAGGAATTGTCTATTGCCATTGAGGAAGTAAGGTCTGAAAAATTTCCTTTTATTACTCCTAATCATTGAGTTGATTGTTTTCTGTGCAGTCCGCACTGGTGACGGTTTTAGTGTGACTGATTTCGTGACGGTTTTAGTGTGACTGATTTTCCCGATTTACCCTCTACCGCCACTAAAGAAGTTTTACTTCAAAAAGGTGTGCGTTATATTCAAGTAAATACGGTAACATGCAGCAGGGTTTGACTGACTGTTTCCTCAGCCTGGGAGGTTCCTGTTCATTGTCTTGGTGGTGTAGGTGCAGTAAGATTCGGGACCTGTGAATCACCTACCCGTCAACTCCTTCGCTGATCCATATCCAACATGTCTAAATTCCGGGGTGCGGGGGCAAAGAGAGTTAAGTCCACCATCCTACAAAATTGAGATATGTCCATATAGGCCTAGTTACAGATAAAAATGTTCTCTACATTTGTGTTAAGTCCAGTAAGTCATATTCAAAATTGTACGGTAGTTATGGATGTGTGCCTCATGGGTTTATCCATCTCTAAAGCTATGTTGGGCTGGTATAGTGTGTTAAGTCACTCTAATTCTCAGTGGATGTTGATGTAGATGTAGTTATCTCGTTCTGTAGATCCTGTGTTGAGTGGGACTCAAGGATATAGAACATGTCAGATTACAATATACAAGCAAGTAATAAATAATGATATATAATATACTACACTATAAACTTATTCAAACTGGAAATACTCATCCATATTGTAGAAGGTGTGAGTCATTAAAAATTTCTTGAGAGATCCTTTGAAGGATTTGCTTTTTCTTTGAATACATAATAATTTAATGTTGTTTGGAAGCTTATTGTGCAGTGAGTCTCAGACAGATTGGTGCCGCTTGACGCGCGCCGTGTTTAGCTTGTGATGACTCAACACTTCCCGCGTCGCTGCCAGCTGTGTCCCGCAGATAAATAAACAATTCCTGCATAGCCTACAGTTGAGCATTGTTCTCGTGTTGTACAGACGTGAAAGTGTTATTCGGTAGTTGTCACAACTAAAAGAAAACATTAGGATAGAGATAAACTCAATAATAACGGAAGAACAATTAATGCGTATTAATCGGAATTTCCTATCACGATGCCAAAAATGTGTGGATGTAGGAGGAGGACACTTCCAGCATCTCCTGTAATAAGGTAGGTACCTATTTTCGTTATTTTCAAACTTATTTCATTTATTTTCATTGTCACGCACGGACAAGTCAGTCAACTGCCGGGCCGTTCCTTTGCCGCATACCGGGGATAAGAGCGTCATCTGCGGGGAACCCAACGCGCGGCGCGGCGGCACCAATCTGCCTGAGACTCACTGTATATTTGTATTGCGGAGTAATAAGCGCCATTCTGAAAAAGTTTTAATGCATTAACCAGTCTATGTAAATCATTCCTGTTTCCAGTAATATGTTCATGAACAATGCTATTAGTTTGGAATCTCTCAATATTATCTACCATATAACACATAACAGAGTATATATACTCTCTTTGCCCGCGCACCCCGAAATTAGCAAATGTTTTAAAATTTTTGATATGGAATAATACTAAATAATTCTGGATAGACTGCAAATAATAATGGTGACTAAAACTTCTGATTTGGCTACTGCTTTCAGGTTTTAAATTTCTTGCCTTGTTTCACGATTAATTTTTGTATTTCAGATTCATGAAGGCGACAAATTACCTGAACAAGTTTGCCAACAGTGTGTGGATCAGATCTACCATTTTTGTAATTTTAAACTGAAATGTGAAAAATCAAATGAAATGTTACTCAGAATACTGGACTCTGAACAAGCAGAGCATTGTCACTCAGAGGTAAGAGAATTCAGCAAACTGCATTAAGTAGGGCTTGTTAAGTCACTTCATACAATAGAAAAAGTAGTCTTCGTTTTAAACTTTTTTAATGTTCAGAAGGTCTGGCTAAAACCCTATATAGCCTACTACTTGACACTAGTTTAAAAGGCCCGGCTTCAACTGGGTTTTGTATTTTGTAATTGGAAATTACCTTATGAAGGACTTTCGATTTTCAAGTTATAGATCCTTATATAGGTAGCCTATTTAGAATCTGAAATGAAGAAGAACAACTTATCACATTCAAACTATTCCCTCAGAAAACGCTTGATATAGTTTTTTATGGCTCTAGAGGATGTAGAATTTTGCATCCCATCGCTTCTACACACCAAGCCTGGGAGGGGTTGAAACAAGAGGAAACAGAAATTCCGGAACATAAAATTGTATTGTCTTTGCGGGATATTTTATTTCTCATTGTCATGTTACCATACAACCATTTCGGGAATGAAATTAAAAAGTAATTCAATATCACTTTCATACTTCCCTCCCCAAAAACCTGCGATATAATCATATTATCATACCTCGTATGATATTCTCTATGTCCAGGGTAGTGAAAGTTATGTGACTGCAGCACATTGTGCATTATTTCCATGGATTTCATTGTTTAATATTTATTTATAACATGAATTATATTTTTCGCTTCTCTAATTTGTCAGAGTCCCGTTTCATTTATTTCCAAACCTTCCTGTAACCACTGCCAACAATAAGTTACACTGTGTTTTGGATTTGATAATTCTGTGTAAAAAGGGATTGAGTATTCTCATAAACATTTGATTTTTGCCATTTAAAATCAAAATTTTTCAAAATCCTTTCTTAGTGAGCACTTACATTATGAAACGAAGGTACTGTCAAAATTCCAAGTCTCTACCTTTTATAGTTTAGGCTCTACATTCATTCTCTGTCAGTCAGTCAAGACAAACGCTTTTATATTATATAGCCTATAAAGATAGAGATTGTACTATGTCCTTAGTTAAACCACTTGTTAATATAATCAATTCATCTTTATTGCAAGGAATGTTCTATAAATCATTAAAAATAGGCTAGCCAAAATTTTTCCTTTTGATGAAAAAAAAAGATGAAAGAGAGAAATTGAAAATTTTAGATCAATTTAATTACGTCCATGTTCTCTAAAATTATTGATAAAGTATTTTTTAGTACACGCTCTCTAAAACAGCTGCTTATCGAACTGGTAACATGCTGAAAAATTGCATTTTAGCAACCAAGGCTGCTAAAATAGCATAAAACTAATTTAAGCCAACGTGTTTCCTTATGGTAATCAGAAACTTTACCAGGGATTTTGCAAAACAGGGTGGCCTACTTCATCATTTAACAACAAATATAAGCCAAAAACTTTTAACATCTTCGTTCACAAGAGAATCATTGCTTACCATGGGAGCTATTCCTTTTCATAGTCTACTGCTGCCGTGATGTTCATAGCACCAGCTCCAATTCAATGTTTCTGACTTGGATTGAAATTTCCACGGGATTATCATTCACATTTTCACAAGCTTTCCATTTATACTAGTTCATATGCTTTATTGTTTACAAAAAGCGACTCATATTATAATGCATCTCTATACAGCATTTCGTATTGGTACAGTTCATTGTTGTTCCGTGATTCAGGTGGCCGTGAGAATGTAATATTAACAAATGGCTGATGAGCTTTCGTTATAATTAATTATATGGTATTTTTGTTTCATTTCATATAATTTAGAGAGCTTTTACCAAAAAAATATTGTATGCACCCCATATGCAAAGCTTTATCGGACTCATCCAGTATTTCAGCCTCGGCCGCTATACTAGATTCGTCCGCTAAAGCGTTATTTTGCATACTTGATACATAAATAATTACAATAGGGAAATGTTTTTTCTAGAATCTAGTAATGTGCTTTTCATGCTTGGTTTGGTTTTAGAAAAAATAGGGGTGTCTACAATGCACTGTTCGCATTTGTGGACACCAAGCTTATGGCCTTTTTTAGATCTCCATAAAGCATTTGATACAGATCATGACATACTTCTGAAAAAAAAAAAATTAAATAAACTAGGAATGAGCGGTCTGGCAGAAAATTGGTGAATCAATGATTGACAACTTGTAGAAATAAGCTCAACAAAATCAACCGTTAAATCAATAAGGTGTCCCCTCAAGGCTCGATATTGGGACCAATTCTGGTTTTGGTCTATATAAACGACTTACCTCCAAGTCTAGGTTTTGCCAAATCATTTTTATTTGCAGATGACACAAACGTAATATAAAACCATATTAATCCAATAAATCTACAATACATAATAAATGGAAGAATGATAAGACTTGTAAACTGGCTTGTAAACAAAGAACTCTACATCAACGCCAACAAAACCATTTTTCCAATTCACTCAACAATTGTACTTCATTCTATACAGGTATTATTAAATAACTCATCATACAAGAGGCTCGAGAGACAAAATTTCTGGGTAGGCGGGATGGATTCAAATCTTGCTTGGAAAAGGCATATAAGATATCTAGTTGAAAATCAAGTCGCCTGTGCTCTGCTTTCAGAGTCTTAAGTAAAATTTTACCAATTGAAACATTTAAAACAGTTTATTTTATAAATGTTTCACAAAAACCAGCTGGAAGAAATTTCATGATTGTGTCAATTCAGTTCAACTAATTTTATTGGTCATTAGACAGTTACACAATTGCAATAGCCTAGGATAAGTCATGATTAAAAATGGTCAACTTATAAACACTTATAGCTCCACATATGTCTCATTTTTATGGACTAGTTTCGGGAAAAACTATCGTCCTCATCCTCAGCTAATGGTTGATTGGCATTCTGTTGGCTATGGCTGGTAGTTGTCTGTGTTGTGATGACCTCTCTGTCCCTATTGATCAATCTGATGATGTCATTAACTGGCAGAATTTCAAAATTCATAATGTCTTGGTTTTTTGATATTAAGATTTTTTTTCTAAGTATTGAGTTCCATTGGTCTTTTAGCATGTGTGAGTAGTTCAGTATATTTTTTAATGTGGTGGTCAAATGTTTAAGAATGATGTGCAGCTGCTGATTTATCTTGGCATTCCATTTGGTAAGTTCCTGATGTGCTCTTTTTTACTTCCTCTGCCCGTACCATAGGTACTATAGGTAGAGGAAGTATTGTTTTCGACCCCAAAATTCGAAGTTGAGTTTTTAGCATATATACACGTTTCAAGGCCCCCTGAATCCAAAGATACTATTTTTGGAAACATGTCTGTGTGTCTGTGTGTGTGTCTGTGTGGAATATCTGTGAACAAGCTAGCTCCAAAACGGAAAATCGTATGAAAACAAAATTTCGTATTTGGGTCAGGTACCTTCTTGAAGATGTGATTCGTAGATTGGCGACAAATTTCCCTTATTTTTAAGGGTACTTTACATGAAGAAATTTTCGTTTTTCGCGATTTTCTCGAAAACGGCTCTAACGATTTTCTTTAAATTTTGCACATGGGTTGCTTATACTAAGAGCTAAAACTTTTATTAGAAACATTTTTTTGGGAAAATTCTTTGAGGGTAGTTACAAGCCACCCACTGTTCACCCACTTTTTGTAGAAAGTTTGTCTTACGTGATGAACAACTGAATTCGCGCTCTTTCACGGCCTCTTATTCTATATAACAATGTGAAGTGAGAAAGATGTGTTGTTGGCCATGCATAGAGTAAAGATGTATCTGAGGGAACATTTTAAAATCACACTCGAAAAAGTAAATATTTTCGGTTCTCTTTGAAGTCAAAATTTGAAAATTTTGAACACCTTGCCGAAGAAAAGTACCCACAGCTGAGAGCATTTGCAAGAAAAATGATTTGTGCAATTGGAAGTAGTTATAAATTTGATCAGTTCTTTTCCATGATGGAAACTAATAAATCAAAGTATCGACCCGGACGTACAGATGAAAATCTGGAAAACATTCTGCGCTTGTGTATTAGAGGGACTGATGCCAACAATGATTACCGTATCTTGTTTCTCAAATTCAACCTCAAGCTCAAGCTTCTCATTAATTTCTGCTGATTGTAAGTAAATAGGCCTACCTAATCAGTTTGATATGGTTCTCATTCATGTAACTTTAGCATTATACTTTATAAATAAAAAAAAACGCATTATGATTATTTTTCACAACTATTTATTATCTCCGGCCCGTGACTTCATAAATATCGTAAAGTTTAGCCCGCATCTTTCCAAAAGTTGCCCATACCTGTGCTAGAGTGAGACAGATGTACTTGTTTTTGTTTACTTGAGGTTCCCTTCTTAGAACGGCCAGACTTCAGTAACTTATATGGTAAGCTTCTGGTAACTTATTAAGCCTACGATGTGGAATTTCAATCATTTGACAATTTCTGGTATATGATTGTGAATGCCTAACCTTATATTATATATAATATGATTTTGCTTTGTTATAACAATACAGTGTACTGCATACAGACTTACAATTGTCAGTATTTTGTATTTTATAAAATAAAGTTCGCAATGGATTCTGTCAGGTACGGTATATATACGCTGTGATTCTAATCAGCAACTGCCATAATTGCTTTTATTACTCCTATCAGGCTATCAGGTGCGTGTATTTGTTAAAAAATGTCAATTGTCATTGATTTGCATATCAGATGAGTACATTCTTGTTTTCAGAACTGTTCAGACTCCGAAGCTTCTGCTATCCACCAAGTAGAAGAATGTAAAAAAGAACAGGACATTCATTGTGCTGAAGAGGAGACAGAAGAATGTGGAAAAGAAGAGGACATTCATTGTGATGTAGAGGAGATAGAAGAAAAAAAGTAAGTTTGATTTACAATGTGACAGATTAAAACCTTGAAGCAGTTATCTTCTGCCTTAGCAGCTAGAAATTGAAATTTGAGTAATTAGATTTTGTAGAATGTAATGTTTTGAAGTATTCTTTTTATTATTATTTTGTTAAAATTTGCCTAAATTTTTTTCTGGTCCCTGTAGTTTATTTGGTAGTTACTTGGACTTTTATTGTTAAAAATACACACACAAAAATTCACTTATGGATAAATATCTTAAAACTTGCCGGAATTTCAAATTGCTCCCATCTTCAGCTGATTTCAACTGCTGAATGCTTTGTAATTTCGGTAATTTGATATAATTAATTAACAGCAACAAAAAGAGCAATGCAGCAAGTATATTTAGAATAAAAATACCTTTTTAGTACACGCTCTCTAAAACAGCTGCTTGTCGGACTGGTAACACACCGAAAAATTGCATTTTAGCAACCAAGGCCGCTAAAATTGCATAAAAGTGCATTCAAAATGCAGTTTTATTGGCCTAGTACTTAAAGTCGTCATGGCAATCTATAAACAAAATCCAGATGGCATTGACCAGTCACATCAACTTAACATGGATTTTTGCATATAACTGGTCATAAAACGACAAATTTAAACCAACATGTTTCTTCATGATAATCAGAAACTTTACCAGGGTTTTTCGCAAAACAAGGTAGCCTACTTCATCACATAACAACGAATAAACTTATAAGCCAACAACTTTTCACATCTTCGTTCATTACTTACCATCTTTGCACCAGAATTTAATTGCAATATATTCCGTCTACTGCTGCCGTGATGTTGCTGACGCTAGCTCCAATTCAATGTTTCTGGCTTGGATTGAAATTTCCTCTGGATTATCATTCATATTTTCACAAGCTTGTCATAAATACTAGTTCGTATGCATTATTGTTTACAAAAAGCTACACATATTGCATCTTTATAGCATTTCGTATTGGTACATACGGTTCATTGTTCGGCGATTCAAGGGACTGTGAGAATAAGACTGTAACAAATGGCTTACTACTTTTCATTATAATTAATTATATGATACTAGCTTAAAAGACCCGGCGTCGCCCGGGTTTTGTATTTTGTAATTGGAAATTAGCTTATGAAGGATTTTCAATTTTAAATTCTGGGTCCTTATATAGGCATTTATAATTTGAAATAGGAAGAATGACTTATTACACTCAAACTATTCCCTCAGAAAACGCTTGATATAGTTTTTTATGGCTCATAGAGGATCTAGAATTTTGCATCCCATCGCTTGTACAGTGCACAGCAAGCCTGGTAGAGGTTTAAATAAGAAGAAACAGAAATTCCTGTAACATAAAATTGTAATATCGAGGCGGGAAATTTCCCACTCTTATGTTACCATAAAGCCTTCATACTTTTCTCTCCAAAAACCTGCGATATAATATAATAATATACACATTACCATACCTCGTTTTGTTTTCTCTATGTCCAGGGTAGAGAATGTTATGTGATTCCATTATTTTAGTGGATTTCATTCTGTAATATTTATTTATAACATGAATTATTTTGATAACTTCTCTTATTTGTCAAAAGTGCATTTCATTTGTTTCTTCCAAGCCCACCTGATACCATTTGGCAACAATATATTCTGTGATTTGGAATTGATAATTCTATGTAAAAAGGGATTAAGTATTTTCAAAAACATTTAATTTTTGGCACTTAGAATCAGAATTTTTCAAAATCTTTTCTTAGTGAGCACCTACATTATAAAACGAAGGTACTGTCAAAATTCCAAGTCTCTACCTGTTATAGTTTAGGCTGTTCGTTGATTCCTGTCATTCAGTCAATCAGTCAGTCAGTCAGTCAGTCAGTCAGTCAGTCAGTCATTCATTCAGTCAGTCATTCATTCAGTCAGTCAGGACAAAGCCTTTTATATATATAGAGATTTGTGTTTCGTTTCATATAATTTAGAGAGCTTTTACTAAAAAATATTGTATGCACCACGTACGCAAAACTTTATCGGACTCATCCAGTATTTCAGCCTCGGCTTACGCCTTGGCTGCTATACTAGATTCGTCTGCTAAAGCGTTATTTTGCGTACTTGATACATAAATAGCTATTTTAAAATTATTTCAAAATCAGTGGATAAAAGTTAAAAGTTAAAACACGACATTTCGACTCTACCCTTGAGTCTTTCTCGGGTGACACCTCATTCTATACTGATCATATAAGGAAGATTGAGTTTCGTCATGGTAACAATGACAAAATGAATTTTCCCGGAGTGTATTCAGTAAAATGCAGTGATTGTGAGGGATTTGATGTCGAGGAAACAGGGAGGGACTTTAAAACTAGAATCCATGAGCAAGTAAGGGTTATAGGTAGCACTAAATGCTCTAGTGGACTCAGCCAACATGTGACAGAAAACAAACATGACTTTGGTGAGGTCAATATTTTAAGAATTAAGGATGATTGCATAAATAGAAAGGTTTATGAGGCAAGGAGTATAATCGGCACCCATGGGGCATTTTTTTTAAAAATAAATTTATTAACATCATGTCCCATTACATTAGTAATACTACATGATTGATTGTTACAACAATACACAACAATGCACAACAATACACGTTCTAGTACACCTTACTACAGTAGTTATTTAAGAATTTAGAAAGATAATGTTATATACAGTACAGCTATTAATAATTAGATAATAATTTGTGTACAATCATTTCGTGATTTTTTACAGCATTTAACATGAATTGTTACCTTGTTCTTTTTTTTTTTATTATTATTATTATTATTATTATTTATTGATGTAACATACATCTTATCCTTCTTAATTATAGAGTAAGCCTATTATGAGTCATAATTTAGTTTGTTTAGCCTTTCCAATATCATTGTATTTGCAGTCTCAACATTTAAAATTGTTTACAATTCATCAAAATCTACCGAATTTATGAACTGCAAAAATTCTTTATAATACAGTTGTATCATGTTGCTGCTGGTAACCGGCCATTTACCCTTCTTCCGTGTGATTCCATTCCTAATTATCGCTCTTTGTGAGTTCAATTTAGGACACTCGTACATAAGGCGTTGTATTGTCGGGTCACTAGAGGTGCAGGGATATAATAATTTTAAAACGATGGAAGTACGAGGGCGGTTCGTAAAGTAAGTTCCAATATTTATTTTGCAGAAAACACTTTATTGTAGGGACTTTTATTACACACCAGTGAACAGTACACCCTTTCAGCTATTTGTCAACATAATTTCCGCTAACGTTCAGACATTCGTCAAACCGCTTGACAAGCTTCGAAATTCCTTCTGCATAAAACTCTGCTGCCTGTATGTGTAGCCACCAGTTGACGCTCGCCTTGTGCTCCTCATCCGTTTGAAACCGCTGCGATCCAACAGTCCGACAAATTTGTGGAAAATGCTCTGAGAGTGGAGACATGGTGAAATGGCGATTCTCTCTGACCACTGCATCCACTTTTGCAACAAGTTCATCATTCACAACAGACGGTCGGCCACTTCGTTCTTCATCATGGACGTTAGTGCGTCCGTCACGAATTTCACGACACCAACGTTGAACCATACTGTCACTCATAATGTTCCTGTACACTTCAGTAATCTCACAATGAATTGCTGCTGGTGCCATTTGTTTTGCCCACAGAAATCGTATTACTCCACGTACTTCACTCTTGGCTGGATTTCTTATCGCTGCACACATTTCAGACGCCTGTATTATTGTTGAGATAAATGGCCGAAAACAATCTCAAAGTTATGCTGCTGTGAACGTACTGAACCGAGCTACACAACGGAACACAGTTCGCGACTCTAGTGTCACTCATTCGTGTGTCGTGAGGGACCGGAACTTACTTTACGAACCGCCCTCGTACGTTCGTATTCTGCCATGTCCCGTCGGATTTGTCGTGGCCCATGACAAATGTGGTGAAATTTCCAGTTAAATGCAGTTTCACTTGCAGTCTCAATTTAACTGTAAGAAAGAATGATTTTGTTATTTCTCCCATAAACTTGAAGTATCTCTCCATAAGCTTTCCCACTTCGATAAACTGCGTTGTCTAATTGTCCCTTAGCATTCAATTTGTTGTTCCGTATTTCAAAACATTTTTTCATCTGTATCCAAGTTTCAACGTAGCTGTCAAACAGTGGAAATGGGTAGTGCTTCTGGTATAATTCCTTCTGACCGCTTTGATTCACTTGAACTACATTCTCCCCGTTTTCTTTCAGCAATTTCTGTGTTCGGGCATAGTGTTACATTTAAGGGGAGATGGTAGTTATCAGTGTGAAAAAATCAATTTTTTTTCTTTGGCTCATGTAATAGAGCATAGTTTTCTGAACATTTTGATATATGGATCTTACATGTTGCGTTATTATTAAGCCAAGCAGAGTGACAGTTATAGTCCTAGAGCTTTCTAAAATGGATAAAATAACTTAGGTTAGAACATGCATGTCATTTTCTTTTCGCTCTCCTGTAAAATTACATTTTTTGTACTTCAGGTACCATTTTCTGAAAAGCTATTCTGCTAAAATAATGAAACTTTCAGCAATTCATTATAGATGGATGACAAATCTCCCTTGGCAGAATTATGGGAAAAGTCTTGACTGTACAGAATTTTCAACTTCAAGTATTTTTATTTAATTTTTTTTTTTCGTGAAGATTTCGTACAGTTTTCATGCAGTAATATTGTACTTATTAGACTGAATGTGCTATGGTAAAATAGTAGTACCTGTTGTTAGTAAGTTACTGAAGTTTCACAAAAATCTAAGCTATAGAAATTGAATAAAGCGTACCTATGTCAAGGGAAGTAACTGTAAAACTAAATTATCACCTATGTGTTAAAAAATTCTTTCCTACCAAACAGTGAGTTCTAGAACAACCATTCTCTGCTTATTTTAAACTACATAGTGCACTTGCAAAGCATAAGAAAATTCAACTAAATCTGACTGTTAACACCTGAGTGTTGAACATACGCTGTATTTTCTATCATTTAGCTAGCGTTAACTACCATCTCCAAGGTAACTACCAAGTCTAGGAAGTCTACACTAGCAACTTTTGAGTAAAATAATTCTAAAAGATTGTGTGCACCTAGGTATTTTGCAAGGAATGGTTGCAGGAAGAAAAATTTAATCAGTGGCTTAAGAACAAAATAAATGTAGGGATACATGCAAATAATTTTATGCAAATTGTAAATACTGAAACTTTTGATAGCAGGACCTAGTGGTCAGAGCGATGTATTGTTTCATGGTTTTGGACTGGATCATACAAATAATACAATAAAATAACATGTATATCTGCTGCATCAATTTAAAAAAAAATGTATATATTTTTTTTATGTATAAAACTTTCAAGCCAGGATCAGAAATTCACGATTTATCAAGAAATATGTGACCACAGAGCTCAAAAACTATTTTGATATGTTTGAATACATTATAATTTTACTTTGTTTTCATGATGGTGATTGCAAGTTTAGGGTTACTGCAATTATATCCCTTATTTTCACCTTTAATACCTGGCAACCCTGCATGGCAGTCACCTATTCAAATCCTACAAAACCTAAAAATGGCTAATTATGACGTTAAAAACTAAAAATGGCTAAAACTGCTTTTGAATTAAAATGCAATAAGATACTTCTCAAACTAATAATATGAAATTACTCTGATTATTATTTTTCTACATAATAAATGTCTGTCTGCATTTTGCATCTTGCTGATTGTTGCCAGTATATTATTTTTCAAGATAAAATACAGCATTGCATTTTGTAATTTTGTACCTCATTATCCTGGTAAAGAAAATCTTAAGCGAACCAAAATTCCCGGTTTCCTTTAGGAGCAAATTAAAGAAATCCTTAAGAAGCTTACACATGCAGTTCACAGTGTTTGCTCCAGCAGGATGCCGAAAGTGGAGTACCGGTATTCTAAAAGCTGATTAACTGAAAAACATTCTTGTTTGAGTTTATGCGGTGAAGTTAGAGTGATAGGAGAAATTCTAAAATTAAGTAAAAAAAGCACCTATAGTTTTGTGCTTCAGATCCATGGACATTAAGTAGAAATAAAATTGGTATATATTTTTATCGTACTCACTAGGTGAAACTAAAATAAATCTGAAAATAGTAAAAACCTAAAATAAAACTATTATAATATCTCTAGAAAACTAAAACACGGTTTATAAAAACCTAAAAATCCGAGCCCTAGTTACATGTTTATAAACAGATATACTTGTCATAAAGTGGTGGGCAATAAACAAATTTCGAATTCAAGAAGAAGCTGGCAGCAAATTTAATCAAATTAGAACACTATTATATGCTGGTAGCCATTAAAAGATGTGTTTCATATATAGTACTCTGGGTACTATGAGTTAAGATTCCTCTCCTCGGAAAGACCAATTTATTGTGGAATCATCAGTGCCTTTATGTAGAGTTTTACTGTAGCCTATTTGTTTGCTGTGCAGGCCACTGCTTGTGAAGGAAGAGAATTCATTGGAAGAATATAAACATGAGATGACACAAGCGGAATCAGAAGTGACAACTGACAGAAATGAGTCATCGGAACAGGCAGAAGGTTCATCTAGAGCAAAGTCAGTGAAGTGTCAAATATGTGGGAAACTTGTTGTGCGTAATCGACTGAATGAGCATGTCAACAGACATGTTGGAGGAAAACCATTTAAGTGTGATCAATGTGGGAAATGTTTTAACGGGAAAAGATCTTTGAAGAAACACACTCTTGTGCACTCTGGACAGAAGGCTCATGCTTGTGACATCTGTGGGAAGAGGTTCAAACTACTGAGATACCTGAAAGCACATAACCTCACTCATACAGGGCAGAAGGCTCATATGTGTGACATCTGTGGAAAGACGTTCAAACTGCTGAGCCACCTGAAAGCCCATAACCTCACTCACACAGGGCAGAAGTCTCATGTTTGTGATGTTTGTGGCAAGAAGTTCAGTCAGCTTGGAAACTTCAAGAAACATGAGTTGCTCCACACAGGAGAGAGACCGTTTAGCTGCGATATTTGTGGGAAAACTTACTCGCAGAAGAACACGCTTCGAATACATCTAGATGTCCACGCTGACAGGAGGCAACATATGTGTAATTTCTGTGGCAAACGCTTTCTCCAGAAGGGACATCTGAACAGACACCTGATTGTCCATTCAGGAGAGAAGAAGTTCTCGTGTGAGATCTGTGGATTGCGATATTCTAAGCGGATTAGTTTAAATAAACACAAGAAGAAGCATGTCATATTATGAAGATAAATAACTGTTGAAAGCTACACTAAAATATTTAACTATAAAATATATATATATTTTTTGCAAATTTAATATTTATAATCAGAGGTTCTGAAAAGTGGTAAATACTGCATTTATATGTGTGTATAAGCCTTACGTATGTATAAGTTGCAGCCTAATTTAGAAATAAATCTGGGAAAAATTATATTTTGAAATTTTAAGAACAAAGTAAAAACACAGGTTCAATGTGAGAACATTGTAAATTCCAGAGTTTGTACTTCTTCTGCTTCTGGCACTACAGCCCAGGGTGAGCTTTGGCCTCTCCAACAACAGTTTCCCATTAGTCTGTATCCAGGGTAACAGACCTCCAGGGTTGTATGATCATGGTTTTCAAGTCTGCCTTCCCTTCAACAGTCCATCTATTCCTTGGTCTAAAGAATTGTTGTCTTCCCTCCATTATAGCTCTATAATGGCTTTAGGTGTTCTTGTATCTCCCAACCTTTCAACTTGGCCGAACAGTATCTTCGTTTTCTTTATTGCTTCTTATCCCCCTAGTGTTCGGTGTATATTTTCAATGTGTTTATTGTGCTCATTAAAGTGAAACTAAAATAAGCCTGAAAATAGTAAAGACCTAAAATAATTTTTTTTTAAATATGTTTAAAAAACTAAAACACTGTTTATAAAAAATAAAAATCCAAGCCCTACTTATACGTTTATAAACGGTTTACTTATTGTAAAGTGACGGGCATGAACAAATTTAGAATTCTAGAATAAGCTGGCACCCAATTTAATGAAATTAGAACCCTTGTCTTTGCTGGTAGCCAGGAAAAGGTGTGTATCTTACAAGGCGCATCCATAAAGTAACTTTCCCAGGGACTGTTTACAGAAACTAAACACAGTTTCATGGAAATATTTATTGCAACAGATAGAGCAACTGTTCAGCTAGTTTTCAAACACATTTGCCACTGGAATTAAGACATTTGTCATACTGTGAGACCAACTTGTGTATCCCTATGTTATAGAAGTCTGCCGCCTGGGATTGGAACCACTGTTTGACAACCATCTCCACTTTCTTACATTCTCTGACATTTCTTGAGGTGTAGGAAAAGAAGGGCTGTAGGCTGGATGTTTGAAGACCTCCCAAATGATCAGTTCGACTGGGAGATGTTTAAACACTTCCCACAAAGTCTTCTGCAGAAGTTTGACTGAGAGATGTTTAAACACCTCCATCTTTTTCCATCTTTTCCTACACACACACACAAAAAAGGCAGAAAATGACAGAGAGGCAGAGATGGTTATCATACAGTGGTTCAAATTCATGGTGGCAGACTTTGACACAGACATTCAATAGTTGGTCCCACGGCATGACAAATGTCTCAATTTGGGTGGTGAATGTTGATAATAGCTGAACACTTGCTGTATCTGTTGCAATAAATATTTCCATGAAATTGTGTTTAATTTGTTAAACGGTCCCTAGGAAACTTACTTTATGGATGAGCCTTGTGTGTAGTACACTGGGCACTGATGACATACGATTCCTCTCTCTGGAAGACAATCAGTGGCCTTTCTGTAGAGTTTTACAATAGCCTGTTTGTTTGCTGTGCAGGCCACTGCATGTGACGACGGAAGAGAATTCAATGCAAGAATATAAACATGAGATGATGCAAGCGGAATCAGAAGTGACAGTTGACAGAAATGAGTCATCGGAATCGGCAGAAGGTACAACTAGAGCAAAGTCATTGAAGTATCAGATATGTGGGAAACTTGTTGAGCGTAAACTACTAAATGAGCATGTCAAGAGACATGTTGGAGGAAAACCATTTAAGTGTGATCAGTGTGAGAAATGTTTTAATGAGAAAAAGTCGTTAAAGAAACACTCTCTTGTGCACTCTGGACTGAAGGCTCATATGTGTGACATCTGTGGGAAGAACTTCAAACTGCTAAGATACCTGAAAGCACATAACCTCACTCACACAGGGAAGAAGGCTCATATGTGTGACATCTGTGGAAAGAGATTCAAACTGCTGAGCCACCTGAAAGCCCATAACCTCACTCACACAGGGCAGAAGTCTCATGTTTGTGATGTTTGTGGCAAGAAGTTCAGTCAGCTTGGAAACTACAAGAAACATGAGCTGCTCCATACAGGAGAAAGACCGTTTGGCTGCGATATTTGTGGGAAAAGTTACTCGGAGAAGAACACGCTTAGAACACATCTAGATGTCCATGCTGACCGGAGGCAGCATGTGTGTAATTTCTGCGGGAAGCGCTTCCTCCTGAAAGGACATTTGAAAGCACACCAGGTTGTGCATTCAGGAGAGAAGAAGTTCTCATGCGAGATAAGTGGACTGCGATATTCACAGAGGCACAGTTTAAATAAACACAAGAAGAAGCATGTCATATTATGAAGATTAGACTTTTTGAAAGCTACACTAAAATATTTAACTATAATATATATTTTATTTTTCAGATTTAATATTCATAATAATAGTCTTGAAAAGTGGTAAATATTGCATTTATGCGTGTATGTATAAGCGTTACATATGTATAACTTGCAGCCTAATGTAGCAACATTAAATCTGGGAAAAAATAATTTTTTGGAATTTTAAGAAAAGAGTAAAAACACAGGTTCATTATGACAACATTGTAAATTCCAGTGTTTGTACCTTTTCTTCTTCCGGCACTACAGCCCAGGGTGAGCTTTGGCCTATCCCAATAGTTTTCCATTAGTGTGTATCCAGGGTAACAGACCTCCAGGGTTTTATGTTCATGGTTTTCAAGTCTGCCTTCACTTCAACGGTCCATCTATTCCTTGGTCTAAAGAATTGTTGTCTTCCCTCCATTATAACTCTATAATGGCTTTAGGTGTTCTTGTATCTCCCTTCATTTCAACTTGGCCTAGCCAGCATATAAACCGAACAGTGTCTTCATTTTTACTTTCTCGCATGAATCACATGATAACATGATATCACACATTTATCAGCAGTAGTATTACTAACAAAGTGGCACATTCATCCTGTATTTATGACGTAAGTTGATGTTAAAGCTCTTAAATAATAATATTTTGAGTCTTTGTTTCTTTTTAACTTTTAAATGTTATAATAACAATAATAATAGTAATAATAATAATACATATCAGAAATAATAAGAACAACATAATAATAAAATAACATCTGACATCTCTGTGGCCTTCCTAAGGTAAATGAGCCCACACTCATTTTCCTGAGGGAGGGCGCAGAGAAGTCAGTGACCGAAAGCTTGGATGTTGTATATCCCTTTACACGACTTATAGCCCCTGAGATCTTTCATATATTCTCTTGCATTTCAAAGGTAGTACCGTATTTTATAGACTATAAGACGCTCCGGACCATAAGACGCACCTAGATTTTAGGATGGACATTTAAAGGAAAATAAATGTAATGAGATTCTAAACAAAACATTTTAAAGGGAATAATATACTTCATTGCATAATAAAATTATAACCATGTACAATGGAATCAGTGTAAATCACTTCTAACTTTAAACCTGCTTTGTATAAAAATCTCTTCTGTATAAGTGGCATCCCGTAAATTTTAACTACCGAACTGATTTCTCATGAAAGACTGAAAATACTTTTACACTCTCTAACCCTCAGTTCATCATATGGTAAGTATAATGAGACAAGGCTGTTTAGAGGTCATTGCCTTCATTCAAACCACCTGATGGAGACAACTCCTTTTGTATAAAAGAACCCAACATTCCTTTCTTTTCGCTTGTATACCTGGCTTCAATTTACCCTCATTTTACGACTGTCACAAGTGCACTGATATACAGTCGCGCCAAAATTTGTAACTATCTTATTGTTTATAATACCTAGTTTATAACTATGGTATTCTGGCAATAATTACCATTTTAAAATTTTTTTGTGTACCTACTTCGGACCATTAGACGCACCCAACTTTCAAGGCTTTGTTTTCAAGGTAAAAAAGTGCGTCTTATGAAACGTAAAATATGGTAATAAAAAAAAAAAAAAGTATTCCTTCTATCAACCCATTAGTGCTGGTAATTTTACATGTCAGTATGAATCTGATGGGTCTAAGCACATGTAACCCTTCATGAAGCCAGTCTCCAATCAGTGCAGTTCTATTCTATGGGGAGGGCCCACGTAAAATAAGTGGTTTAATGGCAGGCATAGATGCTGGCAGGTACATTATACTATTTTGCTTCAGGTAAACACTCTACACTGAAAATTATTTGTTTAGGTTATATTTCCATTTTATTTTATATTTGTATGTTATAAGCAGGACTCGGATTCTTAGGTTTTAAATTAATTTTTTCCTTGCCAGCTAACTGTGATATTTTAACTTAATTATCTGTTTTATAACCATGACACTCACCTAGTCAAATCCTATAAGACCTAAAAATGGCTAATTATGACGTTAAAAATAAAAACGGCTAAAACTGCTTTTGAATTAAAACATGATAAGATATTTCTCAAACTAACAATATAACACTACTCTGATTATTATTGCTCTGCTTAATAAATGTCTGTCTGCATTTTGCATCTTGCTGATTGTTGCAAGTATATTATTTTTCAAGATAAAACACAGCATTGCATTTTGACATTTCGTACTCCATTGTTCAAAAAAAGAAAATAGTTAATGAACCAAAATTCTCAGTTTCCTTTAGGAGCAAATAAAAAGACATTGTTAAGAATCTTACACTTTCCATTTATTAACAGTGTTTGCTCCAGTGGCCTTTATGTAGAGTTTTACTGTAGCCTATTTGTTTGCTGTGCAGGCCACTGCTTGTGAAGGAAGAGAATTCATTGGAAGAATATAAACATGAGATGACACAAGCGGAATCAGAAGTGACAGCTGACAGAAATGAGTCATCGGAACAGGCAGAAGGTACATCTAGAGCAAAGTCAGTGAAGTGTCAGATATGTGGGAAACTTGTTGTGCGTAGACGACTGAATGAGCATGTCAAGAGACACATTGGTGGAAAACCATTTAAGTGCGATCAGTGTGGGAAATGTTTTAACGAGAAAACCTCTTTGAACAAACACTTTCTTGTGCACTCTGGACTGAAGGCTCATATGTGTGACATCTGTGGAAAGAGGTTCAAACTGCTGAGCCACCTGAAAGCCCATAACCTCACTCACACAGGGCAGAAGTCTCACGTTTGTGATGTTTGTGGCAAGAGGTTCAGTCAGATTGGAAACTTCAAGAAACATGAGTTGCTCCACACAGGAGAAAGACCGTTTGGCTGCGAAATTTGTGGGAAAAGTTACTCGCAGAAGAAAACGCTTAGAATACATCTAGATGTCCACGCTGACAGGAGGCAACATATGTGTAATTTGTGTGGCAAGCTCTTTCTTCAGAAGGGACATCTGGACAGACACCTGATTGTGCATTCAGGAGAGAAGAAGTTCTCGTGTGAGATTTGTGGTTTGCGATATTCTAAGCGAGCCAGTTTAAATAAACACAAGAAGAAGCATGTCATATTATGAAGATTAGACTTTTTGAAAGCTACACTAAAATATTTAACTATAATATATATTTTATTTTTCAGATTTAATATTCATAATAATAGTGGAAAGTGGTAAATATTGCATTTATGTGTATATGTATACGTATGTATAACTTGCAGCCTAATGTAGCAACAATAAATCTGGGAAAAAATAATTTTTTGGAATTTTAAGAAAAGTATAAAAACACAGGTTCATTATGACAACATTGTAAATTCCAGTGTTTGTACTTTTTCTTGTTCCGGCACTACAGCCCAGGGTGAGCTTTGGCCTATCCCAATAGTTTTCCATTAGTGTGTATCCAGGGTAACAGACCTCCAGGGTTTTATGTTCATGGTTTTCAAGTCTGCTTTCACTTCAACAGTCCATCTATTCCTTGGTCTAAAGAATTGTTGTCTTCCCTCCATTATAACTCTATAAGGCTTTAGGTGTTCTTGTATCTCCCTTCCTTGTAATTGGCCTAGCCAGCATATAAACCGAAGGGTGTCTTCATTTTTACTTTCTTGCATGATATCACACATGTATCAGCAACGGTATTATTAACAAAGTGGCACATTCATCCTGTGTTTATGACGTAAGTTGATATTAAAGCTCTTAAATAATAATATTTGGAATCTTTGTTTCTTTTTAACTTTTAAATGTTATAATAACAATAATAATAGTAACAATAATAACACATATCAGAAATAATAAGAACAACATAATAATAAAATAACATCTGACATCTCTGTGGCCTTCCTAAGGTAAATGAGCCCACACTCATTTTCCTGAAGGAGAGCGCAAAGAAGTCAGTGACCGAAAGCTTGGATGTTGTATATCCCTTTACACGACTTATAGCCCCTGAGATCTTTCATATATTCTCTTGCATTTCAAAGGTAGTACTGTATTTTATAGACTACTAGCGTGTGCCCGCGGCTTTGCACGCGATAATTATTTCAAAAATTAAAAATTAAGAGCATAATAGTTATATCATTATATTTATTAACACCTAAATCACGTGAATTACATACCATGATTAGATAGCGTCGCCTGATAAAAGCGACCTCAGATTTGAGGTCCTTGGCCCAGAAAACCCATGTATAGTGAGTATCGTCCAAATCGAACGTTTGACCATATTGAGGCCTATATTGATTATCCCTTTTATAATAATAATAATAATAATCCTCTTCAGTGTAGGTTGAAAATTTCATATGTCTGCGTGCCTTGACATTATAAACAAATGAATCGACCAGCGTGAGCTAGAACATTCAAGCGATCGCGATAGTTTTATGTCCAAGGAATGACAAAAATAGCCAAAGCCTACTGTAATTGATTTGACATTTAATGGTATTACTGAAAACTGATGCTTCTAAAACGCAAAAAGTACACGTTTTTTTGCCCGTTTTTCACTCATAACTCACGAACGAAAGGAAAAATTAAAAATGTAATATGCCAGAAACCTTCCCGGGAATGCACTCAACAACTTCCCAAAGTTTCATGGCGATCGGATGAATGGTGTAGTAATGCATAAAGGACAGACACACACACACACACATACATTCATTTTTATATATATAGATAAGACGCACCTAGATTTTAGAATGGACATTTAAAGGAAAATAAATTTAATGTGATTCTAAACGACAAATTTTAAAGGGAATAATATACTTCATTGCATAAGCAAATTATAACCATGTACAATGGAATCAGTGTAAATCACTTCTAACTTTAAACCTGCTTTGTATAAAAATCTCTTCTGTATAAGTGGCATCCCGTGAATTTTAACTATCGAACTGATTTCTCATGAAAGACTGAAAATACTTTTACACTCTCTAACCCTCAATTCATCATACGGTAAGTATAACGGGACAAGGCTGTTTAGAGGTCATTGCCTTCATTCAAACCACCTGATGGAGACAACTCCTTTTGTATAAAAGAACCCAACATTCCTTTCTTTTCGCTTGTATACCTGGCTTCAATTTACCCTCATTTTACGACTGTCACAAGTGCACTGATATACAGTCGCGCCAAAATTTGTAACTATCTTATTGTTTATAATACCTAGTTTATAACTATGGTATTCTGGCAATAATTACCATTTTAAAATTTTTTTGTGTACCTACTTCGGACCATTAGACGCACCCAACTTTCAAGGCTTTGTTTTCAAGGTAAAAAAGTGCGTCTTATGAAACGTAAAATATGGTAATAAAAAAAAAAAAAAGTATTCCTTCTATCAACCCATTAGTGCTGGTAATTTTACATGTCAGTATGAATCTGATGGGTCTAAGCACATGTAACCCTTCATGAAGCCAGTCTCCAATCAGTGCAGTTCTATTCTATGGGGAGGGCCCACGTAAAATAAGTGGTTTAATGGCAGGCATAGATGCTGGCAGGTACATTATACTATTTTGCTTCAGGTAAACACTCTACACTGAAAATTATTTGTTTAGGTTACATTTCCATTGTATTTTATATTTGTATGTTATATGCAGGACCAAGATTCTTAGGTTTTAAACTATTTCGTTTCTTCCCAGCTAACTGTGATATTTGAACATAATTATGTTTCATAACCATGACTGTCATCTAGTCAAATCCTGTAAAACCTAAAAATGGGTAATAATGACGTTAAAACTGCTTTTCAATCAAAATGCGATAAGATACTTCTCAAACTAATAATATGAAATTACTCTGATTATTATTGTTCTACATAATAAATGTCTGTCTGCATTTTGCATCTTGCTGATTGTTGCCAGTATATTATTTTTCAAGATAAAATACAGCATTGCATTTTGTCATTTTTGTCATTTTGTACCCCATTGTCCAGGTAAAGATAATTGTTAGTGAACCAAAATTCCCGGTTTCCTTTGTGAACCCATTAACGAAATTTTTGAAAAGCTTACACTTTCCGTTTATTAACAGTGTTTGCTCCAGTGGCCTTTCTGTAGAGTTTTACTGTAGCCTATTTGTTTGCTGTGCAGGCCACTGCTTGTGAAGGAAGAGAATTCAACGCAAGAATATAAACATGAGATGACACAAGTGGAATCAGAAGTGACAACTGACAGAAATGAGTCATCAGAACAGGCAGGAGGTTCATCTAGAGCAAAGTCAGTGAAGTGTCATATATGTGGGAAACTTGTTGTGCGTAAACGACTGAATGAGCATGTCAACAGACACATTGGTGGAAAACCATTTAAGTGCGATCAGTGTGGGAAATGTTTTAATGAGAAAACCACTTTGAAGAAACACTCTCTTGTGCACTCTGGACTGAAGGCTCATATGTGTGACATCTGTGGAAAGAGGTTCAAACTGCTGAGCCACCTGAAAGCCCATAACCTCACTCACACAGGGCAGAAGTCTCATGTTTGTGATGTTTGTGGCAAGAAGTTCAGTCAGCTTGGAAACTTCAAGAAACATGAGTTGCTGCACACAGGAGAGAGACCATTTGGTTGCGATATTTGTGGGAAAAGTTACTCGCAGAAGGACACACTTAAAACGCATCTAGATGTCCATGCTGACAGGAGACAACATACGTGTAATTTCTGTGGCAAACGCTTCCTCCTGAAGGGACATCTGAAAGCACACCAGGTTGTTCATTCAGGAGAGAAAAAGTTCTCGTGTGAGATCTGTGGACTGCAATATTCACAGCGGAACAGTTTAAATAAACACAAGAAGAAGCATGTCATATTATGAAGATTGGAACTTTTTGAAAGATACACTAAAATATTTAACTATAAAATATATTTTATTTTTCAGATTTAATATTAGTGATCAGTAGTTTTGAAAAGTGGTAAATACTGCATTTATGTGTGTATGTATAAGTAGGGGCCGTATTTTTTGGTAACAACGATAAGCGCGAAATTTTATAAAACAACCTCCCTTAGCTATATTTAGCTTTTATTTGCTTAGAATACCAATATGAACCAAATTGAATCCACGAAATATCGCGAAATTTACTCGATTCCGCGAAATGTGTCTATAAGCGCGAAATATGCCCCTTCTATCGGTAAAGTGAGAAATGAGCACTAAAATGTGCCATAAAATCACAATATTGTGTTTTCGTGTAGCCTACTGTATTTTTTATTTCTTAGCAGCATGCTTTTTTCTGCTGTTTCTGTGGCTGTCGAAGATTTACAGATTTGTCGATATTTGTGATCGATTACAAAGATTGCAGAATTTACGCAAAGATTGTCTGCGACCTGGTTTGTACTGCTGAGTACACTCCTTTCCTGTTATGTCTTTGCCAAGTTAGCGATGCCTATGATCGATTACAACAGAAGAGTGTAGAATGTTTGTTACTTGTATTCAACAGATTTCGTCTTTTACCCACAGTGGTATGGTTGGTATTTATGTTTGCAAATGGCTATTTGATGGTGTTTAGTAGAAATTACGATAATATTTCTTCTTCTTCTTCATCTTCCCCATGATGCCTTTAGAGCGTTGGGGGGTCCTCGATTAAGGCTTTCCACATCCTTCTGTCCTGTGCCATCCTTTTCAATTCTGATTTGCTTTTGGAGATCTTTCTTCCCATTTCCTCTATGCAATCTTCGTATGTAGTTCGTGGCCTTCCTCTTGAGCGACCTCCTATCGGCCTTGCTTCCATGAATTGTCGTGGCTTCCTGTTTTCCTCCATCCTTGTAACGTGTCCAAACCATCTTAACTGTCTTTGGGCCAGGCGTTTTTCTACCGGGGGTTGGTGAAGTCCTTCCCTTATTATTTGATTCCGAACTAAGTCACGTCTTGTTTTCCCTGCGATTCGTCTTAAGCATTTCATTTCTTCTGCAGTTACTCTTCCTATTTCTTCCCCTCTTACTGGCCAGCTTTCACTTCCATATAGTAATACTGGTTCCATTACTGTTCGGACGATAATATTTCTCGTCTTTATATTTGAACATTAACTCTAATCATGTCTAAATTGAAAGGTACTTCAGTTCATACAAGGGCAGAAGAATATAGAAATGGGGGGGGGGGGGGTGTTAGTTCATGTAAATAAAGAACCAAAGTTTATCATTGTGCAATGTTCCCAATGTAGTATAAGCAATTTATTTCACAAAATACCCACCGAAATAGAAGGAAGTTAACACTGAAATCAGCCATTTTATTTCACCAATAAATCAGGGCCCTATGTATAAGCCTTACGTATGTATAACTTGCAGCCTAAATTAGAAATGATAAATCTAGGAAAAAATAATTTTTTGTTATTTTAAGAACAGAGTAAAAACACAGGTTCAATATAAGAACATTGTAAATTCCAGTGTTTGTACTTTTTCTTCTTCCGGCACTACAGCCCAGGGTGAGCTTTGGCCTATCCCAATAGTTTTCCATTAGTGTGTATCCAGGGTAACAGACCTCCAGGGTTTTATGTTCATGGTTTTTAAGTCTGCTTTCACTTCAACAGTCCATCTATTCCTTGGTCCAAAGAATTGTTGTCTTCCCTCCATTATAACTCTATAATGGCTTCAGCTATTTTTGTATCTCCCTTCCTTTCAACTTGTCCTAGTCAGCATATAAACACTTCATTTTCTTTATTGCTTCTTATCCTCCTAGTTTTTGTATTGCACCCTACGAACTTTTTTGATGCGATTTACTCATAATAAAAGCGTTGTAAATTCTTATCTGCCAGTTGCAGGCCCCAAATAACAAAGAATTTGATGGTGAATGTCATGCCTATGTAGCCTATACATAGGTCAAGCAAGACCTAGTTACAAGAAACACATTGATGAATGTGTTAGAATGTTTGTAAGGTATGAACCGGAAATTAAAACAATTTATATCTTAATATTACTAAGAAAATAGCACAGTGAAGTGTTAACATGTGTAGATAGATATGGAAATATGCACACTAACTTCACTATTAGGTATATTTACCCAGAACAACAGTTTCAATAGGAATTTCCTTCATCATCAGCTGATTCCAACTGGCCATCTGGCGATATATGGATGAACTTCTTGATCAAAATTCCCTGGATGCCCACTGAGGTATCAGAGTTTAGTAGTTTTTGACGGTTTTTTTTAATACTAATTTTCTCCCATACCATAAGCTCTAGTGATTTTTGAACTTGTTTTAGTAGAGGTATTTTATCACTGATTTCATGGTCTGCCCAGAAATGAGTAGCTAAAGCTGACTTTTCTCTTTGTTTTTAATATTTCCAAAGTGAAACTTTCTCAGCATATTCAAATTTATTTTGGTTTGGCCTTTGTAACACTTATCACAATCTTAGCAGCTTATTTTGCATACTCCAGATTATTATAATGAGATTCCTTATTATTTTGGTTCATTTTTATTAAATTTGGAACACTGAATTTATTCTGAGGTGCCAGTTTGACGTAGACTTCCTTGAAAACCTTTTGAAATTTGTTGTTTGCCCATGGATGGTAGGTAAATTTTTTGTGATCTGTATTTTCTTTTGTATCTTGTAATGCACCTTCTCTTTAACCTTCTTTTTATTTTTATTTTTTTGTACTTTTTTGTCAACCATATCTTTTTTCAAAGCATTTTCTTTTGTAGATTTTACTATGTATTCTAGGTTGTATTAATTTTCATTAAGAGGCATGTTAACGAGTCAGTGAGTGAGGCAGTGAGCATATTTCCGTACTCAATATTTCCACTAATTTTGCAAGCTGCAACTGAAAAATGTTCTTGGTTGAGTTTATGCGGTGAAATCTGAAATGATGGGAGAAATTCTAAAACTAAGCAAAAATCACCTATCCCGGTATACCTATAACATTGCGGATCGGAGCCATGGAAATTAAGTAAAAATAAAATAAAATATATATTTTCAATGTGTTTATTGTACTCATTAAAGTGAAACTAAAATAAGTTTTAAAATATTAAACACCTAAATTGAATCTATTTTAATATCTTTAAAAAACTAAAACACGGTGTATGAAAACCTAAAAATCCGGGCCCTAGTTATGTTTACAAACAACTATACTTGTCTTAAAGTGATGGGCAATGAACAAATTTTGAATTCTAGAAAATGCTGGCACCCAATTTAATCAAATTAGAACCCAAGTCTATGCTGGTAGCCAGGAAAAGGTGTGTATCATATATAGTAATATAGTACTCTGGGCACTGATGGGTTAAGATTCCTCTATACTGAAAGACCATCAGTGGCCTTTATGTAGAGTTTTACTGTAGCCTATTTGTTTGCTCTGCAGGCCACTGCAAGTGAAGGAAGAGAATTTAACGCAAGAATATGAACATGAGATGACACAAGTGGAAACAGAAGTGACAACTGATAGAAATGAGTCATCGGAACAGACAGAAGGTTCATCTAGAGAAAAGTCAGTGAAGTGTCAGATATGTGGGAAACTTGTTGAGCGTAAACGACTGAAAGACCATGTCAACAGACATGTTGGAGGAAAACCATTTAAGTGTGATCAGTGTGGGAAATGTTTTAACGAGAAAAGATCTTTGAAGAAACACACTCTTGTGCACTCTGGACAGAAGGCTCATGCTTGTGACATCTGTGGGAAGAGGTTCAAACTACTGAGATACCTGAAAGCACATAACATCACTCACACAGGGCAGAAGGCTCATATGTGTGACATCTGTGGAAAGAGGTTCAAATTGCTGAACCACCTGAAAGCCCATAACCTCACTCACACAGGGCAGAAGTCTCACGTTTGTGATGTTTGTGGCAAGAAATTCAGTCAGCTTGGAAACTTTAAGAGACACGAGTTGCTCCACACAGGAGAAAGACCATTTGGCTGCGATATTTGTGGAAAAAGTTTCTCGGAGAAGAACACGCTTAGAATACATCTAGATGTCCATGCTGACCGGAGGCAACATATGTGTAATTTGTGTGGCAAGCGCTTCCTCCTGAAGGGACATCTGAACAGACACCAGGTTGTACATACAGGAGAGAAGAAGTTCTCGTGTGAGATCTGTGGATTGCGATATTCAAAGCGTACCAGTTTAAATAAACACAAGAAGAAGCATGTCATATTATGAAGATATAGAACTTTTTCAAAGCTACACTAAAATAATATGTCTTGAAAAGTGGTAAATAATGCATTTATGTGTGTATGTATAAGCCTTATGAATGTATACCTTGCAGCCTAAATGAGAAACGATTAATCTGGGAAAAAATAATTTTTTGAAATTGTAAGTACAGAGTAAAAACCCCGTTTCACTATGACAACATTGTAAATTCCAGTGTTTGTACTTTTTCTTCTTCCGGCACTACAGCCCAGGGTGAGCTTTGGCCTATCCCAATAGTTTTCCATTAGTCTGTATCCAGGGTAACAGACCTCCAGGGTTTTATGTTCATGGTTCTCAAGTCTGCTTTCACTTCAACAGTCCATCTATTCCTTGGTCTAAAGAATCGTTGTCTTCCCTCCATTATAGTTCTATTATGGCTTTATATGTTATTGTATCTCCCATCCTTTCAACTTGGCCGAACAGTGTCTTCTTATCCTTCTAGTGTTTTCAAGACTCAAATGCTGTTGTCAAAGCTGTAAGGAAGTGGTTAGATTAAGCTGGCATGGCATGCAGGCTGTGCTTCATCATTAGCAAAAGTGCATAACGAATGGTGGTTACTATGTGGAAAAAGGACAGTCTGTAGCTGAAATATTGCTCTATTTAGCTGTGCTGTTTGATTTAAGTATCTCCTGTAGTTTCCATTTTAAAAAATAGGAGGCAATACTTTCGGAACGACCCTCTTATGTTCATGGTTCTCAAGTCTGCCTTCACTTCAACAGTCAATCTTTTCCTTGGTTTAAGAATCGTCTTCCCTCCATTATAATTCTATAATGGCTTTAGGTGTTTTTGTATCTCCCTTCCTTTCAACTTGGTCTGGCCAGCATATAAACCGTTCATTTTCTTTCTTGCTTCTTATCCTCCTAGTGTTTGTAATGCACCCTACGAACTTTATTATGCGATTTACTCATAACAAAAGCTTTGTAAATCCCCAAATGCCAACTGCAGGCCCCAAATAACAAAGACTTTGAGGGTGAATGTCATGCCTGTGTATACATAGGTCAATCAAGATCTAGTTACAAGTGGTATGTATTGCCAAGTAACGCATTGATGAATTTGTTACAATATTTTTAAGGTATGAACTGGAAATTTAAAAAAATTATGTATTATATCTCAGTATTACTACGAAAATAGCACAGTGAAGTGTTAACATCTGCAGATAGACTGAGTACAGAAATATGCACACTAACTTCACTATTAGGTTATTTACCCAGAATGACTGTTTCAATGGCTGTCCCCATCATCAGCTGATTCCGACTGGCCATCTGGCGGCAGGTGGATGAACTTGTTGATCAAAATCCCTTAGATACTCCCTGAGGTATCAAAGTTTAGAAGTTTTTTGCGATTCTTTTGAATACATATTTTCACCCATACCATAAGATCTAGTGGTTTTTCAGTCTTCTTCCCAGAAATGGGTAGCTAAAGCTGACTTTTCTCATTGTTTATAATATTTCTGAAGTGTTGCTTTCTCCGTGTATTTAAATTTATTTTTGTTTAGCCTATGTAACACTTATCAACACTTATCACAATCTTTGCAGCTTAATTTGTATACTCCAGTTTATTATAATGAGGTTCCTTTTTTATGGTTGTGTTTTTATTAGATTTTGAAGACTGAATTTATTCTCAGGTGCCAGTTTGACGCTGACTTCATTAAAAACGTTTTGAAATTTGTTGTTTGCCCATGGATGGTAGGTAAATTTTTTGTGATTTGTATTTTCTTTTGTATTTTGTAATGTACTTTCGCTTTAACCTTTTTTTGTTTTTTATTTTTTATTTTTACTTTTTTATCAACCTTTTCTTTCTTGAAACCATTTTCTTTTGCTGTTTTTACTATGTGGTTGTATTCTAGGTTGTATTCATTTTCATTAAGAGGAATGTTGACCAATCTGTGTGTGTGGCTGTATGTGAATTTCCATACACAAATTTTCTACTAATTTTGCAAGCCTGCGTAACCTAAGCTGGCTGTGGAGCAGGTGGTGTAAGATTCGCCCGGTAGCTGAAGGGCTGGAAGTTAGAGCTGGAACCTTGTTTGATAGAAGTTCTAGGTAACCCTGCTTCCCTAACTAATATGGGAGCCGTGTCCACCATGCAACGAGACATTAGGTGCTGATGTATTACCTGCAGGAGTTGTCTGTCATTGAAGTGGATGCGAGTCTGTGTCACTACATTAGCACGATGCATGTTCACCAGCGATACTTCCAACTTCCCAGTGTACACTCTTTCATCACCTCCAGAGCAGTCTTCTGGAAACTCATGTGTTCCTGCCACTTGTCTTGAAGGATAGGATCTTTCATCAGCACTAGAAGAAATCAACACTTTCTTAGAAACTGTTATCTGATACAGTCTCATTACCATCTCTAATTTAGGCATATATTTTTATCACTCAAGTTTTATAAAATATGGTATTTTTTATGTAACACAATCTTTTATCACATCTAGCTATTGTTAGTTCTGTAATAAAAAATACGGTCATCATAAGTGCTTTCTTTTTCAGGAAAAAGTTTACCAGTATTCTGTCCCTGACAAAATCCTTATATCAATAACATGTTAAATGGATTATTTAATTAATGAAGGAAGTTTACACAGTGAAGTTATTAAATATGTAAGCATATGAGTGGAGACTATTAATACACTGAACTTCACTAAATTTGTTCTAACCTGGACCGGTTTCGGGATTATAACTTTACCCCATTTTCAACGTACTCTGACTGATGTTTGTGTTGTATGGGCACCCTTCCGCGGACGTCCTATGAACTTCCTGACCAGGTCATCTTCCGTTGGCATTTCAAAGTTCATTAGGTTATCTGCATTCTTCTGGAGAAATATCTTCTCCCAGACTGTCAGTTCACTATGTCCGTGGGTGCACTTAACCAACTTAGGTTCTTGTTCAACTTCATGGTTCATGTTCCAGACATGGGCTGCTACTGCGGACTTTTCAATTTGTGCATATTTGACGTGTCGTTGGTGTTCCTTCATCCTGGTCTCTATATTTCTTTTTGTTTTGCCTATGTATTTTTGTGGACAGTTTTTGCAACTAAACTGGTAGATGCCCGATTTTTTCAGGTGTTGTACTCTCTCTATGTTGGTTGACCTTAACATATTTCCTAAACTGTATCTATTAACCGGGGCTAAGGTGATGTTGTGGTCTTGGTCTTGGACCGAAACTGGTCCAGGTTAGTACAAATTTAGTGAAGTTCAGTGTATTAAGTCTCCACTCATATGCTTACATGTTAAATGGAGTTTTGAAATACATCTGTATCTGATCTCTAGTACGTTTCGTACTAGAATAAGTTATAGTAGTCTGCTGTGATGATTTTAATGTTGGCTAACTTGGTTGTGTATGACTATTTGTGTGCCTAACATGTGAAAACCACCTCTATATTTATTCTGTGATTAAAAGTAGACGTCTCTGCTTCATAATTTCCACAAGTTAGCTGTAACGTGATATCACACATGTATCAGCAGCGGTATTATTAACACATTCATCCTGTGTATAAGACGTATGTTGACGTTAAAGCTCATGAATAATATTATTTTGTTCTTTGTTTCTTTTTAACTTTTAAATGTTATAATAACACTATAATAATAATAATAATAATAATAATAATAATAATAATAATAATAATAATAATAATAATAATAATAACAACAACAACAAGATAATAAAATAACATCTGACATCTCTGTGGCCTTCCTAAGGGAAACAAGCCAACAGTCATTTCCCTGAGGTAGGCCGCAAGGTGTCAGCGACTGAAAGCTTGGATGTTGTATATCCCTTTACTCGGCTTATAGCCCCTGAAATCATTTCATATATTCTCTTGTATTTCAAAGGTTAGTAATTACAAAAAATGTATTCCTTCTATCAACCCATTAGTGCTAGTAATTTTACATTTCTTTATGATTCTTGTGGGTCTAAGCACTGTGCTTCCTAACGTGTAACCCTACATGAGACCAGTCTCCAGTCAGTGCAGTGCTATTCTATGGGGAGGGCCCATGTAAAATAAGTGGTTTAATGGCAGGCATAGATGCTGGCAGGTACATTAACTATTTTGCTTCAGGTAAACACTCTACACTGAAAATTATTTGTTTCGGTTATATTTCCATTTTATTTTATATTTGTATGTTATATGTAGGGCTCGGATTCTTAGGTTTTAAATTATTTTGTTCCTTGCTAGCTAACTGTGATATTTTAACATAATTGTCCATTTCATAACCATGACACTCACCTAGTCAAATCCGATAAAACCTAAAAATGGCTAATTATGACATTAAAAATAAAAATGGCTAAAACTGCTTTTGAATTAAAATATGATAAGATACTTCTCAAACTAACAATATAACACTACTCTGATTATTATTGTTCTACTTAATAAATGTCTGCCTGCATTTTGCATCTTGCTGATTGTTGCCAGTATATAACTTTTCAAGATAAAATACAGCATTGCATTTTGTCATTTTGTACCCCATTGTTCAGAAAAAGAAAATTGTAAATTCTCAGTTTCCTTTAGGAGCAAATAAAAAGACATTGTTAAGAATCTTACACTTGCCATTTATTAACAGTGTTTGCTCCAGTGGCCTTTATGTAGAGTGTTACTGTAGCCTATTTGTTTGCTGTGCAGGCCACTGCAAGTGAAGGAAGAGAATTCAACGGAAGAATATAAACACGAGATGACACAAGCGGAATCAGAAGGTACAACTGACAGAAATGAGTCATCAGAACAGGCAGGAGGTTCATCTAGAGCAAAGTCAGTGAAGTGTCAGATATGTGGGAAACTTGTTGTGCGTAAACGACTGAATGAGCATGTTAACAGACACATTGGTGGAAAACCATTTAAGTGCGATCAGTGTGGGAAATGTTTTAACGAGAAAACCTCTTTGAACAAACACTCTCTTGTGCACTCTGGACTGAAGGCTCATATGTGTGACATCTGTGGAAAGAGGTTCAAACTGCTGAGCCACCTAAAAGCCCATAACCTCACTCACACAGGGCAGAAATCTCATGTTTGTGATGTTTGTGGCAAGAGGTTCAGTCAGCTTGGAAACTTCAAGAAACATGAGTTGCTTCACACAGGAGAAAGACCGTTTGGCTGCGAAATTTGTGGGAAAAGTTACTCGCAGAAGAACACGCTTCGAATACATCTAGATGTCCATGCTGACCAGAGGCAACATATGTGTAATTTCTGTGGCAAGCGCTTCCTCCTGAAAGGACATCTGAAAGCACACCAGGTTGTTCATTCAGGAGAGAAGAAGTTCTCGTGTGAGATCTGTGGACTGCGATATTCACAGCGGCACAGTTTAAATAAACACATGAAGAAGCATGTCATATTATGAAGATATAGAACTTTTTCAAATCTACTCTAGAATATTTAACTATAAAATATATTTTAGGAAGTGAATGTTGAAACTTTCAGCTGTAGCCCTACATAGAACCAGTACTGGACAGTACTATGTGTGAGTTGATAATAAAATTAGTTTGATATAATCTGACAGATACCTCATCTCTGAGCTTATTGCAAGAAATATCATCTTATTACTTCCTCTGCCCGTACCATAGGTACTATAGGTAGAGGAAGTATTGTTTTCAACCCTAAAATTCGAAGTTGAGTTTTTAGCATATATACACGTTTCAAGGTCCCCTGAATCCAAAAATACTATTTTTGGAAACATGTCTGTGTGTCTGTCTGTCTGTCTGTCTGTGAACACTCTAGCTCCAATACGGAAAATCGTATGAAAACGAAATTTCGTATTTGGGTCAGGTACCTTCTGAAGATGTGAGGATAAAATTGGCGACTATTTTCTCTTATTTTGAAAGGGACTTTACATGAAGAAATTTTCGTTTTTCGCGATTTTCTCGAAAACGGCTATTACGATTTTCTTTAAAATTTGCACATATGTTCCTTTTACTGAGAGCTAAAAATTTTATTTGAAACTTTTTTTCGAAAAAATTCTCTGAGGGTAGCTACAAGCCACCCACTGTTCACCCACTGTTTGTAGAAAGTTTGTCTTGCGTGATGAACAACTGAATACACGCTCTTTCACGGCCTCTTATTCTATATAAGAATGTGAAGTGAGAAAGATGTATTGTTGGCCATGCATAAAGTAAAGAAGTATCTGAGGGAAATATTCGATAAATTTCGGAAATTATATTTTACGGCGGAAAGTTCAATAAACGTCTGCAGTCACTTATTCTTTTTTTTTTTTTAAGTTTGTTATATAGCCTGCGCTTTTGTCGCATCATTGAAAGAAGAGGTATTTATAGGATAATTAGCATAAAATTGTGTCTTGCGATTCTGTACAAGGATATGTGAATACTGCTAACTTTTATTTGAGCAGAGGAAGTTATGTGACTTTCACATCAGATTTTTTGTTGTTGAATTTTCCCAAGTGTACAGTATATAAAATTAACTCATTGATAACGTTTATTTATGTTGGAACATTATTATTAAATATGTAATTGTTTTGTGGATCACTATGCACAGCATACAATTGATCAATAAAATTGACAGAGTGAAGCAAGATCCTGTTTTAACTCGACCATTTGGCATTTTGTCTGTATGTAAATTTGTTTGTACACATTTCCAATCAAACACATTTCATTTTCTTCAAATTTTGCATGAATATTCCTTGAGATCATTAAAATGACATATATATATATAAGAATTTACATTTTTTATTCCATATTAAGATGGCGGCCATTGTAATGGTCCCATTTTGTGTAATGTTCGACTTCTTTCAAAGATTCTAGCCAAACGGTTCATGCTATAAAAATTTGAAGACTATTATCAGTCTCGAATGTAGAATTTTCTCTATTGTGTACTGGCATTTGATCTGTTTGGTATGTACAGTACATGTAAGTCATGACCAAATCTGTTGTTCAATTTTCTTTCAGTTTTACATTAATTTTTCTTTAAGTAATTAAAAATGGTGTGTGACTAGAATTTTTTTTCCCTTCAAAGGTGAAGAGCAAATCTTTAGATTTGTTTTTTTATTTATTTTTTTATTCTAGGTCCAATGGATTAGTATTTCATTTATGTTGCTCTAATATTTTATCAATGCTTTTATCTTTTCTCTAACATAAACACTTGTCAATGCTACCATTCTCTTGGCGGAACCAGTGTTGCCTCCTGTTCTTTGTTCATTTATCATCGTCCACACAGCTTAAAGTTGATGTAGTTACTTATAGTGAATTTCTATATGAAAGTAACAAAAACGTAAATTCCATAAGTTGTTTGTAATTCTAGACAAAAAAAAAAGTCATAGTGTACAATCGTGTCCACATTTTATGACATACGTTTGTTCCCAAAGTAAATTCATGTACTGACAAGTGCCAGAACACATGAGCACTGCACAAGGTATGCGGCCATATGTCATTTTACAATATAGGCCTACTCACAGTGAATTGACACTGTGTAGGCAAGTAAAAAGAAATTATTCCGTGAAAATCATTAAAAAATTCACTTATATTTGCTTTTTCCATTCCACAGTGTTGTAAGTTTCAACCACTGGAAGTCTTTTTCTGTCAGCGAGTCATTTAACACCATCAGTTGTTGTTGCCTCAGTTGGTGTTAAAATGATGATTATGAATGACGATGGTCTTCGAAACTAGTTCAGGTATTTATACAAAAAGTGAAGTATACGTGCTAGACCCAACTCAATATTATATCCTTTGTGGTGTAGTTAATTTCATCACCCTCGAACACTCCAATTCAATAAAGAAAATTTAAAATCCGGCATTATATTGGATTAAAAAATATATATTCCGTCAAAGCCCATATCCATTTAAAAAATCCGCTAACCGTTAAAACAATTTTTTTTAAGTTAAAAATCCGCCAAATTTAGCGGGAACTCCAGATAGTTGGCAGTATGAGTCAGAACGCGATGGATATGGCTGTAGATATCATTTAGATGTAGTTATTCATTTAAACAATTTTAATTGAAAAATATTCCACATCTGCTGACCCTAGTACAACAGAATGGAGTAAAAGGTGTTGTGTGGTTTTCTACCGACAACTATTTGAGGAAAGTTCGAAAAATTGTGAAAACCTAGCGAATTTTATAAGATGGTCTATACTCCCATCTATTGGGAGCATACAAGACATCGAATATCATTGGTGGTGGTGTTTTACTGCCATTTCAAAGCAGCTCATCCTAGCTATGACGGGAGAATACGAACATTCTCTTTACTCAAGTAAAATTAGCATGAAATAGGTAGAAGATGACAACGATTTCGCTGCTAAGTGAAACATAAACGATAACTGAGTCTGTTTTCCATTCATAGATGGCTCCACTAAGAAAACGATACGTTGGCTTCGATTATCTACGAAATGTTGGGAAATCTCAGGAAGCCTAGAAATTTTCCGTTAACATTGGCCTATGTTGGCAGACGTTGTTTCATTGAAAGCATGTGTGTGTGTAATCAAATTGTTTTCAGAACTATGATGCCTTGATTTCGGCTTCAAGTTGAAATTTCAGATAAATTCTAAGTGTTCTTCAGGATTCGTCTATACAGAGGAGGTAAACATTCTGAGTTTCTTTCTACTTTAAATAATATAGGGCTACTTGATCAAGGTGTCTTAACCTACCTCTCTTCCAGTATGATTATATGTAGGCTATATTTTTCCATTTTAGGGAGTTGTTTGTAATAATATATTGAACCAAACAATATTAGTTGATACACATTTTGGTATTTGCATGTCACGTTCATGTCAAGGTTATTCTACGTTTGTGGGGTATTGAGCATTAGTGCATATCCATCTTTCGAATCATACGTCAGGTAAACATACGTCAGTCCTTTGTGTATAAAATGAATGTTCAGCTTCAAATGCTATGAAATGTGCATTCACCACCATGTGTCAGCATAGGCCTATTGTAAGTAACAAATTTATAGCCCAATGTTAGTAATGCAGTTTCATATTGTTGGAGTAAAGTGAGGTTATGTGGCACTTTGTACCGGTACCGTAGTACTTGTAAATGCATGTCATTTTTCAGTATTTACACTTTCATACACTTACATACGATTACATACCTAGTTTACTCTCCCAAACGTCAAGTTGTAATAAAGACATTAGATACGGTTGGAGTAAATCTGTATTTAAAGATGTCTGCTGATGTGCGCAAAAGTGACATAAGACACTTTATATTATGTCTTCTTACGAACCTTCAACACATTTTGGTAGTAGAGCAACCATCCCCTGTGTACCTTTTTTGTATTTCTGGCTAAAGACAAATATAAGGTGCCAATTAGGCTCCGCCCATTGCGTTGCTATGGCGACAGCAGCTGTCGGCCGGCGACCACCCGACCCTTCCCGAGCCCTACGCTGACTCACTCAACATTCCCTATAAAATATTGAAAATACGATTACAATGATGCGAGAGTGCCCCTTGTACCAAATATTCAAAATACGAGAGTGCCCCTTGTACCAAATATTCAAAATATGAGAGAGGACGTACTATGATATTGCACAGGGAAGAGTTTTAGATTTAAAAGGTTTGATACCCAAACGACAACTTCGTTCATAACGTATTTAATATATACATCTGTCCCATTTAAAACTTCTCTAGAACCAGAAATGCTCTTTTCAGAACCAACATAACATTTCACAATTATATAAAACAATATCCTTACTATTTACCATGTATTACACATTTCTGTAGTAAATAGGCTAGAAGAATTCTTGATTTTTATTGCAACTATCACTAATGGCGTAATGGTTAAAGCGATAGACTATAACGATAGCGGTCCCGGGATCGAATCTCCGTAGGTGCGAAAATTATTAGGATAGGAATCTAGGTCCCAAATAGGTAGGTAGGGTGAAGGAGAGAAGGGAGGTAATAGGGAAAAGAGGAGGAGAAGAGGAGAAAAGGGATAACAGGGGCAAATAAAAAATAAAATTTTCTGTGTTTCTAGTATTTCCACCAGACGTCTCTGCGCTGCTACTAGTTCTACCATTACCTAATAGATGTCTCCCACTGTTTAAAATAGTCCCCGCCCTAAACCCCTCCTTCCCTGGCGGGTCCCAAGAGTGAGTATGGGAGGAGCTTAATTGGCACCTTGTATTTGGTTTTTCCCGTATTTTTTTTACAGAATGATGAAATTTCGTATTCTTATGAACTTGGCCTTGCACAATGGGCATTTTACTTGTAATAATAATAATAATAGGTTTGTTCGCAAAGTAATCCCTAACTGTTATGGACCACGACATCTCGCTGTGGAACGTATGCGCACAATGTCATATAGGCTATCAACATAATATTCAAAATGTGCGCATGTGTCACGGTACATGATAGTACATGATTTAGCTTTGCGAACAGACCTAAAAGTAATAATAATAACAGTAGTAATTATAGCAGCAGTAATAACAACAACAATGAACAACAATAATATGCAATGTTTGATTTCTGTAAGATGTAGCTCGTACACTGCGTCCATCTTGTAGTTCCACAATCTGACGATAGGATCGCATAAGTGCACCACAATAGTCAAATGAGCAAGGTTTCTAATGTTTTAATTATTCACCAATAAATTAAAATGTATTAAATTCACAAACAATACTTTCACAATCCCAAGAATGTGTTTTGCTATTTTGTCTGCCTTCCGAAAGATTTTACTTCTATTATTCAGTAAGGTCTGAGTTATTTCAGCTTGAAGACTGAAAAATGTAAAAACAAATTATTTACAAGAAATGTAGACACACATTCAGTCGTGACTAGGGTTGCCACCTTTTGGTAAGGTTAAGGAGGGATACTTAACGAATATATGCAGATCGCCGATCTTCATACCTAAATTTGTTAATAGAAAGGTGGCATATATTCATTACAAAGCCAAAACTGAAGAGGCTGTGTAACAGTACCGGTAACACTAACATTAGAAAAGAAAACACTAGCAAAATAATAATAATAATAAAATAAAAAATAAAAAAACTGGTCAAATTCATGATTTGAAGCTGTATTTCTTGTTTGATTTGGCAGCTTCTAGTAGTTCCTTGTTCTGTTTCTCTCTCACTAAATAGTCCTTGCGGTAGGGATGAGCATTGATAGTTAAAACATTGATGTTCACCATCGAAGTTAAAATCGGTGGTGAACATCGATATGATGATAATATCAACCTGAAAACATCAATGTATTTTGACGGAAAACATCAATGTATAGGATAATAAAAAAATTGTCCTGGTTACAGAAAGTTGGGCAAAATTCATGAATAAACTGAAATATTTTCATGAATAGGCCTACTATCGGTGTAAAACATCGATGTTTTGGGAAATGAGGCTGCTGTAAATAGAATTATCTTAGAACCAAGGTAGGCCTATTAATCTTATAGAAGATGTCTTGTAATACCACCGCTGAACTGCTATCGGGAAGAACGCAGTAACATTTTATAAAATGTCCTTAGCTCATTGAGCAAAGAGGTGTGTTTGTTGTAGTTCGGTAGGCATCCCCTAGGTGCGGCAGCTTGGATTTGTATTTGTATAATTAAATTACACAAGAACATACCATTTGAAGTGCATTAATCGATTTGTTCAATTCTATTTCATTCATATGTGAGCATAAAATGACATTTTTATGTAAATTAAATCTTCCGGCATCAGTTCTAAAATTCAGGTGGCCAGAATGCTTCGGCGTACTGCCATCCTGTTTCAACCATGATTCCCTAACTAGTAGTTGGAAGCTTGTCAGCCACTCCATCCTCCTGCTAGCTTATCTGGAAGTTGTTTTGCTAGACAGATTTTGTCAGGAGATCATAATACGCAATTCTTGGCCAACTTCCAGATAGGTTCTCTATCTGGCAGATAAATATGATATCAGCAGGTCGTCGTACAGGCCTTTAAAATTAAGTTCTTCAGATTGCCATAAAGATTGTTTTCTGTTTAGTCAAATTCTTTCTCTATGTAACTTAAAGCTTTCTCATAGAATTTCAAAATACAGTGTACGCTCATAGACATGTTTAGAAAAAGTTATGAAGATTGGCAATCCAGACTCTGACTAACTAATGGCTTACCACTAAGTATAGGAATAACAGGAGTTGAGTGCAGTTGAGAGCACTAGGCTGCATTGACGATGGTTCTTCCAAGTGCTTGTAACCCAAGTGCCTATGGTGGTGGCAATTTGGTAGATGGTATATTGGGACATTTGGATATTTAGATCCTTTTCATGCAAGGGGGGGGAACTTAGCTGACCCCCCCTTTAGTCACTCCTGCAGTATAGTGGGTTACTGCTACACACAGTTGAGGGAGCTGACTGCTCTAACACCCTTGAGGATCGTCAGGCATGATTCTCCTACTCCAGCTTCTGGGGATGGGTTTCTGGGGTCTGTTGCTGGGGGAGGTAGTTGGGCCCCAGCTCAGGTTCCTGGTGGCTCATCTCCTGGAGTGTGGCTTGGACCCACTTGCTGAGCATCTGCGTTGGCTGTCGATAGCTATTGAGTTTTATTGGTTTCCCTGGCTATCGATGGCTGAACAAGGCTTTTAAAGAAACAAACTTGTAATAAGGTGAAAGGTAGGATGTCATGATGAAGCAACACTTTATAGTCATATTTAATTAGTTATTCAAAGAATGAGACACAAAACACAGAGAATGTGGATTCAAATTACAACTGATAACACTATGCACGTCCTGCTGTGCTATAATTCCAGAAGAAACTGTACTTGGCAACTCAGTGCAGCATTCATATGTTCAGTTAGGTACTTCCCCGTTGGATCACCAGTTAACGGCTCTCACGCTGGGTGTGCTGATCAAGGACATACCCCAAGAATGGCTGCACGACATTAATTACAAAGAATAACATCATGGGCGGTGATTTCACTGCTGCCAACACAGTACATTTTAGCGATAGAACAATACTGATAACTTGATCATGAGTCGAAATTCACAAAATAACTTAGGCCACTAAGAATTGCTGTCTCATATTTTGTTTTGAAATAATTTGGCATCCCGCAATATAATGCGTCCCTCTTACGCATAATTCGGGCTGCTGAAAATGTTCTTAAAATGTGGGATGTCCCACTTAATTCGAGACAGGTGTCAATGCTAGTTGTGACATAATGTTCTATGAGTGTGCATATTTTTAATTTGCTAGTCAAGGATACAGCATTGCATAATGATGAAGTTTTTAACAATATTAAATCTACATTCTTTAATTTTTTTTTTGCTATGATGAATAGAAATTCCGGCAAAATAAAAAACCAGGTCACCCCTTAAGCTCTGCCCACTCCGTTGAGTTGCTATGGTGACCCATCGCGTGACATCGGTAGAGATTCATTTGGGAACGAGAGTTTTAGGTTTTAATGGTATGTCACCCTCAAGATGAGTTGATTAGTATTAAAACCAAAATGACCCTTGTATAGTGATGTAAAATTCCCGGGAATTTAAACTTGAGGAAATATTCCCAGGGAATGTTTCCGGAAATATTCCCAAAATTCATAAATTCCTGGGAATTTATGATTTACAAGCAAGATAAATCAAAGACACCTATTTATTATGAAAAGTAACAAATAATTGTTAAATAATTCTAAAATTTAATCATGATTAGGTTAAATGAAACTCCAAAACTGCTAAATTAAAATATAGGGAATTTATGGTTTACGAGCAAGATAACTCAGAGGTACATATTTGTTACATAAAGTGACAATTAGTTGTTAAATAATACTTAAATTGAATCATGATTAGGTTAAATAAAACTAAAAAACTCTTAGAAGTTCAAATATTAAAACATAATTAATGAAAGAACATAAGAAATGAACAGAGATTAATTACATATTAAATATTTTACGATGTTTTACTGGGTTTTCACATAGTTAACAATGAAAATGAGGTAATTAATAATATAAAAATGCCCTGGTTCTTTTCTTTCCTTGAATTTATTTATAATCTTTTTTTCTTCAGCCTTCTGAAGGGGCGAAAATGGCAAGTTTTTGGCCAAACTTTTCTCCAAATCATCCAACTTTCTTACAACTCTGTGGATTTGTGGTTCATTGGATTCAATTGCAGTGATGAGATGTACAATTGGTGTAAGCAAATCTATCATCTTCTCGATTTTGACCCAAAACACCCCATCATCAAGAAGTTTTCTTTTCATGTTTGGTTCAAAGTCAGCATTTTCATTAACAGCCAATATTGTAGCACCACTTTATTTGATTGCAAACTGTGTAAACAAAAAAGTTGGCTTCCCCATCTTGTCTTTCCAGGCAACTTCAGAGCAATTCGGCCCTTGAATCTTTTTCAGATGAGATTTCATCAAATATTGCTTGTAAAATGTGACTGTTTTTGATCGTCTTTACAATTCCAATTACTTCACCAAAGAAACTTTTAACAGTTTGGCAACATAAAATGTCTGAACACAATAAATGAAGGAGGTGAGCAATACAACCTAATGGTACAATGTGTGGATACTTTTCCTTCACCAATGATAAAGCTGCCTTCATGCAGCATTGTCAGCAATGACTATTAAATATCTGTCAGGTCCATAATTCTCAATCACTGATCCAATGAGCTCTGCAAAATACTCGGCATTGTGTCTTTCCCTTTTGGTCATTTTAAAATCTACAAAAAATGGTTCTGGTTTTGAAATAACAAAGTTGATAATAGACTCATTCCTTATGTTACTCCAACCATCACACTGCAGATGAAGATTTTTTTTGTTTCTTGAAGTCTGCAGTGTGATGGTTGGTGTAACATAAGGACATCCGCATTTTAAGAACATTTTCATCAACCCGAATTACGCCTAAGAGAGACGCATTACATTGTGGGATGCCAAATTATTCCAAAACAAAATATGAGAAAGCAATTCTTAGTTGCATATTTTGTAAATTTTGACTCATGATCAAGATATTGGTATTGTTCCATTGCTAAAATGTATCGTATTGACAGCAGTGAAATCACCGCTCATTATATTTTTCTTTGTTTGTATAAGTCGCGCAGGCATTCTTGGGGTATGACCTTGATCAGCACACCCGGCATAATCCAACGGGGAAGTACCATAAACAGAACATATGACACGCCGCCCTAAGTTGCCAAGTACAGTTCCTGGAATTATAGCACAGTAAGACGTGCCTAGTGTTATCAGTTGTAATTTGAATCCATGTTCTCTGTGTGTTTTGTGTGTCATTCGTTGAATAAGAATTAACTAAATGTGCCTCCCGTTATTCCTAAATTTAGTGGTAAGCCATTACATAGTCAGAGTCTGGATTGCAGAAGTTCATAATTTTGCAAAAAAGGTATTTTATGCTGCACATGAGTCCCCCACTCCCACTCCTATAATTGTGAAATATGATTTTTGGTGCATAGGTCTTTTTTTTACTATGAAATATTATTTTGTTGTTTATAGTTGTGACATATTATGTTTGGTGCAAGGGTCTTTTATTATTCAGTGGAAGGGGGAACTGTGCACGCCATAAATTACCGCTTCGCCATAATTTTTTTCAAAACATATCCATGAGAAATTCTATGAGAAAGCTTTGAGTTACTTAGGGAAAGTATTTGACTTCACAGAAAGCAATCTTTATGGCACACTGAAGAACTTGAATCTTAATATAGAATATAGAAAATAGAAAATTCCTTCTATTATTAATAAATTGTTCCATGTATAAATTTAGATATGAAGACCGGCGATCTGCTTATACGGTATTTGATAAGCGTCTTTCCTTAGCCTTACCAAAAGGTGGCAACCCTAACTGGTGTATGCATTTCTGGAGCGGAGGGAAAATATTCTCCCCTCGTAAGTCATGAAAGAACTAAATTTCCTCCCATACTACAGTAGGATTAGCCTAGGCCTAGACCATGGGACTGATATGTGATTAGATACTATACCGTAAACTTCTATTTAAATTTGTGTTTGTGTAATATTAAACAATGATAATCTTGAAGGTGTTGGTTTTTGGCATTTTATTTTAAATAGCCTACCAACACAATTTATTTACAAATATATTAAATTACTTACCGTTAATCCTGTTTGAATAAATGTGAGTGAGGTATCACTTTATGAATGGCAAGTATATAAAGAAAACCTAAGAGATTATAAAAAATTATTATTTTTGAAAAGAAGATGCTTTTGAAAATAAGTGAAAAATTATATCATAGGAAAACTTTCTTATGAGAAATAGTTTAATCTTAAGGTACTTGAACTGTTAATAAGCATTAAAATGTTCAAAACTAAGGATTTTTTATAAATTCCCACTTTTTGGGAATATTTCCTGGCCAGGGAAATATTCCCATTTTATAAGTTCCTTCCCACTGGGAATATTTCCGGCCCACATCACTACCCTTGTACCAATTAAAACTTCCCTTGTACCAAAAGGATGTTTCACAATTGTATAATTGCAATACGAAATTATCAATCTCCGCTATATCGTGCAACTCTATATACTTAAATAGATAAATTCTCACTTCACGTCACAACGATCACTTGATGGCGTAGTGGTTTAGATGACTGGCTGTCATGCTAGCGGTCCCGCGTTTGAATCGCAATAGGTGTGAAAATTTGTAGGACAGGAATAGATTATAAATAGGTAGGTAGGGCAAAGGAGACAAGGGATTGAATAGTAGAAAGAGGAAAAGTAGAAGAGAAAGGATAAAATAAAATAAAGTTTTTCGAATTTTCAATGCTGCTAAACAACGAGAGACATCTAGGTAACTATGGGTAAACTACTAGCAAATCTCAAGTGGGAAGGGCTTAAGGGGCGACCTGTTCTTGATTTTCCCGAAATTCCATTATTGATCTCATGTATGACTATTTGTTGTTGTAGCAAAGCTGTTCAGGCTACTTGAAGAAGTAAGGCCCAAGATGGAGCCTCCTTCTGTGGTCACAGATGTGACAATGTTACTGCGTCATTGGGAAGAGGAACATCTGTTGCCAAATTATGATCCTGTTCCTACACTCACAATGTAAGTACACATACCAGTTTTCAAATTGATAAGCAGGCCTACTTTCTCTCTTTTTTGATAGCATGCATTCCATGAGTGAAATTTAAACATCTTGAAATCACTGCTGTGAGCAGCTGTAGTGAAATCTTAAGATATTGAAATTGCATGTGAAAGGGTAATTAACTTAAAATAATAAGGAGAGAATGGACTGTAGGACGCTGAGTCAGGGATTTAGAATTTTGATTCGTTGCAATACAATATATTCAGGAAGCCTGAACTCTGAATAGTTGAAATTATATTAACACTTAACACATGATACTTATAAATGTGAACAAATGAAACACAGGATAATTATGAATGTAGTTAGACACAGTTACTGTTGCTAGGAGCATACACCACTCCCGCCAAGTATCTTCTATAGGCGCTAGTACCAAGGTTCTTTGTTACGAACACACGTGGCGACTATGCCATTAACACAATGGGAATAATTGTAATTTGCACCAAAAATACAATATGAGTCTCGGAATCTCACACGCGCGCTGCCCAATACTTAAGGAGCGAAATGGTGTGGAAATAAGATGAGTACTAAGCTTACAGAGTGAATATTGTCCTGCGGATGGGAGTAATCGAAACACATGCCTGCACGCTACTGCATCTTGATTACGACTAACTGGCGTGGGGAAGCCGTAAGCAGGTGCCCACACAGGAAATGACAAAAACACGCGGGAATGAATGGCGGCTCGCGCCAAACAACACAGAGGCAAATTTGAAACATATAACTTATAGGCTCTTGAGCTAACAGCATGTAAAGGGGAAGTAGGATTCTACAACTCTTTTTTTTTTTTTTTTTTTTTTTTTTATCACTATCAACTTAGGAAGGTAGTAGTCATTGGGTGGTAGTGGTACATAGTAGGTTGTCAGGTTGTCACTGGATGACTTTTAAAGTAGACTGTGTTTCTGTTGTGTAATTTAGTCTGTTGACTACTCTTTATAGGCTACACTTTTCTTCCACTTAAGTGTCATTTTTGTTCTACTGTAGTTCTGTTTAGGGTTATCTGTCTCGTAGGTGTTGAACATAATTTTATGGAATGCATTCATTTGACATGACCCATCTGTCATATATCATTTATTTTTTAAGAATCTGAAATTTGTTAATGATCCTACATTAAAACATATGCGGTGAGTAATTCTTAGAGTTTTAATTTTATGTGTAAGTTACATTTGGTTTAACTGTTACCGTATGTGGAGTTATAAACTTCTGCTGAGACCAATTGTAGGGTTGTAAACCCTCTCTAAATCCATGCTGTGATTGAATACCTTTAATGACTTCTGTTGTGGTGGTAAGATCCCTTCTAGTGTAGCGTATCCGGGGTGACTTACTCTGACGTCCAGGCTCGGTGTCCCATGATCCTGGTGTTTCCTTTATCTGTACAGGCCCCCCCCTTTCCCAGGCTAGAGGTATGATTTTACTAGGATCTCCTTAACTATAATGATTCACCACTTGTTTCCCATTTTAACCCATTTATTCTACACTAAATACACATATAACACTAAATCCTTCCGGTTACATCCCTAACGTCCCCTTTAGGGGTCTACACCCCTTACAGATACATGTATTCTTCCATCTCTCTACCTACAGCCACATTATTCAACACTCTGTTCAACTTCATACTGCTGCCACCTCGTACTACACTGTGTTTCAGTAATCTTACATACATGTCAATAAAATGACTAAAATGTTGCATACACTGATGCTCCACTAAACTTAGTGGAGCATCAGTGTATGCAACATTTTATTCATTTTATTGACTCAGTATGTTCCACTGTTTATATTACTTCGTTTTTATTTATCTTACATACATGTGTTAACCACTAACCGGATGCTCCAGGAATTTAACTGTCAGCTTAATACTTACAATGCATGGCTGGAAGTGCCCAAGTACAAAGTCCACACACGATGTGCTTATTACACATACATAATTCACAGAAATTATGTCATGTTCTATACTCTCCAACACTTACGGCTCAATGTTTGTCCCATCCGTCACATCATTATTTTTCTGAATAGCAGACAGAAATAGTGATGGATTATTAAAATTGCATGTTATTCTTATTTACCAAATAACAAAACTTTAAGTTAATCATCATAGGTCCTTTTTCCTTTCCACTGTCACAGTATAATAATAATAATAATAATAATAATAAATATGATACTCACAGTGGATCCCTACACTTCCAAAACGAAACATTGTGTCATTTTGGAAGTGTGAGGAAGGCCGAAACTTCGTGTCGTTTTGGAAGTGTAGGGATCCACTGTGAATAATCACTTACATTTATTATTATAATAACAAAACTTTGGACTCGAGGAATTAATCAAGGATATAAATAAAAAATAGGCTATTCGTTTTTAATTTCCTAACTCTGTGTGTCTCGTTCGTCACTCATGGAATGCGTGATAGGCTTACTCTGGAGTGATCACAGAATTTACTGTTAATCTGTTCTAACAGTTTGAACTGAAACTTGACATCTTAGAAGACATTGGACTACCGGTATGAATTATTTGGGACTCATTTTACATAATCATTAAAATCTTCAATGAAACAGAATTAGTGAAATCTAGTTTAGCTATCTGTCCTATTTCCTAAATGTTAAGATATTCTGTTTCTTTTTCATTAATCACAAATGAACATTTCATTTTGTAAATAAAAACCGGCAATATATTTGATTTCTATTTTCCAAATACCGGTATTGGATTTCCCCCAGCTCTTTTCTGAAGTGTTGCTAACTAGAGTTGCTCAAAATTTTAATAAGTTAAATCGTTTAAATGAATCTGTTTACCAGCTATGGCTATGTTAGTACAATTATTGACAAAATTATTAATATTTTTACTTTCTCTACCGGTAATTAAATCATGGAGGATGAAATGGACTGGACATGTTGCGTGCATTTGGGAGGAAAGACATATTTCAAAAGTATTGACTAGGAGACCCAAAGGGAAAAGACTTGGGAGACCTAGGCATAGGTGAGAGGACAATATTAGGATAGATTTAAGAGCTGTAGGATTTGCGAGGGATGGTTGGATGGAGTTAGCACAGAATAGGATTGAAAGGCAGGCTCAGGTAAGCACAGCAATGTACCTCCTGGTCCCGTAAAATAGATAATATTCCTTTAATTAAGTGGAAGGAAAGGAAAATAGACATTAAATCCATGTCTGGGATATTAATACAAGTAAGAATCAGCTTGAAAAATTTTATGTCATAACCGGGATTTGAACACGGATCTTCGGCTTAACGCGCCGATGCTCTACCATTGAGCTACCATGACAACATGCCAGTCTGACATCAAATTCCTCAACTGATTCAAGCCGTTAAGCCGAAGATCCGTGTTCAAATCCCGGTTATGGCATAAAATTTTTCAAGCTGATTCTTACTTGTATTATTTATTTATTTATTGAATATCCAAATTGAAATAAACCCTATTTCACCCGAAGGTATATTAGGGTTAGAGATATGATACACTTACAGGTTTACAATATACGTATACAAGTCTTAATCTGAGCACTGTCTTCAAAGAAATTCAATAATAATGATTAACATAAATTATTAGTCTATACATTAAAACAGAAGTGATGTGAAAGAAAATAGGGTGGGAGATAACAAGCATAACAATAATTCTTACTTGTTACTTGTATTAATATTCCTTTAATTAATACTTGTATTCTTACTTGTATTAATATTCCTTTAGCTTGCTTTGTAATTGTATATTGCCATCGAGTAAGTAGCCTAGTAGTAGCAGTAATAATAATAATAATAAAATCTTATCTTCTCGTCTTCTGTCCAAAAATCTAAAAATAAAAAAAAATTTGTAAAACATTAAATTATCCTGTTGGTTGTATTATATGGATTTGAGACATGGTCACTTACTCTCGGGAAGAACATAAACTGAGAGTGTTCGGAAACAGGGTGCTTAGGAAAATATTCGGGCCTAAGAGAGATGAAGAAGGGGACTGGAGTAAACTGCATAATGACGAGCTTCATAACCTGTACTCGTCACCAGATATAGTAAGGGTAATTAAATCACGGAGGATGAAATGGTCTGGACATGGGGGAGGAAAGACTTATATCAAACATATTGACTGGAGACCCGAAGGGAAAGACTACTTGATAGATCTAGTCATTGGTGAGAGGACAATATTAGGATAGATTTAAGGGAAGTAGGATTTGCGAGGGATGGTTGGATGGAGGTAGCACAGAATAGGATTGAATGGCAGGCTCAGGTAAGCATGGCAATGAACTTCCGGGTCCCATAAAATAGATAATATTCCTTTAGCTTGCTGAGGAATTGTCTATTGCCATTGAGTAAGAAAGTAAGTACTGGGTTTGTGGGTATATCTACTGCTGGTAGAGGAATTGCATTCAACTCCCAAATTCCGGGTCGCGTTTTCAGTATTACTAGGGCCTACACATTTTGAAGTCTCCAGAATCCAAAAGTTCAGTTTTCAGAAACATGTTTGTGTGTGTTTCTATGAGCAGCAAAGCTTGAAAACAATTTTTTTTTATAAAAACTAATCTTTATCCTATTTAAATTAGATATATTCTGGGAATGTGGCATGAAGATTGGCGGCACTTTCTTTGGAGGAGATGTCCCATGATCCAACATTTTATCCAAATTTCTACAAATTACCGGTACCACATTGGATCATGCTACATCGATGATTGCCATTGCACACAATTTCATCTGACATTTTCCATCCAAAACCGTATTTTTATTGATTTTTGTTTCGTGGTTTTAATGCAGTTGGTATTTGGGCTGTAATGTTTTGAAAGTTACATGCTTATTCTACAATAGTTATCAAATTAAGTGGAGGGAAAGGAAATAGACATTAAATCCATGTCTGGGATATTAATACAAGTAAGAATCAGCTTGAAAAATTTTATGTCATAACCGGGACTAGAAACCTCCCGTGGTCTGCCTTGTCTTCTGAATCAGTTGAGGAATTTGATGTCGTACTGGCATGTTGTCATGGTAGCTCAATGGTAGAGCATCGGCGCGTTATGCCGAAGATCCGTGTTCAAATCCCGCTTATGACATAAAATTTTTCAAGCTGATTCTTACTTGTAGTAATAGTTATCAATCTTCCATTTGACAGGTTGGCTGAAATTATAGAAGCAGAAACTGAAAATTACATGAAGATGGATCCTGATCCATTTGATGAACGCCATCCATCACGTGCTGATCCAGATTGTGCTCTAGGGCATGTTCTCAAAGTGCTCTTTCGCAAGGATAATTTCATGACAAAGGTATGTTTGATTTAGGTAATTGATACTAAGAGCACAGTGAAGTTAGAATACATCATGTTAAAAAAACACAGAAAACCTAAGGATAATGTACTCCACAACATGAACAGTTGAGATGGGGATGAGAGCAGCAGGCTGCTCTTGATACTAATTGTTATTACTGTGTTTAACATTCACAATCTTAACCCTCGTACAAGTACAGTGCATCTCAGCCAGATTGCGGCCGTTTGCTGCATGTTGTGCTTCTCTTGTGATGACTCAACACTTCCCGCTTCGCAGCCAGCTGTGTGTCCCCGCAGATAAGTCAACAATTCCTGCATAGCCTGCAGTTGAGCATTGTTCTCATGTTGTACAGACGTGAAAGTGTTATTCTGTAGTTGTCACAACTAAAAGAAAACATTAGGATGGAAATAAACTCAATAACGGAAGAGCAATTAATGTGTGTTAATCGGATTTTCCTATCACGATGCCAAAAATATGTGGATGTAGGAGTAGGACATTTCCGGCATCTCCTATTTTCATTATTTTCAAACTTATTTCATTTATTTTCATTGTCACGCACAAACGAAGTCAGGCAACTGCCTGGCAGTTCCTTTGCCGCATACCGGGATAGGAGCGTCATCTGGGGGGAACTCAACGCACGGTGCGGCGGCCACAATCTGCCTGAGACTCACTGTGAGGATTTTATTTACATTACCCTACCTTCTATTTGAAATTTTAAAGTGTGTCATAAATGTTCATGAAATAAAGCTAAAGCTCAAGTTACATGTAGTTTTGGTTTTAAATATTTTTGTTTAAAACCTTTTATTGTCTCTGGTTTAAATTCAGCTTTGAAAGGACAAGCAGTGTACAAAAATAGTTAATCTGAGGCTTTCACGGCCGGAATCAAAAGCTAGCTAATAAAAAAAAAGCTAGATAAGAAAACAAAACCCCAAGCTAACAGCTACAACCCCGCTTCTCATAAGCAGGCAGTGTTTAACAGTTTTACACACAGATTAGTCAACATTCCCATGGGCAAAAATGAATATAAACTAGAATACAATCACATAGTAAAAATTGCAGAAGATAATGGTTTCAAGAAAGATTTGATTGACAAAAAAGTAATGAAATTCCAAAAACAGAAGAAAGTTAAAGAGACAACTTCACTAATAAATGAAAAAGAAAACACAAATCACAAATGATTTACCTACCACCCATGGGCAAATAACAAATTTCAGAAGATTTTCAATAAAGTAAACATCAAATTGGCACCGCAGAATAAATTCAGTTTGAAAAATCTTATAAAAACCAACCAGAAAGATAAGGTCCCTCATTACAAAAAAGCTGGAATTTACAAAACTAATTGCAAAGATTGTGAAAATTTTTACATAGGCCAAACAAAAAGGAATTTAGATACAAGGAGAAAAGAACATTTTAGGAACATTATGAACAAACAAATTGAAAAATCCGCTTTGGCCATGAATTTCTGGGAACTAGGCCATGAAATTGAAAATGAAATAACACTACTAAAACAAGTTGAAAAACCAATAGATTTTCAATAAAGTAAACATCAAATTGGCACCGCAGAATAAATTCAGTTTGAAAAATATTTTAAAAACAACCAGAAAGATAAGGTCCCCCATAACAAAAAAGCTGGAATTTACAAAATTAATTGCAAAGATTGTGAAAAATTTTACATAGGCCAAACAAAAAGGAATTTAGATACAAGGAGAAAAGAACATTTTAGGAACATTATGAACAAACAAATTGAAAAATCCGCTTTGGCCATGCATTTCTGGGAACTAGGCCATGAAATTGAAAATGAGATAGCACTACTAAAACAAGTTGAAAAACCAATAGCACACAGTTTGTGAAAAAATATTCATTAAAAGGAAGCAAAAAAATCTCTTAAACTTCGACACTTCAGTTGGTATACAAGGAACTTTGATCGACAAGTTCATTAACCCGCCACTAGAGAACCAGTTGGAATCAGCTGATGATGATGGGAAGACCCATTGAAATGATCATCCTGGGTGAATATACCTTTTAGTGAAGTTTAGTTTGTATATTTCCGATCTCAGTCTTGCTACAGAAAAACCCAATAATTTATTCTTTTAGATAAAATAACTAAGGCTTGTGACAAGAATATTACAGGTATATTGGATTAAAAATGTTTAACAAATTACCTATTGGAGCACACTATGTTAACCTGAAAAGGTTTAAGACCAAAGTGTATAATTGGTTGGCTGTAAATCCCTTTTACAAGCTAGAGGAATTTCTTTGCCTGTCGGAGGTAGATATGTATTTTTAACTGAAACTAGAGTGGGTAGTAGGTACAAAGTTGTATATAGAACTTGTTTATTTTTATGTATTGTGGAGTTTGTTTATGTACCTTGTATATGTATTTTATGTTTATGTTGATGTACCTTGTTTATCTTTGACGGTAACTTCACAAGTCAGACTTGTAATTGGTTGAAAATAAATAATTCTAATTCTAAACGTTATGTGCATTTAACTGCTACCTCCCGATAAAATATTTGTGGTAGTACAGGGCCTTTAGACTATGAACATGGAATGACAACACTAAAACAAATCTGACTGAGTATGGTTGTACTGTTTTCTGTTTTGCAGTTGGTGAATGACTACTTGCGGGACAACTATTGGAGCAGGCAGGGCAACACCACAAAAGACTCTCGTAAACTGAACATCGCATCCTGTAGGCTGATGCTGGACATCATGCCTGGGCTCGAGACGTCTGCAGTTTTTCAAGTGGTAAACACCATTTCCGTATTTACCCGAATGTAACCTGCCCTTTTATCATTAAAGTAAAGGGAAAAAATCTAATGTGAAAGTCAAATAACTTCCGCTGCTCAAATAAAAATTAGCAGTATTCACATATCCTTGTACAGAATCGCAAGACACAATTTTACGCTAATTATGCTATAAATACCTTATAGCCTCTTCTTTGAATGTTGCGACTAAAAATGCAGGCTAAGGACAAACAAAACAAGAAGAAAAAACAAGTGACTGCAAACGTTCATTGAACTTTCTGCCGTCAGGAATAATTTCCGAAATTTATCGAATATTCGCCTCGGATATTTCTTTACTGTAAGCATGGCCAACAATACATCTTTCTCACTTCACGTGCTTATATAGGATAAGAGGCCAGGAATGTCTGCATATTGAGTTGTTCACCAGGCAAGACAGAGTACCTACAAACAGTGGGTAGCTTACAACCACCCTTCAGAGAATTTTAATTAATGCCAAAGTGAAATAAAAAAACATTAAAGTAACACATTTTTTATCTGAAATAGTCCTGAAATATGAAAAAGAAAGTATCAGCTGGCTTAATTTGAGAAATTCTAATTTTATTTCATCAAACATTAAATAAAAATGACGGAATATAAAATAAAAATCAGTAATTTACACTTCATCTGACTTTCAGTGTTGAATTTCATGCAGTTTTTCTATTTGTCATAACTGCACTTTTAGTTACTATCAGTTTAAAATTACCATTATTTGGATTTCTTTACATCTGAGCAGCTCATACATAATATATGCATATTCCGCAATATTGCAGAATACACGTAAAATGAATATTGCTTGCTTACGCATTTTCTCCGATGCTTCAAAAAATTGATGTATTTTTTATCTTGAATTGATTAATATATAAAAAAAAAACTGGCGATTCGAGATAATCGATAGTCGACATCATCTACCATAGGCATATGGCAGGATTGGGGGCATGTGGTCAGCATGCCAACACCCACGGCCATTAATGGTGGTTTCCATGACCGGAGCTGCTACTTCTCTATCAAGTAGCTCCTCAATTTGAATCACGAGGCTGAGTGCACCCTGTTCCAGACCTCCCTATCTCAGAAAAACCCGAGGAGGTACCGGGGATCGAACCTGGGCCGATGGATCTGTAGTCTTATCCTGCATCGGGCACACATACCGGTAATGTGCATCAAACATACATTCCATACTTTCCTTTTCATTTGTAAATTTCAAAATGACCTCACATTTTCAACAAAATTTAAAAAGTTGCCATAACTAGGGACACGCTGTGTTTATTATTTGGTCAAAGCAGTGTTATTTTTTCCCAAAAGTAGAGTTATTTTTCCTAAACATAGTGTTATTTTTCCCCAAAATTGGTGTTATCTATAATGCAATTTTACTAATTGTTGAGTTAAAGAATGGTTTTGAATATAAGCCACTTATTAACCTATTTTAGCATATATTCTTATTAATATACAAACACATAATTACAAAGAAGACAATTAACCATACAGCACTTTAATGTTTCCCCATATCAATGCATGTTTATGTCAGTCATATACACAATATAATACATTAAAAAAGAAAAAAACAATACAAACCTGCGCACAATATCAATGCACTAGGCTACTTGCACAAAAATAAAAAATAAAATGCTAGAAATCAAGCACTCAAGCAGGTATTATTTTAATACCTTAGGTTATTTGGCTTTCAAAGGAGAAAATGACCATTGTAGCCAAATTTTTTTTTTTAAGTATGTTCTCATGTCTGTTCTAGGAGGATTATTTAAAACTACAGTGAATTCTCGATTATCAGTGTTAATCTGACGAAGTAAAGGGCAGGAGATTCGAAATAAAGTGTGAGAAATTTGAAATGAAGTTCAGGAAATTCTAAATAAAGTGTGGGAAACTCGAAATATGTGAGTGGAAATTCAAATATTCGCGCATGGATAAGCCACCCACCGATAATCGTGAATTGACTGTATACTTAGGAATGCATCAAAATGTAAAAATTGTGGTTTTAATTTGAAATACGTAAAAATTTGCATTTTCATGGAAAAACGTTAAAATTTACGTTTTTAATGGAGAAATGTTAAAATTTGCAAATTAAATCGCATTATTGCAATTTTGCAAATCCCCAGCTATAACTTATGACCCATCTTTCGTTTATCAGCTATCTACATGTTCTAATATTGATGGTCTTGCCTACAAGAACACAAATAACAATTGTGGAAGCCTTAGTGTTTTATTAATTTGTGGTTTTAATTATTCATTAGATTCTTAATTTAAGTACTGCTATTTGCTAAATAGTGACAAAAAATATAATTCAAGCTCTGGATTTTCCCAAGGTAAAGGGGATGGTTTCCTACTTTACTGGATTGGTTAATATTTTTTTTTATACACGAAAAACGGCCAAATTTCATGTAATACTGTTCTCAAGAAGTTTTAGAATCCAAATATAGACACATTTTGTTTTTCAGAATATTTTAAATATAGGTAAAATTGGTAAGAAGTTCACAGAAAACTAACCTAAAATGGCGCTCGGAAAGAAAGTGCACACACCAGAATCGGCTGCTCAAGACAGCGCATGCTGGGAAGAAGCCGATGGGTCACGTGGTGCTGGAATCAAAACTGTCAACATGATAAGTGTCTGTGGTGGTCAGTCGCTATCACTGTCTAGAACACAAATGGCCCCCAAACCCGCTTTAAACTAGAGCTAACATGCCTAACCTAACCTAACTTTTTTTTTTTAAATTTCTTGGGGGCTCTGTCCCCAAACCCCCTTCTTCAATATAGGATAATTAGGAAAACCCGAGAATTTAAAAGCGTGCGCTTAAAATTGTTGGCAGCACCGTATGGAGCGGACCAGTGACATGCAAGGTTGTTGATATTGGATAAAATCGGTTGACCTATTTCGGAGTATGCTCAATTTAGTGCCTATTTTATGGTAATATACGTATTCGAAAGAATTTATGAAATGCAAATCAGTTATCATGGCAACATAGGCTACTGTTGTACTGTGATCTTATAAGGCTTTGGCAATTAAAATACAGTTAGCTATGACAAATAACACTGTTGCTTTACATGCGCTTATCCAACTAGACCGTTAAACTGACCCAGGTGGCGGAGGTGGTAACATCTTGGCCTCACATTCTGGAGTTCCATGGTTCAAATCCCGAAACCGGCCAATTTGACATTTTTTCTGTATTCTGCATATCATAACTGCAATCATAACTGATTAAACAAAAACATACTGGCACTTTGTTACATCAGTTTACCTGATTTTATTAATGAAATGTGTGTGTTACAAGTGTTTGTTCTCTGCATTGTAGTGGATTGCTTTGTTTCCCTCACAGCCAGAAATGGAGAGCATGATCTTACGACTGTTCAGCTGGGCAGAGAAGTCTGTACAACCTCTCCAGGCATATGCCACAGGACTTTTGGCAGCCGCTATGGAAGTTCAGGATATTGCTGCTAATTTCAGGTAACACAAACACAGATAAGTTTCCAACATTCAGCCTTCGCTATTAGGTATAACCCACTTCGGAAATGGAGTTTATTAATGATGACTAGGGGCCGTATTTTTTGGTAACAAAGATAAGCGTGAAATTTTATAAAAGAACCTATTTAGTTTCTTTATGCTTAAAATACCAATATGAACCAAATTGAATCCACGAAATATTGCAAAATTTACTGGATTCCGCAAAATATGCCCCTTCTGTCCGTAAATTGAGAAATGAGCACGAAAATGTGCCTTAAAATCACAATATTGCATTTTGGTGTACTGTATTTTTGATTTCTTAGCAGAATGCTTTTTTTCCTGCTGTTTCTGCGGCTGTCCAAGATTTACCGATATATAGCGATATTTGTGATCAATTACAAAGATTGCAGAATTTACGCAAAAATTGTCTGTGACCTGGTTTGTACTGTTGAGTACACTCCTTTCCTGCTATTTATTTATTTATTGTAAGAAAACCCCAACGAGCAAAGCTCACCTTAAGGGGCTATATACAACATGACATGCATTGTGATACATAAATTTTCAATTACAAATAACTTATAAATATACAAGAGGTGCAATATATACAAGAGGTACAAGAGTGAAGAGGTACAGAATATAGGAACACAAAACAAAATGACTTGATTTTAAGAGTGAAGTGAAATGATAGATGATGAAGGGAAACATAGTTACATAGTATAATAGTGATCAATATACAGTATCTATTTATTACTATATCAAAGAACTTAATTAATCTTAGATTTTAAAAAGAGTTTTATTTGTGATTTAAATTTGTTATAATTTAATATATTCTTTTGTTCTTGTGGTAATTCATTATATGTTTTGATCAAATAATATTTTAATCCCTTTGTCCCATAAGTTACAGTTGAAGAATGTGTGAGGTATATGTTCTGTTTTTGCCTTGTTTCATAGTTATGAATGTCTTTGTTATATTCTATTGGAAAATTACTGTGGATGTTACCATGTACTACTCTGTGCATATATGTAATGGCATTTACTTTAACTAAGGTCTCAAACGGCAAGATTTTCGATTGTTCATAAAGAATGCGAGTTGGTGTCAAATAATGTGCACCTAGTAAAATTCTGATTGCTCTATTCTGAAGTACTCTTAATGGTTGAAGATCCGTTTTATGAAAACGACCCCAGATAAATAACATGTAAGTTATGTGAGACTGTATTAGTGAATAATATAAGGATCTCAAGCCAGGAGTTGACAATATTCCCCTTATTCGCCTAAATATCCCTATAACTGGAGAAATTTTGCTACATATATTGTTGATGTGTCCTTTCCAAGTTAAATGTTGGTCTATAGTTAGGCCTAAAAATTTAGTATCCGTTACTCGCTTTATGTGCTTATTGTCATTTACTAACTCTTTAGAAATACCTAAGTGTGTGTTTGGCTTATGAAAGACCATATATGCTGTCTTTTGGGCATTTAATGATAATTTATTTTGACTTAACCATTTTGTTAGAATTTTGAGATCTTCATGCATATATGATAATAATCCATCAACTGTATCACCAACATAAAAAATACTAGTATCATCAGCAAAAAGTGAAGGTATGCCATGTAAAGGTAAGGTCTGAATATCATTTACATATATTAGGAAAAGGATGGGTCCTAATATCGAGCCCTGTGGGACCCCGCAAATTATTACTTGAGCATTGCTGTCCAATCCATTTACTGAAGTACAGTGCACACAGATAGACGTGAATGGTGTAAACAGGATGCACCATGGGTTTGGGCGAGTCCATGAGAAGCCACTAACACAATACAGGGGTGTTTACTTCAGTATTGTTCTGGCTGTGTGCATGTGCAGATCGGAGAGTGGAGCGCTTTAAGTGGTGACTAGCTAGTGTAGCAGCAGATCTAAAAACATTCGTCATCGAAATGCCACCTGTTCAAAGTAAATTGAAAGGTAAGGTTTTGCACAGCCAGTCACGGGAAATTATAGCAAATACCTATAAATTCATGTTAAGGGAAGCAAGAGAAGGAGCCCCCATTAAGTTAAAGTCGGTTCAGGAAAGAGTAGCCGAAGCAACGGGTGTATCTTTAAGCTCAGTACAACGCATTAAGAAGGAGCTGCAAGAAGTCGAATCGGGAAGATCTGTCGCATTTTCTACGCCCCATAAAGACAGACCTAGAAAATCAAGAAAGGCAGATATAGACAATTTTAATGAATCTGTTATACGCCGTACTGTAAATGACTTTTATATAGTAGAAAAGGAGAGGCCTACCGTTAAGAAAATTCACTCTAAACTTAAAGAATCCATCAAATTTGAGGGGAGTATAACAACTCTACGTAAAATACTCAAGACCCTTGGATTTAGATGGAAAAAAAGCAGAAACAATAGGCAGGTTTTGGTAGAACACAGCAACATTCGGTCACAAAGGATTTCTTTTTTACGTGCAATAAGGCAATATAGGAGTGAGAGCCGTCCAATTATTTATATGGATGAGACTTACATTCACACTTGTCATACCACACCGTATGCGTGGAGTGATGACAGTCTTCAAGGCCTCTTCGCTCCTCTTTCTAAAGGCAACAAAATAATAATAATTCATGCAGGTGGGGAAGAGGGCTTTGTCCCCGGTGCATATGTCCGATTCAAATCAGGACAGAAATCTGGTGACTATCACGATTCCATGGACCATAATAATTATGAAAGATGGCTGCTAGAAAAATTAATACCAAATTTACCCCCCAAATCTGTCTTGGTAATAGATAATGCGCCGTACCACAACTGTCAGCTGAACAAAGCTCCTAACTCCAATTCCAGTAGGAATATAATGAAGTCTTGGCTCGCTGAAAGGTCTATTCCGTTTCATGATGAGATGCTAAAAGCAGATTTATATAGCCTAATAAAAGCAAACAAACCTGCTCACAAAACTTATAAAATTGACGCACTGTTAGCAGAACATTATCATACAGTACTTCGCCTACCACCTTACCATCCGGAACTGAACCCGATAGAACTCATCTGGGCAACAGTGAAAAACTGGGTAGCTGAAAAGAACGTGTCTTTTAAAATGGAAGATTTAATTAGGCTTGCAGACGAAAAATTTGCATCCATTACAAAGGATGACTGGAAGTCACGGTGTGATCATGTTAAGAAATTAGAGGAAGAGTATTTTACGAGGGAGGGACTATTGGAAGAAACGATGGAAATGGTGATAAACATTGAAAATGATTCCGACATGTCTGACAGCAGTAACACCGATACCGCTTCTGAAGATGATGAAGAGGGGTCTTCTGTTACAGTGTAATTTCACCTTTAGGAAGAGATTTTTATAGTGACAGTGGCTAAAAACAATGCGAAATCGTAAATAACTTTCTGGAAATTTAAAATAAAATACTGTCGTGTATAACTGTGGTGTGGTGTTTACGCATGTTGTGGTTATTTAATGACGCTTGTGTACCGCCACGTAGGCCCATAACAGACTGTCATCGCTATGCCATAATTTTGACACGCAGGAATTCTTTCACATGCCGGCAAAACTACAGACATGTGACTACATGTAACTCATTTAGGCATGCAACAATTCCATAGAGCTGGACCGGGATCGAACCCATCAACTTGGGAACGAACAAGCTGTCACACACGCTGGCCATCAACACTAAAGTTTAAGTGAATGAAACATTATTACATTTAACATGCACTGTTCCAGAAAACTTCAAGACCTCCCATACAAGGTAAGTCAATATTTTCATAACAGAGTGTCGTCTGGAGTGATTCTCTCTCTCTGTCTTTGACTGCCAGCCTTGTCATTCGGAACTGGTACCCCTACCACCATTCTCCTCTTTCTCCTCACGTGCCTCCACACACTTCACGTCTATCTGCGTGTACTGTATATTGTGTGCGTTCTTTTAGGTAACTTTTGAACCAGTCTAACACTATACCTCTTATTCCAAAACATTCAAGTTTTTTCAAAAGTAATTCATGATCTACAGTATCAAATGCCTTCTTTAAGTCAATAAATAGTCCTGAAGAAAATTTGTTACTATCCATTGCATCCTCAATTTGGGCTATTATATCTACTGCAGCACATAAGATTGATGAAGTTTTCCGAAACCCATATTGGTATTTATACAGGATTTTGTTATTTTCTAGAAAATTATTTAATCTTTCCTTCATACATTTCTCTAAGATTTTTGATAGGGCTGGTAAAATTGAGATTGGACGGTAATTTCCTGGATCTAAACTATCTCACCCTTAAAAATGGGAACAACCCTGGCAATTTTGCATTTTTTTGGAACAGCTCCCTTCAGGAAGGAATAATTAATGAATTCTGAAATGGCATATTTTAGTGATTTTTTAGTTTTCTTTAGAAATATGTTTGTTATTCCATCCTTTGTTGCATTTCTTTTGTTTTTTAAACTGTCAATATGCTTTTCAACCTCATGTGATGTTACGGGTGTTAAATAAAGTGAATTTCTTATACCTATATCAATAGATTGTTGGTTACTATCCATATTCTTTTTTACTGAAGTCTGTGCAAGTTTTGGGCCTACATTTACAAAATAATTATTAAGCTCTTCGGGAATGTCAGTGTTGTTTATCTCTGTCCCATCTAACATCAATTTATCTATATTTCCATGATTTATAGAACCGTTAGTTATTGAATTCGTTAGGATGCCTTTTATTTTTTTCCAGAAGAAAGAGATATTTCCAGATACAGACTGTAACATATTTTCATAATACTTTGCTTTTAATTTTCTCTTCTCTGTGGTAATAGTATTTCTTAATTTATTAAATTCATATAAAATGAATGTGTTTGCCAAGTTAGCGATGCCTATGATCGATTACAGCAGAAGAGTGTAGAATGTTTGTTACTTGTATTCAACAGATTTCGCCTTTTATCCACAGTGGTATGGTTGGCATTTCTGTTTGCAAATGGCTATCTGATGGTGTTTAGTAGAAATTACTATAATATTTCTCGTCATTATATTTGAACATTAACTCTAATCATCGAAAGTTACTTCAGTTCATACAAGGGCAGAAGAATATGGAAATGGGGGGGGGGGGGTTGTGTTAGTTCATGTAAATAAAGAACCAAAGTTTATCATTGCGCATTGTTCCCAATGTAGTATAAGTAATTTATTTCACGAAATACCCACCGAAATAGAAGGAAGTTAACACCGAAATCAGCCATTTTATTTCACCATTAAATCAGGGCCCTAATGATCCTGGTGGAATTATGGCCATTAGGCCTTCTCTTTCATTCAACCAGGATTAATACAACTGAACTTTACAATATTACAATAGAACAAGTATGATACAAGTACAATACACAGAAACATGATTATACTATTATCATTTAAGGCTTAAGAACTAGTTCTCTAGAGATAATAGTAGTAGTAGTAGTAGTCCTGGTTACTCCACAGGGAAGCATAGGGCCTTAATAAAAGCCCACCATCGGACTCTGTTGCTTGCCAGAGCTTTAATTTCATTCCAGCTTTTCCCTTCCTGTGCAGCTTCTTTCTAGAGATAATACCACCGCCATCTCGAGAATTACACTGCCTGTCCTATGCTTAATTTTAACATGGAGTACACAGTACAAATAACAAATAAAGACATTCATTCACACAACACAAGACAAAAGAATGACTATAGAATAGAAACACATAATCTAAAAAGTTTTGAGAAAAGTCCAAATTATGCAGGAATAAAACTATGGTCCAAGCTGCCTAACTCGCTTAAATTAATACAACAACAGAAATGCTTTAAAAACAAGCTCAAGCAATTCCTATTAGAGAAAGCATACTATACCATAAAAGAATACACTGATGAGTAACATAGTTGAGTAGCATCATTATTTAGCAATAAGACAATCTGTATAGGAATAAGATAAGATAATTTGTGTAGTACTAAAATAAGTTAAGCCATAAGAAAGTCATATAGCTATAAGATAAAATTTGCAACTTAAATGTTAGTAAACTCAGTAGAATTATTGTAGAATAGACTACATTTAATTATTGACAAGTCCTATATCATGTAACAATGGAAATTGTAACCAAATGATCAATGGGATGCTAATAAACTAAACTAAACTAGTATTGTTAAATTGCCTAATTTCTCCAGTAGAGGCGACACAGTTCACACCCAGATAGCATGAAATTCCAGCATATTTGAGTTTCCGAGCTTATACTTCAGAGGGCAACATAGAGCATACGGTAATGTAAAGGGTATTGCAGCTGGGTGTGGTAGGTGCTGCCATCTGTAATGTCACCACGTACGCAAAATTAGCCGTATAGGACAGGCAGTGTATACACGAGTAATACAGTCTAGAAGGCAGTGGATAATACAATACACAAAAAACAATATGTTAAATAGACACGTAAAGTCAGAATGAAAAATTCAATGCCATAGCCGGGATGGCTATGGCATTGAATTTTTCATTCTGACTTTACGTGTCCATCTTAGCCTACACACGGCCAGTGTGAAAGAATTATCATTCCAATATGTTAAATAGTTTGCTACTTACTAAGATTTAAACTATTACTAAGAAATATAACGTGAAAGAAAAATGAAAAGTTGTGGATAATTGGAAACACTTACAGTAACTTATTTAGATATGTGATGATTTATTGTTATTAATGTGAAACCAAGTCCCTAACTATGGCAGGTAAAAAAAAATAATACAAAAAAATAAATTTAAAGAAAACTACTCTCTTTTTGGCGTTGGTGAAGTCTCGTACGTGAACTGTAGTCATTTTGAATCTTTAATCAATTGTAGTGTGAAGCTCAAAGTTACAAATTATCAAATGAAGCTATGATTAAAACTCTTTTTCTTTTGAAAATATCCCATTTCAGAGATAAGCGGTTTCTCATCTTAACCCATAATATTAGAGTAACATCTAGGATTATTTAAATAAAAGCAAACTATTTTGAAAATGACAAACATTTCATGGAACATTTTCCCACAAAGAATTCACCAAGAAGAGTACAGCATATGTAAAGGTCATATGACACAAAATTACATCCCTGCTAACTATTTAACCATGAAATGGGGCATTTGTTAAAAAAAAAAAGACCCAGGTACAAAAGCAAGGGTTAAGCTGTGAATGTTGATTTGCAGGGAACAAAATGCACGGTTAGTACCATTGATGCTCCAAGAACTGGCTAAACTCCAGGCACAGGCAGCTGAATTAAGGCACCAAGCAGCGTTCACTGCCCGTCCGTTTGCTCATCTAGGGCAAGGGCATGTTAGAGAGGTTGATGGGGAAGGAAAGAATGGCCTAACTGTCACCAATCCTGGGAAGAAGCGTTTTTCCACTCACCACAGAGAAAATGGTAAGTCCCTCCCTGATAATTTACTGATTTTAGGCAAAATGTCTATATTGTATTTTATTGAGAAAAGTCAAAAAATGAAAACACTTTTAACCCCACTTACATCATTTAAAAAAAAAAAAAACTGGACTAGTTTAGAGAGTGTTTCTCCCATCATCGGCTGGCGTTCTGGAGATCGTGGGTGGTAGTAATGCTGACTGGTGCTACCATACCTCTTCCTGGTGGTAAGTCTAATAAAGTCCTCAGCTGGTGGGATTTCAAAGTCATCAGTACACTAGAAATCACAGAAAAAGCTGGTATACTGCTTTGTGATAGGAGAAGATCTTGAAGACTATGTGCCATGTGTTGCCTGCACAAGAGTCAAACTCTGTTGATCACTGTGTTGCACATCTTCCTTTTCAACCTTATCATGACTATGTATACCAGATCCCATTTTACATTCATGTACAGTGGTTGGTGACTATTTTAACTTTTTCAAAAAATAAAGTCCTGAAACGTAGATCTGTAAAATTTCAGCATAACAAAATTTCACTATAACAAATTAATTTCTGTGGTCCCCTAAATTTCATTATACTGAAATTTTACTGTATTTTTATTTGATTTGTTTGCAGGATTTTTAGATCGCTCACCCCCACTTCTCAGCCCTCCAACTGAGAGTTCCATGGATAATGCAATGGCTCGTCTAAATGGAACAAGTCCGCCTAGAACTGGAAAGAGAGTGTGCAGAGAAAGCGACGAAGGTAAAAATACTGTCATTATTTTTTTTTTTTAATTAGCAGATGTCTGCAGGTTTGCCCTTTTATTTCAAAGGCTTAGTGCTTTGAGGGATTTTTAACAGAAAATTAACGTAATATATTTATATGAAGAGGTGTACAGAGAACGGGAGGATCTCTTTTTTTTGGTCACATTATGAGGACACCTGATACTTAACTGACAAGAAAATAGAGAAACTGTGGAATATGAAGCAACAAGTAGGATGGAATACAGAAATTAGAGAGGATATGACGGAATTAGGAATAACTTTGGATGATTTAAAAAAAAAACCAGGAAATTCAATGAAACTTAAAAATATAAAAAAAAAGATTTAAGCCAAAAAGAGACTGGTCATCAGTCGGAGTACGTTGAAAATGGGGTAAAGTTATAATCCCGAAACCGGTCCAGGTTAGTACAAATTTAGTGAAGTTCAGTGTATTAAGTCTCCACTCATATGCTTACATATTTAATAACTTCACTGTGTAAACTTCCTTCATTAATTAAATAAAGAGGGTACTTACAGATGAGGAACGACAGAGAAGATCAGAACGCATAATAAACTACTGGGAGAATCAGAAAGGAAAGAGGACCGAGAAATGATTGACTGAAATGGTCCAATGAGGCCGTAAAAGTAGAAGAAGAAGAAGATATTTATTGACTGACATCGTTCTTACATAAATTGCGTGAATTACTTTATTTCATATTTACTTATATTGTTAACCATAGTAAATAGTTAAAACTATTGCAACAAAGCATATGCTGCCATAGGCCTACAGATTCGAAATGAAAATGTTAAATTGAACCTTACACGTAAATCATTAGTAAATAATTAAAACAAGTCTGTGTTTTTTATAGTTCAAGTAACTCTGCTTAAAAGTAAAATAAAAGAATTTTTTTTAAATAATAATAAATAAAGCTAAGCATTTTTAGGATTATGGAAATAATTTAGTAATTTAGATTTGAACTACAGTAGAAGCCCGATATAACCCGGTTGATGGGAGACATGCTTTACCCCCCCCGCGTTATAATCTTACCGCGGTATTTTGAAATGTGACCGAAGTGACAAAAATCGACCCCCCCCCCCCAGGGGAACATTGGTACACTAATAAATTACAATGGTGTACAGCAATATAAAATACAGTAGTTTTAAAAATCACTCACCAGTTATGCTATTTAATCCAGTACTGTAACTGATCTCAATTTACGGCTCTTCTTTCACAGATGGGGAGCAAGAAATCTTCTAATTCCCGAGAGTAATGTACAAAATTTCCTAAAACATACACTGTAACATTCAGGTAAAATATTCAGAGTCCCCGTTTTTTCCATTTTTTACACAAACAATAATTTTCAATTTAGCTCCTACTGAATATGCTTTCCGCTTCTGCGACATTTTGTATTCTGAACTCGCGGCTTTACAATCCGAATGTGTGATTCAAACTAAAATCATATTTAAACTTTCCTAGGTTTTAAGATTTTATGGCAGGTGCAGATTTTTTAAATCCCTATAGAACTACACTATTCATTCCATGTCCCGTTACTTCTGCTAAATCCTTTGGAATGCAGTGGTGATGGTCAACTAGCGGTTGAGGGCGAGTCTAATGGTAAAAAAAGAATGTACTGCAGAACTGCTCTTTGCAGAATTTTTACTCTTTTAAATAAACTTCCAAAATAATTTTATTTATAAAACTACGGTATTTTTTTATTGGGGGACATACTTTCCCCCGCGTTACATCTGAATCCATGGTATTTCGAACCGTGCTATTTCGGGCTTCTACTGTACTATATAGGCTCTGATGTCATGTGGGAGAGGTGGTGGTGGTGAAGGATAACAATTGCAGGGATTAGGAGAAGTGTACCAAGTTGTGAACAAGTGTCGAATGTGTGATAAAGATGAGGTGGAAGTTGACTGATGATTTGTTTGCTCTTAGTGTCTGCGAATGCAGAATGTTGGAGGAGACAAGATGCCACGGGTGACAGTGCTGTCATGTCACCGCCACCAGCAGCACCGCACATTAGGCTCAGCCCAGCAAACTCCATAGGTATTGGTGAGTGTTATTTTTCAGTGCTTTCTTTCTGGAAAATATTTCAACATTCAAAACATGCCGTTTGTCATATTATTTGTTTTGCACATAACATACATTTACCGTATTTATCCGAATATAAGCCGCCCCTGAATTTAAGCCACACCTGCCTTTTTAGCAGTAAAGTAAAGGAAAAATAATTAAATTAACCCCAAAGTGGAAAAAATAAATTGCCTCATTTTCATAATATTAAAGTAACACATTTCTTAGCCGAAATAGGCCTGAAATAAGAAAAAGAAAGTAGCAGCTGACTTAAGTTATGATATTTTAATTATATTTAATATAATTAAATAATTCTGACGTAAAAGAAAACAGAAATCAGTACTTTACACTTCATATGACTTTCAGTGTTGAATTTCGCGCGATTTTTCTATTTTTCATAAGTGCACTTTCAGTTACCATCAGTTCAAAATGGCCTTTATTCACATTCCCATATGTTACAGCATTTTTTTACTTCTAAGCAGCTCATAATACATGCATATTCTGTAATACCGCTATCAAAAATGACAAAATACGCAAAACATAACTTGCTTACACATCTTATCGATGCTTTGATTAAAATTGATATATTTTCCTTGTTAAATCGATTAATACATCGATAGTCCTGGAGAATCGAGATAATCAATAGATGGCGGTGCTTGGAGGAAGGGAACCAGCTACGATGGATCAACCGGCTATATTGTGTTCATTTTTACCATTATTGCCTGAAAAGACTTGTATGCGATTTTAAGCCGCAGGCATATTTTGCTGGGCTTAATGTAGGACAAAAAGTGCGGCTTATATTCAGATAAATACGGTATTTGTATTAAAACAGTACAGCACTGATGCAGAATTATTCACAGTCTGTTGGGGTATTGCATAAATCCGGTGCGATAGGAGTATTGCATAAATCCGGTGCGATAGGAACAGTAAGAATAAGAATAAGAATAAGCTTTATTCACCATTAGATCTTTACATAAAGATGTTGGTTTCGTCAGTATAAATGCTATTCTAAGTCTACTTACAAACTATCATAACAAATACATGGTAATAGATAATGTAATGCATACGGTTAACAAATATTTACAGATTATTGTTTCCTATACTACTAGTCTTCAAATATCATCTGTACTGTGATGTCATAGAATGCTTTCTTTTTAAGCCATTTGGTAACTACTTTTTTAAATGTTTTATTGTTCATAGTTTTTAATTTGAGTGGTAGTTTGTTATATAAGTCCGCTGGCGTGGTCTTGTGGTTAGCCTCGCTGACTACAGATCCGTCGGCCCGGGTTCGATTCCCGGTACCTCCTCGGATTTTTCTGAGGTAGGGAGGTCTGGTAGGGGTGCACTCAGCCTCGTGATTCAAACTGAGGAGCTACTTGATAGAGAAGTAGCGGCTCCGGTCAAGAAAACCACCATTAACGGCCGTGGGTGTCGGTATGCTGACCACATGCCCCCCAATCCTGCCATCTGCCTACGGGAGATGACGCAGCGGTCGGGTGGTAGGCCAAGTCCCGCCAGGGATGTAGCGCCACGGAGTTTAGTTTAGTTTGTTATATAAGGTTATGCCAGTATAGGTGTAGTGTTTTTGTGTTGTAGTTAATTTCTAAGAGGGAATATCCAGAGCGTCTTTAAGCCTGGTATTATGTTCGTGATAGTCATTTATCAGGTTAAGGTTCTTTATATTTCCTTTAATATATAAAAGCGCACTTAGTATGTACAAACTAGTTACTGTTAGGATGCCTAAGCGGCCTGTCACACTGAGCTTCGATCGATCAAGACCAGCCGACTGCCATCTTGCGCTCTCGACTAAATTTCTGTTCCTTGTCACACTGCATCGAGCGTCATTGATCAACAAAAATATTATAGGTTATGTATCTATATGATTTTACTAGGTCTACTCATCACTGTATATTAGAGGTAAAGTATATTACCTTATTAGGAATACGAATGCCTATTTCCTGCACATTATCATACTACATGTGTTGGGATGTAAGGTTTAATATTATGCCTACTATATCAGGCTACATCTGTTTACTTCAAGCTTCCATCAGTCGGCCGAGCGAAGAGGTTTGTTGTTTGTTGTAGTTCGATCGCCCACCGCTAGGTGTTTACAACTCGATCTATTTTTGTGTTTTTAAAATTAAACGACATAAGAAGATATCGTTTTAAATGCCTTAAATGATTCGTGCAATTATATTTCATTCAAATATAAGTTTAAAACGACATTATTGTGTAAGTTAAATCTTCCAGCATCAATTCTGAACTTCAGGTGGGTACGAAGTTTGCCATCGACTGGCGATTGAAAAACGGACGGGTTTGATTTCACAGACCAGATGATCTCTCACCCTCGCTGGTGATCGATGCTATGTGACTGATACCACTGCTGTCTATAGGTTCGTTATATCTGTCGGTCGGACGCTGTCCCTCGATCAATCCAGTGTGACAGCCCCCTAAGTCAATAAAATGAGGTTTGCACGATGCAGACTGTTCGAGGTTCTTAATACATCTGACTGCTTTCTTTTGCCATACGAACACTTGTCTGGCTCCCACTGAATTTCCCCATAGTAGTATTCCATATTGTATATGAGAATGAAAGATAGCATAATATGTCATCAGGAGGAGATTGCTACTTATACATGTTTTGAGCTTTTTTAGTACATAGAGGGCTCTTGTGAGTTTAGAACAGGTTTTTTGTGTATGTTCATTCCAGTTTAACCTCTCATTGAGATATATGCCTAGCAGTTTCACAGACTTATTGTCGCCTTCTATCCTTTTTGTATTACTTAGCGTGAAGTATAGTTGTTCAGTTTTACTTTCATTTAACTGTAATTGGTTTGACTGAAACCACTTTATAAATATTAGATGGAAATTTACAGTGAAGTGTTCAAATCTGTAGCAAGATTGAGATCGGAAATATACACACAAAACTTCACTAAAAAGGTATATTTACCCAGAATGATCATTTCAACGGGTCTTCCCGCCATCATCAGCTGATTCCACTTTGTTGATCTTTCAAAATTGTCTTTATTTAATATATTCAATACGTTTAAATCAAGATTAGATGTAAGAAAGGTAGTGTCGTCTGCATAGATGATTGTTTTGGAGGGTAGAGAGTAAGGTAGATCATTTACGTAGATTATGAATAAGAGAGGTCCGAGAATAGAGCCCTGTGGGACTCCATTCTCTACCATTAAGAATTCCGACTTTTGATCTCTTTCTATCGTTCACACAGGAAATAGTAAAATAATTAAAGGATTACAGCCTCTGGAACTAGGGTTGGAGGACCATTCTACTTCAAGTAGAAACAAGAAAGAGCTAGTGGACTTATCGCAGGCACTGGAACAGGGATCCATGAATCTTAACTGGAATACAACCTTTAACATGTATAAAACAATGCAACTTTATTCACACGAAGCACTAAGAGATATGAATGAAATATATGCTTGAATAATAACTGAAATATGCAACATGCAAATTGGCGGGAAACTTAGCACGTGGGCGAAAATATATGTAATTACAGCAGATAATAAATTATATATTGGAACACTTGCACTCGTTAATATAGTCAATTGAATTGTTCTAAATAACTGAAGTATTAAGAATAAGCAAAATACACTAGTAAGCGTTGGCGTATTGTGAACAATGGATTACAATAGCACTCAATATATCAACACGTAACATACGGATATGTTAGTATAATTGAAAGTAACACTGTTGCAATTACTGAACTTAATTGCAACTGTACAAAACTTGAAGATTGTAGTTTTGTAAGCAATTCGGGGTTTTAAGAGCACTTGAACGAAGCGTTGCAACTGACTTGAAAAACCGCACGAATATGAGGCGTAGCTGCATACGTCTTGACTGAATGCCGGCTAGCAATGAACTGACTTGGGTAGCTTGGCTTCATATAGTGTGTGCACATGATTGCATCAGAAGATTGCAAGATGATTACACCATGTTGTGAAACTGCTAACTTGATGCGGGGAATTAAATAGCGGCTATTTGAACAGACTTACTCACTAGACATGTTGCTTGCACGAACACAGTCTGATTGGAAAATTGTCCCCAATGAATAACATGTTCGATATGACTGCCATCTTGCCTCACAATCTCTTGCAAAGTTAAATAAAATGTGCCTTCGGTGGATCACGTGTTGAAATACCTCACAACGTTTCCTATCCTCCAGACATTCCTCAGGTGACTGTAAAAACCTGCTGAGAAGATACATTCTCTCATTGTCCATGTCACTACGATCGCTTCCGTGTTGGTTCACAAACACACGTTTGTCTTTAGTGGAATGCGCACACACAGAATTAAATAAAAAGGTGGAATACCGGGAATGCGTATCAATCCACTCCATGGGAATCTCATAGGGGGATTCCTTTATAACATTCATTGTGACTGTACATTGAAAACATGCTGTTTATTGTGATGAAAGATTTGGTTTATGTTATCACTAGACTTCGGATTTTAGGTAAAATCCTATTTTAATCTTTAAGTGATATATGGACGAAAACTTGTATATGCAAGTTTCATAAATGACTATGCCTAAAACTGATACTTTTATAGGACCTAAAACAGCCTAATTTTACGTTAGAGCCTAATATTGCCTTTTTGCTTGTTTTTCCTCTATAGTTCAAAATAAGTTATATTCTAGCATTTATTTTCAGTTCATACTAAATTTTTAACTCGGAATGTGCAGTACATGACACATTCATGACGTGGTTAAATAGTAGGAATGTTTCGTCTTCAGTAGAAAAATCCGAAGAAAATGTAGTGTTTTTCTCCCGACTCCCACATCCAGTAACAGAAAAAAAAAAAAGTAGATCACTGAGGGATACAAGGAGTTGAATATGCTAGCGTGCGTAGCTTCTGGGCGCAGGGATTAGGTTTTCACTGTTATTGTAATACAGACCCTAATAATATAATTCGGTGTACCATAGGCCTATATCTGTGTTTTATCATGATTATTGATTAATGATGCTTCAATAAATATAATGTTCTGCATTGCAATTGAGATATTTCAGAAAATTGGAACCTTAAACGATTTTATAAGACTATTTTACGATTTTTAGAACCTATTTTCCAATTTTTAGAGCCTACTTTAGGTACCTAAAACAGCATTTTTAGCGACCTAAAAGTCCGGAGTCTAGTTATCACATTTTCCTTTTTATGGCTTTATTTCCAAGTACTGTACGTCATTAAAAATTTTGTTTTTAACGGTTTTGTTTCTAACTGAACTGTATTGTGTTGTATTGGTAGTGTTCCCTATTCACACGATGACTAGTTTGGGGGGGGGGGGGGGGGGTGGCATTCACTAACTTTCTCTTCTAAGCAAATAAACATGTTTCACCCCTCAGTTAAGCTGCAGCTTTTGATTTATGAAGATAACAGTGTTGACATGAAGTGATGACTATTGAAAAATGAAGAGACTTGAACAGACTGGCGTTAGATGTTCTGCTACACAGTGTTCATCACAGATCAGTAGACTTCCAATAACACACATAACTCGAAACTGAGAATTGTATGTAGTATCGATTAATGGACTCCTAAAGGAAAACAAAAACAATTATAAACTTTTAGCCTTTGAGTGGTTCAAATCTTCATCTGGCAGAAAAAAATTATCAGATTGATAGCAGGAATTGGAACAAGAGAATCATGTAAACAATACTTCAAAAGGTACAACATTCTTACACTTACCTCTATGTACATTTTAGCTAATATTACATATGTTAAAGAAAATAGCACTAAATTTACAACTAGATCGTCAATGCATAACTACAACACGCGAAGGAAAAATGATTTAGACAAACCACAACTTCACTTAAGTACAAATATAAAAAGTCACTGCTATCAACAGATAATTTTTTTTAATAAAATTCCATTAAAGATAAGAAATCTTGAAAAAAAAACAACTGTACAATATTCTATCTATTTGGTTCAAAAGCAAAGCGATATACACCGTAGAAGAATTTTTAGAGAGTAATATACCAGAAAATGTTATGGATATAAATTTGTATTCTTAGCTTTTTTGTTAATATATAAAACTATCCAAAAACTGACGAAGCCTATTGTACAAATATATTGTATTTAAAGGTGAATAAAGATTTGATTTGATTTGATTTGATGATTCACAGTATCTATTATATTATGAATAAATAGCTTTTAATTCTGTTTTTGTAGTGTACAGTATTATCTTATACGAGGGTGTATCAATAAATAACCGGACTAATTTTGTAATTAACACATAATGACTTTATTTCATTCAAATTTACTTACAAACTTTCGAAGTATTCTCCATCTGATGAAATACAACTATTCCAACGATTTACCTATTGTTTGAAACACTCACTGAACCCTTTTTCTGACAATCTGTTCAGTATACCCATGACAACGTTGTTCAACTCCTTATCACTTTGAAAATGGTGACCATGTAGCTCCTTTTTCACTTTAGGGAAGAGGTGAAAATCACAAGGTGCAAGATCCGGAGAATACAGTGTATGAGGCGTGATCTCATTGCCTAATTCTTTGATGACATCTTGAGTTGCATGCGCTCGATGAGCCGGCGCATTGTCTTGGTGCAAGATCCATCCTGTCCTGGCAAGATCTGGTTCCAGAAGACAAATTCATTATATCTGCAACCTTCGCAATTGTTATGTGAAGATTTTCTTGCACAATTGCATCAACTTCCGTGTTTGCTGTTACAGGTCTTTCAGGGCACGGAGAATCTTGAAGGTCTTCATAACCCTCTTTGAAACATTTGTGCCATTCAGAGACTTGTGTTCTGCCTAAAGCATGGCCTTTATTTGCTTGCTGCACCATTTCTAAGGTTTCTGTTGGAGTTTTGTCTAGAATAACACAAAACTTTATCCATGCGCCTTGCTGCAATTTCAGTTTTATGAAGGGTACAGTAAACACCACCTGCGGTATCCGGGTCTAACTCCTAACTGAATCATTCTGCATGACTGGGATTCACAGCACTGCTAGACGAAGGTTTCACCTTTCTGCAGCTAGCAGCCGTTGCGCTCCAGGGCAGTTTATTTAAATACAAATAAATCAGTCCGGTTATTTATTGATACACCCTCGTATATGAGTGAATAACCTTCAGTTAATTCTTTCGGCTATTGTTATCTTTTGGTTAATATTATCATATTAGCTGCGTCCTGAAGTCATCACAATAAGCGGCGTGCACTGTTTAGATGAATTTTTTGAAATTACATTTAAATTTTTTATTATAATTTTTTTCTTATCATTTACTGTAGAGTTAATTATATGTGTTATTATGAAAATGTAAAATTAGTTTCATATAAAACTGTACTTATTGTATAAAATGAATTGTAAAATGACTAATCGCTTGCCCAAAGGTCAGTAAATAGATAAATAATATGTGAACTCTTTCTGTTCGTAGGAGCCTGTAACAATAGTTTGAATGAGTGCAGCAACTCATCTTGGGCGGAGATGGAAACTTACGTGATAGGCAACATTCAGATTCATCCGCCTACATTAGCCACGAGGCAGATGCTCATATTGCGATACCTCACTCCCATGGGTGAATACCAAGAGGTAAGGACCTTAGCCTCATACATGTTAAGATTTTGTCCGAATAAAACAATTTTTGCTGGAATTCACTTAAAAAGTGGGATTTTTTTGTTTTTTTTTTGGCATTATTATATGAATTTTCATGATTTTGCAATTCAAAAGTATGTTTCTTGGGGTTATGGGTGGTAGTAAAAGAAAGGTTGCAAACCTTTTTCAAAATCAGAACGATTCATGTTGTCACGTTTCGTAATTTTACAGATCTGTACTTATAAGCTATAACTAGGGATAGGAATTTTTCGCGATCGCGAATTTAACGATTTTTATTAAGAACTGTATTTGGAATGATAATGAGCTTCAACACACACAACAGTACCCTGAAATATGTTTTTTGTACTCGCGAATTGATGCGAATTTTGCATGAAAGCGCGAATTTTGCTTGAAAATGCGATTTTGTCGCGAATTTTTACTTTAAAGTGCGCTTTTGGCACAAATTTTTACTTTTTTGCGAGAAAGAGACCGAAAACGAAAAAGCCGGCTGATCTACCGTAGCTGGTTACCCTCTTCCAAGCACCGCCACCTATCGATTATCTCGAATCGCCAAGATTATCGATATATAAATCGATTTAACATCGAAAATATATCGATTTTAATAAACATCCTAGAAGAGGCGTAAACTGCGCAAGTGATGTTAATTTTATTAGCTATGTTTAATAATAATAATAACGTTTTGCGTATTTTGTCATTTTTATAGCGGTATTACAGAATATGCGTGTAATATGAGTTACTCAGAAGTAAAAAAAATGCTGTAAAATATGGGAATGCAAATAATGGTAACTGAAAGTGGTTATGAAAAATCGCGCGAAATTCAACAATGAAAGTCATATTAAGTGTAAAGTACAGTTTTCTGTTTTCGTTTCCGTCAGTTTTATTTAATTTTATTAACTTTAACAGTTATTACCGGTACTTTCTTTTTCTTATTTCAGGCATATTTCAGCTACGAAATGTGTTACTTTAATATTATGAATATGAGGCAATTGATTGTTTCACTTTGGGGTTAATTTAATTATTTTTCCTTTACATTACTGTTAAAAAGGCAGGTGAGGCTTAAATTCAGGGGTGGCTTATATTCGGATAAATACGGTATTAGGATTTGATTAGTATTAGTATGACGTATTTAGTTCTCCTTGGAGTTTGGCGTCGTCGATGCCGTGTGCATATGCAGACTGCGAAAGATTTTTTTCTGCGAACACTAGCGTATTGAGTGACAGGCGCCATCGTTTGTCCCAAGAGAACGTTGAACTTTTTACTGAAATGTTCTCTGAAGGATAAACTTTACTTAGCCTTGTACATATTGTGTCTTGATTGAGTTTAAATGTGTATTATTTAGCCTTTTGTAAATATTGTGTCTTGATTGGGTTTAAATGTGTATAAGTTAATTTGATTGTATGGTTTAAGCACATAAAAGGTATGCTTTCCCGTGAACCTGAAAGTACCGAAAAGTTCAATTGAAACCACCGAATTTCACATTTCAAAGTACCACTTTCTTCGATTTGAAAACACCGAAAAATTCCTATCTATAGCTATAACCCATGTATAATAAAGGGTTTGTGTTTTATTTCAGTTCCTAGGTCATGTTTTTGAACACAATGCTCTGGACTTGATACTCAAATACACAGACCTGAGAGAGTCAAAGGATTCTCGACTTGCTTTTGAAGCACTCAAGTATCTGTCGGCGCTGCTCTGTCACAAGAAATTCTCCATAGAATTCATCAATATGAAAGGGCTTGAGGTAAGCAAGGCATGTTTTTCCATAATGTATCACTTCACTGGAGGCACCTATTTTTGGTGAACATTTTTGCCAGATTTTGTAGATTTTTATGGTAATTCATTTTGTAGTCTCATCTCTCGCTATATAGCCTACATTTGACATTGAAACTATAGAAGCCAAGAAAAACTATTGAATTACGATCTTCAAGCATGCCTGTCAGAATACTGTTCATGGATCATTTATAACATCTTTCTCCTGCATGATGAGTTTTCATAAAGTAGGCCTACATTAGTTTCCTACATTTTTTGTCTGTGTTTATTTTCCTATTTTAAGTGTTTATTACTTGTCATCACATAGGCTAGTTTAAAAAATTTGTTAACCTTTAGGTATCAGTAATGCGAATTTTTCCTTTCATTCCTCCCCTCCTCCCCCCCCCCCCCAAAGAAAAACACACACACATATCCAAAATTAATCCATCTCTTTCTATCTGTTAAGGAGCAATTTATTGTACTTTTCTTTTCACAAAAGATGATACTCCTTTTGGATTATTTTCAAACTAAACATATTGTTTTTTTCTTTTCTTTAAAACTTAATAACAGCTGTTGTTAGAAAGTTTGAATATGCTCACTAACTTCACTATTAGGTATATTTACCCAGATTGATCATTTCAATGGCTATCCCCATCATCAGCTGATTCCGATTGTCCATCTGGTGGCTGGTGGATGAACTTGTTGATCAAAGTTCTTTGGATGCCCACTGAGGTGTTCATCCACCAGCTGCCAGATGGACAGTCGGAATCAGCTGATGATGATGGGGTACCCATTGAAATAATCATTTTGGGTAAGTGTACCTAATAGTGAAACTTTCTACAGATGTTAACACTTCACTGTGCTTTTTCTAGTAATATTAATAGTGAACATTTGCTTTGTTTTTTTTCCAGACATTATTAAGAGTTCCTAGACCAAGTGTCGCAGCAACAGGGGTCTCAATCTGCCTGTATTACCTCGCATATTGTGAGGATGCCATGGAGCGAGTCTGCCAACTGTCACATCACGTCATTACTGACCTTGTTAAGTAAGTTATCTAAATTTCACTGCTTTGATTCCATTTACTACTGAACTCTTACCATCTCACCTAAAGATCGTGGTTTAAGTCTCAGGGTCAATTGCTGAAACAAGGTTTTATCTAGAACACATGAGTGGAGGTATTATACACTATACTTCACTAGATTTTACCACTGACCTGGACATGTTTCGGGATTCTATCTTTATCCCATTCATCTTAATTTGTATTTCTGTATATATTTTGAGACGTATCCAATGTCATGTATAATGTTTACTGGATTAATAAATAATACTACTACTACTACTACCACTACCAACTTTGGTATCCATCACATGGAAAACACTAATTTAGGTTAAAAATATTTGCCTAGACTCAATTTGATAAAAATAGTCAATTTTAAAATTCACCACTCCTTTTTTAAATGTGAAATTTCTCACGGTAAATGCAAAAGTTGTTATATTTGGTTAGTGAAAAGCATTTTCATGTTGGCAGCAGTGTGAGAAAAAATCTGTAACAGCCATCAGCTGTCTGGACGTTGCAACATAACTGACTCTGGTGTGTAATTCGTTACAATAATATTTAGTATTATTTCACAAATGTTAACGATTGCCTAAAAAATAGTGTATGGAATGCATCCAAAAGTAATTTTATTCTGCTCACAGGATTGCTCAACTCACTACGTTCGTCTCATTCCTACTCATAAAATAAAATCTCGCTTTTAACCCGTATACCATAAATAACTATTATGAGATTGATGTGTAATTGTGTTTTAGGTATGCGTTATGGCTGCTGGAATGTTCGCACGATTCCGGACGATGTCATGCAACTATGTTCTTTGGACTGTCTTTCCAGTTTAGAGCAATACTTGCAGAGTTTGATAATCAAGATGGACTTAGAAAGCTGTACAATGTGGTAAGTAAAATCTGTACTCAATTCAACTAATGTTCACACAGTTTCTTTATACATGCTTCCACACCCCCAGTAATGACACTTTTACTATCACGGCTCAGAGACAAGAACGCAATACACAGGGTTGTCAGGTATTAAAGGTGGTAATAAGGGTCATAATTGCATTAATGATAAAGTTGCAATTGCCAACATGAAAACAAAATAAAATTATACTGTATTCAAATATATTCAAAGTATTGATGAATTTTGATGTCACATATTTGTTGATAAACAGTGAATTTCAAATTTAGACTTTTGAGTTTAAAAAAATTATTATTATTATTAATTTAAAATAAATTGGTGCAGCAGATATAGAAGTTATTTTACTGTATTATTCTTATGATCCAGCCCAAGAGCATGATGCGTTATATCACGTGACCACCAAGTGCTATTGAAAATGCTTTGTTACAGTATTTACAACCTGTGTTAAATTTATTTGTATTGTTCTGAAATCACAGATAGAAATCTTCTTCCTGCAACCATTCCTCTTGAAATACCAGTACACACTGTCTTTTAGAATTATTACTTCCTCTGCCTGTACTATAGGTACTAAAAGTAGAGGAAGTTTGTGTTCAACTCTGAAATTTGAAGTCGAGATTTTAACATAAATACATGACTTAAAGATTGTTGAGATCGGAACTTGCACACGAACTTCACTTAATAGGTATATTTACCTCAGAATGCATTTTGATGGACAATTTCCACCATCATCAGCTGATCCGACCGTGACTCTAGCGGCGGGTGGATAAACTTTACGATCAGGGTTTCGTGAATCCCCACTGTGGTGTCCAAGTTGATCAACTTCTCGCGATTCTTTTGAATACATTTTTTTCCCCTAAACTAATATCTCTGATTGTTTTTGAACATGTTTCAATAAATTCATATAAATATTGGAAGTTTACACAGTGAAGCTATATTATAAATGATATAATATTGAGTTGGGTCTAGCACGTATACTTCACTTTTTGTATAAATACCTGAACTAGTTTCGAAGACCATCGTCATTCATAATCATCAGATTAACTCAGTTGGTTTTAATCTGATGATTATGAATGACGATGGTCTTCGAAACTAGTTCAGGTATTTATACAAAAAGTGAAGTATACGTGCTAGACCCAACTCAATATTATATCCTTTATGTTTCAATAAGTCTATGCTGTCTTTGAATTCATGGCCTTCTACCCAAAAATGGTCTGCCAAAGCTGATTTATGTGTTTGTTTGTTCTCCACGTTCCTGAAATGTTCTTTCAGGAACATTTAACACTTTCCGCACCACGCCATCTTTCAGCATTTTCATCCTGTGAACCGGGCGTTTTCTTCCGATTTTGTGATTTTTTTAAAAACATACAATATGTATTACAAAATAATTAATTACTTACCCATAAAGATTGAAACTTCCTCTTTCTAGAAATAATATTCTTTATTGTATTCACTCTCATATAAATATATCGCAGGCAAATAAATGGGAGACTCTTTTGAGGATTTACTTTTTTTGGAAATAATTTTTTCTAGGTTTGGAGGGTTTAAAACCTATTTATTGCAAAAGTACTAACTAAAATTATTGAAACAATACATAATATAGAATTCTGACAACATTTTGGTTGCATATTGTCTAGTAATTAACACGTTTGTGATATTCTTGGACATCTTCACGAATTCTAACCTAGCTTCTTGTTGATGTTTTGGTAATCGCAGTAGGCCGATATAAATTCGATAAAAAAGTCGATATAAATTGATACAAGAATCGATAAGTGTATGAAGTTGGGAAGTTCATAAACTAAGCTTTCTGTTTATCTGTTCAAATCCTGTATTACACCAGTATTTTCCCATTGCTAAGCACGGGATCGCGCGCAACGTAAGGGATACGGTCTTGGTTCACGCGGGAGTAAAATGCGGAATGTATCACGTACGGGCACGGTGCGGAAAGTGTTAAGTTCTATCTTTTTCTTATTTCAGACCCATATTTCAGCAAAGAAATGTGTTACTTTAATGTTATGAAATGAGGCAGTTTATTATTTCAGTTTATTTGGAGTAAATTTAATTTTTCCCCTTTAGTGTTAAAAAGGCAGGGGCGGTCTATATTTAAGTAAATACAGTACATACATTCCATACCCTGCCTTTTCATTTATATGTTTCAAAATTTCAAAATGATCCCACATTTTCAAAAAATAAAAAAGTTGCCATGACTTTTGTCCCATCCCTTGTATTAAAGCTTAATCTGCGAATGTAAGGTGACCTTCCAGCAGACCCTGTGTTTTTTGAGTGATGTATTTAGAAAAAAACCTCGTCTCATAGTTGGGTAAATATGGTATGCAAATGAAATAACACTGAACAACGAACTAACCCAGGTTTTTATAAACTAATTCCAGTATAGTGTATTGTAATACTCATGTGGGAAAGGCTTAATTGTAAAACGAGTAGGAAACATCAAATGAGTTTTGGGTTACACATTAATTTTACTATGAAAATATTTTTATAAATGTTACAGCACTTTTCCATCTATGTCATCAGGTTTAATAAACAAAACTCATTAAAAAATGCAAGGATGTATGAAAATCACAGCAATTTGTATTGAAAACTAATTGTTTCTAGATGAGTACTCTTCCTAATCTGTCGGTCAAAGATGAGGCAACACTAAATGATGATGATAATTACCATATTTATCTGAATATAAGCCACACTTTTTTTCCTAGATTAAGCCCAACAAAATATGCCTGCGGCTTAAAATCGCGTACGAGTGTTTTTAGGCAGTAATGGTAAATATGAGCACAATATAGCCGGTTGATCCATCGTAGCTGGTTTCCCACCTCCACCTATCGATTATCTCGAATCTCCAGGACTATCGATATATTAATCGATTTAACATCGAAAATATATCGATTTAATCGAAGCATCGTAGAAGATGCGTAAGCAAGTGATGTTTTGCGTATTTTTGTCATTTTTATAGCGGTATTACAGAATATGCAAGTATTATATACTGCTCAGAAGTAAAAAAATGCCGTAACATATGGGAATGTGAATATAGGCAATTTTGAACTGATGGTAACTGAAAGTGAAGTTAAGAAAAATAGAAAAATCGCGAAATTCAACACTGATAGTCATATGAAGTGTAAAGTACTGATTTCTTTTTCCTTTTTCATCAGTTTTATTATATTATATTTTATTAAATAAAATTAGAATATAACTTAAGTCAGCTGATACTTTCTTTTTCTTATTTCAGGCCTATTTTGGCTAGGAAATGTGTTACTTTAATATTATGAAAATGAGGCAAATTAATTTTTCACTTTGGGGTTAATTTAATTATTTTTCCTTTACTTTACTGCTAAAAAGGCAGGTGCGGCTTAAATTCAGGGGCGGCTTATATTCGGATAAATACGGTATTTTAAAAACTGAAAATATTTTTATAAATGTTAAAACACTTTTCCATCTACGAGGGTTGATCAGAAAAAAAGGTTACAAGCCACATTACATATTATGGAGAAGTTTTGTTTCCAGAGTGAAGAAAGATGGTGCTACTTGTCATAAAGCTGGTGTGCGGGTAGGTAGTGAATGTTCCCAGACGGTTCAGGACGATTGAAATGGCAAGAAACTTAGAAAATTGGTCTTGTTATTGTACCACTTTGACATGGTTACGCGAAGCCATCCAACGCAAACGGCCAGGCATGTTGAGTGAAGGTGTCATCCTCCTGCATGACAATGCCAGGCCCATACTGCTCAAGCAACGCAGGAATTGTTGTGTCGGTTCGGGTGGGAAATCTGGAATCACCCCCCATACAGCCCAGATTTGGCACCCAGTGACTATTTCCTGTTTCCGAAGTTGAAGGAGCACTTATCCGTCAGTCGGTTCTCTTCAGACAGGGCTGTGAAAACATCCGCCGAGACCTGACTCAATGGACAGGGACCTGATTTCTACCAAGACAGGTTAATCAAGTTGCTTGTGCGTTTTTGTGCATTCTGATAAATGCCTAAATAGACTTGGTGATTATGTCGAAAAGTGATAGGCATGTATGCCTCTTAATTCCCTTGTGTATCTTCTGTCTATTGTTAATAAATATTTCTTTATTTGAATTGTAACCTTTTTTTCTGATCAACCCTCGTATGTCATCAAATTTACTAAACAAAACTCATTAAAAAGCGCAAGGAACTATGAAAACCACAGTAATCTGTATTGTTTAATTAATTGTTTCCAGATCAGCACTCTTCCAATTCTCTCGGTTGAGGATGAGGCGGCGCTAAATGATGATGAGGAGTGTGCTGCCAGACAGATTGTCCGCCATGTTTGTGTTACATTCAAGCGATACCTGGAGGCTCATCTCTGTATCAAGGTGGAAAGCATTAGACGTTCACAGATTCGAGAGACTGGTGGACATCTAGACCCTGTTTTTCCTCCAGTTAAGGTGAGTAGATTTGGGATTATTATCAACAATTAATACCTGTTATGCCCCTTTTTAATACTCTTGCTTCTACCTATAGAACCTATGGTGAAGGTAGAAAAAAAAAAAATCTGTGTGAATCCCCATTTAACAGTTTGTCTACTAATTCTGAGATAAGCTAAAATCAGAAAAGATTAAAAACACAAGAAATGATATTCATCGAATCAGAATTGTGTTTTCAACACTTTCCGCACCATGCCCGTATGTGATACGGTCCGCATTTTACTCCCGCGTGAACCAAGACCGTATCCCTTACGTTGCGCGCGATCCCGTGCTAAGCAATGGGATAATACTGGTGTAATACAGGATTTGAACAGATAAACACAAAGCTTAGTTTATGAACTTCCCAACAGAGTGTGCTTCATACACTTATCGATTCTTGTATCAATTTATATCGACTTTTTTTATCGAATTTATATCGGCCTACTGCGATTACCAAAACATCAACAAGAAGCTAGGTTAGAATTCGTGAAGATGTCCAAGAATATCACAAACGTGTTAATTACTAGACAATATGCAACCAAAATGTTGTCAGAATTCTATATTATGTATTTTTTCAGTAATTTTAGTTAGTACTTTTGCAATAAATAGGTTTTTAATCCAAACCTTGAAAAAATTATTTCCGAAAAAAGTAAATCCTCAAAAGGGCCTCCCATTTATTTGCCTGTGATATATTTATATGAGAGTGAATACAATAAAGAATATCATTTCTAGAAAGAGGAAGTTTCAATCTTCATGCGTAAGTAATTCATTATTTTGTAATACATATTGTATGTTTTTAAAAAAATCGCAAAATCTGAAGAAAACGCCCGGTTCACAGGATGAAAACGCTGAAAAATGGCGCGGTTTGGAAAGTGTTAATATATGCACATTTAAATTGTTTCAATTTCCAAATAATACACAAATACACATTTGTGGGAACCACAGTGAAGTAACTTACTTACTTACTCAATGGCAGTAGACAATTCCTAAGCAAGCCAAAGGAATATTATCTATTTTTATGGAACCCGAAGGTTCATTGCCACGCTTACCTGAATCCGCCATTCAACCCTATTGTGTGCTAACTCTATCCAACCATCCCTCGCAAATCCTACTTTCCTAAAATCTATCTTAATACTGTCCTCCCAATACTGTCATTTCTCAACTGTTTGTTGACAGATGAATATGATGTGAATTTTATTTAATAAATTCATTGTAATTTTCAGAAATTGTATAATTTTTCAAGGGAAGGAGTGGTTTGTTTGGATTTTTATTGTTCGCAATACTTCTAGGGTTAAACTATCAATATATTAGGCCTGTAGCTGGTGCCTGTGGCTTCACCCGCCATTATTAATTATTGACTCCAGGATTTTTAAGAAATTTACACTGGCAGTTTATTAAAAATGTTTGTGGTTCAGAGCTATGAAAATTGCAAGTAAAAGTAAAATTATAATATTTGTTCATTGTGTTCATTTCACTTAGGCCTTATCTAATACAGAAACGGTTTTCCTAATTTTGTACTCTTTGTGAAAGTTGAGATTTCGAGAGACGAACATCGCCGAGTATACCCGATGTCTCATGAAGTGAGGGAGCAAGCATGCTATTTAGGGCCGTTGAATTGTATAAGAGTAAATATAAAATTGTTGAAAGCTGTACAAAATCGATAGAACTAACTATTTGGGGAAAAGTCTTCATTCAGAAAAACAGAAACAACTTGGGCACATCCTGAAATTACAAAGGACAGTGACCTCATTACTGAGTTGGTATGGCCATTAGTGACATCTACCAGTCTTGCACAAACTCGGCATTTGACAACAGCTGATGATGCTGATGAATTTCAGTGAAACACATTCTGTGTAAGTGAAAACTTATTATATATAGTGGAGTTGAGTGTTAAACCTTTTCACCATTTAGTAAGTTATGTTGTATAAAATAATGTGTTTTTATCCTATTCACTGGCAGCATGTGACATATTAACCACTGCATATTGTTACCGTGACAAGTTCAGTAACGAGCTGACTTAAGATAAATTGCATCCTTGCTGCCCTTGCAAGCATATTATATGATAAACGATTGTCATTGTAGCAAGATTGAGATCGGAAATATACACACTAAACTTCACTAAAAAGTATATTTACCCAGTGTGATCATTTCAATGGGTCTTCCCATCATCATCAGCCAAAAAGATAAGGTCCCTCATTACAGAAAAGATGGAATTTACAAAATTAATTGCAAAGATTGTGAAAAATGCTACATAGGCCAAACAAAAATGAATTTAGAGACAAGGAGAAAAGAACATTTTTAGGAACATCATGAAAAAACAAATTGAAAAATTCGCTTTGGCCATGCATTTTTGGGAAGTAGGCCATGAAATTGAAAATGAAATAGCACTAATAAAACAAGTTGAAAAACCAATAGAACTTATAGTTTGTGAAAAAATATTCATTAAAAAGAACTGGAAAAATCTCTTAAACTTCAACACTTCAGTTGGCATACAAGGAACTTTGATCGACAAGTTCATTCACCTGCCACTAAGGACCAGTCGGAATCAGCTAATGATGATGGGAAGACCCATTGAAATGATTATCCTGGGTAAATATATCTTTTAGTGAAGTTAGTGTGTATATTTCCGATCTCAATCTTGCTACAGATATCAACACTTCACTGTAGATTTCCACCTAATATTTATATTGATTGTCCTTGGTCGATATCCGAGGAATTATTAAATGTTATTGGTCAATACTGAATATGCGTCGTATGAATGTAATAGTTTAACAAACCCACTGCAATTTTATTGCTAAATGGTGATATGAATAGACATTTAATACTGTTATTCTTTAATTATTCAGGTGAAAACCAGTCCTGAGGAAGTGCAAGAACAGGTGCGACAGCTGCTGGAGCTGATGCCATTCCGATGCAGCTGGGAGCCTGTAGAGCAGCTGATACGTCTCGGTGGCATCACGTTGTTGCTACAGATTATTGCCTTTGCATATGAGTGGAACTATTCAGGGAGGTAAGTGGCTTGCTCAGTTTGATTGCACAAGTTTAATTCAGATTGTGTGAAATGAAAGCAGGGTTGGCAATGATTTTCCCACCCCAGGTAAATACCACGGTAAAAACCAGTATAACATTGGGTAATACCGGAGTTGACGGGTCCCTGTACGCAGCAAGCCATGTTGCCTTTATTCTGGCAGCGTTCCGTAAGGACAACTCCAACCGCCGCCGCCGCCAAATTCGAATGTGTTATATTCAGAATCCACAACGCCGATTTTGAGTGGTTAAAGATTTAATATTAAAAATAGCGCAAAAGCCCGTTCTTCTCACAGGTGCTCCCGGGTGATAGTTTAAATTGGCATAGGGACTAGTACTTAAAGGTTTATTATTAAAACGACCGCAAGAGCCCGTTCTATTCACAGGTGACACTTAAATAACCCCGTTCTGCTCACGGGTCACTCTGTATATATTTTTATTATTTCCTAGCCGGTGGTCCTGGTGTTATAAAATCTTCACACGGCCTTTTCTACTCGGTATATTTTTTTACCATTTTTAACTAATATTTCTTTCTGCAGAGCAAAGAATGAATGAACGTATTATGTATTTTTTCTTTGAGAACATCTCGTTTGTTGCCATAACTTTTACAATGCCTACAGCATATTTTACCGACTTCTTGCATGTACCTAATAAGCCCACTCAGATTTTTAGAATATTTTGTTTGTTTAAAATTATCATACGTAATAATAAAGGTTCTTACCCTGACTTTACGACATGAAAATCACACCGTTAAAAGAAAAATTCATTATATGGAGGAACATTTTTTTTCTGACATGAGTTACATGCTTTATCCATAATTCGACCCTTCTCAACTCGAATATAACAATAATAATAACCAGTTCCTTGCGCACTTTGAGAAAATTCCGATTTTCCATTAATATCATAGATTTTGCGCAGAAATAGTAGGAACAATTTCAATAGAAATTCACTACATGGAGGAAACGTTTTTTCCCACCTAAGTGACATGTGTTATCTATAATTCGACCCTTCCGAACATGAATACAACAATAATAATAACCAGTTTCTTCCGCACTTCCAGAGTATACCGATTTTCCATTAGTGTCACACAGTTTACGCAGAAAAAGTAGGACCGTTTCAAAACAAAAATTCATTGCATGGAGGGAAAATTTTTTTTTCGACCTAAGTGATATGTGTTATCTATAATTCGACTCTTCTGAACACGATTATATATAATAATAACCAGTTTCTTTCGCACTTTGAGAAAATTCCGATTTTTCATTAACATCACATATTTTTCGCAGAAAAAGTAGGACCGTTTCAAAACAAAAATTCATTACATGGAGGGGAAATTTTTTTCCGACCTAAGTGATATGTGTTATCTATAAATCGACCCTTCTGAACACGAATATAAATATAATAATAACCTGTTTCTTCCGCACTTCGAGAAAATTCCGATTTTCCATTAGTGTCACACAGTTTACGCAGAAAAAGTAGGACCGTTTCTAAACAAAAATTTATAACATGGAGGGAACATTTTTCCGGCCTAAGTGATATGTGTTATCTATAATTCGACCCTTCTGAACACGAATATAAATATAATAATAACCTATTTCTTCCGCACTTCGAGAAAATTCCGATTTTCGATTAGTGTCACACAATTTACGCAGAAAAAGTAGGACCGTTTCAAAACAAAAATTCATAACATGGAGGGAAAATTTTTCCGGCCTAAGTGATATGTGTTATCTATAATTTGACCCTTCTGAATACGAATATAAATATAATAATAACCTGTTTCTTCCGCACTTCGAGAAAATTCCGATTTTCCATTAATATCACACATTAGTAGGAAGTCTTTAAACAAAAAGTCATTACATGCAGGAAAATTTTTTTTCCGACCTACGTTACATGTGTTATCTATAATTCAACCCTTCTGAACACGAATATAACAATAATAATAACCAGTTCTTTCCGCACTTCGAGAAAATACCGATTCTCCATTAGTGTCACACAGTTTATGCAGAAAAAGTAGGACCGTTTCAAAACAAAAATTCCGCGTAAACTCTGTGACACTAATGGGAAATCGGAATTTCCTCGAAGTGCGCAAGAAACTGGTTATTACTACTGTTATATTCGTGTTCAGAGGGGTCGAATTGTAGATAACACATGTCACTTAGGTCGGAAAAAAAATTTCCCACCATGTAATGAATTTTTGTTTTGAAACGGTCCTACGGGCCTGCGAAAAATATTGATATTAATGGAAAATCGGAAATTTCTCGAAGTGCGGAAGAAACAGGTTATTATTATATATATATTCGTGTTCAGAAGTGTCGAATTATAGATAACACATATCACTTAGGTCGGAAAAAATTTTTCCCACCATGTCATGAATTTTTGTTTTGAAACGGACCTACTTTCTCTGCGTAAACTGTGTGACACTAATGGAAAATCGGAATTTTCTCGAAGTGCGGAAGAAACAGGTTATTATTATATTTATATTCGTGTTCAGAAGGGTCGAATTATAGATAACACATATCACTTAGGTCGGAAAAAAATTTTCCCTCCATGTAATGAATTTTTGTTTTGAAACGGTCCTACTTTTTCTGCGTAAACTGTGTGACAATAATGGAAAATCGGAATTTTCTCGAAGTGCGGAAGAAACAGGTAATTATTATATTTATATTCGTATTCAGAAGGGTCAAATTATAGATAACACATGTCACTTAGGCCGGAAAAAAATTTTCCCTCCATGTTATGAATTTTTGTTTTGAAACGGTCATACTTTTTCTGCGTAAACTGTGTGACACTAATGGAAAATCGGAATTTTCTCGAAGTGCGGAAGAAACAGGTTATTATTATATATATTCGTGTTCAGAAGGGTCGAATTATAGATAACACATATCACTTAGGTCGAAAAATATTTTCCCTCCATGCAATGAATTTTTGTTTTGAAACGGTCCTACTTTTTCTGCGAAAAATATGTGATGTTAATGAAAAATCGGAATTTTCTGAAAGTGCGAAAGATACTGGTTATTATTATATATATTTGTGTTCAGAAGGGTCGAATTATAGATAACACATATCACTTAGGTCGAAAAAAAAATTTCCCTCCATGCAATGAATTTTTGTTTTGAAACGGTCCTACTTTTTCTGCGTAAACTGTGTGACACTAATGGAAAATCGGTATTCTCTGGAAGTGCGGAAGAAACTGGTTATTATTATTGTTGTATTCATGTTCGGAAGGGTCGAATTGTAGATAACACTTGTCACTTAGGTGGGAAAAAACGTTTCCTCCATGTAGTGAATTTTTATTGAAATTGTTCCTACTTTTTCTGCGCAAAATCTGTGATATTAATGGAAAATCGGAATTTTCTCAAAGTGCGCAAGGAACTGGTTATTATTATTGTTATATTCGAGTTGAGAAGGGTCGAATTATGGATAAAACATGTAACTCATGTCAGGAAAAAAATGTTCCTCCATATAATGAATTTTTCTTTTAACGGTGTGATTTTCATGTTGTAAAGTCAGGGTTAGAACCTTTATTATTACGTACGATAATTTTAAACAAACGAAATATCTGAAAAATCTGAATAGGCTTATTAGGTACATGCAAGAAGTCGGTAAAATATGCTGTAGGCTTTGTACAAGTTATGGCAACAAACGAGATGTTCACAAAGAAAAATACATAATACGTTCATTCATTCTTTGCTCTGCAGAAAGAAATATGAGTTAGTTAAAAATGGTAAAAAATATACCGAGTAGAAAAGGCCGTGTGCAGATTTTATAACACCAGGACCACCGGCTAGGAAATAATAAAAATATATACAGAGTGACCCGTGAGCAGAACGGGGTTATTTAAGTGTCACCTGTGAATAGAACGGGCTCTTGCGCTAGTTGTAATATTAAACCTTCAAGTACTAGTCCCTACGCCAATTTAAACTATCACCCGCGTGCAGAACGGGGTTATTTAAGTGTCACCTGTGAGTAGAACGGGCTCTTTCGCTCGCTTTAATATTAAACTTTAACTACTAGTCCCTATGCAAACTTAATCTGTCACCCGCGAGCATAACGGGGTTATTTAACTGTCACCTGTGAATAGAACAGGCTCTTGCGGTCGTTTTAATAATAAACCTTTAAGTACTAGTCTCTACGCCAATTTAAACTACCACCCGCGAGCAGAACGGGGTTATGTAAGTGTCACCTGTGAGTAGAACGGGCTCTTTCGCTCGCTTTAATATTAAACTTTAACTACTAGTCCCTATGCAAACTTAATCTGTCACCCGCGAGCAGAACGGGGTTATTTAACTGTCACCTGTGAATAGAACGGGCTCTTGCGGTCGTTTTAATATTAAACCTTTAAGTACTAGTCCCTACGCCAATTTAAACTATCACCCGGGAGCACCTGTGAGAAGAACGGGCTTTTGCGCTATTTTTAATATTAAATCTTTAACCACTCAAAATCGGCGTTGTGGATTCTGAATATAACACATTCGAATTTGGCGGCGGCGGCGGTTGGAGTTGTCCTTACGGAACGCTGCCAGAATGAAGGCAACATGGCTTGCTGCGTACAGGGACCCGTCAACTCCGGTATTACCTAACATTGTAGTGGAGACAGTTGTTCCTTGGCAAACCACTTGACTTGTATACTTCAACAAGTTGATGATAAACATTTAACATATGTTAACTGCAACATGTTGGTGCTAAATGTTAAGTAGTGGGGACCCGGCTTTAGATTCGAGTGCAATCTGTTCTGTAATTTGGCAGTAACTTTGATCGCCTACATAACAATGCATTGCTGTAATTCTGTACTTCGTTACATTTATCGTTGGCCTATTATGGTATGCACAAACACGAGTTAAAGTTAGCATATTATCTTGACACTCAAGCTCAACACCAAATGTGTTCAAAGGCGGTGGGGTTCATTGCCGAAGTATAGCTATTGGCCTGCACCCCCTCCTTTATCGCACCTAAACCATTGTACCAACCTTTATTCAACAACATTCACAAATTCATTGTTGTGTAAAAAGATAGGGAAGATAGGGAAAAAATGTTTTAGGTTGTGCACTAGGCTCCCACCAATTCTCTAATGGGGCCCGTCTGGGAAGGAGGGGTTTAGGGTTTCGAATGTCTCTTCTTGGGTGGCGTTGCTAGTAATTGCAAAAGGTGAAACTGGGAAAAATTTATTTTTCCTTTATTCTCTTTTCTCTTCCTTTTCCTCTCTTTTCCTCCCTTTCTTTCACTTTCTCCTCGCCTCACCTACCTATTTGGGACTAATCCTAACAGTAAATATTGGATCGACCGGGATTTGAACACGTGACCACTAGGACCATAACCAGCAACCTTAACTACTACACCACGAGCGATTGCTGAGCGTTGAAGGAAAAATTTATCTATTTAAGTTTAGAGAGCATTATAGTACATGAGAAATAACCGTTTTGGTGCAAGGGTCATTTTTGGAATTTTTATTTTTATTTTGTGTACTTTCGATATGGTGCAAGGGTCATTTCCTAACACTGTGATTTTGTATATTTTTACGGTATGTGTATACAATGAATGGTACAATAGTGAGGTGTGCTTGCAAGGCTCTGAAGCGATGGAAAGCAGCCAGAGCATGAGCGTGGGCAGAACTTGTCTGGTGTGCGACTTAAATCTATCTTTTGCCAAAAGATAAAATATCAAATAAAATATTCTTCCATTGGTACACACTACATTTGCCAACAGTCTCTTTTTTTATGGTTTAAAGTTTCAAAATTGGGGTGTGCATTAGGTTCAGTGGTGTATTAGATTCGAGTAAATACGTTAGGTTGTTTATTAAGCAGTTTCATTTATTGCTCTCAAGGTTTCAAGATTGTCCCTGTTCAATATTAATCGATACCACACCAGTGTTTAAATGAAAGTCTGTACTTTGAAGTATGTTATTAAGGTACTGTTATGTCACGTATAATAAACATATTGTAGTACAGTTGAATAAGAGAAAATGGTATATTTTGGCAAAATTGAGAATGGAAATATACACACTAACTTCACTAAAAGGTATATTAACCCAGTATGATCATTTCATTGTGTCTTCCCATCATCATCAGCTGATTCTGACTGGTCCTCTATACCGACGCCAGCCTAAGAAGGGAACCTGATGTAAACAAACAAAAGCGCGCGAAGTACTGAACTGAAATTGTATTACTACGCCATGGGTGGAGCGAGCGCACTATTTGTACCTGACAACACGTGCTTGTGTTCTGAACGAACCGAGCGGCTTAATGCTTACAAACGTTTAATTTTAAATTTGGAAAAATAATTAGGTGCATTGGAAAATAGAACAACATAACTTTATTTAATACGTTTCCTGTTGAGTATAATTTTATATTTAAAATAGGCCTACTAAAGTAGTAATATAAACAGTATGGAAATATAGAACGGCAATGAAAATTAAAAGTTAGGTCTGCCTTATTATTGAGATCATCAAATGGTTCACTCCTGTCCATTTCCACCTCCTCCTCGTCTTCGGTGCTGCTACTGTCGGCAGGATTAATTTCAAAGCGGTCAACAATAGCATCGCACATACTGTCTGATTTCGAGAATTTCTCCTCCTCCTTTATTACATGTTCAATACACTGTCGCCATTTTCACCACTTTCATTATTTTTCCTTTAGGATGTTTCACAAATACATTCTGATTATTCATGATTATTATCCTCAACTATACTACGAGTACAATAGACTTTTGAAAACAAGCGAGCGATAGCTATACGCAGCAAGAGAAGACTGATCAACTGAATTGTAACATAATGGCGCATGCGCATATCTCAATTCATTATGTTTTTATTATTTACTATATGTTTCTAAATACAGTGTGAACTAAAATTTGATAATCGAAAATTCTTTACTTTTAAATAATAAAAAGCACTTATTAATATAAAACAAAATTGATTTTTGTAATTTGACATGGAACTGTATGCTGTATATGCAGCTCCGCCAGCTGGCAGTACACGTGCTATTTGTTTTGATGAGGTTCCCTTCTCTGGCTGGCATTGGTATAGCGGCGGGTGAATGAACTTGTCGATCAAAGTTCCTTGTATGCCAACTGAAGTGTCGAAGTTTAAGAGAGTTTTCCGGTACTTTTTAATGAATATTTTTTCCCAAACTATAAGTTCTATTGGGTTTTCAACTTGTTTTAGTAGTGCTATTTCATTTTCAATTTCATGGCCTACTTCCCAGAAATGCATGGCGAAAGCGAATTTTTCAATTTGTTTGTTCTTGATGTTCCTAAAATGTTCTTTTCTCCTTGTCTCTAAATTCCTTTTTGTTTGGCCTATGTAAAATTTTTCACAATCTTTGCAATTAATTTTGTAACTTCTAGCTTTTTTGTAATGAAGGACCTTATCTTTCTGGCTGATGATGATAGGAAGATCCATTGAAATGATTATATTTGGTAAATATACCTTTTAGTAAAGTTAGTGTGTATATTTCCAATCTCAGTCTTGCTACAGATATCAACACTTCTCTGTAGATTTCCATCTAATATTAATATTGATGTTGGCTTTTTTGCAGGGCTGAAACAGTGCGCAGTGCGCTGGATGTGTTGGCAATCTGCAGCGTGATGCCTCGAGTTCAGATGTTGCTCTGTGACCGAGTGGACCTGCCAGATGAAGCCATGACAGTCGGCATGAACATTATTCTGGGAGCTGCAGAGGGTGAGATTGTGGCTGATCCAGATGTTCAAAGAGCGGCACTTGCTGTCCTCATTAACTGCGTCTGTGCTCCCATTAACAGAATGAGTGGTGCTGTCGGACGCTTCTCTGTCAGTGGCTCAGCAAAGAAGAAAACCAGTAATGTCCGCAGCAGCGAGGAACTAATTAGCAAGATGTGGGAAAGCGTACGATCCAACAATGGCATCATGGTATGTTGATGTTATTGTCTTCTCGTATCTGCATTTATTCTTGCATAAACTGACCTTGGTTCTGTTTCATAGAACTTGCTAATAATGTTAGAACTCATAATATTATTCATTAGTTAACAAAAACTTGTTTCATGGAGATACGTACACTAATATTAGTATAGGTTAGGTGGCACTAGGCCATTAAGCACGAAAAATATATAAAAAAGGAGAGGAAGGTGCCAGAGAACTTACCAATTAGCAGGAGAAGCTGGTCTTCAATTGGTGCTGGCTCTGGTATCATAGTAACACATAAAAAAGAACATTAAAAACGAAAATTTTCGGACAAACTTTGCCCTTTGTCAATCACTTAGAGAATGGAGCTTGAATGGAGCCTCTTCAAGCTCCATTCTCTAAGTGATTGACAAAGGGCAAAGTTTGTCCGAAAATTTTCGTTTTTAATGTTCTTTTTTATGTGTTACTATGATACCAAAGCCAGCACCAATTGAAGACCAGCTTCTCCTGCTAATTGGTAAGTTCTCTGGCACCTTCCTCTCCTTTTTTATATATTTTTCGTACACTAATATTATTAGTTCATTAGTCAGCTGATTGATTTGGAGGTTTGGATTGTTGTTTGTCTTTTGTTTCTTCTTATTCTTCTATTCTGCGTTGCTTGAAAACAGCAATACAGAGTATTAATGATTAACACAGAAATATTGTGCCTGTGTATAGAAGGGACACAGACAAGCAACTTTTACTAGGAGAGTTGGAGCTGTGCACTCTGTGATGCAGAAACCCGTGTCATTGGCCAACTCTTGCATGGGACTCACTGTACTTTTTTCCAAGGTTTAATGTGTAGGGCCCTGATTTATTGGTGAAATAAAATGGCTGATTTCGGTGCTAATTTCCTTCTATTTCGGTGGGTATTTCGTTAAATAAATATACTACTTTGTGAACATTGCGCAATGATGAACTTTGCTTCTTTATTTACATGAACTAACACCCCCCTCCCCTCATTTCTATGTTCTTCTGCCCTTGTATGAACTGAAGTAACTTTCGATTTAGGCATGATTAGAGTTAATGTTCAAATATAATGACTAGAAATATTATCATAACCAGATAGCTATTTGCAAACAGAAGTGCACTGTGGATAAAAGACGAAATCTGTTGAATACATTCTACACTCTTCTGCTGTAATCGATCATAGGCACCGCTAACTTGGCAAAGAGATAGCAGGAAAGGAGTGTAGCCTACTCAACAGTACAAACCAGGTCACAGACAATCTTGGCGTAAATTGTGCAATCTTTGTAATCGATCACAAATACCGATATATCGGTAAATCTTTGACTGCCACAGAAACAGCAGAAAAAAAGCATGCTGCTAAGAAATAAAAATTACAGTACACCAAAACACAATATTGTGATTTTAAGGCATATCTTTGTGCTCATTTCTCACTTTACGGACAGAAGGGGCTATTTCGCGCTTAATGACACATTTTTTGCAGAATCGAGTAAATTTCGCGATATTTCGTGGATTAAATTTGGTTAATATTGGTATTTTAAGCATATAAAAGCTAAATATAGCTAAGGGAGATTGTTTTATAAAATTTCGCGCTTATCGTTGTTACCAAAAAATAAGGCCCCTATTAACCCATTGGCACACTACTTTTCTTATGCACAGCGCACCCATAAACACTAATATTTTCAGGCAAAAATTGATTTCTTTACATTTATTATTACTTCATGCAAATTCAATTTTATGGACTAAACTGCATACCCCTTTTTATGCTGTGATGTTTTGTTGAACCCTGGAATGTTTGTTTACAGGTATTTTGTGGTGTGATACACCCTAAAACAGTCTGGAACGCCACACACAATTTCTTCCTCGAAGCCATTTTTCGAACTGAGTGCCTCGGAATCCCATGATCACGTGATCATTATACGATTTATAACTTAAACTTGACTTATTGTGTTGAATACAATAAGGTAGATAACTTGTGTGGGTATAATACGCTAATAAGGCATGTCATGCCATCTACTTACGGAAAGCGGGAATAACCTCATATTCACGATCGATTTATACCTTGAAGATCGATATGAAGCATATCGTATTGCATACCATTGCATAGAGAATTTATTCAGCTTTAAAATGGTATATGGAATGTTATGCCATCTACTCAGAGAAAGCTAGAACTAAAAGAAAAAGTGTCGGTTGCTCAGCCCGTCTGGCAGCCGCCACAGTGCATATCGACCACATATTCACGATCGATTTATACATTGAAGATCGATATGAAGCATATCGTGTTGCATACCATTGCATAGAGAAGTTATTCAGCTTTAAAATGGTATATGGAATGTTATGCCATCTACTCAGAGAAAGCTAGAACTACAAGAAAAGGTGTCGCTTGCTCAACCCGTCTGGCAGCCGGCAAAGTGCGTTTCGACTTTAATTTCTTGCCCGTCCCGCAGACGGGGAAGTGCGCTAATGGGTTAATGTGTTATTTTTGACATGTTTGATAATTGGAACAAACTGAAAATCCAAACCACCCTCATTCCCAATTAGTTGAGATAACTGACATTTGTGTTTGTGTTGGCAGGTACTGCTGCAGCTGATGATGGTAAAGACGCCTATTACCGATGCTGATTCCATTCGAGCTCTTGCGTGCAGAGCTTTAGCTGGTTTGGCTCGCAGTGAAACAGTGAGGCAAATCATCAGCAAACTCCCACTCTTTACGAATGGTCAGCTCCAGAGTAAGTACATCACATCATTCCATAACAATAGAATTTAGTCCACAACTCTTATAATATACCTGTGTATTCAAGTCGGTGCTCGTAAAGTTTTTGATGCTTCAATAGTTGTATAATAAACAGGTAGGAACAAGTTTTAGAAGCTATAGACTTGCCCGAAATGTTGGTACATATGATTACTGTATTATTTTTATATCGTTGTATGGTATTATTATTTTATATAACAACATTGTATTAATAATTGTATCCTGTTCAGGAACTTTTGACGAGTCACCAGTTTACGAGCAATGCTCAACCATGTAAATGCTATGTGACGATTAATAAAACTAAACTAAACTAAACTCTTGGTAATTTGGACTTCAGATAACTCTGACAGATTCTTGACGATCCACCCAGATCTACAGCCATTCTATGGTCACTTCAAAACTGAAAGAGAAGTAATTATTCAAAAGCAACAGAAACAGTGTGTACACAGAAGAATATTTACAGTTTCTTTCAGCCTAAATCCTCAGAAAAATATGCTCACAGTGCCACATCAATCATAATATTGTACTAATAATATAACTGTGTATTTCAGACTAGAAATTTCAGTATAGAACTGTTGTGTTATTCTTTTTTTTTTTCCAATTGTAAGTGTTAATATTATTTGTTATTATGAAAATAACGTGTTAATATTATGTTCTGCCTCATATGTTTTGTCATTGCAATTTAAACATGAAATTTCATTACTTAGTCAAGAATAAAATAAAATTGTTTTCAGCGGATCACGTGTATTTGTTCTTTATACAATCTTCACGACATTTCGGTCTTATCCTTCAGACCTTCCTCAGGTGACTGTTTATATCATGCCAAGAAGAGTATATTCTCAGTTGTCCGTGTCATAACATCCGCTTCCCTTTTTAGTAGAATGCACACACATAGAATTAAATAAAAAAGTGTAGAGTGCCCCTTTAGCACCCTACCAGGATGGAACCGTTTACGGCGTTCCCTTGCTGCCTCTCGCCGTCGCTGCCCCACTAATTTAGTGACGGTTTTGAGTGTAACAATTTCGTGATTATTTTGTCCGTAACACAAGTTTGGGTTACCTCTCGATTTACTCCTACCACGGCTAAAGGAGTTTCACTTCAAAAAGTAAATATAAGTAATAATGGAAAATTTATTGGTAACTTTTTAAAAATATGTCATTTTTTCACTATTTTTAGTTCATAAATGCATTTTTTCACTATTTTATGGTCATTAAATGCCTTGCCCCAGTAATGAGACTGTATATAAGATAATACTTTCTAAGAGAGTGTTGATTTCTTCTAGTGCTGATGAAAGATCCCATTCTGCAAGACAAGCGGCAGGAACACGTGAGTTTCCAGAAGAGTGCTCTGGAGTTGATGGAGCGAGTTTCCGGCAAAGCCAAACCCACTGGGAATGAGTTGGAAGTCTCACTGGTGAACATGCATCGTGCTAATGTAGTGGCACAGACTCGAATCCACTTCAACGACAAACAACTGCTGCAGTTAATACATCAGCACCTGATGTCTCGTGGCATGGTGGACACGGCTTCCACATTAGTTAGGGAAGCGGGATTACCTGGAGCTCCCATCAAACAAGGTTCCAGCTCTAACTTTCCTCCCTTCAGCTACCGGACCAATCTTACACCACCTCCTCCGGCCAGAGTAAGTTACACATTCTTGCAAAATTAGATTTACAAAGTGCTACATGTGAGTTGTTTTTTTATTTTTATTAGGGGTGGGTCCTCGATACTTTCGATACCTCGAAACTCTCGATACTTGCATGGTATCGGCATCGAGTGATACTTTAGAAAACTCGCTCGGTACTTTTTCAATACTTTGGTAATTCTGCAATTTAAGGAAATGCGGTATCTCTTTCTGCTTTCGTAGTCTACAAAATATAGTAAATACTTCTATTTCTCCTTGAAATGGAGAAAACCACTCTATGACTTTTGTCTAGTCATAAATAAAGACTTTCTGACTTTTAAAATCAAAACAGAAGGGGTCGTTGTATGGAGAGTTGTTGAAAGTGTTAGGCTGCACGTATAAGACAAGTATAGTTTTTATAAACACATCTTGAGAAAATAAACATAGTCTTATATTTGGGCCAGTACAGTATATCCATTTTTTCACAGCTTCTGTTGGGCTTGTCCTAATTTTTTCCTCCAACATCCTCATTTTCCCACCCTACTGTCTTCTTTTTCATGTAGGCAGATCTGATCATCCTAGGAAAGTAATACCAGGAAATGGATTGAAAAGAGGAAGAATTCTGACAAATTCAAATTAAACTATTCATTTGATAAAGTATTTAAAATGTTTGAATTGAGTTTTTCTTGAATACAGACTATAAAGTGTGTACATTGTTTTGTTTCAGCCAAGACTATCTGGTTTCTCACCCAGTGCCTCTTCTAGTTACCTTCACCATCACCGATCCATTGCAGCAAGTCAGAGTTCTTCTGGAACAAATTTGACTTCTTTGATGCCAGCAGTAACAGCTCCAAGCCAAACACAACAATCAAGCATCACAGCGACACCCATCAGGTTCAACCTTACAAACTCAAGGTTCGTTACATTCTCAATTCTATTACACAGGGTGACCTATGTGACTCAACTCCCGTACCCCTTGTACTGTATTAGCATAGCATTCCTCGCCTAATTTGCATGTAACTTAAGTGGGAATTTGAACATACTAAACTTCAATATTAATATTAGATGGAAATCTACCGTGAAGTGTTGATATCTGTAGCAAGATTGAGATTGGAAATATACACACTAAACTTCACGGTAAATATACCTTTTAGTGAAGTTGGTGTGTATATTTCCGATCTCAATCTTGCTACAGATACTAAACTTACCGTATTTCATCGCGTAATCGTCGCCACCGCATAATCGTCGCACCTTGATTTTTCAGTCCAAAATTGGTGTATAAAAATTTAATCGCATAATCGTCGCACGGATATTTTGACATTATTCTCTCTTTCACGATGATTCAGAAATTTATAACTGACACGCCGCCATTGCAATCTAGAGCACCGTTATCCTCCACCCGATGCATTCAAGGTTAAGGAATGTGCTGACCGGTGGCCGCTAGCTTGACACAATAGCAAGGGGTAGTGGTGGCAATTCACAAGAAATTGCGGTAACACCATTTGGGTCAGTTTCAGTACACTACACTTGTAGAAAAAGGGAAGAAATAGGAATTATACTGTGAGTTTTCATTTGAAAGTAATAGCATTCGCGGAAGAAAATGGAAACCAGGAAGTTTTCAGTGAACAAGATTGGCACAAAATAAAATAGCAATCAGCAGCGCACATCATTAGGACTCATTAATTCATGTGTCATTTAAAGTTGCAATCACATCTCACATGAAAAAATCATTGTAAAGAGCGTCAAGAAGACGGGGATTTCCAACAGACGGCACGAGGTGCGGATGGCGGGGTTCTGATGCAACTGTAGGGAAGATGTGCGATACCGGCTCTGCCGTGAATCATTGGACAAAGAATAATAATAATAAAAAAAACATGTTGTGGAAGTATGTAGTTAGTATTACAAGACATCGTGTCGAATAAATTTTCACAATCGTAATATTTACAGGTAAACACAATAACACAAAGTAATTGTAACTTTATTTCGGATTGATCGTCTTTCCGCGAATTGATATGATTGACGTAATTTCATTGCACATGCGGTTTAATAACTCTGCAACTGTAAATAGTAAAGTGCTCTGGTAGTTTAATAATACTTTTTTTCTTTCGTTGTAAGGTATATCTACTGTAGGCCTATACATGTTAGTTCCAGGCTTTCCTCGCGTAATGGTCGCACTGTGTTTTCACACGAGAAAAAATGGCTTAAAAAATGCGACGATTATGCGGTGAAATACGGTACCTTTCTTTACAATAGATACCATATATCCTCGAATACTACCCACATATTTTTTTCAAATATTGCAAACGAAAAACTGGGGTGCAGGTATTATTTGAATACTGGACTCCTCTCATCTGAATTTTGACATTTTATACCATATCGGCTCAATATAGCACAATGCTTTGTAGTAGCATCACAGTATAACTGAAGCGAAGTTGGAATGAAAGGAAAATGAGACAAAGACGACGCTTTCTTATGCAAATGGTCTGCCAGTGAATCAAAACTTACTTGTAGAGATGCCGAGCAAACAGTGCAGTACAAGCAGAACCACTAATTCGGGGAAAGTTCGGTGAATTTCCACATGACTTTTACCTTGGGTTGGACGCATGGCATCGCATGTGAATTCCTGCTGAATTCACGAATTGAGTGTTGTTGATGTGCACGCATAAGACTGTGAGATTTCGGCTGGGTGTTACCATGCTTGTTTTTTAGCCTACAATGTTTAATTCTTTTATGATAGGCTATGTAATGTTAATTATAACTGTTTAAGTAAGAATAAAACTGGAAAAATTATTTTATTAATGGGCCTAAATATTTTTTTTTTAAATTTCCTTTTGAAAATGAGGGTCCAGGTATTATTCAGGGCGGATAGTATTCGGGTATATACGGTATTCAAAATGATGTTTGCCAGCTTCTAGACAAGCCTGGCACCAGGTGAACAAGTTATTGGGCCCTGGACAGTCTTAATTTTAGTTTATGGACAGCTCTGAGATCAGGCGATACTGACACACCAGTTTGAAGTGCTAGACGAGGCATTGATTTTCTTGGACTTCTTTCCAAGGCATATCTCGTTCAGTCAATCTGTCAGGAAGAAGCCTCTTATATATATACTAGCTTAAAAGGCTCGGTGTCGCCCGGGTCTTTTATTTTGTAACTGGAAATTAACTTATGAAGGACTTTTGATTTTTAAATTCTAGGTCCTTATATAGGTATTTTTAATTTGAAATAGGAAGAACGACTTATCACACTCAAACTATTCCCTCAGAAAACGCTTGATATAGCTTTTTATGGCTCATAGAGGATGTGGAATGTTGCATCCCATCGCTTGTACAGTATGCAGCAAGCCTGGTAGGGGTTCAAATAAGAAGAAACAGAAATTCCGATAACATAAAATTGTATTGTCTTTGTAGAATAGTTATTTCTCACTCTCATGTTACCATAAAACCGTTTTGGGGATGAAATTAAACAGAAATGCAATATCACTTTCATACTTCTCTTCCCAAAACATATTACCTTACCTCTTATTGTTTTCTCTATTTCCAGGCTAGAGAAAGTTATGTGACTGCATTATTTTCGTGGATTTCATTCATTAATATTTATTTATAACATTATTATATTGATAGCTTTTCTAAATTGTCAAAGTCACGTTTCATTTATTTCCAAACCCATCTGAGACCATTGGCAACAATACACTGTTGTGATTTGGATTTGATAATTCTGTGTAAAAAGGTATTAAGTATCTTCAAAAACATTTTATTTTTGGCATTTAAAATAAAAATTTTGCAAAATCCTTTCTTAGTGAGCTCTTGCAACGAAGGTGCTGTCAAAATTTCAATTCTCTACCTGTTATAGTTTAGGCTCTACGTTGATTCCTGTCAGTCAGTCAGTCAGTCAGGACAAAGCCTTTTATATATATGGAGATATAGAGAAGAGATAACTCCTTTTGTAATACTGGATGAACGTGTGATTTGCAGGAAAGCTCAGACTCCTCAGGCGAATGCTCTGGGCAATGCCGGGGTATCGACCAGCACTTGCCGTTCCTTGCAGAAACAGATCTCTTGTGACCAGAGCAGTATTGCCAACTCTTCACCACTCCTGAAGAACACAGTGGCTACAGTAGCGGGATCCAGTTCCAGTGTGAGTGAACCTCATGTCACTTTGGACTCCATCATCACAGAGTACCTGACCAACCAACATGCACTGTGTAAAAACCCAGTGGTCCCCTGTCCACAGTTCAACCTGTTCGAGTAAGTACAGGGTTGTCAATTCAAATTAGTGCAGGTTAATATTAAAAAATCTGGCAACCTCAGGACTTCAGGAGTAGGCCTACTGGATTTTCAGTAATGCTGAATTGTCATTTTTTTTTATGGTTATATATACAGTGAACGTCGCTTAATGTAATCACAGATATTGTTATCAATTGGGTAATGTCATCACTTTTATGAAGTCCCGTACGGATTATTATTGATACATTGAAAAAATGCTGTTTATTGTGTTCAAAGATTCTGTCTGTGTTATCCCATTTTCCTTTTTGCGGGTTTATTTCCAAGTACTGTTTGTCATTCAAACTTTCGTTTTTACGGGTTTCGTTTCTAACTCAATTGTATTATGTTGTACTGGAGGTAGCAATTCTGTTCCCAGCTCACAGGATGACCAGTCGGTGGCATTACCTACTTTGTCTTTTAAGCAGTAAAACATGTTTCACCCCACAGTTCAGCTGCAGCTTTTGATTTATGAAGATAACAGTCATGACATCCAGTGATGGTTAGTGTAAAATGAAAGTACTTAAACAGACAGGCGTTAGATGTTTTGCTATGCGGTCTTCACTACAGATCAGTATAGACTTCCAAAAATACTCGTAACTGAGTATTGAGTATTGGTTAATGGACTCCTAAAGGGAAGTAAATATAATTAAAAACTTTGTTACTAGTTGAAAAAATAGTTGCTTGCAGTCTGTTAGTGTATTAGCCTATGAGTGGTTCAATGATTCACAGTTACATATTATTTGATGAATAAATAACGTTTAACTTTGTTTTGTAGTGTATTATCTTATATATGAATAAATAACCTTCATTTAATTCCTTTAGATACTGTTATCAATCGGTTAATATTATCAGATTAGCTGCATCCCGAAGTAATCACAGTAAGCGGCGTGCACTGTATTTAACAGAAATTTCGTAAGTTTTTACTTACAACAATTATGTGAAGTTGAATTTTTTTATATAAAATTTGTTCTTACTTGCTTAATGAACTTTGAGAAAACAATATGCATCATTAGTAACTATAATGATACCATAATTAAATAGTTCAGTAAATAAAGTGAATTATCCTTACAGGCCACACAAATGTCCAGATCCCAAGGCAAAGAATTCAGCACCCACAAATTTCGCAATGAGAGTGGCTCGTCGTGCTTTAGGTCTGGCTGGAAACGACGCAGCTCGGCTTGAGAGGAAGCTTGTCTATTCTCGATTCTGTCCTATAAGAACATTTAGACTGTCAGATGACGATGGTTTCTTCACATGTTGTGAATTTCTTGTAAGTAACGTTGAGTTGATTATAGTTTCTTTTCATTGATTGACTGATGAGTGGGTAAAACAGTGTAAGCAGGAGTTCTAAGAAAAGAGGTCATCATAACATGAAAAATTCTGTTCACTTAAATAGTTACATCTGTAGACCTTATTGCATTTCATAGTTTTTGATACTAGTACCGTATTTTTAATGTCTGAACATTGTTTGCAAGTATTTTCATTGTAGCACGGTTTTCAGAGTGACAAAGGAACCATGTGTGTGTTTGCATAAGTCTTTCTTGTATCTAGAACACCTAGCAGACATGCTCAAAAAGAGCCGATCATTATCCAAATATACTTACTTACTTACTTTCTCAGTGGCAATAGACAATTCCTCAGCAAGCTAAAGGAATATTATCTATTTTATGGAACTCGTAAGGTTCATTGCAGCGCTTACCTGAGCCATTCAACCCTATTCTGTGCTAACTCCATCCAACCATCCCTCGCAAATCCTACTTCCCTTAAATCTATCCTAATATTTTCCTCCTACCTACGTCTAGGTCTTCCAGGTGGCCTTTTCCCTTCGGGTCTCCCAGTCAATACTTTTGAGATATGTCTTTCCTCCCCCATGTCCAGCCCATTTCATCCTTCGTGATTTAATTACCCTCACAATATCCAGTGATTTATCCAAATATAATTGACAAAATTTTTACACTACAGGAAAGAAGTGAATAAATTACTAAATTGGGCCTGGTCATGGTAATACTATCTTCAACATTTAAATAGCTTTGCATCCGGCAGTGGTAATATTACCAATGCAGCATTCGCCTGAGTTTTAAGATTTTATTGTAAGAAAATTACCTGTATTATCGACATGGAGGTTGTGACATTCAAAAGATCAACACTTATAGATTATAGAAACTGATATTGGGAAGGTCACAGTGAAGTCATAATATTATATTAGTTGGTAAAGAGTAGAGTGCAGTAAGATAGCATACTGAAGTGTAGTGTCACCTACAACTCCATTGTATGATATACATGTGCTGGCAAAGCCAGCTGAAGTGTACAATTTATGAAGTCTGATGCAGCACTTTCATAATGAAATGAGTCACTTACCTCCTTATGTTCAACTTGAAAATATCTCTCATTGAGTTACACGTTTTAAATTCCTGTGCAGTGAATGTGTTGGGACCCAGTGATAGTAAGGCACAGCCGTGTTTGAAAAAACGTCCTTTCTCAAGACCCTTGACACGGACGATTTTTTTCTTTAAAAACTGTAATGATGTGATTTATTTAAATACCTCCTAAATATCTGCCGCACATGGATGGCGATATAAAAGGCAACAGGTGCAAAGTGTTAGATATTTTTATTTATTTATTTATGACATATGAAAGGTACAATAACAATAGTTTTAATTTTAAACACAAAAAATTACAAATTCTTGTTACATCAATATAATATCCAAAAAATACACCCGAATGAGCCAGGTTGCTCGTGCCCAAGATATGTTACCATATTTTCAATTTTAAAAAGTAATATATTTTTTTTATCATACAAGGAACAATACAACACTTAGGTATATTGTATTAACAAAACCTAGGCTAAATTTTGTTGTGTATTTTAAATCTTCTGTGCAAAATTGCAAGACATTCAGATTTTGGAGATGAGTTAGGAGATATAATTAACCGGCTGAGGTGCTCCTAAGTGGGTAGCACCTAATCCGTAAATCATTCATTAATAGGGTGTAAAGCTTGTTTTTCTTAGTACCGTATTGGCCCGAATATAAGACGATGTTTTATCCCTGAAAATGCGCTTTTAAAAACTATACTCGTCTTATACGCGCACCTTAAGACTCAACAACTCTGCAACCCTGAATGCAGCTGTGCACGTGGGCAACGGGTATCCCCAAGCAAGCAAGTGACGTGCGTCCGACTCAAGGTCAAAGCCGCGCGAAAATTACCGAACTTTACGGAACTTCGTGCTTCTGTTTGTACTTCACCAGGACCTTCTGATCCTGACTGCACTGTTATACTTGCCTGCGCGTCTCTATATCCACGCGTAAATCTTTTGTTTGACCACCAGTCATGGCAGAACATTGTCTCAATGCGTAAATAAAGGCGAGAAAAGCAGTTACGACATGAATTTCAAAATTCTGTTTTATGTGAAGCAAAATGTATTAAGAAGCTATTTTATTTATATTTTCGTAACTACCCTTCAAAAATTCAGGGTCGTCTTATATTCGAGGTCGTCTTATTTTCGGGCCAATACGGTATGTATAGACTGAAATAAGCCTCATATTAAAAATACATTATCACTGTTATGTTGCAGCCTGACGACCAGTACATCATGATGGGGACATATCAGGGAGAAGTCAAGATGTTCAACCTTCACACAGGCTCAGTAAGTATCGTGTGTGTGCGATCCAGCCAATAGGATTCAAAGACATAGATAGTCAGAAACATAACTTTTTTTGTAGTACCGTATTTACCCAAATACAGTGTTTTAATTTGTTTGTATTGTTTGGTTGGAGGACAGCCTCTGTATTGAGGGAAAACTCAGAATGTATGTACAGTGAAACCTCGGCAAGACGCTCTTCAAAGGGCCGCATAAAAATAGCTTATTACACAGGACCGTGTATTAAAGAGAGTGGGTCATTTTTAGATTTAAAAAATTTTAACACCAAGATATGTATCAAAATAAACATTTGGTGAATCAAATTAAGGATTAAATACAGTAATTATGCTGAGGGGTATTTTATATTCTTTCCTTTCAGAAAAAAGTAAGCAAAAGTATAGTATAGTACAATTCGTAAATCGCTTTATGATTTTTCACTATTGTTCTAAGCATCGAAGAAGGGATTCGTAATGATTCCGCTGACTGTTTCTGATTCATACTGGTGTTTTCATCATGTTTACGGAGAATTTCTAATTTCTCCGATATTGATAAAGCTTTCCGTTTCACTCCTTTACTCATGTTTGCACTAAAAAATCACTTCACACTTCTACACAAGATCAAGTCACAATGCGATTTAAAACTGGCAGTAAGGAGGACCATGGAGGACTGAATCCGTGTTATGAATAGTCTTTCTGGTACTCAAGAGTTGCATTCCATTCTATGGAACGTGCAGGCGCTAACAGTAAATGTGCTGCGGACGCTAACAGTATATATAGAAGTCTGGAAAATATTTTCTCAGTATCCTTAAAAGCATATTTTAGAATTTTTGGCAGATGAAAGAGTGTATTAAGAGGTGGATTTTATATAGTTCTATATATCAAATCAAATCAAATCTTTATTCACCTTTAAATACAATATATTTGTACAATAGGCTTCGTCAGTTTTTGGATAGTTTTATGTAATAACAAAAAAGCTAAGAATACAAATTTATATCCATAATATTTTCTGGTATATTACTCTCTAAAAATTCTTCTACGGTGTATATCGCTTTGCTTTTGAACCAAATAGATAGAATATTGTACAGTTGTTTTTTTTCAAGATTACTTATCTTTAATGGAATTTTATTAAAAAAAATTATCTGTTGATAGCAGTGACTTTTTATATTTGTACTTAAGTGAAGTTGTGGTTTATCTAAATCATTTTTCCTTCGCGTGTTGTAGTTATACATTGACGATCTAGTTGTAAATTTAGTGCTATTTTCTTTAACATATGTAATATTAGCTAAAATGTACATAGAGGTAATTGTAAGAATGTTGTACCTTTTGAAGTATTGTTTACATGATTCTCTTGTTCCAATTCCTGCTATCAATCTGATAATTTTTTTCTGCCAGATGAAGATTTTGTTTGCTGAATGGGAATCGCCCCAAAGCATAACCCCATATAGCAGGTGTGGTTGAACAAAAGCATAATAAGCTGTTATGAGCATTTCAAAATTTACACATTGTTTTAACTTTCTCATCAAATACCATTAGTAATGCCAAGGGACCGGATAGCGTAACAAGCGGGCATATATTATCGAGGTTTTACTATAAAAGCTGTCCCTAAAGTAAAGTAAAGTAAAGTAAAGTAAAGTAAGAAAGCATTCCATAGATCCGATAAAGTCTGATGACTGTAGGATGTGGAACTTGTCAAAGCATTAAACAGAATTACATTTATAAACTATTAACCTATTAACATATTATTTGTCATAAAGTCATCAACAGAGTAGAAGCTGTGTGCATTTAAATATTTCTTAATCAATAATTTAATTTCTTTTGGTTTGTTAGTAAATTTTTAACCTCTTTTGGAAGTTTCTTAAAACATTTAATTCCAGAATAGTAAACACCTTTTTGATAACAGCTGAGATTTGGCCTGGGAATATGTAAATCAGATTTCCTTCTGGTGTTGATTTTATGTAGGTCAGAGTTAGTTTCAAAATTATCTATGTTGTCTATTACAAAGTTTAATATTTGCCAAAGATATTCACTAGCCAAAGGTAGGATTTTTAGCTCCTTGAAAATGGCTCTGCATGTCTGCCTTCTTTGTGTCCCAGTTATAAATTTGTGCACCCAAATAATGAATATTTCTTAGGTTAAAACAACCCTGAATAAGAAGAAGAAATTATCAAATGACCTAAATTATAATTAAAGGGAGTGAAGTTGTATCATCAAGAAAGTGGTAAACAGTTTTATTACTTTTTTCTCTTCATAAATCATTATAGCTGAACATTGTAAGCATATACTAGCACTGCCGACTGAATTTCATTTCTTAGCGGATTCTCACCTGCATAAGTGCTGTGGCAGGACTTCTTGATGGCACTGTATTTTTTCGTAATTAGGGGTGGTTTGTGTATTCACCTTCAGTTATGGTCAGCTCTCTCTCATTTCCTGTGTTGTGATTTGACAGGAAGAAGCCACGTACCAGTGTCATGATTCCTACGTGTATCATCTGCAGTCGAGTCGAGATCGTTCTCTGCTCCTCACATCATCCACATGGCGCCGTCCACTCTCAGCCTTGTGGAATAACAGCAGTGTTTTTGAAATGAAGTAAGTAAACCAAACCATAATCAACACTATTATATACAGGAAACACAGTGAAGTGATCAAATAATACGAAAAAACTAAACTGATGCACTCAACTTCACTATTTTAAGTGTACTTACACATTACGCGTTTTGCAAGCGTCTAGCTTGCATCCTCAGATGAGGTCCACTGCCGGGTCCGTCGGTTGGTCCCTAGATATCACTGTAGGCCGGGGAGATAAGGTCATTGTTCTTTGGGATGTCGAAATTTAGTAAATAATTTTTGTTCCTCTGGATCAAGATTTTCTCCCATATCGTCAAATCAACTGGTTTGTTCTCTGTTTTCAGTAATTTCATGTCACCCTCAAATTCATGTTCTGCGGACCAATAGTGATGCGCTACTGCTAAGGCAGTTTAGTTTTTTGTATTATTAAACTAAACCATGTTTTTAAAGTCCTTTACAGCAGTGTTTCCTGAACTGTATTGTGTGGAACATTAGTGTTCCAGGAGGCATGTGTAAGTGTTCTGTGATGTTCTCAGTAATCTTTGTGGTATTTTAGTAGCTGATGTCTAATTTTTTTTATTACGATTAGTTTTTATCTATTTCGTTCTGCCAGACATGACATCTAGCAGCTATATTATCACCTCTGTATATTATAAAATCTTCATTCATTATTGCAACAGCTAGCGTCGACGGCTTGCTGTTCCTCTTCTACTACTCTCAACAACGATAAAATAATGTTCCTGTTCCTTTTGTGACAACATATCTGTGTGAAACAAGATTTGTTGTTTCATACACTTCAACGAAAACTGAAAAGTACAGAAATAGACTTATACCAAAGTGCACCAACCTCGTTATTCAGAATATGGCGGTAAAGTTGCTTAGTTTACCCCGGTCAAGTCATACTTTTGTTGCACCATGCTCAGTTTCGATCTTTACCACTGTATAATGTTTACTGACCATGAAGGAGCTGTAAAGTGAGAAAACAGTGGTTTTCTTTCCAAGATGGAGATCAGCATAATGTATCATATTTTCGATGTCTAGGCCAAAAGCAAATTGAACATAATGAATAACTAGAGACAGGTGGTTCTATTTGAAGAATGAACGATGGTACATATCTTTGCAAATACTGTGCTGTAACATCGATTGATATGACCGTCCTTTCTTACCTCAACCAAACCAGGTCCATCCAGTACTGTAGTAGGCGTAACCTGCTCATTATCACGACTGGTACAGTATTGGTGGTGTTTGAATTCAAAGTCAGACATGTATACACAATATAATATTCCAGTTTATTCTTATGAACATTTATTACTGAACAATAATGCAACAAATAAATTAAATATGGAAAACCAGTGGGCTTAGGCCAAATTTATAGTGAAGGGCGGCATGCATCACGAACATAATTGTTACAGCCCTTTCATGGCTATGTACATGACTTTGCACCAAAAATTTCCACAAATCGAACGGGAATAAAAGAGAGTCTATGTCAGACTCAGAACAGAGATTTCGTTGCCTTGGATTGCACCATTGAGCACTTCAATTGTGTTAGCTTTAAAACATAAATGTTATTTTATTTAAATTTACAGACTGTTAGAGAGGATTACATTATCCCAATAATGAACAGAAACGCTGTAAACGTAGCACCTTATTGGTCCCAAGAATTGATAATTGAGTCATGGTGACTGGCAGATGTGCAGAGATAAAGAGCGAAACTAGTAGCCATGGAAGAAACCAACACAAATCACTCCATGGGAATGGCTTCATAGCAGAGTAACTGCAATATATTCGAGTGTTTGGAAACCGCGGTATTGTAGCAATGGTGCACAGGTTTTCTTAAAATACCCCGATATTACTTTTACCCCGGTTATGAAAGCTGAGAAAACCGGAGAATGGTGCACTCGGGCTTTAGGGCTGTTACAGCTAGCTAAAAATGAACAGTAAAGATAGTTTGATCAGAAACATGCGGTAAGGTGTTAATCCTTGTGTATTACTTCAGCAGTAAATATGCTGGTTATTGTTTCAGGTTGGCTCTTGAAGAGGAGGAATACGTGGAATTCAGCAAACTGACTCAGGATAGGATTATTGGGACCAAAGGAGAGCTTGCAACGGTATGTATCAAAGCCTATGAATTTCTGCATTGCATGAAGAATATATCCACTTAATTATTGTTAAGCACTTCGATTTTGTTAGCTTGCTCTGCTTGGTTTATTTGTATGTAGTGCTATAGAAAGATAAAGTGTATAATGTAGAAGGTGAATTACGTTCATTATGATTGGAAGTTTTAGAGTTAACACTTTGTAGATGGATTTCCAGGTGATGTACAACAAATATTAAAAGTAATGTCATTATCGTTAGGATAATATAAATTCATTGCAGTAAATAATAATTATCGTGTAGTGGGTCTTACCTTAATGGCTGCCACGCTGATTTTACAATGTTAAATGAAACCACTTAATGGGATGTTTTGATCATGTAATATTATTGTTTAAACCATTTTAGAATGCACTCAACGTCTGGAAATTCGTCACCTCTCATATGTTTCCTATTTCCTCCATTTTGTGCAGTTCAGGTCTCCATGATTTTATCTTTATTTTTTATGTATGTTGATAATGTTAGGTAAGATATTCTTTTACGAAGTCACTTTTTTCTTACCCCTCTCTCCACCTCTTTTAACACACTTCCACTTTGTTTGCTAGCATTAATCCAGTGTACTGCTACTTTTTCAACACATTAACACTTTGAGAATGGAATGGTCACTAAAATTTTCACAAAAATGTTGAATCCCTCCAAGACCACCAACCCTGTAGATGAGAGGGTAAATTCCAGTGAACAAAATCGGTCACCTATTCAGCATTCAGAGAGATTAGGCCTACGGTGGTTAAAAATACTTTACTACCTGCCAGCCACTACTGGTTGTACAGCAAAACAGTGAATCCTTAATTATTTGTCTGATGCTTCTGTTGCAGATATATGATGTTGCAACAGGGAAGAAGTTAATGACGCTGTCTTCTCAAATTTCCAACCAATACACCAAGAACAGAGCCACTTTCAGTCCAACAGATGAACTAGTGCTTTCTGATGGAGTGTTGTGGGACGTCAGCTCAGGCAAAGAGATCCACAAACTCGATAAGCTGAACCAGACGCTTAGTGGAGTCTTCCATCCAAATGGGCTAGAGGTGAGAGTCATTGTGTGTTAGATTTTGGAATGGTTATTGGGCTTACGTTTTTCCCACTTACTGGTATGCTACTGAATGAAGTTCATTGTAATTTTGGTAGATGGAACCAATTGCTTCATGTGAGATTCAATTCCTGCTTTTGAATCAAGTGTTTTTTGTTTGTTTGTTTGTTTTTTATATTTTTTTTGTGGGAATATTGTATTTACATGAATCTAATGCACATTTCTGTATCCATTTGTAGCATTCATTAGATTCGATGGTGCCTAAGATTCGAATGTAGTTCAGCAATAACTTTGATCATTTACGTATCAATGCATTACCATTCTTGATTTCGTTACATTTATTGTTGGCCTATTACTGGCAAGCGCAAATGCAGGTTGAAGTTAACGTATTACCATATTGGCTCGAAAATAAGATGATGTTTTTTCCTCAAAATATGTTTATGAAAATCATACTTGGCTCATACGCGCAGCCTAACACTTTCAACAACTCTCCATTCATGAATGCAGCTGTGCAGTGGGAATCCCCACGTGATGATGTTTGTCTGACCCAAGGTCAGAGTCATGCGGAAATTCACTGAACTTTACCGAATTTTATTTTTCCCAAATTCATGCTTCTGCTTGTATTGCACTGTTACTTCTCTATTCTCTACGTGTAAAGCTTTGTTTGACCACCAGTCAAGGTGATCCATGTGGAAAAGAAAGCATCTTTCTTGTCTCAGTGCTTAAATAAAGGTAAGAGAAGTAGTTTCAACATGAACGTTCCGTTTTATGTGAAGTAAAATATATGTACTAATAAGCTATTTTATTTATTTTTCTTCTGACAACCAAGCTCAACATCAAGCAGCAGGGTTCCATGTGGAGATATCTATGTCCTCACTCTTCTTCCGACAGACAGTAGTTGCCTATTCACCTGTCTGTTGTGTTGTAGGAGAAATTATCTTTCCATGGTGTTTCAGTTATACTTTGCTATTTTATCTAATGTATTCTTAAATTTTATATTTGGCATTGGAAAAGTTTACTGATTTTTTTAAAGTAATGCTCAAATATAGCGTAAAGTTGAGTTACTTCTACTTTCAACAGCTATAATTCAATTGTCCTGTCACCCTCCTATGGACACTATGCAATATAATGGTAACCAGTGGTGGCTCGTAGCTAAAATTAGTGGGGGTGCTGCTCCATAAAATTTTTAGCCTTTGTTTTAAAATTGTGTAAAAGGAAACATAGATATATAAAAAGAAAGTTTGTTCAGAAACTTGATTAAACCGTAAAAGCACAAAGTAAAATTTTTTTACTTACTTTAATATAAAACTTGATCTGTTCATTTAAAAATGAAATCCATTCTTCTTGTTTTACTTTCTGCGAAGAGATCAATAATTTTCTCCTTGATCTGCCATGGTTCAAGTTTTCTATTAAATAAAAGAACCGAAAAAATGAATCAAGTATCTTGAACAGTTGGAAGCAAGATAATCTAATTCTACACTTTATCACATTCAAAAATATGGTACATGGGTTTTAAGCACAACACACGTGGAGCAAAAATGAAATAAAAAATAAAACACTACCTTCCACCAATACGCCAAGGTCAGCACAGTGGAAGCGACAGTGCTCTCTCCCTCACATCCACGGCATGCACCTTTCTATGTGGCCATGCACACAACAGTCTAACACCATGTCGCTGGAACTGTGAAGCGACAGTTTCATATAAAGATTTTCTTTTCTCTTTTTAATAATCTGGGGATGGCTACTGGTATTAAGCTTAAGGATTATATATTGTACCACTATAAAGAAGGAATTAAAGAAGAAAAAGGACTCATTGCATTAATTGTTATCAATAATATCAAGTGGAAATACGAGTGCTGCATTTCCACAGTGCCTATACACGAGCCACCACTGGCTATAACAAATCCATCTCAGTATTATTATAGATATCTCTAGCTCTCAGGTGTTTCTATAGTTTATGCAGTTTATTCTTTATTGTGTTCATGGTTCTGTATACTACATATTCCTGACTTCACCTCATGTTGTCTCCTTGTTCGGTTCTAGGTTGTGTCCAACACGGAAGTGTGGGATTTGCGAACATTTCACCTGTTAAGAACAGTACCTGCTTTGGACCAGTGCCAAGTTCTGTTCTCGCCTGCTCGACCTGTCATGTATACTGTTTCACTGGAACAAGAGACTGAAGAGGACACGGCATACGAATCCTCCTTCAAGACTTTGGATGCATACGATTATTCCAGCATCGGTAAGAATTATAACCATGGTCCAGATTTTTCAGTTATAACTAGTGCCCTGATTTATTGGTGAAATAAAGTGGCTGATTTCGGTGTTAACTTCCTTCTATTTCGGTGGGTATTTCGTGAAATAAATTACTTATACTACATTGGGAACATTGCGTAATGATAAACTTTGTTTCTTTATTTACATGAACTAACACCCCCCCCCCCCCATTTCTATATTCTTCTGCCCTTGTATGAACTGAAGTAACTTTTGATTTAGGAATGATTAGAGTTAATGTTCAAATATAATGACGAAAAATTTTATCGTAATTTCTACTAAACACCATCAGACAGCCATTTGCAAACAGAAGCACGAACCATACCACTGTGGATAAAAGATGAAATCTGTTGAATACAAGTAACAAACATTCTACACTCTTCTGCTGTAATCGATCATAGGCATCGCTAACTTGGCAAAGACATAGCAAGAAGGGAGTGTACTCAACAGTACAAACCAGGTCACAGACAATCTTTGCCTAAATTCTGCAATCTTTGTAATTGATCACAAATATTGATATATCGGTAAATCTTCGACAGCCACAGAAACAGCAGAAAAAAAAGCATGCTGCTAAGAAATAAAAAATACAATACATCAAAACACAATATTTTGATTTTAAGGCACATTTTCGTGCTCATTTCTCACTTTAGTGACAGAAGGGGCATATTTCGCGCTTATAGACACATTTCGTGGAATCGAGTAAATTTTGCGATATTTCGTGGATTTAATTTTGTTCAGATTGGTATTTTAAGCATATGAAAGCTAAATATAGCTAAGGGAGGTTGTTTTATAAAATTTCGCACTTATCGTTGTTACCAAAAAATACGGCCCCTATTATAACCTATTTTTCCTTTCTCTATATGTACCATTGGAAATAGTAAGTATTGTTTAAAGATTGTTGAGGTCACGATTTGCACACGAACTTCACTTAATAGGTATACCTATTTTAAGTTTGAAATCACTTCACCGTGTATCTTCCCAACTCAAATTATAAGTAGTATTGTGTTTGATCCTGAAATTCCACGTAGAGTTTTCAACATTAATACAGTAAAACATCTATTTAAAGATCGCTGATTGTTCTGGAATAAATTGGTCTTTCAGAGGGGTGGTCTCTTGGAGGGAGAAAAAAGTTTATATAATTACGAGGAGCTTCAAAACATATAAAGGATATGTAACATATCGTTAATTATTATTTATTTCAAGATAATTTAAGTTTTTGCAGATCAATATAATTGTCAGCTGCTGTGTTGTAGAGGCAGCGTACCTGCTCTAGATTCAAAGGTTGTAGGATCAAACCCGGCCGCTGTCAATGGATTTTTCAGGATGTAAAAATCCTGGCCATGAAGTCCTCCGGGAGGGATTTTAAGCTGGGGGGTGCCCATGTCATAGATTTATTGGCATGTAAAAGAACTCTAAAGGCTAGTTTACATGATGAAATTAGGTTTCATAACTAAGTTTTCCTTGAATGGGCAAGCACGAGATGTACTGGCGACAATGAGTACGACACTATGCAGTTTCGCCTGATTCCAACTTTTCACAAAATTATAATAGACTTGAACTAGTTAAATATTATATTAACACTTAATGCTTCACTTACGTCGCTGTTTATGAGCAGGACATGTTTCGGGATTCTTATCCCATCAACTGGCCAGTTGACCAGCAGCCGAAGATGGGATAAGAATCCCGAAACATGTCCTGCTCATAAACAGCGACGTAAGTGAAGCATTAAGTGTTAATATAATATTTAACTAGTTCAGTTATTCATGTGCTCCACTGTGTATATTACTTCGTTTGAATTATTATAATAGACTTGTCATTTGTAGATATATCCGTACTCCACTTGCAAAAGATTAAAAAAGTTGTTACTTTTTTCTTGTGTTGTTTGTGTTTCACTTGTTTAGAAATTCACTATTTTGGGGTAAATATATTTTGTAAATTCTCAACAAAAGTTGTTCCTCAAAATCAGAATGAAAGGCATGGTAATTATGCAGGGACTTCAAAATTTATTCCTTAAAAACTGAAAACAAACTTCAGAAAAGGGTTCAACTGTAATTATATTCATTCACTAACCTCATCAAGATGTACTGCAAGATTCCATTTATTAAGTGCCAGTATTTTACTTTATGAGATTGTGTGTGGGGGATGGAAAAATGTCTGTCTGTAGCAAGATTGAGATCGGAAATATACACACAAAACTTCACTAAAAAGGTATATTTACCCAGAATGATCATTTCAACGGGTCTTCCCGCCATCATCAGCTGATTCCGTTGAAATGATCATTCTGGGTAAATATACCTTTTTAGTGAAGTTTTGTGTGTATATTTCCGATCTCAATCTTTCTACAGATTTGAACACTTCACTGTAAATTTCCATCTAATATTTATATAAATGTCTGTCTGTCTGTCTGTCTGTCTGTCTGTCTGTGTGTGTACGCGCCATAACTCAAATACGCTTTATCGGATTCTCATGAAACTTGGTATAAGCATTTATAACGTCCATAGCAAGAAGCCTATTAATTTTGGACCTAATCGGGTGACCGTTACCAGAGTAACGACTAATTAAAGATCACATGTTTTTAAATTTTTGTCTACCGGTATAATTTAACTGTTAACACTATATGCTTATCAAACAACACCATCAAACTGACTGAGTTGGCCAAATGGTAACGTCTTGGACTCATATTCTGGAGCTCCCCGGATCAAATCCCGGAGCCGGCCGATTTGACATGGATTTTTTATTTTTTATTTTTATGTGAGTGCGCGAATGTCAAGGTATCACAAATCTGTAGTTCTGCTGACGCTGGTCGATTTTAATCTGATTAGAAAAACTTATTTTCTGCATATCATAATTGCAATTATAATTGATTCAACAAAAATATACTGACACTTTGTTATATCAGTTTACCTGATTTTTTTATTATTTATGTATTTCTTGCTGATTGATCTCATGTTAAACAATATTTTTCTCTGTTTGTTTTAGCTACAATTGAAGTAAAGAAAAGCATTTACGATTTGGCGTGTAACAAGTTTGACTCCCAAATTGCAGTCGTAGAAAATCAAGGAATGTTTGATAGCATCCAGGAGTCGTCTGTTCGCCTTTACGATGTTGGACGCAGAAGAGATGACGAGGACGAAGGGGTAAGAGCTAGAGTTTTCTCCATTTCCTTTTATATTTACCTTCTGATGTGTGCTGATTCAACTCTACTTGTGTGTGGTGCATTAAGGGAAACCTCCACTGAAAACATTAAATTCTTCAAATAACCATAATCGTTCGGGTTTCTGCGTTGTGGCAGCCACAGCTCTAACTCCCAAGCGATCTGATGAAATATCTATGCAAATAAAGCCGCTAACGGTGTAATGATTCAGGTTCTCATGAATACAGTAAAAATTACAATGAAAATAACCATGAACCTCATCACAAGCGATGTTGGAAATTCCCTCTTCTTGCAACCACACAATACTGGCACCTTTTTAGGAAATTTTTTTCACGCGCATAAGTTCAGCTTCCGAGATAGAGTTGCAGTCGTTGCAGTCTCTTGTGATATTGGCTTTAAGTTCTTCTAATGTGTGGGGAATTGACCTATACACTTTATTTTTCAAGTTCCCCCATAAATAATAGCCACATATTGTTAGAAGAACGAAAAGGCAGTAGCACAAGATAAATTAACTCTACCTCAGAAGCTGAACTTATATCTGTGAAAGAAAATTTCCTAAAAAGATGCCAGTGTTATGTGGATGCAAGAGGAGGACATTTCCAACATCTGTTGTGATGAGGAAACGTGATTATTTTCATTGTAATTTTAACTGTAGTCGTGAGAACCTGATTCATTACACCGTTAGCTGCTTTATTTGCATAGATATTTCACCAGATTGCTCAGGAGTTAGAACTGTGGCTGCCGCAATGCAGAAACCCACATGATTTGCCAACTCGTACATGAAATGCACTGTAGTTAGTCATAATAAATTCTTAATTAGTTTTCTGAATTGATTTATATAATGTACATTTTACTTCTAAAACCAATTTTGCAGATAAATGTCATAATTAGACTTCGGACTTTTAGGTCGCTAAAAATGCTGTTTTAGGTACCTAAAATAGGCTCTAAAAATTGGAAAATAGGTTCTAAAAATTGTAAAATAATCTCTTATAAAATCGTTAAGTTGCCAATTTTCTGAAATATCTCAATTGCAATGCAGAATATTATATTTATTGAAGTCACCATTAATCAATCCTGATAAAACACAGATATAGGCCTATGGTACACAGAATTATATAGACCTATTACTAACGCCTGTATTACTACTATAACAGTGAAAACCTAATCCCTGTGCCCAGAAGCTATGCATATCATACTAGCATATTCAACCCCTTGTATCCCTCAGTGTTTCAGAGTACTACTTTTTTTATTTTATTTTTTTATTGGATGTGGGAGTCGTAAGAAAAACACTACATTTTCTTGGGAATTCCACAGAATTTTTCTACTGAAGACAAAACATTCCTTACTATTTAACCACGTCACAAATGTGTCATGTACTGCACATTCCGAGCTAAAAAATTAGTACAAACTGAAAATAAATGTTAAAATTTATAACACAAAATGACTTATTTTGAACTTTAGAGGAAAAAACAAGCAAAAAGGCAATATTAGGCTCTAACGTAAAAGTAGGCTGTTTCAGGTCCTATAAAAGTATCAGTTTTAGGCATAGTCACTTATGAAAAATGCTTATACAAGTTTTCGCCTATATATCGCTAAGGATTAAAATAGGTTTTTACCTAAAATCCGAAGTCTAGTCATAATGTATATTATATATGTAGGTTCAAGGAAAATATATCAAGCTATCAGTGATGTTATCGGTACAATAAATTACTTATTTTTATCCACAGGAGGAAGAAGATGAGGAAGAAGAAATGGATGCAAGCGAAGATGGTTCAGCTTCTCCGTCTGCCTCTGATGACGAACAGCAGGAAGGTAAATGTTTTTAAAACCTAGTCCTTATTCCGGAGTATGCCGTAGCGTAGTGGTTGAGGCGCTGTGCTACAAACCGGAAGGTCGCGGGTTATATCCCCGATGAGGTTGTTGGAATTTTTCAATTGGCCTAATCCTTCTGGTGGCACTATGGCCCTGGGGTCGACTCAGCCTCTAACAGAAATGAGTACCAGGAGCAATCCTGGGGGTAAAGGCGGCCGGTGCATAAGACTGACAATCTTACCACCTTCATGTGCCAATGTCTAAAAATCTGGGAGCCTCAACCTCCTGGAACCCTCTGGGCCTCCATGGCCTGTAATAGGGAACACTTTACTTTATATTCAATTGAAAATTATTTATATTATTGTTTGTATTATATTATTTTTTAACTTTACTTTACTTTTTTAGTCCTTATTCCAGGACTTGTTATAAGGTTGTGTAGTTTTTTTTCTTTTTTCCTTTAGGTTTGTATCTCTTACATATCAGTCAATATTCTGGATGAATCAGTACTCTGAACATTATTTGAAAACCGAAGTAAGAGTATAGCAAACATGGCAAGAATCAGCTCAAAGACTGTTAACTCTATTACCATCAATTTATTTTTCTTAATGTTTAATAACTAGTTTTCTTAAAGCACGTGTCCACCTCTGTTTTACACAGGGGATTGACCTGTGCATATTTTCTGGTACTTTGATCGATCTTTAGGTAGTTGGTTCCCTATGTTTAATACACTGCAGACATCTTGAATCTGGGTTGGAACTTGTCAGCCTATCGTGACCCCCATAATATTGGGTCTGTGAGTTTGTCTTTTAGTAATACTTGGATTTGTTACTTCTGTGTTGTCGTGTTTCAGCCATTTCTGTATATTGGTTCCGAGGTTCAATACTTTTTCAGTGTGGTTACAGTGATTTCCACTTATTATAGCACTGCTTCAAAAGGTTATCGGCTACGATATCATTAGAGTATCTACGAATCATCTATTTTGCATTTTTTCAATCCGTAATTAGTTACGGTTTATTTCTCTGGGGAAATAGTAGTCATATAGAAAGTATCCTTTTACTTCAAAAGGAAGCTTTAAGAATAATCACTAAATCACACAAAATTGCACATTGTAAGCCTCTTTTTGTAGAAACAAAAATTCTCACAGTGATCAACTTGTATATTTTTATCTGCCTTCTTAACCCTTTCACTGCTGAGATATTGGCAAGCTGACATACCCTCCTTGCTGAGATATTTTCACTGTCACTCGGCGCTAAATCCGAAAAATAAGAAGGCAGTTTTAAAATACGCCAGAACTTCGTCATCACGTTAGAAATGTTTTTCCTTGCTCGTGAAAGCAATGACTGTGTTGAAATTGAACATACCATGGCCTTGACGTGATTCCCCGCTTGTCATATGACTCGTGAGTTCAATGGCTTCTTCAGACATCACAACATTGTGCAAGGCCTCACATTTTCGTCTACAGATAGCACCACAGGGCAAGGAAAGCAATGAAATTAAGTTCTATCTAACCCCAATAGATGGCAGGACACTATCCTTTCGTTAAAACCGTGTTAAAAAATTCCATGCCTTGTGGAATCGTCTCGTTCATAGCACCCACTTCGCGGGCGGAACAGTTCCATCAATAGCACACGTAGGTGCCATTCTCCGCGCCGTCACAGTTCCGTCGTTAGCAGTGAAAGGGTTAATGTATTCAAAAGTTGGTCCTACGGTAAGACAAATGTTTCAGTTCCGGTAGTGAATATTTTGAAAAATAGCTGAACACTTGCAGTATCCGTTGCAATAAACATTTCCATGAAATTGAGTTTTGTTTCCGTAAACAGCTCCAGGGAAACTTACTTTAAGGATATGCCTCATATAACACATATATAAACATTGAAAACAATGCTGGTCACAGTCTTTTTGAATTTAATCACTTGTTTTGAAGCTGGTTGTAAGTTCATTCTTCTAAGATGGATCCCAGAGGTATCGAGGGTGTGTCGTACATTCATAATGTGTAATATACTGTTTCGGGTGTAGTTAAGTTAGCGAACCTTTATTTCAGATAACAACGGAGGAGAGGCAGATAATGCGAATGCAGATGAAAACAACGACAACAATGCTGCAGACAGTAATAATGAGGAAGGCGATGATGTTGTAATGTCAGACTCTGATGACGATGATGATGACGACGACCAAGCCGTCATCTCATTGTCGGGCAGTGGAGATTCTGACCTTGAGGACATCTTGTTCGGCTGAAACTTAAGAGGAACAGTGAAAAATCATTGTGTTGTAAAGTTTCTTTGGTCAAAAGAATTTTGGATTGTCTTGCCATCTTATCTGTTCGGTTATTTCCTGTTGAGCTTCATTTCTATTTGTGAATTTCTGGGACAATAGTGTATATAGGAAACTGTATGCCACACACATGGATGAAATATATTCTGGTTTTTGATAGACACGAGTATCAAGTGGTTTCAGACTCATGGGCAGGGTTTCATGTGCAGTACTGCTTTTAATTTAGAGGAAAGTTGATGTGTTAATATGAGGGTAGGGCAAGAGAGAGCAAAGTCACATTTTTTAGTCAAACTTAAAACAGATTATATATAACTACTGAATGGGAATAACACAATGAAGTGATAACATGTTATCAGTAGATATAGTTCTCAAATTCAGACACATTCTTCACCCCCCCCCCCCCCCCCAAAAAAAAAAACTTTGAAGGTTCTCCCGACGAATACATTGTAGAAACTACAAGTACAAGTAAGAATCAGCTTGAAAAATTTTGTCATGGTAGCTCAATGGTAGAGCATCGGCGCGTTAAGCCGAAGATCCGTGTTCAAATCCCGGTTATGACATAAAATTTTTCAAGCTGATTCTTACTTGTATTAATATCCCAGACATGGATTTAATGTCTATTTCCTTTCCTTCCACTTAATTAATTGTAGAAACTGTTCTCGGGTTTCAAGTTGGGTAGTTAGAGAATTACATTCTGAACTTTCGTCGTATCTTGCGAAGACATTTCACCGGTTATGTTGCTGTTTTCTTCAGCGCTGGAATGTGAACGCCAACATTGGAGGCTGTTGTAGCTTATATGCCTTGGGTGGTCAGGTATCAATTATCGGTTGGCTCACCAATCCAATCCAATCCAATCACCAGATTGAGCATTGTGATTGGTGGGACAACCAATAATTTACTTATGACCATTCAAGGAATATAAGCCAGAACATCCTCTGATGGCGACGTTCACACTCCAGCCCTAAGAAGACAGCAACATGGCTGTGGAAACGCTGGCACAGTACCACCCGAACATTCAAGATAGTTATGACTCCGCCCATAGAAAGATAAATCTTCCCACCACCAGGGGATAACACAACACACCGGTAGTAGAGTGGGGCTGTTGATGAGAGTGGTCATGTTCTCAAAACACATCCAAAATTAAAATGTCTTATTAGTGAAGTAATACTACATTTTTATCATTAACTTAAATTATAATTTTAGAAAGTTTGTGTCTGCATCCAAGAATGCACCACTTCTTTAACCTCGTCATCACTTCCAAATCGTTCTTCAGTGGTCAAATTAAATGGTAATCTGAAGGAGCGAGATCAGGGCTTTATTGAGCTGAATGGGGAATGCTGTAAGATCTGAAATCTCAATCAAAAGTTGCAGCGGCTGTGTGGAAGCGCATGTTGTGAAGGATAAAAAAAAATATTGGTCTTGTAAACCAAAGTTAAGAGCAAGAATGCCTCTAGACGAAAGTCTTCTGCGATGGCTCCATATTTCTGACTTGAGCTCATTTTCCAACATGGCGCTGTACTGGGCACTATTTCACCCCTTCGCTATTAGTGTTCCAAAAGCAGCTTGTTCATGTCTCAGAAGAGGGTGCTAGTTTTCTGTTACTTTTTTAATCACTCTCATTAATAAATATCCTGTTCGTCGTTCTTCTGGTCAGGTCTTGTGACCTTAAAATGAAATCTGAGTCACCATTTCCTTTTACCAAGCCCAAGATTTTCCTTAGAATTTCTTCCCCCCCCCCCCCCCCCTCCATCAGACCTTTCCATGCATTGCAAGGCTTTCAACAGCGTACAGGGCTCCACTCAAATGACCATATGATAGTGTCGAGCTTGGCATTTAAGGATATTGATGTTCTTGGTTAGCTGATAGCTGAATCTATTGCTGAAAAATATTAAAATATGGCTTGACTCTCTCTTGACCCAACCCTCATGTGATCTATGTAAGGTAAGCGATTCACAGGGATTTAAAGTGAAAAGACTTCAACAAGACACAGCATAAAGTTGGTTTTAAAATGTCACTTACATGTTATATGGAGTTTTTAGTTTCAGTAGTATTATTCATTTTCCTGCTGGTTGTGACTACAGTTCAGACTCTTTCATATCGTTGTTTGTACATCATAGAAGAGTAAAATGTATGAATTTCACTCACATTATTTCTTTTGTATATATATCACACTGCGATGTTTTTCTTCTATTGAGTGATGAATTCTGGGAACTATCTCCTTGCTTCTTGCTCATCTCCTGCTAGTCTGCGTTGCATGTCTGTGGCACTGCGCAGTATTTGTACGCGTGTTCTCAGTATTGGGACTTGTTCTTGTGACCGGAATTCCAATAAAAATGTAAATAATTGTTGGGGCAATTGAAGCGTATGCATGAACAAACATCTATGTTACATTTCCTAAATACTGAGAAAAACAGCATTGAAGGTGACTGTTGTTTGCAGCACAGGGCTACGAGGTAAGACGTGACATAGATGTTTGTTCCGTAACCCAACACATTATGCGTGCCCTTGCTCACTCGCACATAATGAATACAGAAGTTGCATCTGTTAAGCTGCGTCTCCATTGATATACATTTAGCACCAACATGTTGCAGTTAACATATGTTAAATGTTTATCATCAACTTGTTGACGTATACAAGTCAAGTGGTTTGCAAATTAACAACTGTCTCCACTAGAATGTTATAGGTTAACATGTGTTGGCGCGGTCATTAAAAAAGAAAACGCCTCTGAAGAGGGCAGCCAACATTACAAAATGAGAGTAATTTTATATACTCGTCATTATCTTCTTGTTAACTGTCTATGACTTCCTTACATACTAATTTTGTATAGATGTCTTGAGCTTTTCAAAATAACTATCACATTTTTTCAACAATGGAGTATGCCATAAAAATAATTTTAAAAGTAGATGCAATACTATTGAGAACACTGATATACCAAATACTCACATAATACAAAATGGATGCCGGGAATATTGAGGAAGCTGTCGACTGCTTTTTGTGTACACGAAAATTCCCGAACCAAAGCCGATTAAGCTGGCGATCGCTATTTGTTTCCCGGAAATTCCTGAAACAAAGACGATATCGACCGACTAGTCAATTGACTTGATATGTTGTCCATTTTCTCCGGAAAACAAATTAACATCTGAAAATGTTAAGTGCAACACGCTGGGTTTGCATGTCAAGTCAATTGGAACACGAAATTGCAATATACATGTCAATATCAACTTGTTAATATTGACATGTTAGTGTTAAATGTATATCAATGGAGACGCAGCTTTAGACCTTTCTTTCGTCTATTAGGTTCCTCCAGGTAAACACATTTCATTAAATAAAAGGTCTGTTCGTCATAGGAAAGTTTATAATATTCTAGGAAATTCTTTGCAGCCAGATCTCTTACATTTACAATCAGAATTGTCTGTTGGTTTCTTACGTTCTTCTACATTCTGACCTCTTTTACTGATGTATGCTTTTCCACTGTCCCTTAGTCGTTTTCGCTTTACATCTATCCACTCACTGGGATCACTTTTCCTCTTCTTGCTTCTGTTTTTCGTCAACTTGCGTACATCGCTTAGTGACAACTGTATGCTATAATCACACTTATCATCTGACTGCATGACCACTTTGCCTTCAAGATACTTAATGAACTTAGTAACATACAGAAGAAAACACCACAGCAACCTCTTGACTAAAATGTGTTTATTATGTATTCAATCGTAACATTGTTGTCGTGCTCGTGCGGGAAGCGGTGTAACATAGACGTTTGTTCCATGACTTTTAAAATGAATTCCGCATCACAATTTCCGGAATACTGAAGCCATCTATTGAGATATGCTCAAACTACCTGCAAATACACAGGACACATCATAGATGTTTGTTACGTGAATATCTCGATTTTCACGTTTGTTCGTGCATACGTTGAAATTCAGAAATTTTCTTTAACTTGATTAAATAAATCGGGAATACGTTTTGAAGAGTCAATATTGTACATTAAACTTTAAGACATTCAACTTAGCATATTTATTGTAAGTAAAATGTTACCAAATTAGAACATTTGTTTCGAGGGTGATCCCCTTCATCATCAGTTGAGATCTACTGATGAGTTTGTTTCTCTATTCACCGGTTGTCCTAAAAGTTGTATGAATTTTGAAAAGAGGTCATTCTTAGGAATATCGAATTATATAAGTCTATCCTTGTTTTTCTGGATGTGTACTTTTCCCAAACAGTTTGATTGTGGTTTCTGAACTCATTTAAGTTTTTTGCCTCTCTAGTGAGGCTTACTGAAATGTGTACACATCCAGAAAACGAAGATAGACTTACAAGCAAGCTGGTTGAGATGGTAACGTCTTGTATTCGCAATCCCATGGTCGGCCAATTTGACATGGGTTATTTCATGGTTTCCCCAGTCGTTAAAAGCAAATGCCGAGTTGAATAATTACTTACCATGACTCATCCTTGCTATTTCATTCTGTACTACGTTCATGTGAATTAATAACATCTCAAATATACTAACAATAGAAAATAATTGACGATCAGTAGTTGCATGGCATACTGTTTAGACACATCCTAACCCCTGATATGGCCTCGAAGCTAAAAGGAGTATAAATACAGCTGAAATAATAAAAAAAATAATAGACATAAATTTTGACATTCCTAAGGAGAATGGCCTCATTTCAAATTTTGTACAACCTATAGGACATCTTTTCACATCCAAGAAATACTTAGTTTCCAGAGGGGGGTTGCGAGGCGATGGGCTTACCACCTGTCCCTCTACCCTCTCTCGGAAAATAAGCATATCAAAATTAGTATAGATAATGAAACCTCCATTGGAGGCCCCTTCGCCCCACCTGGGGATCATAGGGTACCAGATACAGATATAGGACATCTGGTGGACAGAGAAACAAGCTCATCGGTATATCTCAGCTGGATAAACATGTTCTAATTTGGTAAGATTTGAATTTCAATAATTATGTGTAAATAGGCAAACATTGTTCGAATTGGACAAAACACACTATGCGGGGGTTTTCTGAGCCAGGGAACTCGAATCTGAGGTCGTTTTCTTCATACTGCACTTCATAATCGTGGAGTTCACTTCAAAGCCGGATTTTTAGCTGTTTCGTTATTATATTATTCGTTTAGTATGCCAATATAAATGTTTCGAGTGCAAGTGTTAATAAATATGTTTTAATTATTTTGCTCTTAATTTTTTATCTTCCAATTAATTAATGTGGTCGAAGCTACGGGGATCTGCTAGTTTTAAATAAAGTGTTAGAAATACAGACTCATTATTATATTATCAATGATAACTTCACTTTCGCCAATTTCCTGTATAAGTGAATGTTATAAGTAATTTGTTTTTCTAATGCACTATATACTGAGGTTTCACTGTACTGAGGACATGAATGTAAGCGTGCCGAGCAGTCTGGCAGGAGTTGAAGTAAGAATGAGGCGAGCAAGTTACTCTGTTTGCTTGTTTGGACAAAGAAAAATGCTCCTGTGTAGATATGTGAAATACGAGGACTATTTTTTTTTCAACCTCCGATGGGGGCATAAAATGAAAACAACAGTGAAAATCAAAACTGTTTTATTTGGAACATTTAGGTACACCTTCTAGCTACTTCTTTCTCTACATAGTCGGGCTCCGATTGAGACATTTGTCGTAACATGGTACCAACTTTCCAATACCCTCTTCGTAGAATAATATTAATAATAATAATAATAATAATAATAATAATAATAATAATAATAATAATAATAATAATAATAATAATTGATTGCATCTGTAGCTATACATTGTATAGATAGACATTGTCAATATTATCTACTCTTATACAATTCAACGGCCCTAAATAGCGTGCTTGCTCGCTCGCCCGCTTCGTGAGACATCGGGTATACTCGGCAATGTTCGTCTCTCGCAGTCTAAACTTTCATGACGACTACAAAATTAGGAAGGAAAACCGTTTCTTTATTATATAAGGCCTAAGTGAAATGAACACAATGAACAAATATTCTAATTTTAATTTTACTTACAATTTTCATAGCTCTGAACCACAAACATTTTTAATAATCTACCAGTGTAATTTTCTTAAAAATCCTGGAGTCAATGAATAATGGCGGGCGAAGCCGGGGACAACAGCTGTAAAATATTGATGGTTTTATCTCTTGAAATATCGCTGATAATAATAATCCAAACAAACCGTTCCTTCCCTTGAAACATTATATAATTTCTGAAAATTACACTGAATTGATAAAATAAAATTCACATCATATTCATGTCAATAAACAGCTGAGAAACAATACGTATTATGTGTTCACAGGTTCTTTGGAACTGCATAATCGATTCTGATATAGTTTTCCCAGGGGGCGCTATCTAATTGTGGAATGTACTCTAAAGCAGGAATTTTAGCTGTTTCATTAATTATTAATGGCTTAGTTTATGAATGATTCGCGTGCAAGTGTTAATAAATATAATGCTTTAATAATTATTATACTCTTAATTTTTAATTTTTAAAAGAATTATCGTGGCGAAGCCACGTGCACCTCCTAGTTTAGAACAAATAAGGTTACAGTAACAGCAAAAATCATTTATGTAAAAAATCCTTAAAAAATAAAATGTCTTCTCATTCAAATACTCTTTCAAAAGGTTTTCATGGCATTTTGAAGTGGTTTGAAATTCTTCGTTGGTGTGGAAGCCAGATCTTGGGTTTGTTCAGGAAATTTGTGTGCATCCACTGTTTGGATTGTTCTTTTGATTGTGGATTGTCATAACGAATCCATGTTTCATCCCCTGTCACGATGGATTTCTAAAACTCGTTCTCGTGCCAAGTGACTTTCATCTTTTTCGACAGCTGAAGAAAGATATGAGATGACAGCGCTTCCACACCAACGAAGAATTCAAAACACTTCAAAATGCCGTGAAGACCCTTCTCAATACGCTGGCGGCAAGCTTCTGTGAAGAGGATATTTGAAAGTTGGTACCAGGCTACGACAGATGTCTCAATTGGAGCGAGATTATGTAGAGAAGTAGCTAGAAGGTGTATCTAAATGTCCCAAAAAAAACAGTTTTGATGTTCACTGTGGTTTTCATTTTATGCCCCATCGGATGTTGAAAAAAAAATAGCCCTTATATATGAAAAATATATAATTGTGATGGCCCCATAGAAACAGAGTATGTGAAGTAAAATTTACTCTCAAACTAATATTAAAAATTGATAGAAGGTGATACATGCAAGATAGAAGAAAAAGACTTATTATTGTAACAGATATATGGTACAATCCTTAATAGAGAAGATTGTGTTTTGTCTGCATTCAGCTATTCATTGTTGTAAGTGCCAGTTCATGAATTCATCTAGACGGCTGTATGGTCAAATAACTAGTTCTTCCACTTACAATTAGAGGGCAAAAGATAATGCGTCAGTCCAGGGCAGCCAACAACTTACTATGAAAGGCTCTGCAGGCTCTATACTAATATGCAAGAGATGGAGCATAAGTCATGACAATTTTTCCATTTTTTGAAAATGTGTGATCATTTTGAAAAATATACAAATGAACGGGCAGGTTATGGAATGTATGTATGATGTAGATTATGGATACTAGTTGTAGGGAGCAAACACCCATAAACATGCATACACGATGGCGTGGTGCCACTCTACTGTACAGTCGGTCAAATAAAAAACGTCGGGCGGTATTTGATTAAGTATCACGAACGAGCATATGTGCATGTACAGGAAGACTTAAGGTTAGGTTCACACACGCCTCTTGTCTATCCATGTATTTTCTTGATTATTTAGTCAGTTTTGTTCCAAAACAAACATATATATAGAAGGCTGTGGCTATATGTCTCATATCCGCCATATTCTTGGTTGCAAATTCTTATAATATTAATAATTATTAAATTCGCAAGAAATATGATTATTCAAGGAGCATTTTTTAAAGATTTTATTTTATAATACCGGTACTTGTAGTGCTAAATCAATAACTTACGTTCAACTTCTGCAACCAATCTAGCATCGAAATACGCGGCTGGCCAGATCCACGATTCCTATGAAAACTTCTGGTCGCATTAAGAAATATGGTCTTTAAGAAATATGGAACCTTCTCGATGCTTCAGAGGCCGAAAAATGTAGGTCAGTTACAGCCCTAACTACACTTTCTTTCAAGCTAGCATTTGTAGGCCTATGTGGCGCGATGAGACACAGCAAAATGAATTATAACAATACATTAAGTTGAATATCGTGTGTTGCGCTTTCCGCGTAGTTCATTTTTTCCCTCGTTAATTTTTTTCCCTCCTGTTGCATGGCCTCATATGTTCCGAGAATGTCCTGTATTTTATGTTTTTTATATCAAACTTGTGAACTAATGCGTTAAAACTTTAATTTTAACTGCATACGAGTCCCGAAGTTTTTTATTTGACCGACTGTACTGCAGTAGTTGGAAGTAAGAAAACATGCAAAGCCCAACCTATAAAACCCTTTAGATTTGGTACGGAAGGTCCTTATTCCTAAAGCTTCCAGAAAGTGTGGCATTTTTGCTCTAAAAAGAAAGCTATTCTGACGTAAAAGCGCTGCTCACATTTTGTCACATCCATGCTGCACGGCAACTGACTCACAACTTATATCTCTGTCCACGAAAAAATGCCATCAAATTACGTATCTTTATAGGGTTTAAGTTTTGAGTCAGCCGCCATGCAGATTGGATGTGACAAGATGTGAACATCATTCTTACATCAGAATACCTTTTCTTAGAGGAAAAATGCCACAGAGAGCTGGTGGAAGCTTTGGGAATAAGGACCTTCTGTGCCGACTTTCGAGGGTTTATAGGTTGGGCTTTTCCTTCTTCCAACTACTGCAATACAGTAGAGTGGCACAATGCCGTCGTATGTGCATGTTTATGGGTGTCTGCTCCTACACTATCCTATGTCTGGTAGTGATTTTTGTAACTGAATTAGATGAGGAAGATAATGTTGAGATTGGTGGTGATCTTTTTGATGGTATCAGATTATGAGTAGAACTGAGTATCCATGGGAACTTAAAGATAATACTAGCACACAGCTGTTCGTATTAAATCATGCATTTATTAATTTTTTTCCCTTTTCTAAAGTACAAATATAATACTCAGTGCAACGGTGGTCTAACCAAGAAAAATAATATCTTACAGGAGGCTGCCAAGGCAGTTGAAGTACAGCTGTTGATAATGGAGGTGATGATTTCTGAAACTAATACAGGTAAACTGTACCATATGTGAAATTAGCATTATTTTCACCTCCTTGTATCTATATTATATTTTCCATGTAAATAGAACAGTCATCTCATGATTTTCAACATCATGACCAATGATGACCCAATCTTGAAATTGATAGAGGAAGTATTTCGTTTGAGCTAGAAATTCAAAGCTTACTTGCATTTTTACATATTTTGAGATTTTGTGAATTCAATTGTTGAGAATATGTTCTGTCTAAGAAAAGCTTAGCAAAAAAACTTATCAAAACAAAGTTTAATCGTAGAGTCCAAGAAGGGCCGAAGTTAATTCAGTACTTAAAACAACCTGCAAAAATATAAAGAATAAATATATATAAATAAAACAGTATGAGTTGCTGTGCTAGGGAGATTTTAGGCACAAAACAAATTTTCTAGGTGCCATGGCAATCTGATTCAAGATGGCCCTGGTGATTGTTGCAGATTATATTGTAGAACCAGCAGGAATTTGAAACTAAATGTGAAACAAGACTAAGTCACAGTTGTAATTAATACACTATGACCTTTGTATATATTGTGGAGATAATATATTTTTCATTTTGTCTGAGATTCATTTATAAATGTTGTTGTTCTATTCAGGGGGTTGAATTGGAAAGTTTCACAAACTGGAACAGAAAGAGAATGATTCAAGATGCAAGTTCCTTTTTCATACTTCTTTTTTAATCATCCCCTCGTATCTGTTCAACAGCCTTGATTAATCCCCTATGAAACAGTATGGTACAAAACTAGTCACTGTTCTTATAAACCAAAATACCTCTCGTTCCGATCCAATTCAGCCCCTGGTTTCATTATAATTTCAGATAGTGAATTTTATTGGCGAAATTCAAAAACAGGTCGCCCCTTAAGCTCCGCCCACTCGATATTCACATTTGCATGGACTGTGTGATGTATTTTGTTTCTTAGTGAAGCAGGGTGACCAACTGTCCTTGTATATTGTCACAAGTGCCTTGTACCCACCTAATTATATCTCCCGCGAGGTTTGTGAGCCTGTCACCGGTTGTCTAGCGATATGACGTCACACCTCCAACGTCCAATCACGAGTTTCTTCTTAATACGAGGACACAAGAATTCGCTAGATCGTGGTGTAAAAGAAAGTGCACCATTTTGGGTGGGTTGGGCGGGATACCACTATCCCAAGGTGCGCCTTGTTTTTGGATTTTCCCATTTTATTAGTGAATGAGTTCTGTGGGTTGTTTAGAACTCGGTTTACATGGTTTGAATTCTCTGGTGCTTGGTAAGTTGCTTCATTTGGTTTCCCATTTTGGTGAAGGTAAGTACAAATCAAGTATTATGGAACATAATTTAGCCCCATCATGCAGTGCTGGTCTTTGCTGAATGCAAAACATTTCCAGTGTCCAATTTTCTTATGCAAATGTAACAAGTTTTATTTTTATTTAAATCCAGTTTTCTTCTTTATCTCAGTTTTACCTCTCTTGTTGTAGGAACTGTTTGTGCAGCCACCCTGCCTGGGTCTTACTGGACCGTGACCTGTTGGAAGAGGGATTATCTGTGGATAACATACATACTTTTTTGACCAGACAGGGACATGGAGGGCCTCCCCGGTTGAGTGATCAGCCCAGGGGCCACCTCCAAGACAACACAAACACATGGAATGATATTATTCGCACACTTTATCTTGAGCTCTGCACTCCATAATGCTGAAAACCGTCCATATAAAGAAGGCCTCGCTTGAAAAAATGAAGATCGCGACCCGTCCCCAGTATTGCCATACCCAAAAACTTCCTGTTGAGGCATTCTTGAGCAACCGTCAATTTTTTTTATTGGTTTACATCATATTATTCTGAAAATGACAGAATAAATCCAGGGATATTAAAAGAACAGTACTGGTGTTGTGGAAATGGTCGATATAAGTGACAACGAAGTTAAAAATAAAGATTCTTTAAACCAAGAAGTATCGGAAATCAGCGAAATAATGAACCAAATAAATGAAATGGAAGGAAAAGCAATTTAATGTGTTTCAAGCTGAATCTGTCGGAGAAAAGAACAAGTCAAGTTTTATTATTTCGTTGTATGAATTGTGTTGTATTAATTACCTACAAACTTTCGCGAAAGGTATTTAGTTAAATTACATCAATTCAGGCATGTGAAAGTGCGTATTCAAGTAGGCCTACATGTACAATGCTACGACTTTTAAACGATTTTCTATATTCTGAAGACCGGGAGAGAAATTGTCTAAATAGGCGTAAATATATTACTTTATTCATTTCTCCAGCGATATATTCTACTATAATATCTGAATCAATATAAAATCTTTAGTTTGGTAGCGAGAGTTGAAAGTGCTACAAATTACAGTTAGTTCCATTGTGTACCAGCATAAAACTAAACACGTTATATTTTCTGGTAATTGGCAACCCTTCAGAAACAACGTCAATTTCAACTCACCGCCTTCTGCAATAGTCAGTCTCTTATACTGCATGCAATATCAGCTCCCCTCACCCCCGCATTTTTTCGGCTCAAGATAAAGTGTGAGCATAATACAAACCATTCGCTCAAATGTGATGAAATGATAATGTCTGGGGCCCAAAGTTTCCTGACATTCGCCTTATAGGTCAGAGAAAACCCCACCCAGGAAACTTGTCCCAATTGTGAATCGAACCCAGGCACTCTGCATGAGAGCGAACGCATCACAAGGATGGACCATTTTGTACATTCAGGTAAATAATTCATCTCATTCAAGTAATTTTACTCTTGAAGTACCGTAATTAATTCTGTTTTCAGTATCATGATGACCATGCAATGCATTGTTGGACTTTTTTTGAGTTTGTGAATAATAAAATAATTCGAGAAGAAGGTTTTGGGAAAAAACAATACAGTATGAAAAGGTTTATTGAAAAATAGATTGAAGAAAATAACTTAGCAGATAAACTGATGAGGATATTCTCCTAAAAGGGAGAAGACGGTTTCCATTTCAATGGATTAACGCAATAAGATCGTCTGGGAAAAGAAAAAGGGCCTGAAGATAGCGGAATAGCTGAAATATATTGTCCATCCCACGAAAAATGAAATCTTAGTGTTTTATAACGTTTACAGCTCAGCCATTTCATAATTACGGGTGGGACATTCTAGCAAATTATAAAAACTATTTTTGTTTATTACATGTCATAAATAATGAATTAGAATTGGTTCTTCACATTCTGTAAAATTTGCAATGGCTTCTCCTTCATTCTACATGCAAAGTTTTATTTAAAATTTATTATAAATATTTTAATTTTGTTTTTCAAAATCTATTACGGGTGGGACATAATTTGGACACTGATTTTAATGATGCAAAACAAAAGTTCATTTGCTGTTCTGCTATTACTGTTAGGGTCTTAATGTTGTTATTAATTGAAGATATGAGGGATTAAATACAAATTATAAACTGTTTCCAGGTTGTCAGAACATTTATTTAACTTATCAATAATAATTTAACAAAACTATCACTGTTACGGGTGGGACAAAAATTCCCTTGTTTGTTATTTTACATAGTAATTAACCACACATTTTTTGAAGTTAATCTTATACCAAATTGTACCTTAAGATGTATATTTTCTCAAATGAAAATGGACATAGCTGATTACTCTTGACAACTTTGTATTAAAGAGTGTTAAAATTATGCTAAAAATGGCAAAAAAAAAGTAACCTAACACAATAAATAAGTAAATTGACAGATTTTACACTTGATACCACTTCAGATACACCTAAGTCCTTAATATTCAGAGAATTTGAGGTTTTAAACTTATTTTTGACCACCCAATTACAATAATTTTATAACTTCTCTCTTTGAGGGAAAAATTCCCATATTTTATGAAATGGCTGAGCTATAGATTTTAGTAATGTTTTATAATATTGACAAGTATAGATTTTAGATATCACAAAGCTATTGAGCCGATATTGTAACAAGAACATTTACATGTATATGATAATTGTAAAATTCTACCAGATTACTGATTTCAAAGTCCAGTTTTCATATTCATCTGTCAAAAAGCTTCATAGGGATAGTATTTATTAATTATGGCGCATGATCAAAGTTATAGTAATATTTGTAGCATTGTTTAATTATTCAGGTGAAAACCAGTCCTGAGGAAGTGCAAGCAGGGCTGCATCAACTGCTGGAGCTGACGCCCTTCCGATGCAGCTGGGAGCCTGTAGAGCAGTGGCTTCACGTTGTTGCCTTTGCTTATGAGTGGAACTATTCAGGAAGGTGAGTGGCTTGCTGTTACCAGTCGGTTAGGCTCAATTTTATATGTTTTATAACTACAATTGAAAGTCAGTTACCCAAAACGTCAGTTATCTGAACAATTTTTCTATTTACTAAGTGCTAGAATGGTACTTTATGAAATTGTGTGGTGGACATGAAAATCTCCCTCTGTCTGTACATGTGATAACTCAAAAATGCTTTATCAAATTTTCATGAAACTTGGTATATGCATTTATAACGTCCTTGGGACAAAGCCTTTTTATTTTGGACCAAATCGGTTGACCGGTACCAGAGCAATGCCCAATTTAGTGCCTACTTTATAGTAATAGTGGATTTTAAAGTCGAGCAAAGTCTGTTGTCTAAGAAGTGAAAAGTGTAGTTGAGTTCGGTTTAAGAAAGGTATGAAGTTCAAAAGTGGTGCTGGAAAAAGTCAGTAATTATTTCCATTAAGGTACATAAGTGTATTGTTATTAATTTCTTTTTCTGAAGTTTCAATGTGTTTTTTTGTACATATTCGATAATCCGAGCAAATTAAAAATCTGAACCACCCTCAGTTCCAATTAGTTTGGATATAACTGATGTTCAACTGTAAATGCACCCAAGGGAAAAGGTTGAAAGTAAATAAAGTTTCACATTCAATATTTTTATTAAAAATTAACATACGTATGTTGTCTTACAAGTAAATATTTGTATATAATACATAATGCAATACTGAATATTGTACATACTTGTGCATTGCATAAATAAGATTGACTCTGCTTATAGGAAGTCTTCAAGAAGTGTTACAATCTATCTATAATTTCAGTACAGTACCAGATTGTCTAATAACTCAGTGGTCCAAGATCGGAACCTTGAGGTAAAGCTTCACTTGCTAACATGGCTATTCACAAACCAAGAGTTTCAATTCCACCATTGTTGTGCAGCTCAAACAATTAAATGTGAACTCCTGCAATGTAGCCACTTACTATATGGTTGGAGTGTCTATGCTTGAAGTGTTAATAAGAATTGTAACATCTTGAATTTGGCAACTCTGTAGATTACTTTCTGTCTCTGGTTGCACAACATTCCTATGACTGAGTCGCAGAGTGAATACTGTTTTTATATAAATATGTCTATGCAAATATCACTATCCCTGGGGATACTAGGCGCTTGGCATTGCTGGCACACTTCAGCTCCTGATGATGTAGGTTGGGTTCCAGAAATGCAAAATCACTTTTGAAGTCTCAAGAGTAGAACGTAAGGACGGAAGTCTGATTGCCTCGAACCAGGAGGAAAGGTGGCATGTCCTTAGTGAGCACTTCTAGCCATGCCATATACAATGGCGCTGAAACGGTGCCCTTACGTGGCATTGGTAACGACCTGGAATGTACATAAACACATTAAAAAATGTAGGTGTGCGTAATATTGCTTCTATTGAACATTACATGGGACATCATTTGAAATGATATATGATATGATTTTGATGTTCAATGGAGTATAAGTAAAGCTATATACAGTGAACGCCGCTTAATGTAATCGCGGATAATGTTATCAACGAGGTAATGTTATCCCTTTTATAAAGTTCCGTACTGATTAATACTCATACATTGAAAAAAAATGACGTTTCTTGTGATCAAAGATTCAGTTTATATTACCACGTTTTCTTTTTTGCGACTTTATTTCCAAGTACTGTACATCATTCAAAATTTAGTTTTTAAGGGTTTCGATTCTAACTCAACTGTATTGTGTAGTATTGGAAGTAGCAGTGCTGTTCCCAGCTCACAGGATGACCTGTTCGAAGGGGTGGCATTCCGTAACTTTCTCTTTTAAGCAATAAAACATGATTCACCCCTCAGTTAAGCTGCAGCTTTTGATTTATGAAGATAGCGATGTTGACATGCAGTGATGGCTAGGGTAAAATGAACACTTGAACAGACATGCGTTAGATGTTTTGCTATGTGGTGTTCACCACAGATCAGTATAGACTTCCAAAAACACTCGTAACTCATCACTGACTATGGGGTATTGGTTATTGGACTCTTAAAGGGGAAAAAAAAAATTAAAGCTTTGTTATTGGTTGAAAAAATAGTTGCTTGCAGTCTATTACTGTATTAGCCTATTTGTGGTTCAATGATTCACAGTTATGTATCATTTTAAGAATAAATATTTGAAATTTTGTTTTGTAGTGGATTTAATTCTGTCGGCTACAATCGGTTAATATTATGAGATTAGCTGCATCCCGAAGTGATCGCAATAAGTGGCATGTACTGTATTTATATATGTACATAGTATATAATATATTAATATATCAATATATTATATTGACTGTATGACTGATAACGATCCTGTAAATCCATCATTCACGAAAACTAAGCATCTCTAGTCCTTATTTTTCTAAAAAATAATAAAAATGTAGAACATATGAGCCGAATATTTATGCAATAGGCTACGTAAAGTCATTTATAAATTCGTTATTCTCCGTTCATGTTTACCAGCTCATGTTTTACGTACGATTTATTTGGCCCTAATTCATTCTATTCTTCAATATGGCATAATTGGGTGGGGAGGAGTTGCAAAAACGATCCTCAGCCCTTTGCTTTGTCTTCAAAAACGCATCATAAAGATTTGTTTATTTAAGCCTCCTGACTATTCTTCCAAATTATTATTTTCTGAATTTAACGTTTTCACCATAGACCAAATTTACAAGTACGTCATACTGGATTATTTTCATAAACATCGTGACAATTACAAGTCAGAATCTCACGTATATAACACGCGAAGGAATCAATTTAATTTATTACTTGAACCAAAAAATGTTACAACTGCTGGAGCTAAGCACTGTTCAAGTTTTGGCCCAAGACTATTCAATTCATTTATTACCAACCATCCTGATCTAAATAGCTTAAACAACAAACAATTTAGGTCTAAAATTAGAAAATTTATATAATTAGTACTTCTGTTATCGACTATTACTGTTATAACATTTTTCATATTAAACTTTAAAAAATTTGGATAGAACTTAATTTCTTTGTTTTTTACTAAAATTTGAACAAATAAATTGTTATGTATTATTGTTGTATTGCTTCGTACCTTTGTATTGTAAATAGAACATGTTCTAACCTTTCATACATAACATTTTGTCATACTTCTCCAAATTATGCATTTTTTTTAAAGTAATTGTTTAGTATAAGTATTTCTAATATATAACTGAACCACCCCCGAACACAAGCTCTGCTTCTTCGGGGGGTGTATCAATCTAATTAAAAAAAAAAAAAAAAAAAAATAACTGTCTGAAGTTTGAGAAAGGTTTTACTTACATGACAACCAGACGAGCATCGCGAGAATTCTCCATGAGTAATTCCCTGAGTCTGAGTTGTCGATCAGTCTTCTGCTGCAGCGATGTCAGTTCCACGTTAGTCACGCACACGTCTGCAAAAACAGCATTTTCACTTTCATCATTTTTAGTTTAAGAAAGTCAGTTTTTGACAATATATTTTTTCACTTAAATGTTTTTTTTATTTTAACAATTTTCCTCTACATCAGAGGCTGCCAATTGACAAAGAATAGCATAACAATTAATAATTACAACAAAGAAGTATTTTCTATACACTATAAATGTGTTATTAGGTTATCTCTAAAGAAGAAGAAGAAATAAGAAATCTATTGTTTCGAATACAGATGGTATCTGAGTATTCTTACAGAAAACTTTAAAGCCTGTAAGGTAATTTCTTTATAGATCTATGTTGGGACTCCCAGATCTTGAAGTAAAATGACACACTTTTGAGGGATAGTGCCTCTTGCACCCACCATTATGCCTCGTACTTCGATGTCTTCTAAATTATATTTTTCTTTATAAAAGGGCACTGTTGGTTCATATATTTCCTGTTTCTCTTTGTGCACTTCATGAGGTTGGTCGATATGAGTCTCAAATCTTATAGTAGGATCCAAGATGTATCCTTTACTATCACCTGGTTTCATGGCGATAATGTCGATTCTCCTACAGCTGCTATTAGTGGCAAGACCGTGAACCTCTTCAAAGACATTGAAGCCATTACATCGGAGGGCACTGGCAATAGTCGATCTTATGGTGTGGTGTCTAGTATTGCGCAGTGCTTCGCTAAACGGGCAAAAGTCAAGGACGTGAGGCAAAGTTTCAATCTCGTTGCATCTTCAGGGGCTGTCACATTGGATCGATCGAGGGACAGCGTCCGACTGACTGGTATAATGAACCTATAGACAGCAGTGGTACCAGTCACATAGCATCGATCGCCAGCGATCAACAACGAGGGTGAGAGATCATCTGGTCTGTGAAATCAAACCTGTCCGTTTTTCAATCGCCAGTCGATGGCAAACTTCGTACCCACCTGAATTTCAGAATTGATGCTGGAAGATTTAACTTACACAATAATGTCGTTTTAAACTTATATTTGAATGAAATATAATTGCACGAATCATTTAAGGCATTTAAAACGATATCTTCTTATGTAATTTAATTTTAAAAACACAAAAATAGATCGAGTTGTAAGCACCTAGCGGTGGGCGATCGAACTACAACAAACAACAAACCTCTTCGCTCGGCCGACTGATGGAAGCTTGAAGTAAACAGATGTAGCCTGAGATAGTAGGCATAATATTAAACCTTACATCCCAACACATGTAGTATGATAATGTGCAGAAAATAGACATTCGTATTCCTAATAAGGTAATATACTTTACCTCTAATATACAGTGATGAGTAGACCTAGTAAAATCATATAGGTACATAACCTATAATATTTTCGTTGATCGATGACGCTCGATGCAGTGTGACAAGGAACAGAAATTTAGTCGAGAGCGCAAGATGGCAGTCGGCTGGTCTTGATCGATCGAAGCTCAGTGTGACAGGCCGCTTCTGCAACGGTTTCTGTCCCGACTTCTACCCGGAACAGCATGCACTGCTGCTGTGTTGGCTAACATTTTCAGAGCCTCCTTCCATTCAGATGAAGACAGGCCAGAATGCTTTACTATCCATCTGTTGGCAGGAGGATATTCTTTATGTCCACATTCAGGAAAGTCAGGGAATTTTGTTAAGTAAAGGAAGAAGTGAGGGGAACTTGTTAAAAAATATTCTATAGTCAGGGAAAATAACTAGCACCAGTGAGTAAAATTTTAGGGGCATGTGTTTTGCTCTGGTCTGCTGTAAACCAGACTATGTAAGCAATTTTCTTTTCATTTCTTGAGCTAATCATTTCTCATTTTGTTTTATGGAGATGGAGGAGGCTGGATTTTGTTTTTCTTTTGTTTACAAAGAACTTTGAAAACATTGGTTCTTGTAGTCAGGGAAATGGAAGTTTCTGGTCTTGGAAAGTCAGGGAAATATATTTTTAAATTTCTGTGGACACTACGTTATATTTTTAGGAGCATAGTTTGTGTATCTGACCGCCAGTGTGGTCTTGTGGTTAGCGTTGCTGACTGCAGATCCATCGGCACAGGTTTGATCCCCAGTATCTCCTCGAATTTTTGTGAGGTAGGGAGGTTTGGAACAGGGTGCACTCAGCCTCATGATTCAAATTGAGGAGCTACTTGATAGAGAATAGTGGCTCCTGTCATGGAAACCACCATTAACGGCCGTGGGTATCTGCATGCTGACCGTATGCCCCCCCCTCCTGCCATCTGATTATGCAGAGGTTGGGTGGTAGGTCTAGTCCCTTCAGGGATGTAGCACCATGGAGTTCAGTTTAGTTTAGTTTGTGTAGCTTTCCCCTCCCTAAAAATTGAAAGGGAGCTCATGGGGATCAAAACTTCCCAGAATTTCGAAAATTATAAAAAGCTCAGAAATATTTTTCTGAGGTCAGGTGATATACAGTAAAATCTCTCTTAAAGACCACCCCTCTTTAGCGACCACCTCCTTTAAAGATCAATTTTTCTAGGAACCGACAGTAAAACCCATAAGGCCAATGTTATTTGCACCCCTATTAAACGACCACCCCTCTCCCCGACCATCGACCAGAGTTTCATTTTCGTTGAACTCCTCTATAACGACCAAAATCGTAAAGAATATTTACTCAAATGGTAGGCATTAATCAGCATTTGAACAGAAATACTGATGTGGGCACTGCAAGACGTCTCTTCAATTTTCAATACAGTACTTTTACAAGAGTGATGGACAGAAATGTGATATAGTTGAACAATGCTTTGGGCTGTTTTCCCTTTCGCGTTCTGGGAAATACCTTACAATAGACACCATACAAGTACCGTACAGAACACATTCCAATCTCCTACCTCTGACCTGCTTGTATCAGTACCCTTAAGAATTCATGCCTTTATTATCTATATGATCGCAGTAACTCGGAGGGGTAGTTCTATTTCTTATGAAAACGTTTATTCAATGGACATGAGGGGATTTCTGAAATTCTCGATTCTAAGAAACGTGCTCATTGTCCTCCAAGCAAAATGTATTGTAGGGAAAATAGACGTGTCTTTCTTTTCCTGGAAAACATTACCCTGTTATACTGTAAAAGTAAGTAATAATCAACTGTGTGTTACATAATACACCTACTTTTTTGTACCATATTTATTCTATTGTATGTTCAGTTTCAAGGCATAAAAATGCATTCCCCCTATTAAGAGACCACCCCTCTTAAATACCACTTTTCCGTGGAACCAGCGGTGGTCGTTATATAGAGGTTTTACTGTATACTGAATTCCAGACTTCAACGGAAAAACTGGTTGTTGTTAAATAAATGGATTAAAAGAACATGTAGTGGGCCTAGTTGAATTAATAAATGCAGGCAAAACCACATGCACGAGGAGGATGAACATGTTACCTGGATCCATGCCGTCGTCTTCACGAAAGCCCTCCAGCAGTTTATTGAAGAAGTTGACTGTGCTGCTCTGTGGCTTCTCTGTGATGCCTGTGACCATCTTGAGACTCTGGTAGTCGATGCGGAACTTGGAGAGCAGACTGGCCATGTTGCGCTCCTCAAGCTCTGCTTCGTGCTGTCTGTTGACAAGTGCAAACACTCGCAAGTTGCAACTGGACCAGTGCTGTCGAGTGCTGATAATGTACGGCAGGAGAATTGTGAGACCTGCGTAACAAGTAGCAATCAAGATTAGCACCGCTTCCATGGCAGTTGGTAGAGTCCCAACTGTTCTCATATAATGTCACTATTATCCCTTATTTCCACTTTCAACAGTTGGCAACCCTATGGGTACTACTTTCCAGATGACCCTCATAATTAGACTTCAGACTCTTAGGTAGCTAAAAATGCTGTTTTAGGTACCTAAAATAGGCTCTAAAAATTGGAAAATAGGTTCTAAAAATCGTAAAATAGTCTCTTATAAAATCGTTAAGTTGCCAATTTTCTGAAGTATCTCAATTGCAATGGAGAATATTATATTTATTGAAGTCACCATTAATCAATAATCATGATAAAACACAGATATAGGCCTATGGTACACAGAATTATGTAGACCTATTACTAGGGCCTGTATTACTACCATAACAGTGGAAACCTAATCCCTGCGCTCAGAAACTACGCACGCTAGCATAATCAACCCCTTGTATCCCTCAGTAATTCAGAGAACTACTTTTTTTTTGTGTTACTGAATGTGCGAGTCGGGAGAAAAACTCTACATTTTCTTGGGAATTCCAAGGAATTTTTCTACTGAAGACGAAACATTCCTTACTATTTAACCACGTCATAAATGTGTCATGTACTGCACATTCTGAGCTAAAAAATTTAGTACAAACTGAAAATAAATTATAACAAAAAATAACTTATTTTGAACTTTAGAGGAAAAACAAGCAAAAAGGCAATATTAGGCTCTAACGTAAAAATAGGCTGTTTTAGGCCCTATAAAAATATCAGTTTTAATCATAGTCACTTATGAAACATGCATATACAAGTTTTCGTCCATATATCACTTAAGGATTAAATTAAGTTTCTACCTAAAATCCGAAGTCTACTCATAATAAAGTGTCTCACCTCCGTCATCGTACAGCCACCACACATCAATGGTGCCTTGTGGTTGCTTCGTTCTGAAGAATGTCATATTGGAAATATCTTGTCCAATAGGTGTCCTAGAATGAAACAGTAAAAATGCAAAATGTAACCAAATGAAATAAAATCAGGTAAACCGGTGTATCAAAGTGCCAGAATGCTTTTGTTTAATCAGTGATAATTGCAATAATTATAAGCAGAAAATAAGTTATTTTTGTAATTGATTTCCAAGTTAAGCTCCAGATCGATTCATTAAGCAGGGCTTACGGAAGAACAAAGGTCTAGTTTGATAAGCATATATGAAAGAATATATGGGTAGTGTTATTTGTCAAAGCTACCTGTATTGCAACTTCCAAAGCCGTATATGAACACTGTAAAACAATATGTTGTCATCAGAACTGATTTGCATTTTATAAATTCTTTCTAATATATCTCCATAAAATAGGAACTAAATTGGGCTTTACTACGGTACTGGTCAACCGATTTGGTCCAATATCAATAGGCTTCGTCCCATGGACATTATAAATGTGTATACCCAGTTTCATGAAAATCCGATAAAGCATATTTGAGATATTGTGCATATAGACACACGGACAGAGATTTTCCCGTCCACTACACAATCTCAGAAAGTACCATTTTGGCACTTAATAATTATATTATTTCAATATATTCATGTGCATAGATCTGAGGTTATTAACTCAGAAAAGGAAAATCACATACAAGTTGAATATAAATGTGTTAAAAGTCCTTCTTCAACACACAGCATTATTGATAAACATAACCACTCGATTCATAGTCTGTTTAATCAATAACTATTCCATTATTAACAACACATCCACTTTTCTTGAGGATTAATAAAATCTTAACTTATTGTGTCAAAGATGGATGGCCTTTTCGCTATTGTATTTTCATTGCAAATATCTGTCTGCGAATTTCATTTCTAGTTCTTCCATCGAAATCTAAAGTCATAGCTTCTTCCCTCTGGGATTGAATGACTGCTATCTCTATATATACACACCTAGGTATAAGAGGCTTTGTCCTGACTAATAGAATGAATGACTGACTGACTGAGAATCAATGTAGAGCGTAAACTATAATAGGTGGCAACTTGGAATTTTGACAGTACCTTCGTTTCATAACGTAAGTGCTCACTAAGAAAGGATTTTGAAAAATTTTGATTTTAAATACCGAAAATCAAATGTTTTTGAGGATACTTAATACCTTTTTACACAGAATTATCAAATCCAAATCACAGTTCACATGACAACAGTGTATTGTTGGCAATGGTCTGAGGTAAGTTTGGAAATAAATGGTACGGGACTGTGACAAATTAGAGAGGCTATCGATATAATTCATTGGTGTAAATAAATATTGAAGAATGAAATCCACGAAAATAATGCATAATGTGATGCAGTCACATAACTTTCTCTACCCTGGACATAGAGAATACCATACAAGGTATGGTAATATGTATATTATTATTTATTGCAGGTTTTTGGGGAAAGAAGTATGAAAGTGATATTGAATTTCTTTTTAATTTCAATGTATGGTAACAAGAGAGTGAGAAATAAAATATTCCGCAAAGGCAATACAATTTTATGTTCTGGAATTTCTGTTTCTTCTTATTTGAACCCCTACAGACAATACTTGTCTTACTCGACATGACCAAAGCTTTTGACTCCGTAGACACTGACATTCTTACAGCTAAACTCAAGACATTAAACCTATCAGATAGGGCTGTCCTGTGGTTTTGCTCCTATCTAAGCGAGCGTCAGCAGTGTGTTGTTTCTAATAATCGTTCTTCATCATGGCGTCTCGTAAGGGCAGGAGTCCCACAAGGAAGCATTCTCGGACCATTACTATTCTCTTTGTATATAAACGACATTACAGACTGTTTACGGCACAGCAAATACCACCTGTACGCTGACGACTTACAACTATACATACATTCCCATATTAGCAACATGAATGTTGCAATAGCAAATATGAACGAAGACCTTGACACAATTGACAGATGGACACAAAAATTGGGACTCAAACTGAACCCAGTGAAGTCACAGGCAATAGTTGTGGGGCATCAGCGTCTCTTAAATAAACTTGATGAAAATAATACTCCACAAATCAATATCAGAAATTCAGTCATCCCATTCAGCGATTCCGTTAAAAATCTTGGCGTTCTTGTAGATAAAAATTTAACATGGGAAAATCACATTGTTGAAACGTGCAGAAAAGTTAATTCATTAATCCATATGATTAAAAGATTAGATATGCCCCTACCCTCTGCAGTAAAAAAGACCCTAGTACAATCGCTCGTCATGCCCCACTTCGATTACTGTGACGTCCTTCTTACTGACTTGAATTCTAACCTGGCCCAAAGGCTGCAACGTGTTCATAATGTATGCGTGCGTTTCATTTGTAATGTAGGCCTGTTTGATCATGTATCGCCATCCTTTGAAATGTTGTCATGGTTTCGATTGAACGATCGCAGAAAATTTCACAGTCTTCAGGTCCTTTTCAAAATTTTACACACATCTTCACCACCATACCTATCATGTCGCTTCTCACAACTGTCCTCTCATCACAACCTAAATACACGTTCAGAATATAGTCATGTACTTTCTATCCCTTTACACCGATCATCATTGTATTCTTCATCTTTCACCGTCTCGGTTACCCGCTTCTGGAATTCCATCCCACATAATGTCAGAGGCTGTCAAACGTTGGGACAATTCAATAGAAAAATCAGTAAATTAATTCAGGATAATGTTATTTAAATTTTTGTTTCTGTCTTAAGCCCAAAATTTTTCTTAGAGTGTAATTTAGAAAAATTATCAATCTAATTTTGTATTCAATTTTCTATTCAAGATTAACTTGAGCCTTAATTGTAATTAATTTAGTTTTAGGTTCAACTATCTTCTATTTAATTTTAAGTAACTTAATTGTATTTTTAACTGTAATTTTTTTTACTGGCAAAGCGGAAGAGAAGGCCAAACGGCCTTAGCTCTTCCAGGATAAATAAACGAATTATTATTATTATTAATTATTACCAGGCTTTTGGTGTGTAGAAGCGATGGGATGCAAAATTCTACATCCTCTATGAGCCATAAAAAGCTATATCAAGCGTTTTCTGAGCGAATAGTTTGAGTGTGATAAGTCGTTCTTCTTCGTTTCAAAATTTTAATACCTACATAAGGACCTAGAGTTTGAAAATCGAAAGTACTTAAGTTAATTTTGAATTACAAAATACAAAACCAGGGCCTTTTCAGCTATTATTCTATAAAAGAAAGATTGGAAGATTTAAAAATAGCAGAGAACTTAGTAGAAACAAACCTCACATCTTAAAACTGTAGGCCACGAAATTACTAAACTAGAATTTGCGTAGAGTGACTAATTTATGAGGTACAAATGCAGCGACTTACTTCTGTAGCATTTGTTCTGCAAATGCTTTCTTCTTGTTCTTGAGAATCGCTAGAGGGCTGCCAGGGTCTTTCTTCTCGTTGATTACGTACCTCCGGAAAGACCTTGGACTCTCAGTGGGGGAGCAGTCAGACCCTGCAAATGTTAGGAATGCAGTGAGATAAATGTTAGCATCCATCCATATGAAAAGGGACTACATTGTATTTGACAAATATTTTGAAATTAACTTTTTGTGATATTCTTACAAAGCACAAAATTCCTAAGAATTTGGTACCTAAAGCATATAAATGAGGAGTGTTGGTTCAAAACGCGTTAAGTCCACCTCCGATCATAATGTAGTTTTTTGCGGATACGCATTCTCTGAGGTGTTCTGCATGATACCACATAACGTTTTTGTCCCAAATCGCAACCTTTCCCCGTTTAAATTGAGCCTGAAATATGGGGTTTGATGCAAAACGCGTTCAGTCCAGAACTTGGTTCAGTGCAAATTACGTTGAGTCCACATTTTAGACGTGATTACGTGCGAAACAGGTGGCCCGTTGAACTTTACGGCTTCTATTTTTTGCAGGTGTTCTTCTAATGAAAGCGGTATTCACCAGACGCCGAAAAAGATGTCATTAGCGGTCAATAATAAAATAAGAGAAGCATGGATTTTTTATGATTTAACTTGCTTAAAAAACAGAAATTGTTTACATTTTGACAATTTGGTACTTCGGCAATAGTTCCTTTTGTATTAATGCGACCAGATGTGATTGTAATTCTTAAATAAAATACTAATTTTTATCTTTTTAAATGATTATTATTATAGTGTTGGGTCAAAATGCGTTAAGTCCATTGCTTTCGAAACTTTAACTATCAATAAAAGATGTAAATGAAAAGAATGATTTGACACACCCAATACATTTAACTATATATTAATTACTGATTCTGATCAGAAAAAAATATTGCAAATTTGTTTGATAGTTTGGCCACAAACAGTTTTTCGTCATTCCTGAAAAATCATTATTTGTGGACTAAACGTGTTTTGAATCGACGCTCCTCAAATATCTTAAACCAATGTTCCACAATCCATTGTTTTGGTTCAAAAAGTTGTATCAAAGAGCATTTCTACTCAATTGTTTCTGGCTGTGCACACAAGAGTTTGTTGGTTCAATATATGGTCAGATTTAATTATTTAATTAATGAAGGAAGTTTACACAGTGAAGTTAAGAAATATGAGTGGAGGAATAATACACTACTTCACCAGATGTTCTGACTAACCTGGACTAGTTTCGGGATTATGCCTTTATCCCATTTTCAACGTACTCGAAACTTAAATTGAAAATGGGATGAAGGCATATTCCCGAAACTAGTCCAGATTATTGATAAATTTCATGTTTGCCGCAGAGGGAGGATTATTTTAACAGTATTTGTCTCCTTATACCCTCTGATATTTATGTGTAAAGCATTAAAAGACCATTAAAATTAATCACAAATTACACACAGGTCTATGCTGTAGAAACACTAAAATGTGTCAAGTGTTAAAATAATTAATTGAAGCAATATATACAGTAGAGCATGTTGTAAAACTTGTACAGAGTCAACATTTATTTAATATTTACACTTCTTGCTCCACTTACATTTAATTTGCAGGACTAGTTTCCAGGGATTACTCCCTCATCCTCAGCTGGTGGTTGATTGATAACAATGTCTTGTTGATCTGATGCATCTGCTCCTACAGTGTTACCACTCCTATTACCTAAAAAACTAAATATCCCATCTGCTGCTGGGACATCAAAATTCAAGATCTTGTTTTGGTTCTTAATGATGAATATCTTCTCCCAAACTCCTAACTCAGATGGATTTTTGACATGTTTTAAAATTTTGATCTCTTTTTTGATGTGGTGATCCTTGAAGTATGCATGGTGGGCTAAAGCAGATTTTTCTGTATGTACTAGTCTGATACTAGTACATACAGAAAAATCTGCATACTTCAAGGATCACCACATCAAAAAAGAGATCAAACTTTTAAAACATGTCAAAAATCCATCTGAGTTAGGAGTTTGGGAGAAGATATTCATCATTAAGAACCAAAACAAGATCTTGAATTTTGATGTCCCAGCAGCAGATGGGATATTTAGTTTTTTAGGTAATAGGAGTGGTAACACTGTACAGGAGCAGATGCATCAGATCAACAAGACATTGTTATCAGTCAACCACCAGCTGAGGATGAGGGAGTAATCCCTGGAAACTAGTCCTGCAAATTAAATGTAAGTGGAGCAAGAAGTGTAAATATTAAATAAATGTTGACTCTGTACAAGTTTTACTAAAATGTGTATTTATAAAATGAATATCCCTATTATTGGGAGTCTCTGAACCATACATATGATGGTAGTGTCCAAATCTTCAGGATCCTAAAGTGTTCCTCTCTTGATTGTTTTGTGAATTTCTTGCAAGATTAAATGCCCAGTGTGTTGCAGTGTTGTTTTGATATTGAAAATGCGTTTCGGCACAAGTTCCGACTCTACAACACAAGGGACTGATGATGGCGTAGCTATATTGCACGGATCTCAGAAATTGAAATAACTCTGCGCCTCGTTTTTTTTAAACTCTTTCCTCGATCCATATGCACCGCTTACAGCACTTGTATTGCAATATACTATTGGTTAGAAAATTAGAAATATTCCTATTCCATTATATGCAACACAATTGGATGGAAAATATAGGATGAAATTTTGTGTAGTGGCAGTCATTGATGTCACAAGATCCGGTTTGATTATCTGTAGAAATTTGGACCAAATATTGGGTTGTGGGACATCAGCTTCAACATTTAGGGCCTGTATTACCACCTGCTGACAATTCCTCCCGATACGTGACTTCCAGATAGCTTAACTGGAAGATGTCTTATAATACCACCGCAGAATTGCTATCAGGAAGAACGCAGTAAAATTTTGTAGCTTTTCAGTATAAAAATCAGGATCAGACAGATTATCAGATTGGTGAACATAGCCCTTAATAAAAAATACAACAACAAAAATCGCCAGGTTTTTACCCTCTCTTGTAAAATTTTGTTTTCTGACAATTTCGTTTTCCGCATCACATAAAGAGTTATAATTATTTTTTTTATTATTATTTCTATAGATTCGTGGAACAGCTGCAGAATTCAGGTGCCGTGCCGAGCCATGAGAAACAACAATCATGTGAGTAATGAAATTCCTCGATATTATTCACAATTGTAAAGACCTTAAGGGGGAGAGAATGGTGGTTTTTAAAGGTATTTTCCTATTTGGTACAACATATAAATTTTTGGTAGTATATAGATAGCTCATAAGTCATAACTTAGCAACTTTACCCCCCCCCCCCCACCCCAAAAAGAGGAAAGAAATTTGAAAAAATTAATTTGAGGCCCAGATTTTCAAAACAAAGGGCCGAAGGCAGGGTTTTACTAAAATTGGTATATCTAAGCCATTTTTAAAGATTTGCCTTTTTAAAAACAGACACTCATATTTTTGCAATGAATCAATAAGCAAAATTCTGTTCTAGAGAAAGATCTAATATCTGCGATGCTCTTCTTTCTGAGTTGCTATGGCAACAGTGCAAGGTCATGTATTATTAATTTCACAACTGAAAAGTATTAGCAACATCTGATGCTTCGATAGCGTAAAAATAACATTTTCTGGCAGTTTTCTGTTCATAACTTGTGATTGAAAGCAAAAATTACCGGTAATCCTGCATTGGCTTACATACATGTTGAAAATTTCAGATGCTATAGATTTGCCTGGGTATGTATCGAACACAATCAAATATGGTACAAACAAACACTCCCTCTGATTATATTGATAGTGTCCACTTACCTATGATTGACAGCTGATTTTCAGAAGATAGATTTGCCATTTGCGGAATACTGACGTTGGAATCTGTTCGCATGAGTCCAGCCTGGTTTTCAGTGTTCTTGGTGAGATCCTGGCTTGATGCGGTGAAGGTGAATGCGTGGTTATCGTACCCCTCCTGTTCCTCTGTGATCTTTGAGTAGTCTAGTCCATCTGCTAGGCGTAGTATTGCTACTGACAGCCGGTTTTCAAATGCATCACTGCAACACAATAATTAATTTCAGTGCTTACATTGGGCTTAGGGGACTTGCCTGTATGGTAATAATTAGGGACCGGATTCTTAGGTTTTTACCTATTTTTTTCCTTGCTTCCAAAACAAAAAGCGCTCATACACTTTTTCAAATCATGTCCATAGGATTCACCCACATTAATTCTATGGTACCTAAAAATACCTAAATGGGGCATAAAAACCTAAATACACCTAAACGGGATATAAAACCTAAAATATCTGATTTAGGCTACTTTTTTGTCTTATTTGTTTGTCAGTTGAGAAATCGATATTTTGCGGAGAGACAATAATTTTTGTTGGGTTGAAATTAATACCACCAGCGTTTCGTTCAACCCACTGTCGTCTAGGATGGACAATATTTAGAGAGGAAGTGTAAGAGTACCGGCGTATTCCTTTTAAAATATTCGTACGAACAACCATTGTTGCGCTGTTCTCAGCATGCCCGCTGCATCAGACTCTTCTATCCCGATAAATCTGCGGTGGCAGAACATACCATCAACTTGGGATCCGGGCACAGGATTGATTTCGCAAACACTACAATCCTTGCGAAGACTTCAAGGTTCTGGGACAGATTAATCAAGGAAGCGATCGAAATTAAGCTTGAGGCTAACAATTTCAATAGAGACAGAGGCCTCAGCATCAACCCTGCCTGGAATCACTGTCTCAAACAACTAAAAGACAGTAGAAGCCGATTGGCCGAAAAAAAGACGATGGAAAAATGAACTGGCGCCTGATTGGTCGACTCCTTGCAACTCGCGATCTGTATATATACCACCTCGGCATGACAGACTCGACACTTCAGTATCCCTGAGGATGGAGGCAGCGTGGGCCTCTGAAACGTCGGAGACACTTGATCTTCAAACCTGGCTGTCTACCCGGGAAAAATTTATTCATACTCTTCGCCAGGAAAATCTAAAATCTTACAACCATTGTTGTCGTGTATGAACAAGGATATAGATTTCTGTGTTTTAAAGCCCTTGTTTGCCTTTACTACTTCCCTGTTTTTCATACTTAGTGGTCACACTGTGAGTTTTAAGAAGACATGTTAATTATGCCGAAACAAATGAAAATCTTGAAAGATTTTTGAGAATCTTGAAAGATATTTAGTGATACACTGTAACCAGGAAATGTGAGGCAATCTTATTTTCACTGCTTCTTTTGATTGTTTATGCTTTCTTTCTTCAATTGTATAATATTGCCCTAAAGCAAGTTTACACAAATTTAAGTCAATTTTGTTAAGTTAAACTTTAAAAGTATTATGTATTGAAACCTATGTAGCACATTCAAATTCATTAAACCAATTATTCTATCCGAAAACGATATTTTGGACAAAAAAAACCTAAAAAAACAAACTATTTCACCTAATAGAAATCCTAAAACAGTGTTTTTAAAAACCTAAAAATCCGGTCCCTAGTAATAATATTGTAGCAACTCCCGATTACGCATGCAAGGTTCTTCATTTCTTAATCCTTTGCTAGAAGAACACTGATATACGAGGGCGATTTTTTTTTCAACCTCTAATAGGGCATAAAATGGAAACCACAGTGAAAATCAGCTGAGGAAGGGAGTAACACTCTTTAAACAAGTCCGATTTTATAAAGTGATGTAAGTGGAGTTACAAGTGTTTTATTTTCGACTTTTCTGAAGATTGAGTATCTTCCACTGTTAGTATCACTTCGTTTTAATTTAACTTAAAGGAACATATTTTTGTTTAAGCATTTGTTTAAAACTTTTGACTTCGAAGACCTTTGTTATACGTGCATGTATGACCTCATAACGGATTTTTTTAGACTAATTGGACAACAATAAAGATGAATATTTTAGTACTGTTAGAGAATAAAGAATAAGTGACTTACTGCAATACAGAAAAATAAGCGACCAAGTCCTCTGTGTTGCTGGCTCTCCAGTCGTTCTTGTAGCCCATCATGAGAACGTTGGGCTTGAGTTTGCCAATCCCTGTAGTTTGCAGAAGGGCTCTTGCTGCCATCTCGAACTTGATTCCATCAACAATGGCATAGAAAGCCTTGATCTTATTTGCTTTTATCCAAGATCTTCCCATCCGAATCAGGGCTGTTCTGCTTCGATATGATAGACGATCCTGGAACAGAAATATCCATTATACAGAGGCATTTTCCTTCTGAAAATGTGATCACGACAATGCGCTCTTCGTTTTTTTTCTTTCTTGGAAGTTAGAACCAAGGAGCATATAAGACATATCTGACTGCGTCGCCGTGGGTGAGTCGGTAGCACGCCTGCCTTCTACTCCGGCGGCCCGGGTTTGATTCCCGGCCGGGTCAGGGATTTTTCAGTAGGGTTCAGGACTGGGTAGGTTAAGTCTTAGGTTAAGAAATGCACATTGTGTGCGATTCCTTAATTATTATTAAAAATACATAGATCCAGGAATGATTTGTTAAAAGAGTCTAAAATAGTAGAACTAACAAAGAAATTTCACTGTGAGAGATACACGTTTTCCAGATAAACGGATAATAATATACTAGAATTTATAAGAAAATATTTAGCAACTTTTCATGTAGCAAATTTCATGCAAATTGAAGGGCTAAGACTTTCTGCGAAATTTGGCTAAAGAATGAAGGGCTGCCATCACGAGACAGCCTGTATGAAGTAAACATCCGGTTCGGTACGGAAAGAGAGATCGGAAAAGATAAATTACTTGAAGATCTTGTAATGCTGGGTAACCACTTGTACAGCTTAAAAGAGAAAAGTCTCCACAAAGAAGTGTTAAGAAGAGGACATAGAATGGAAAAAATAGGTCATAAGGGATTTACTTTGTGACAAAATTGTAAGTAGTTTTATTGAAGGGCCCCCCAAGAAATACAGTGTAATCGAGGGCAACATGAATTCTGAATAATCATTATGGTGATAAGACACATCCAATACCAAACACTGACAAATTAGTGGTAGCGGCCCACTTTTGAGATGCAGGGGATGAAGTCGATATGGATGTGGAAATGGTTAAAATGTATCTGCGGTCACATAGAACTTTCAGTCTGGAAAAGTATTTTTATTCATATGAAGTAAAATCAACTCATGAACTTAGACATCCCAGCCAATGATGACTTCATCTTGAAATTAGTTCAGCATCCACAGAAAGGTGCCACGGCAGTGGAAGTATTGCTCTTGAAAATGGTAGCCATTGCACCGAAACTAGTACTGGTAAACTCCCTATATAATTAATAATGGTTTCAGGGGCTTTAAGCCTAGTAAAAGGATATACATCATCCAAACTTTCGGTTGCTGACATCTCTGAGGCCTTCCTCAGGGAAATAAGTATATCCTTTTACTTGGCTTATAGCCCATGAAGCCATTATTAATAATCAGTGCCAAGAAAACCTCGATTCTTCCCCATATAATTATTATGTTATATAACTTCAATGTGTTAATTTCCAATACAATTTAATGTTATACTAAACACAAATCAACTCTGAACATATGATAAGCCAACTTTCAGTGTTGACGAGTTATCATTGTGCTGCTGTCTCTGTCTAACAGACAGAGAAGGAAGATGCGTACTCACTAAGAGGAACAAACAAGCATTCACCCCTTCAAGACCAACACAACATCCACGCCACCTAGGCCCACAACACAGGCACCCAGTAGCAGTTCGGAAACCGTTGATGATGCACTAAAATAGTGCGAAACAGCCATCTGAATCACCAAAGGTAATCCAAATTTGCAACGTCAAGTGTTTAAGTGTTATGAAAACTGTTTTAAGGTAGGCCTATTTCATTTTTTAAAAATAAGCACTTATTTCCTCAACGGAGCATCATACAGATATGGGGTTTGGACAGTCGGCTTCCAAATAAATATAGCTTTCTAATGGTTATATCAGGAAAGACCTATATGTAATAGATTTATAGTGCACAAAGAAATAAGTGAAGTACATCTCTTTAGCTCACATTTAATTCTACACTCCTTTCAAATTGCTTGCAATCCAAAAAGTCCTCTATTTCCAGCTCTTTCTTTATCAGCTAATCCATAGTTAGTGTTCTTAGAGCGTGTCTTCAAAATGAGTAGAAAGCAGAGATGAAGTGTGGTATAAGGATATATTTTAAAACTCGCTTTCCTTGTTGGGGGCAGCAAACCCCCAGTGAGGCTCTTAGGAAAAGCTTTTTTTCTGAACTGACACCGTCTCGGAAATAAGAGTCAGTTGGCTTTGTGATTTGTACCTGGGACCTCCCAAATGAGAGTTCAAGACGTTATCATTTGAGTCACCTCTCTCGAATTACTTCTATCGGTAGCATGTCTAAAAATTTGTCAAAGTGTAATGCAACTTGCAAAGTTCTATGTGAACACTGTAGGTATTATTGAAGTCTACCGTTGCCATGGAAACCAAGCTCTTTTTCGAGGCTAAAAATTTAAAAAAATAAACTTTTTGGAATATTCCTGTGGTTTACAGCCTAAAAGCTGTATGCTTACGAAATTTCAAGTTTCTAGCTCATCTGGAAGTGGGCAAACATTAATGTCAGTGAGTGAGTGAGTGAGCAAGTGAGTGAGTGAGTCAGTGAGTCAGTGAGTCAGTCAGTGGGTCAGTCAGTCAGCCATGTGGCTTTATATGTTAACTGTACAACTCCGCAACAACCTCATTTGTTTGTCATTCGTCACGTGACTCCACCTCATGTTCAGAGTTGTTCTGGGTTTACTCTAGTAACAAATGCAATTCTTAGAAGTTGGAACCTCACCTGGGACACATGTCCGCACACCGCCAGGGCACTGTTTTTGGCAATGAGATTTGCCAAGTCCACTAAGGGAGGTCGGTCTTGAGGTTTGCCGGTCAGAACTAGGAGCTGAGGCCGATAGTTCTTGACATGCTCGTTCACATTCACTAGCCGCAGAGCTGATGTGAGAGCCGTTTTGTACGTCTGGGCCTGTGTCGACGATCCCCAGTTGACATCTGAAATAGGGATTCATCTGAGTACCGAGTGCACAACAGAGCATGTTAACTTTATCTTAATATTGATAAATTTCATATTTGCCGCAGAGGGAGGATTATTTTGAGCAGTATTTACCTCCTTATACCCTCTGATATTAAAATAAACACACAACACACTGTGACATTGATATTTATGTATAGAACACTAAAAAGATCATTAAAAATATATGCACAGATTAAAATGTAATCACAAATTGCACAGGTCTATGTTGTAAAAATACTAAAATGTGTATAAAATGGATTTCCCTATTGTCGGGAGTCTTTGCACCATATATATGACGGTGATGTCAAAATCTTCAGGATTGTAGAGTGTTCCTCTCTTGATTATTTTGTGAATTTCTTGCAGAATTGGATGTTCAGTGTGTTGTAGTGTTGTTTAAATACTGAATATGCATTTCGGCGCAATAGTTACGCCATCCTCAGTCCCGTGTGTTGTGGAGCCAAAACTTGGGTGAATGACTATCTAATGCCCGGTTTCTACAAACTAGTGAATTACCTATGGGTAAATTATCCATGAACAAATTAGTTCCATTTAACCTACAATTATATAATGAGCAAGGCCTTGGAGTTGTACAGTTAATTTAATTCAGAAGGGTTTGATTCTCATTGTTTAAATATTACTATTGATCCTATGAAAGGTTAAATTTTATCCAGCCATCCATGAAAGGATAAATTAACCCGACGATTTACCCTTGGAAAGATCTAGCCCGAGTTTGTAGGAACATTTTTTCTGTCATTTTCATATTTACCCAGAGGACATTTATCTAGAAACTCACCACAAGTGTATGTGATTGCTATCTTTAAATTATTTGTGTTGGTGTGGTGTTATTTTTGTGTAAATTCTGTCCATTGGATAATTTACCCATAAGTAATTCGCAAGTTTATAGAAACTGGCCATTAATATGTTAGAAACCCACCTGGTTTGCGGTAGACAACTAGTAGATAGAGAGCGAACACTACGATGAATGTTATGAGCGACGTCTGCCAGGAAATGAGGAACATGATGACGACACACAACAAGAATCCTACGAGACTTAGCCACATGTTGTAGTACTGAAACACAAGTACAGAGATCGGTCACTAGGAGATGTGTTCACCACTTGTGCTGGCAACAAATTTAACATTTTTTGGTGTGTAGTAAATGCTTTTGATGTTTTTGGGTTGTCTCATGCAAAGAGATGTCAAAATTTTGCAACTTGCAAAATACAACAGAAATTACTGTACAGTGCACGCCGCTTATTGTGATCACTTCGGGATGCAGCTAATCTGATAATATTAACCGACTGATAGCAGTATCCGAAGGATTGAAATGAAGGTTATTTGTTCATAGATCATTAACCAAGTTAATGCAGTTAGCACAGAATAGGGTTAATTGGCGGACTCATGTAAGCGCGGCAATGAACCTCTAGGTTCTATAAAATAGGAATATTATAGGAGAAAAATTCTTCCGACACTGGGACTTGAACCCAGGACCTTTGGCTATTCGCGCCAATGCTCTACCAACTGAGCTAAGCCGGAGTTCAATTCACAGCGCCAGATGGAACCTCTCTCCTATGAGTGATTGCCCTAATGGTCTTCCTCACAGACAGACAAGTTATGTCATATGCAGTACTGTGAGGCACACTAATTAGTGTGAGAGAGGTTCCATCTGGCACTGTGAATTGAACTCTGGCTTAGCTCAGTTGGTAGAGTATTGGCGCGAATAGCCAAAGGTCCTGGGTTCAAGTCCCAGTGTCGGAGGAATTTTTCTCCTATAATATTCTCATGTAGTGTCCAACAGAGACAATAATCTGTGGTTCATGAATACTTATATATCTATTCTATAAAATAGATAATATTCCTTTAGCTTACTTAGGAAGTGTCTATTGCCATTGAGTAAGTAAGTAAGTAATATACGTCTTGAATTAGAGATGTAGATATGTATTCTCACTGAATTAGAGGTTTTACCTTGAAGGTGGGTCTCCAGCCTAGAGGCTTGATAAGAGCGGCGTGGAACGTGCAGAAGTTGATAAGAGCGTATGACGCAAGGTAGAAGTTGGAGATGAGAGGTGCAATTACGTTCAGTTCAGCTGAAACATTCATGTTGCTGTTAGTGAAGTACAAGATATAATAATAATAATAATAATAATAATAATAACAATAACAATAACAATAAAAACAATAATATTAATAACAAGAATATTAACAAAATTAAAAATATTATTATTATTATTATTATCAAAGAACATTCAAGACATCGGAATTCCAGTGAAGATAATCAGCAATATACAACGAGCAACATTACTCGAAACATGACACATTCTGAGAAAGTTTCTGAGCTACTGAATAAGATGAATTTCTTCTCAGTAGTTTCAATACCAACAAAAGTTGTGAAACTGAGCTGTATAATAATAATATTGATAATAACAAAAAAACAAAACAAAAAAAAAAAACAGCAGCAAAAAAGAATTATAATAATAAAGATATAACTCAGTGTCATGAGTACATTTCGCACCTGCACATTCAAGTAAAAAATTAGTTAGTTTCATCATGTGACTAGTGATCCATGGAATTTATCTATTCTTACCAATGAGCACGAAGGCTACAGATATCAGGAAGGTGAGCACGTAGCCACGATATGGTTCCCCTGCCTTGCCATAGCCCTTGGAGAAGAAGATGAGGCCTGGATAGATCTTGTCAATGCCCAGAGCTTGGATGAGTCGCGGAACAGACAACAGATTCGTGAGGGCGGTGGATAAGGTGGCTGCAAAGCAACCAGCATAGATGAGGGGACCCCACACAGATATCGTCTGCATCATCTGCAAACAAACCATCATCATGAGACTGAGAAATTTTTGGCATTTATCACCAAAGCTAGGGTCTGATGACCTATGAAATTACCAAAAAAATGTCCTATAAACAAGGAATTTATGGCCAAGTAACCCTTCGAGAATGCCCTAAAGGTTATTAAAAAAGACCCAAAAAATAAATGTTATATTCTAAATTTACTTAGTCAAAAAAGAGTAATTTATATTAATAATTTCATGCATGAATTCAAGTACCGGTACTATATCAACAAATTCAAAGTGAAACAAATCAAACCAATCATAATTCATAAACAATTTAAGCGATTAATAAAATCAGGTAAACTGATGTAACAAAGTCCCAGAATGCTTTTGTTTAATCAGAGATAATTACAATTATGATATGCAGAAAATAAGTTATTTTTTAAGTGGAGGGAAAGGAAATAGACATTAAATCCATGTCTGGGATATTAATACAAGTAAGAATCAGCTTGAAAAATTTTATGTCATAACCGGGATTTGAACACGGATCTTCGGCTTAACGCGCCGATGCTCTACCATTGAGCTACCATGACAACATGCCAGTACGACACTGGTAGAGCATCGGCGCGTTAAGCCGAAGATCCGTGTTCAAATCCCGGTTATGACATAAAATTTTTCAAGCTGATTCTTACTTGTATTAATATCCCAGACATGGATTTAATGTCTATTTCCTTTCCCTCCACTTAATTAATAGTAGCCTATATAAATATAACTTGGCTTCAAAGTACCTACAAATGTAGGACGCCATTGGATGTGTGTTCTCAACGGAGAAACCTCCCGTGGTCTGCCTTGTCTTCTGAATCAGTTGAGGAATTTGATGTCGTACTGGCATGTTGTCATGGTAGCTCAATGGTAGAGCATCGGCACGATAAGCCGAAGATCCGTGTTCAAATCCCGGTTATGACATAAAATTTTTCAAGCTGATTCTTACTTGTATTAAGTTATTTTTTATTGATTTCCGAGTTAAGCTCCAGATCGATTCATTAAGCAGGGTTTACGGAAAAACAAAGGTCTTAAGTATGATAAGCATATGTGAAGGAATATGTGGATACTGTTATTTGTCAAAGCTAACTGTATTGCAACTTCCATAGCCGTATATGAACACTGGAAAATAATATGTAGTCATGAGAACTGATTTGCATTTGCTAAATTCTTTCTAATATATTACCATAAAATAGGCACTAAATTGGGCATTACTCCGGTGCCAGTCAACCGATTTGATCAAATATCAATAGGCTTCGTCCCATGGATGTTTTAAATACGTATATCAAGTTTCATGGAGTTATCGTGCATACAGACTGGAAAATGTCAGTCCTTCCATCTGACAGACATTTTCCCGTCCACCTTATAATCTCAGAAAGTACCATTCTGGCACTTAATAATTAGTAAGGTACCCCCTTAAAGAACCTCCCCACATGGGGAGAGTTATATTCTTCAAATCCACACCTTGATCTTCCTAGGTATATAATGTTTCCAGAAGAAAAATACTTACAGAGTAGCTGTTCTGCAGGCCCCAGTCACAATGTCTGTCTCCACAGCTGAGGTATGTCCCGTTGGCAACTTCACCAATAATGCCACTGGCATCCCTCACTGAAACAGCCCCCGCAAACAACACGAACACTGCATACGATATCATGGATATGATGAGTGCCAGCATCGTGCCTTTAGGAATGGCTTTGGCCGGATCCTGTGGAATCAGATCATCTAGTTGTGAAGGGCATCAGTAATAAAGTAATAAATTGCTCCCTCCTTAACAAAAATAAAACAAAGCTGGCCCAATTTTATATTAAAAGCCTGTACTACGACCTCTCGATATGTAGGGACCTTCCAGATAGCATAACGTCCCCTTAGTTCGCAGGCTTCCACGGCCGGTGTTATACATAAACTGATAGTAATTGCTATCCGGGTTGGGCCGCGTCGTGTTTTTAGTGTCTTCTGACGTTTCGGACATCATATCGTGTCCTTTTTCTGAGAAGAATCTTATTTTTATTGCGATTCTAAATAACTTAAGTAACTTATATGGATTTTGTAAATAATTATTATTTTCTTTCTTTGTTAGTATTCTGTCAACTGTGAGATCATGGCATACTAAATGAATGAACAATCCATGAATCGATTCTTGAGTTATGAATGCTATCAATAGCGCATATCACAAGATAAAGATCGTCATATTGCAATAGTAGAATGCAATAAAAGCGCACAAACTGGCTTGCATTAAATCGAAATTGTGTTTTTAATCAATACTCATTTACATTTTTTCAGTTTCTTGTCATATAAAATAATGTATTTTCATTCTGCTCACTGGCAGCATGTGACATATTAATCACTGCACGTTAATGTCTTATATGCCCAGTAATGTTGATGTTTTATCAGATAAAATTGCCTCCTTGCGACTCCAGGAAGCATATTATAAGATATGCTTTGTAGGGTCGCAAAAAAGATCAATGATCGTGATTGGTCTATATCCAAGGAATTGCTGTACATTATTTAAAAAAAAAAAAAACTTATTGGTGCTACATGCCTGAAGGGACTAGGCCTACCACCCGACTGTTGCATCATCTACCATAGGGAGATGGCAGGATTGGGGGCATGTGGTGAGCATGCCGACACCCATGGTCGTTAATGGTAGTTTACATGACAGGAGACACAACTTCTCTATCAAGTAGCTCCTCAGTTTGAATCACGTTCCAGATCTCCCTACCTCAGAAAAATTCAAGGCAGTACCAGTATCAAACCTGAGCCTGTGAATCTGTAGCCAGCGGTGCTAACCACAAGACCATACAGGCAGTCTAAACGTTATTGGTCCATATCAAACATGCAGTATATGAATGGTATAGTCTCCATAAAATAATACCCCTAGGTATATATTATTCTATAGTTCATGCTTACCTTAAGATCTCCAGAGATGTTCGCTCCAGCTTGTATGCCCGTCACTGATGGGAAGAATATAGCAAACACCGAGAAGAAGTTCTGATTGACTCCTTCACTATATCGATAGTCGGAAAAGACATTGTTTTCGAACACAGTTGCTGTAAATGAGAATGGATTTAAGTAATGAATAATGCAATTCTGTCTTGCAACACTTTTCTTTAGTGAAAGAATAATATTCCATGAATATATTACACATAAGAGTACACGGCTGCATTGCAGTAGTGTGCATTCAGTTGGCCCGGCCTCATACAAAGTCACATTATTTGTGAGGGAAGACTTAAGCCGAATTGAAATGTAAATTTACTTACCATTGAATCCAAGAAATCCTTGTGCTTTACGTAGGTCGTTTGTTGGTCCGACAATGGCTCCGACCAAGAAGTCGATGATGGCACCGAGGATGATCACAACTAGTACATTTTGAGCCTGAAACAGATTCACGCTTACAATTAGCTAGAATGGTGAAAAATCATGATATTGAAATTGGGTTTGCAGTCAACAGATTTCAGGTGTTGCCAAAATGGGATAATGTCAGATGGTTTCTAATATACCTTTAATGTAATTGTTTATGACATGTCATATTTTTTTCCTGATTTTCATTTCAGTCATGGCATTGATTTAAACATGAATTGAATAAATTATTAAGGCTATATTTCACACTTGAACTTCACTATTAAATATTTACCTAGGACTACGTAGTTTCAGTCACCCTTGTGACTATCTTCAGCTACATCTGAATTTTTGTTGGTAGCACTGTTTCCTTTTACTACCAATCCTGACTGCTGGATGCCATCTCTTGGTGGTTGGATGTACCTTCTGATTAAGTTTTCTTCTGCTGGTATCTCAAAATTTAGTAATTTTTTTAGTAATGCTTTTAGATATGAGGGTCATTTCAAAAGTTCTGCACACTGTAAGATAAAATGAAAGAAAATAGTTTATTTTGCAAAATACCTTTACCTTTTAATATAACCTTCATTCTTGCTTATGACAGCTTCCCAACATTTTGGCCAATTCTGTATTCTGGATAGGGCACCTTCATTGTTGAGCTGTCTGATTGCTCGGGTCACCTCACTGGAAGCTTCATCAATTGTAACAAAATGTTTTCCACATCTATGGATGGGAAAGACTTCCCCACCCATAATTCATTCCTGATTTGAGCCCACCAGACTTGATTTGTTTCCCAGATTGAAGGAACCACTCCGTGGAAAACGTTTTGTTACAATTGATGAAGCTTCCAGTGAGGTGACCTGAGTAATCATACAGCTCAACAATGAAGGTCCCCTATCCAAACTACAGAATTTGCCAAAACGTTGGGAAGCTGTCATAAGGAAGAATGAAGGTTATATTGATGGCCTGTAAAGGTATTTTGCAAAATAAATTATTTTCTTTAATTTTATCTTACAGTGTGCAGAACTTTTGAAATGACCCTCATATATTTTATATAATTATATGCATATTTAGGTCGTTTTCACAGTTTTTGGGTATATTACGAGGTGCGTCCATAAAGTAAGTTTCCCTGGGGCTGTTTACAGAAACAAAACATAATTTCAAGGAAATATTTATTGCAACAGACACAGACAGTGTTCAGCTACTTTTCAACATATTCGCCACCGGAATAGAGACATTTGTCACACCATGACACCAACTTTTGAATACCTTTGTTGTAGAAGTGTGCTGCTTGGGATTTGAACCACCATGTGACAACCACTTTCGCCTCTCTGTCATTCTTTGTCATTTCGTGAGGAGCAAAGTGTGGGCTTTAGGGTGGATGTTTAAACACCTCCTAGCAAGTCTCCTGCAGAAGTTCGTCTGGGAGGTATTTAAAACATTCACCCTAAAGCCTGAACCTTGCTTCCAGCGAATTCCATCTTTTCATACACAAAACCACTGAAACTAGAAATACAAAATTTAGTCATAAAACTTACTAAGAAGGAATTTTCCAAAATTCACCGACAAAGGGCTTGATGACTGACTTTTTCCTGTGACCTCTGTGGTGGGACACAGGGCCTCCAAATGGAGGTTTCGGTACCTAGATTAATTTTGTTACGCTTATTTTCCATCAGAGAGGACAGAGGGACAGGTGGTAAGCCCATCACCTCACAAACCCCCCTCTGGAAGCTAAGGTATTACTTGGAAGTGAAATGGCAAAGGAATTTTGTTCAGAGGCTCTAATTTAGGCTTGGAGTTCTTTTACATGCTGCAAATCTATGACACTGCCCCCCCAATCAATGACCATGGCTGGTTTGATATCACAATCTTTGGATCTAGAGGCGGGCACGGTACCTCTACATGGCCGACCAAAGGAGTTCAGAAGGGGGTTAAAAGTTTATATAGTGAAACATCACTTAATGGATCTAATCCACTTGTTATGGCTCCCACTTAAAGCAAATTGTTTATGGAATGTGGGACACTCTAATTCGGATGTTACCTTCGACTCCCACTCCATGCCGACTGCACAGATGATGCACATGATGAATATGGCGATCACTCCAACAATGCGCACATCATTAGTGCCTCCATCCACGATCTTGAGACCGTTCTTGGAGAGCAGATCATTGAGGGAGTCGCAGAACCCGATAGTGTTCATGGAAGCTGCCACGGCATTAGCAAAGGCAAACACAACACCAATGGAAGCTCCGAACTCGGGACCCAGAGATCGTGAAATGATGTAGTAAATACCACCTGAAACATGTAACCAATTCAATTCATTTATTACCAACCATCCTGATCTAAATAGCTTAAACAACAAACAATTTAGGTCTAAAATTAGAAAATTTATATAATTATTACTTCTGTTATCTACTATTACTGTTATATCATTTTTCATATTAAACTTTAAAATTCGGATAGAACTTAATTTCTTTGTTTTTTACTAAAATTTGAACAAATAAATTGTTTTGTATTATTATTGTATTACCTCGTACCTTTGTATTGTAAATAGAACATGTTCTAACCTTTTATACATAATATTTTGTCATACTTCTCCAAATTATATATTGTTTTAAGTAATTGTTTAGTATAAGTTTTTCTAATATATAGAACTGAAACACCCCCGAACACAAGCTCTGCTTCTTCGGGTAGTGTATCAACTTTTGTATGTATTTTTCGTGTAATTTGGAACAATAAATTGTAATTTTAATTGTAATTGAAATTTGGAAAATAGAGCAATACTTTTTTTTTTTAGATATATAATTAATTACCCAGTTGTACAAGATGCTTATAACTTATGAAATAAGATACTTACTTACTTACGTACTTACTTACTTACTTACTTACTTACTAAAGGCTAGTTAAAGGCTAGTATGTTGTCATGTGAACTGTGATTGTGTCCCTCAAAAACATTTAATTTTTGCCATTTAAAATAAAAATTCTCCAAATCTTTCCTTAGTGAGCACTTAACATTATGAAACGAAGGTACTGTTAAAATTCCAGGTGTCTACCTATTTTAGTTTATGCTCTACGTTGATTCTCTGTCTGTCAGGCATTAAGTAAGTCAGTCAGTCAGGACAAAGCCTCTTATATATAGAGAGATGACTAAAAACAATTAGCCTAATTGTTATTAGGTTTTCAGCTTTTTTCAAAACAATTTATGGTGTTTATTTGATAATTCTGTGCAAAAAGATATTATGTCTCCTCTAAAACATTTGATTTTTGTCATTTAAAATCAAAATTTTTCAAAATCCTTTCTTAGTGAGCACCTACATTATGAAACGAAGGTACTGTTAAAATTCCAGGTGTCTACCTATTATAGTTTAGGCTCTACGTTGGTTCTCTGTCAGTCAGGCATTAAGTAAGTCAGTCAGGACAAAGCCTTTTATATGTATAGAGATTTAGCTTTCATAATCTAATTTGATCTTAGTTATTTAGATCCTAAAAGATGCAAGTTTGTTTTATTATCTTACCGGTACTTATGCCAGAATAAATCCAGAATATTAGCTTACCTCCCTTTACCTCTCCATTTGTACTTATTGCAGACAGCGACAAAGTGGTCAGTACGCACACCACTGTTGATATCGCTATTATTATGAGAGACTCAACTGCAATCAGAAATACAAGTTAAGACATCTCATATACTATAAGTAGACCTGGGATTTTAGGCTCTAAAAACATTAGTTTTAGGCACCTAAAATAGGCTTTTAAAACAAGTAAATAGGCACTTAAAATATTCTTTTAAAATGTGTAAATAGGCAGAAAATAGACTTTAAAATACTACAACATCCTCTTAAACCGTAACGTGATCTTTTTTTACTAAAATAAATATGGCATACCTATTCATAACAGAAATAATTGCAAAATTAAGACAGAATTAAAAATACATTTATCAAAAACAGTTTTGGATTATATGTCCCTTCTTACTATATACCTGCTACTTGTTGTTTTGAACGAATCCTCCCCCGTCAGTCAGCATTCCTTTGGTGACAATTGTTTGGGAAAATCAAATTTCTGTGAAAAACCCACCCTCTGCTGTTCTGCCCTTCATTCAGGAATGTCCATTAAATGATTGTAAAATTTACAAAATTGAATTCTATTTTAAATGTACAAAATAGGCATTTTAGGGCATTATAAAACTCTGTAAATGTAAGTGATATCATGAAATGTCAACATATTTTTAAAATTTCATGTTATTTCATAAGGAACAAAATAGGCATTTGCCTTAAAATTCCAGGTCTAACTATAAGTCATTTCATAATAACAATTCTTAATTATTTTAATATCAAAATCTTATTGATAGTAGGCTCATCGATAAATTAGCATGCTAAAAAGTAAATTTCCATTTCTGAAGGTAGATACTTATGCTGATCGGTAGGGTTCGGATGTTTGTGACATGCCATATTTTTCTGACTTCATTTGAATGAAAACATTGATTTAAATTAATGTATCAAAATAAATCAAATAAAATAAATTGGTATAACATTAATATAAAATTTCAAGAGAAATACAGTGAGTCCCACGCAAAAGTTGGCCAATGATGCGGGTTTCTACGTCGCGGCTGGCACAGCTCCAACTCCCGAGCGATCGGGTGAAATATCTACGCAAATAATGCCGCGGTCGTTGTAATGATTCAGGTTCTCACATTTACAGTTAAAATTACAATGAAAATAAAAAACACGTACCTCATCACAAGAGATGTTGGAAATGTTCTCCTCTTGCATCCACACAATACTTACTTTCTCTTGTGATATGCCTATGTGATATTGTCATTAAGTTCTTCTAACAGTATGTAAATATTATTTATGGGGAAACTTGAAAAATAAAGTGTATAGGTCAATTTCCCATACATAAGAAGAACTTAAAGACAATATCACAAGAGAAATTAATTCTATCTCGGAAGCTGAACTTACGCGCGTGAAAGAAAATTCCCTATGCAAGAGGAGGACATTTCCAACATCTCTTGTGATGAGGTACTTCTTTATTTTTGTTGTAATTTTAACTGTAAATGTGAGAACCTGAATCATTACAACGACCGCGGCATTATTTGCGTAGATATTTCACCCAATCGCTTGGGAGTTGGAGCTGTGCCCGCCGCGCCGCAGGAACCCGCGTCATTAACCAACTCTTGCGTGGGACTCACTGTATATATACACACAGTGAATGCTGCTTAATGTAATCAGTCAGGTAATGTTATCACTTTTATGAAGTCTAAATGCATTGAAAAAATGCTGTTTATTGTGATCAATGTCGGTTTATGTTATCACCTTTTCCTTTCTACGGCTTTATTTCCAAGTACTGTACATCATTCAAAATTTTGGTTTTAAGGGTTTCGTTTCTAACTGAACTGTATTATGTTGTACTGGAGGTAGCAAATTTGTTCCCAGCTCACAGGATGACCAGTTCGAGGGGGTGGCATTACTTAACTTTTTCTTTTAAGTAGGGATGGGTCCTCGATACTTTCGATACCTCGATACTCTCATAGTATTGATATCGAACGATACTTCAGAAAACTCGCTCGATACTTTTTCGGTACTTCTGTAATTCTGCAATTAAGTGAGAATGCTAGTATTTTTTAACAAAAACTTGTAGGCCTAAGTGGACTGTTTAAAAAATTAATTTTAGTTTTAATGTAGAGTAAAAAAATAATTATAGGCTACTGATGATATTAAATTTTGTCTCATTAAATATGCAGACATAATTAATTTAGTTGGTATTTCACAGTTCTCTCAAATTTTAATTTTTAATGTACCTATTTATTGAAACTGGAAATGTTGAAGATATTGAGTATCGAGGAAAAAATCATGTATCGGTATCGAGAAAATCTGGTATCGACCCATCCCTACTTTTAAGCTATAAAATACGTTTCACCCCACAGTTAAGCTGCAGCTTTTGATTTATGAAAACAGTGTTGACATCCAGTAATGGCTAGTGAGTAAAATAAAAAGACATGAACAGACGGGCACCACAGATCAGTATAGACTTCCAAAAACACTCATAACTTGTAACTGAGTATGGTGAATTGGTTAATGAAAAAGTAAAAACAATTAAAAGTTTGTTTCTGGTTGAAAAAATAGTTGCTTGCAGTCTCTTACTGTATTATGAGTGGTTCAATGATTCACAGTTACGTATTACTTTATGAATAAATAACTTTCCTTTAATTCCTTCGGCTACTGTTATCAATCGGTTAATATTATCAGATTAGCTGCGTCCCGAAGTGATCACAATAAGTGGCGTGCACTGTATATAAATAAAAAGTAAACAAGAATTGAATGTTTCTGATTACTTATAGATATATTTTACATGACTTAATTTTATTGGCATATTTTGGTTGTTTTTGCAGGGCCGATTATTTTGAAAAAGCAAAACTTATAGCTGACAAAATCAACAGTTTGTCATAGGTAATCCAATGAGAGTTGATGAGTTTATCAAAAAATTTATCTGATGAAATTCGTCAACTCGAGTTGGATTTATTAAGACTATTCTATGAATAAAAATATAACGGATTATAAAATAATAATTCCTTTCTTGCTTTGTTGTATAAAAACAATACTAACAGCAGCGAGATCACAGCATCCATCCATGAATCGATTTGAGTTATCATGTTATGACCAGTGCTACCAAGCAGAATGCTCCGAATCGAAATTATGTTTTTAATCAATGTACGTTTCTATTATTTCAATTTCCAAACAAGGTATATTGTATAAAGTAATGTGTTTTTATGCTGCTTAATGACAACATGTGACGTATTAATCACTGCACATTGATGCTTATGTGTCCAGTAGCGAGCAGACATTTTACCTGATAAATGGGCATCCTTGCGATTCCTACAAGAATATTGAAAGATAAATGGCTATGATTGGTCAATATCCAAGGAATTGCTAAATGATATTGGTCAATATCAAACCATGAGTGGAATAGTGTGACAAAATCAACAGTTTGTCAGCAAAATAATTGACTCTGACCTATATTTTAAAGACGTGACACTTTATGTACCGTATTTTACGGACTATAAGACCATAAGACGCACCTAGATTTTAGGATGGACATTTAAAGAAAAACAAATTTAATGTGATTCTAAACGAGAAATTTTAAAGTGAATAATATACTTCATTGCATAATAAAATTATAACCATGATCAATGGAATCAGTGTAAATCACTTCTAACTTTAAACCTGCTTTGTATAAAAATCTATGTATAAGTGGCATCGCGTAAATTTTAACTACTGAACTGATTTCTCATGAAAGACTGAAAATACTTTTACACCCTCTAACCTTCAATTCACCATAAGGTAAGTGTAACGGGAAAAGGCTGTTTAGAGGTCATTGCCTTCATTTAAACCACCGGATGGAGACAACTCCTTTCGTATAAAAGAACTCAACATTCCTTTCTTTTCGCTTGTATACCTGACTTCCAGCTACCCTCATTTTACGGTTGTGACAAGTGCACTGATGTGCAGTCTGCACCAAAATTTGTAACTATCTTATTGTTTATAACTATGGTATTCTGGCAATATTTACCATAATTTTAATTTTTTGTGTACCTACTTCGGACCATTAGACGCACCCAACTTTCAGTGCTCTGTTTTGAAGGTAAAAAAGTGTGTCTTATGTTCCGTAAAATACGGTAAGTACAGTACTTTACAATTTAACTTTTTCTTTTGAAGAAATTACCTTATTCATGATTTATCCAATTATTCAGATATTTGTTTATGCGGATTGGGACAGGTCCCAATTAATCCAGATAATTGGAGTTCTACTGAACATTGTAATCATAGGCGTAACCAGGCCGACCATATGGGGGGGGTTATAAAGGAATACCCCCCAGGGAGAGGGGGGTCCGGGGGTCCTCCCCCGGAAAATTTTAAAAATTAAGATGCAAAATAACGAATTTTAAGCTTCCGGGGGTCCTCCCCAGGAAAATTTAAAAAATTAAGACGCAAAATAACGACTTTAAGCTTCCGGGGGCCCTCCCCCGGAAAATTAAAAAAATTAAGACGTAAAATAACGAGTTTTAAGCTTCCCACGCTTTATACTTGTATTAAGTAATTTATGGGCAGACTTAAAAAAATTATACAATTTTCCTTTTTTTTAATCAATGGGGGGGGGGGGGGTTCAAACCCCCAAACCCCCCCCCCTCGGTACGCCTATGATTGTAATTGATAAAACAAATGAGTATAATTCTCTCTCTCTAACTTACTCATGCCGGATTGAGCAACAACCCAGGACAGCCGCAGAAACAGCATGACACCCCATATGTTGAGTAGGCAGGGGATAAAGACACCCTGTATCCAGCCCAGCTTGACGCCATGGCCACTTCCAATATCAGCTGGATTCTGAGCTTCTCCATCAGCATCCTGTGTGGGCAAGATTTACATTATATTCAGTATTCATTAAATTTCAACATTTGAATTGTATAAGAGTAGACGTTAATAAATTTATTAAAAAAAAAAGTTTCCCCTCAACTATGCGTCATGTCATTGCAATGGACAAAACAGCGAGCTTCCTTACCGACAAGAGAATGTAATGCGTTCCTTCTGCTAAGAGATGGCGCTGCGCGTCGATTTTTGTGGAAATTGTTATAAAATCGTTATTGTTTGCGTAATTGTAGGCTGATTCAATTTTAACCAAGCTGTAATTATTTACTAATATGTCAGATTGTAAATATCGCTAATTTGTATGGTAATGCTAGCAATCTGAGTGTAGTTGTGGAAATCCTGACTGGGTGCAGTAACGATATTAGAACTGAACTTTCGGCTTAAAAACTTTGAGAATGAAGTGATTTCTGTGGCGTTCGTAGGCCTGCCCGGCGCCGAGCATGGGCATCTTGCTAATTTTTGGAAAGGGCTCATCCGACTTTGCACTACGTTCGGTTCAGCCCCCCTAATCTGAATATAATAAAAATCAGTTAAACTGATATAACAAACTGCCACAATGCCTTTTTCGAAATCTACCTATTGCAATCGATACCATGTCATGACTTTCGAAAAATTCTTTCATATCTTTACGTTACACACCCTGTATATATATATATACCTTTACACGCTTAGCGGCCGTAATTTTGAAGATATTTGAACCAAATTTTATTATGTTATTTCTAGGCCCAATAGTTCGGACAAGTTCGTTAATGAGCAAAATTGGCCTAAGGGGAGGGTCGGGGGAGGGGGTTTAAATTTTCAAAAATTTATATCTCGGCCCCTATGAAGTATAGAGGGAAACTTTGTTTGAATAAATTAGAGTATTCCGTATGGAGTTCACAGTGACACCAACGATTCGGGAGTTTTGGGGGTACGAGTGGAGGTGGGGGGAAGGAAATTAGAAACTTTTGAAATTACGTCTTGTGGGGTGTCGTTGTAAAGCTCTTGATGAGTACTCTACAAATCAATAACTAGTTTCTTGATTGTTCTCATATAAGGCGAGATTTGAATGTTTGAAAAAGTGCTCATTTCTCTTTTTTGCAGTTATTATTGCGGGTTTGTCATGCTAAGGCTAAAGAAGAAGAGTGCTACGCAGCGACAGTAAATTAAACCAAAAGCACTTCGAAATCTACCTCAGCCTGTAGGCCCATCTAAAGGGATTTTTTTAATCAGTCATAATTGCAATTATGATAGGTTCATGCAAAAAAAGAAGTTATTTTTGTAATAGATCTCCGAGTTGAACTCCAAAAACAAAATGCGCTGGCAATAATATTAATGATTTAATAGGCCTACGACTCGCTGACATGTTTGTTTCAAGTTTAAAGCAGCCGTGTAGGTTATGAATGAATAAAAAGTCAATCTGAAATCTGTGAGGAATTGCATTAGGTATATTGCTGCACAGGAACGAATAAGACAAATACTCACATTAAAATATAATGTATCTATAGAATGGACAATATATTATCAATATTCAACGGCTAGTTGTGTTTTAAATCTTTTATTTACACTGCCATCATTATGAAGAAATGAATCAATCAAGGCGGGCTAACAATATCAATAACGATTGGTAATTTGTTACGTTATGTTTAATATTGTATTGTGGGGCATGCAATAAATAATATTGTAGCGTTTTATATCCAATACAAAATTAATATTGATTAAACTAAACTAAACTCCGTGGCGCTATATCCCTGCAGGGACTTGGCCTACCACCCGACCGCACCGTCAGCTACCACTGGCAGATGGCAGGATTGGGGGGCATGTGGTCAGCATCAAGTAGCTCCTCAATTTGAATCACGAGGCTGAGTGCACCCCTGACAGACCTCCCTACCTCAGAAAAATCCAAGGAGGTACCGGGGATCGAACCCGGGCCGACGGATCTGTAGTCAGCGACGCTAACCATAAGCATAGGCGTAACCAGGCTGACCATATGGGGGGGGGTTATAACATCTGGGGGTATGGAATACCCCCCAGGGAGAGGGGGTCCGGGGGTCCTCCCCCGGAAAATTTTAAAAATTAGGATGCAAAATAACGAGTTTTAAGCTTCTGGGGGTCCTCCCCCGGAGAATTTTAAAAATTAAGACGCAAAATAACGAGTTTTAAGCTTCCGGGGGTTACCCCGGAAAATTTTAAAAATCAAGATGCAAAATAACGAGTTTTAAGCTTCCCATGCTTTATACTTGTATTAAGTAATTTATGGGCAGACTTAAAAAAATTATACAATTATCCTTTTTTTAATCAATGGGGGGGGGGGTTCAAACCCCCAAACCCCCCCCCCTCGGTACGCTTATGACCACAAGACCACGCCGGCGGTCATTAATATTGATATACTCGTTATTTCGGTACCGGTCAACCGATTTGGTGCAATATCAATAGGCCTCTTCCCATAACGTTACAAATGCGTATAAAAATTTTCATTAAAATCTGATAAAGCGTATTTAAGTTATCGCGCGTACAGACACATAATCGCATAAAGTACGATAGCCTACTGGCACAAAAACTTGGCGTTAGGAGGTTCGTCAGGGATGCGAGGACTGACAATTTTTTAAATTGAACGGTGCCAAATATGTTGCACAAACGTTACGCATGGCCACCAGGCGTTTTCATTATCTATATATATAAAAATGAATGTATGTGTGTGTGTGTGTGTGTGTGTGTCCTTTATGCATTACTACACCATTCATCCGATCGCCATGAAACTTTGGGAAGTGGTTGGGTACATTCCCGGGAAGGTTTCTGTCATACTACATCTTTAATTTTAGCCTTCGTTCGCGAGTTATGAGTGAAAAACGGCAAGAAAACGTGCATTTTTTACGCTTTCGAAGCATCAGTTTTGAGTTATTCATTTCAGTTGTCAAATCAATTGCAGAAGGCTTTGTCTATTATTGTCATACCTTGGAAATAATATCGTCGCGATCGCTCTGGAAGGCAATGGATATCTCAGGTTATTATAAAAGCTATAGATGTCGATAAGGTAATGTTAAACATATTTTATTTGACAAGGAATATAGTTTACAGAAAATTCCGGGGAAGTTGCTTAGTTCGGGGTCCTGGCTACAACGTTTTAATATGTAATCGTAATTAAAATATCTTATGTAGGGTCGTTAAATCTGCCTGAAATGTAACGGAATTATAAGTCTGGACAAATGAATATAGAAATCACGGCCTCAGTAGGCTTATTCCATTCTTCACCTATATAAATAAAAACTAATGTACTATGTCTGTCTGTCAAATACATTTACGCACTTTTTTTTTATCGTGAGTTTAATCGATTTCAATTCTCATAATCTTTCGAATACTGCATTTTTCCATTTATTTTCTAATCGTGAAATTCACTTCAAAGCCGGATTTATAGCTGTTTCATTAATTAGGCCTATCAAATGTTTAGTTTACACCTATGAATGTTTCGCGTGCAAAGTGTTAATAAATATAATACTTTAATTATTTTGCTCTTAATTATTAATCTTTCAATTAATTATCTTGGGAGAAGCCGTGGGGATCTGCTATAAGCTATAATAAGCTATAGCCTATCTAGCGTTTTCTGAGGGAATAGTTTGTGTGTGATAAGTCGTTCTTCCCCATTTCAAATTCTTAATACCTCTATAAAGACCTTAAAGACCTAGAGTTTGAAACTCGAAAGTCCTTCATAAGTTATTTTCGCATTAACGAAATACAAACCCGAGCGACGCCGGGCCTTTTAAGCTAGTTTTAAATATAAAGGGGCCAGCATCAACATTTGTACCCTTGTCTGAAGGGGATCTTTTATGATTTTAATTATTGAGGTTTTTAGGTTGACGGAAGAAACTCGTATGTAGGCCTACTCGTATTACCTTACTTACTTACTCAATCGCAATAGACAATTCAACGGCCCTAAATAGCGTGCTTGCTCGCTCGCTTCGTGAGACATCGGGTATACTCGGTGACGTTCGTCTCTCGCAGTCTAAACTTTCACGAGTACAAAATTAGGAAAACCGTTTCTTAGCTAATTTGACAACACATTGAGCTCAATGTTATTTTAATATTTTATATGATTATGTGATAGACTAAATCTAATATAATAAAAATACGTTTAAAAGAACCTAACAAAAATCAAATTCAATAACACGTGTTGTTAATTAATTGCTCCTTACCTCATGTAGACTTCAGCTGAGTGTTGTAATATATAGTGGTATATAGGCGGAACACATCAATAACATTCAATCTATAATTATACCACTGGAAAATATGAAGCTAATTAACTATAAACCGTTTCTTTATTACATAAGGCCTAAGTGAAATGAACACAATGAACAAATATTCTAATTTTATATTTACTTACAATTTTCAAAGCTCTGAACCACAAACATTTTTAATAATCTACCAGTGTAAATTTCTTTAAAATCCTGGAGTCAATGAATAATAGCGGGCGAAGCCGCGGGGACAGCTGAAAAATACTGATGGTTTAACTCTTGAAATATCGCTGATGATAATAATAATAATAATCCAAACAAACCATTCCTTCCCTTGAAACATTAGGCCTATATAATTTCTGAAAATTACGCTGAATTGATCAAATAAAATTCACATCATATTCATGTCAATAAACAGTTGAGAAACAATACGTATTATGTGTTCACAGGTTCCTTTGGAACTGCATAATCGATTCTGATATAGTTTTCCCAGGGGGCGCTTTCTAATCGCAGAATGTACTCTGAAGCCGGAATTTTAGCTGCTTCATTAATATTATAAATGGCTTAGTTTATGAATGATTCGCGTGCAAGTGTTAATAAATATAATGCTTTAATAATTATTATACTCTTAATTTTTAATTTTTAAATTAATTATCGTGGGCGAAGCCACGGGCACCTCCTAGTATTATCTATTTGATGGAACCCGAAGGGTCATTGCCTCGCTTACCTCAGCCCGCCATTCAACCCTATTCTATGCCAACTCTATCCAATCATCCCTCGCAAATCCTACTTTCCTTAAATATATCCTAATATTGTCTAGGTCTTCCAGGTGGTCTTTCCCCTTCGGGTCTCCCAATGCTTAATTCCTTACTTATTCAATTGCAATAGACAATTTCTCAGCAAGGTAAAGGAATATTAACTATTTAATGGAACCCGAAAGTTCATTGCCTCGTTTACCAGAGCCTGCCATTCAGCCCTATCCTGTGCTAACTCCATCCAATCATACCTCTCAAATCCTACTTTTCTTTAATCTATCCTAAAATTGTTCTCCCACCTACGTCTAGGTTTTCCAAGTAGTCTTTTCCCTTCCAGTCAATATTTTTTTTTTATATATGTCTTTCCTCCCCCATGCGCGCAACATGTCCAGCCCATTTCATCCGTGATTTAACTACCCTTACTATATCCGGTGACGAGTACAATAATTCATTTAACATTAATAGTTTTTTTAAATATATATTTTAATGGAAAAGAAAACTTTAAGAACGGATTTTAAAAAAAATACTTATACTGTAGATATTCCAGAGATTTTAGATGATGTTGTTCACTTGATGTTTGCAAATATATAGAAAAATAATCACTTTAAACTATTGGCATTTATGGAAATTATCACGAAAACATCATTTTAATTAACAAAACGTGGCTGCCATTTTGTAACGACAATTACCCGTAACTGTAACAGTTTGATTAATTTTGAAAATAGCATGCAATTGTAGAAGTAGTCAATAAAGAATATATCAGATTGCAAGATTGTAGAGCAATTCATTGCTGAGGAAAAAAATTATGAAATTCACCTATTTCTCACCTATGAATTTCACCGAAATCTGTATGTCCCCCCTTAAATTAATATCAGTTGAAATTTAATCAATTAAATACACCAATAATAGAAACAATTGACAAGCAATAGTTCCATGGCCTACCCTACTCTATAGACAGCTGAAATGGAACAGAGGTATCGGCGTTTGACGAACCAGGCTTATCGAGAAAGAAAAGGAAATTTTATTATCACAGTAGTTGCCCTTGGCCTCATTGTGAAGATCTTATTTTGACCCCCCAAAAAAAAGCGCTCTGTAATTATGCCACGCACAAAAACATAAACGCATCGGCCAGATCACACCTTCCCGTTGCTAGGTGATTACAAACAACATCATTATCAACACATCCTATCATACTTAACATAAAAGCTTATAACATGTTCTACAGCGAAATTTGAGACAGCAAAATCCTTGAATTTACTATCTAATTTTAAAATATTTCACGCTGTATTCATTATCTAGCCTATAAAGATATGGTTGTTATGTAAATTATTGTTAATTTTAAATTTGAAACTGTTATGAAATGCTTATAACTAGGGCAACGCATTTAATGACCATAGAAAAGTGAAAAAATGCGAAAAAAAAGAGTGCGTGGAACGCCACGCGACAGAAGTAAAACTTTGTTTTATTTTTTTCAATTTTTGATTATTGGATTTTTTCAATTTTGCATTATTGGACTTTTTAATTTTGGGCTTTTTTAATTTTTAATTTTGGACTTTGTAATTTTGGATCTTTGAATTTTGAATTTTGGATTTTTTAAATTTTCGATCTTTGAATTGTTTATTTTTTTATTTTTTAAATTTTTTATTTTAAAATTTTTTATTTTAAAATTTTTTATTTTATTATTTATTAAATTTTGGATTTTTGGATGTTATAATTTTTAATTTTGTTTTTTTAAATTTTGGAAATTTGTATTTTTTAATTTGGGATTTGCGCGGTAATGAACCTCCGGGTTCCATAAAATAGATAATTTTCCTTTAGATTGGTTAGGAATTGTCTATTGCCATTGAGGAAGTAAGGTCTGAAAAATTTCCTTTGATTACTCCTAATCATTGAGTTGATTGTTTTCTGTGCAGTCCGCACCGAAACAAGTAAGAGTGTGACTGATTGTGACTGATTTCGTGACGGTTTTAGTGTGACTGATTTTCCAGATTTACCCTCTACCGCCACTAAAGAAGTTTCACTTAAAAAAATGCATTTATGCCTTCGAAATAGTAAAAAAAAAAATCCCTTTAGGCAGGCCTACAGGCTGAGGTAGATTTCGAAGTGCTTTTGGGTTAATTTATTGTTGCTGAGCAGCAACTCTTTTTCTTTAGCCTTGGCATGACAAACCCGCAATAATACCTGCAAGAAAGAGGAAACAGGACCTAACGGTGGAGGACCTGCCGAAAGGAATGTGTGAGGACCGACTAAGGATAAAATTACACATTCCTTTCGGCAGGCCTTCAGGCTGAGGCATATTTTTAAGTGTTATTGTTTTTCAAACATTCATATCTCGCCTTATATGAGATCTATCGAGACTAGTTATTGATTTGTAGAGTACTCAACAAGAGCTTTTCAACGATACCCCACAAGACGTGGTTTCAAAAATTTCGAATTTCCATCCCCCCACTCCCATTCTTACCCCCAAAACCCCCGAATCGTTGGTGTCACTGTGAACTGCAGTATGGAAGCTTTCGGCCGCTGAAATCTCTGCGGCCTTCCTCAGGGGAAATAAGGGTCCTGAGGATGGCCGCAGAGAGATGTGACCGAAAGCTTGGATGTTGTAGTCTATATCCTTTTACTCGGCTTATAGCCCGTGAAACCTTAACAATATTTCTCTGTCTGTGTGTCTGTACGTGCCATAACTCGAATACGCTTTATCGGATTTTCATGAAACTTGGTGTACGCATTTATAACGTCCATGGAAAGAAGCCTATTGATTTTGGACCAAATCAGTTGACCGGTACCGGAGTAATGTCCAATTTAAAAATAAATAAATAAATAAGCCCGTCACAATCCCTTATAGGGCAAGGGCCTCCTACCATGGTAGGGCTGGCTCTGTTTTACTCTCCCAAGGTGAGCTATTTCCTTGGAGAGTTGGGTTTTTGCCTCCTGGTGGGTTAAGACCTATATATTAACAACACTTTCCTAGGACACTCTTTTCCTAATGAATTAAATGCTCTATCATTTGTTTTCAGTTCACTTTTTCTGTGACCTATCCTGAACATCTCGTTTCTGCCTCCTCCCTGAACTCTTCTTCCTTTCCTAGATCACTGTTTTTCTAATGATTTAAATGTGTTATCACTTGTTTCCAGTACACTCTTTCTTTGGCCTGTCTTGTCCATCTCATTCCTAACTCCTCCCTGAATTCGTCCTCCCATCTGCGTCGAGGTCTGCCTCTGCTTCTTTTACCCTTCCTCTGGTCCCAAACAGTTGTTGCATACGCCCATCTTTCTTGATTCATTCTGATGACGTGACCTCCCCAATTCCATTTGGTTTTTCTATCGCATAGTTTATGGTAATATATTAGAAATAATTTATCTAATGCAAATCAGTTCTCATGACAACATACCTAGATATTGTTTTACAGTGTTCATATACGGCTTTGGCAGTTGCAATAGGCTACAGTTAGTTTTGACAAGTATCACTACCCACATATTCCTTCACATATGCTTATCAAACTAGAGCTTTGTTCTTCCGTAAATGAATCGATCTGGAGCTTAACTCGGAAATCTATTACAAAAATAACTTATTTTCTGTATGTCATAATTGAATTGTCACTGATTAAACAATAGTATATTGCGACACAAGGGCGGAAAGGCACGTTCACGGGTCGAGGGTTTTCAAGTTTTCGTGACCGGTAAATGCCTTTACGGCCCGTGTGTTGCATGCTATTTTTTGCACGACGGTTACTTATATCAATTTAATTATATTAATTGCTATATTACCTGAAAATATTATGTATATACACTATTGAAGAATGATGTTTATTTCAGAAAGTGATTCGCATTTGTTATTGTTTATGGCAACCGAATATTTATAAAGCGGGGAGGCCTTGGTCATTACAGCCCGCAAATAAGCGTTTGCGGGCGGTAAAGTAACTTTCTGCCCGTCGCCCCTAGCAACAAGATTGCGTGTGGTAATGTCAAGTTACGATTCATGTAAACAACTTTCGTAAGTAACACTTACTAGCTAAGGAGTGCAAAAAAATATTCTGGTAGCCTACTTTGTTATATCAATTTCCCTGAAGTCACTTAAAAAAAATGACCAATATCGTTCATGAGTGGTAAGGGGTATTTTAGACTAACAAATTTGCAGAGCACTATATCATAAATCATTTATTATTATACGCTTTTATGTATTATTTGGCATATTTTAATGATTGATTGTATTTGTTGATCTTTTTTTATGTGGTGAAGAAATTAAGCCATTATTTAATCTGTCGATTTATATTTTAGTTTTGATTATTCTATTCACATTTACTACATTTATTATGCATTACTAATCGGTATTTATTTATTTGAGTTGTTATTAACTAAATAAACATATAAATAACCAATATAATAATATATCCAGATTTCTCAATTCATTCCTTTTAAGAAGAAGAAGGAGAAAAAAGATTATCCATAGCGCATTATCATGTGACACAGGTGACCTATGCCAGCGATTATAGTCTCATTGGCAGTGATAGGAACCGGATCTGCCCCCCCCCCACTTCCCCTATTTTTTCAGTAGTATTTCCGCTTTCCGAGATGTACGCATCGGGTGAGTTTGTGATTGTTAAAAATGACTAAGATTGTGTATTTTATTAGTGTTTTTAGTGTTCAGTGTGTTTTAAAAGGATCATACAATGTTACTGCAGCAGAGGCGAGGTAAGATCAAGTCTGTATGTAGCAATTAATACATAAGCCACCCCTACTTTCGACATGTCATGACATCTTGGTACAGCCCACTGGGGTTGTATGTAAAAATCACCTGTTTTTGCAGTGCTTTTGCCGTTCTAGAGGTACGCCTATGCATTATAATATCCCGATTGATGCATTTTATACGAAAACTAGCCTATGAAAGTTGAAAATACGCTAAAAATACGTGTACTTAATTGGAATAACTCCAGAAAGCCGTTGCTACAGATACCGTGTCATACCGGTCTCCCATTCGGTGGTGACTCATCAGCAGGGCCCGGATTCTAATGACATGTCATCTTTTTATTGATGCTGCAAAGACATTGCCAACTTGTGGATAAATCCTAATCATGGCCTCTAGATTATAGAAATGCATTTTTTATTGGGTCATTTTTTGTCATTTTAAGTATATATGTTGTGAAAACTAACCATCCCTCCTCTATGGAGCAAACAAAAAACACACTGAATAGATCCAGATGGCTTTTTATTGAACTTTAAATGCTTTTTTTCTTCATTTAAAAATCATGTAAATTGGTTCCTTTCTGCAGAATATGGTCCCAATTATTTAAACAACACATCTAAGAGTTGAGTTGAGTTGTGAAATGAAACCACCTATTTTTCAGCATCGAAAGCTGTAATGTCCCCCCTCCCTCTTTAGTCGATGATAATTAGGTTTTAGATTCATTTAAAAACATTCAATTTTCTTGGATTATTTAACATTTAACCATTATAGTAAGGCTCAGTTTCTCACACAAAATATAAACCCATGCCGGACTGCGAAGAAAACACTTAACATAATGATTAGGCACGTCGTTCATTTCTTGTTTTCTTATTCTGAAATTTATATGAAATTTAAATTTTTCTTCCAATTCCTTTGCAGTCCTTTTAATACAAATTTAAGACAAACGTCTGCATGCTATAGGATACGTGATCAATGTAAGAGTTATTACTGTAAGAATGTTATAATAATATGAGAGATTATTGTATTTGGGCAATGTGCTTGTTATGTTTGCAAAAAATCTGATGTGAAATTCACATAACTTCCTCTGCCCAAATAAAAGGTAGCCTCTTAATATAATATAATTATTATATAGGCCTATGACATTCTCTTCATGCAAATTGGTTGTAAAAATAAAGACAATTTCACACATCACATCGCATCCCCGAAGGATACACAACCCAAATAAAATCTAATTAATGCTCTCTCGTAACTTTTTATCCTAAGCATAGCCAATATATTTTTCTCACTTCACATTCTGATAAAGAACAAAGAGGTCATATTGCAAAGAGCACGTATTCAGAGTGGGTGGCTTATAACCACCCTTCAGAGAATTTTTTCGGAAACAAATTTTCAAATAAAAAGTTTAGATCTTAGTGTAAGCAACCCATGTGCAAAATTTGTTAGAGCCATTTTCGAGAAAATCGTGAAAAACGAGAATTTTTTCATGTAAAGTCCCCTTAAAAGTAAGAGAAACCTGTCGCCAATCTTCGTGTCACATCTTCAGAAGGTACGTGACCCAAATACAAGATTTTGTTTTCATACGGTTTGTTCGTTCTGGAGCTAGGCTGTTTACACACATCCACACATACAGACAAGTTTCCGACAATAGTATTTTTTAGATTCAGAAGACCTCAAAACGTATTTATGTTAAAAACTCAACTTCGAATTTGGTAGTCGAAAAAATACTTCCTCTACCTATAGTACCCATGGTACGGGCAGAGGAAGTAATATTGAAGGGGAGTTGGTAGTTATCAGTGTCAAAAAATTAATTTTTTTTTTCTTAGGCTCATGTAATAGAGCATTGTTTTGTGAACATTTTGGTATATACGTCTTATATGATGCGTTATTATTAAGCCAGCAGAGCGACCTGGAGCTTTCTAAAATGGATAAAACATAATAAGGCACGTCATTTTCTTTTCGCTCTCCTGTAAAATTACATTTTTTGTACTTCAGGTACCATTTTCTGAAAAGCTATTCACGCTAAATTAATGAAACTTTCAGGAATTCATTATAGATGGATGACAAATCTCCCTTAGCAGAATTATGGGAAAAGTCTTGGCTATACAGAATTTTCAACTATTTTTATTTTAAAAAAAGTATTTTTTTTTTAGTCGTGAAGTTTTCATGCAGTAATATTGTTCATATTAGACTGATTGTGCTAGGGTGAATAGTAGAACCTATTCTTAGTAAGTTCCCAAAGTTTCACAAAAATCTAAGCTACAGAAATTGAATAAAGCGTACCTATGTCAAGGGAAGTAGGCCTAACTGTAAAACAAAATGATCACCTATGTGCTAAAAAATTCTTTCTTGCCAAACAGCAAGTTCTAGAGCAACCATTCTCTGCTTATTTTAAACTGCAGAATGCACTTGCAAAGCATAAAAAAATTCAACTAAATCTGACTGTTAACACCTGAGTTATGGCTTCTTGAACATACGCTATATTTTCTATCATTTTGCTGGCGGTAACTACCATCTCCCCTGAAATAGGGGTGGTAATGAAATATAAGGAGGTTTGGTACACATAAAGAAAAGGCAAATAGATGCATTAGGATCCAGGTATGTATGTTGGGCTGGCCACGGTGCATTAAGTTGGTTTTGATAACGCAGGTGGCCGTGAGTGAACTAGTTCATAGCGGACTGAGCAGCTTCTTACCAAACAAAACACTATCACTTGTTTTCAAGTCCCCCTGCTAATGAGTTAATATTCATGAAGTTTAAAATAATGGAGTCATGCGTACTCATTTAACCAGCTACTAGTGGAATTTCAAGCTTACCTTTGCCATATCGCAGGGTCGAACTTCCCACATTTCTGCTAACGTTTTTGTTCATGTTTCATCACCAGGAAAGCTGCCTTCCTGCGAGTTTTTATTTACACAGGTTTAGCAAGTTTTTATAAGGTTTACTAAAAATGGTGGTCCCAGAAAAATAATATTTTATTAACGGTATTGATAAATAAACACTGTACGCAACAAATTAATAGTTATAGAACTTAACAGGGGAGCACGAAGTTTTAACAAAACGACATTTTATGTTATTTTGAATCGTAAATTTTTAAAAGAAAATATTTCACTTAGCTTGTGCTTAGAATAGCATTAAAAAGACTTTTTTGGTAATTTCGTACTGTAGCGGAATTCAGTCTCTTTTGGTTGGCAACAATTTGTTTGAAAACCAATCACTTTTGAAACAGTTGAACATCGCAGAAACATTTGCGTAAAACATTGACCTATTTGGGAAGAAAAAATCTATATCTTATTGTTTTGGCAGCTATTGAACAATAGTTTTTTGTGAGATGTGTAACAAAAAATACGTTTTATTTAATTTACACGACGTCTAGTTAGGAGCCTGTTTTTTGTGAAATAAAACGCCTGATTTCGGAGTTATTTTGTAAAATAAGTTGCTTTATCTACTACTGTTATTAATTTGAAAGTTTAGTTCTCTGTTACCAGAAAACAAAAGCTAATCTATATATTCACGAAAACGTAAACCACACCTTGTTGCCGAGGAAACAGTAAACCTCAATCATAGTAGGCTTTGACTGACTCAGATCTGTAACTGGGTTACCAAAATAATATACGTTAAATAGACTGAACGTAGATAGAATATTGTAGACGACACGTCATAAATTTAGAAACGTGGGTAGTGTTATTTGTCAAAGCTAACTGTATTGCAACTTCCATTGTCACATATGAACTCTGCAAAACAATATGTTGTCATGAGAACTGATTTGCGTTTGATAAATTCTCTCTAATATATTACCATTAAATAGGTACTAAATTGGGTATTTCTCCGGTATCGGTCAATCGATTTGTTCCAATATCAATAGGTTTCTTCCCATAGACGTTATAAATGCGTATACCAAGTTTTATGAAAATCCGATAAAGCATATTTGAGTTATCGCGCGTACAGGCAGACGGACAGACATTTTCCCGTCCACCATACAATCTCATCAAGTACCATTCTGGCAGTAAATAAACTTCGGACCCTAAAAAGACACACCCTTCCCCTGTATTGATGTTATTTAGGCCATAACAATTGCTGATAAGAGAAATCACACTTGTGGTGTAAGATTATTTGAAGAAAGTCGCAGTTATCTGAGAAGTGATTCTGATAAGTGTTAATTAAGTGATAATTAGCCTGTTTATCATATCGCATTCTGTAGTATGTCTCTTCATCCTTCTGTAGGATAATGCATCTGTCGATACGCAATTTATTACTACCACTCAGCTAAACTTGAGCTACATTCATGAAGTTAGTAGGCTATGGTTATTTTTTACCGTATTTTACGGACCATAAGACGCACCTTAATTTTAGGATGGAAATTTAAAGGAAAATAAATAAAATGTGATTCTAAACGAAACATTTTAAAGAAAACTTCATTACATAAACAAATTATAACCTTGTAGAATGGAATCGGTGTCAATCACTTCTAACTTAAAACCTGCGTTGTACGAAAATCTCTTCTGTACAGGTGGTATCGCGTAAATTTTAACAACTGAACTGATTTCTCATGAAAGACTGAAAATACTTTTACACCCTCTAACCCTTTTCAGCATACGGTAAGTGCAATGGGACAAGGCTGTTTAGAGGTCATTGCATTCATTTAAACCATCCGGCGAAGACAACTCCTTTTGTATAAGAGAACTCAACATTCCTTTCTTTTCGCATTGTATACCTGTCTTCCAGCTATCATTTTACGATTGTGACAAGTGCACTGATGTACAGTCTGTGTTAAAATTTGTAACTGTATTATTGTTTACAACACCTTGTGTATAACTATGGTATTCCGGCAATATTTACCATAATTTTAATTCTTTTTAGTGTACTTCGGACCATTAGACGCACCCAACATTTAGGGCTCTGTTTTCAAGGTAAAAAGTGCGTCTTATGGTCCATAAAATACGGTACTTCCTCTGCCTGTGCCATAGGTAGGCCTACTATAGGTAGAGGAAGTATTGTTTTCGACCCCAAATTCGAAGTTTTAATTTTTTAACATGTCTACAAGTTTTGAGGTGTCCTGAATCCAAAAATACTATTTTCGGAAACATATCTGTGTGTGTGTCTGTGAAAAGCCTGGCTCCACAAAAGCAAATCGTATAAGAACAAAGTTTTATATTTAGGTCAGGTAACTTCTGAAGATGTGACACTAAGATTGGCGACAAGTTTCTCTTATTTTTAAGGGGACTTTACATGAAGAAATTTTCGTTTGTCGCGATTTTCTCGGAAACGCCTCATCGACTCTTTAGATTTTGCACTTGGGTGGCTTCTACCAAGATAAAAAACTTTTATTTGAAACATTTTTTCGAAAAAAAAAATTATCTGAAGGGTAGTTATAAGCCACCCACTCTGGAATTCGTTGCCTTGTCATATCACAGACTGTCGAAATGTACCACAATTTATAAATAAATTGAATATCCATTTTATTAGTCATTAATTTGATTATAGTTTAGTTTATCAAACTTGTAGGCCTAATTAAATCCTTGTAATTTTATTGTCTGTAGCATGTTTAGTCATGATTTATAAATTTTTGTATTGTTTGTAGTATGTATTATTTACGATATGTATTGTTTTACTGGTGCAGTGGAAGAAAAGGTCTTATGGCCAACTTCGCCAGTATAAATAAATAAATTAATAATAATAATAATAATAATAATAATAATAATAATAGGCGCTCTTTACAATACGGCATCTTGTAACGGAAAATCTTACGAAAACAACATTTTGTGCTTGGGTTATTGACCTTTTGAGGATGTGACACGAAGATCGGCGACGACTTTCTCTTATTTTTAAGGGGACTTTAATTAAGAAAAATTTCATCCTCTAACCCTCAATTTAGCGTAGGGTAAGTGTAACGGGACAAAGCTGTTTAGAGATAATTGTTTTAATTTAAACCACCCGGAGGAAGACAACTCCTTTCGTATAAAAGAACTCAACATCCCTTTCTTTTCGCATTGTATAGCCTACCTGGATTCCAGCTGCCCTCTTTTTACGATTGTGACAAATACACTGACTTACAGTCTGTGCTAACATTTATAATTATCTTATAGTTTACAACACCTTGTTTATGTTTCGGAAATATTTACCATAATTTAAGTTTTTAATGTAACTTACTTCGCACCATTATACGCACCCAACTTTCAAGGTTTTCAAGGTAAGAAAGTGCGTCTTATAGTCCGTAAAATGCGGTAATCGCTAGACCTGGGATTTTAGGCTCTAAAAAAATTAGTTTTAGGCACCTAAAATAGTCTTTTGAAACAAGTAAATAGGCTTTTAAAAGAGAAAATAGGCGCTTTAAATAAGGTTTAAAAAGGTGTAAATAGACAGAAAATAGACTTCTAAATACTACAATATGCTCTTCAACTGTAACGTGATCTTTTTTCACTGTAAGAAACGTGGTAGGGCCTATACCTATTCTTAACAGAAATCATTGCAAAATTAAGACAGAATTAAAAATACATTTATCAAAAACAGTTTTGCATTAACTTGTATGAAAAATTGGCACAGTATGTCCCTTCTTACTATATACCTATATTCTCCTGCTACCTGTTGTTTTGAGCGAATCCTCCCCCGTCAGTCAGCTTTCCTTTGGCGACATTGGGAAATCAAGTAACTGTGAAAAACCCACCCTCTGTTGCTCTGCCCTTCATTCAGGGATGTCCATTAAATGATTGTAAAAGTTACAGAAGTTGAATTTTACTTTAAATGTACAAAATAGGCATTATAGGCACTAAAATAGTAAAAATAGGCTCCAAAGGTCCAAATAGGCTTTTTAGGGCACTATAAAACTCTATAAATATAAGTGATTTATCACGAAATGTCAACATATTTAGAAATTTTCATGTTATTTCATAAGGAACAAAATAGGCATTTGCCTTAAAATCCCAGGTCTAGTAATCACAAATGTCTAGTCATAGTTTCTATTTTCATCACTTCTATTTTATCGCTTAGGCCTATAATAATAATAAGTAGGCTTACATTATCAATAACACCTGCGTGGTCTAGTGGTTTGGTTAGCGTTACTGACTATGGACCCGGAGGCACAGTTTCGATCCCCGGTACCTTCTCGGATTTTTCTGAGGTAAGGATGTCTGGAACGGGGTGCACTCAGCTTCGTGATACAAACTGAGGAGCTACTCGATAAAGAAGTAGTGGCACCGGTTCAGTAAGCCATCAGTGACAGCCGTGGGTGTCGGCATGCTGACCACATACCCCCCAATCTGGCTGAGGCAGTTGACGCAGCGGTCGGATGGCAGGCCTAGACCCTCAAAGGGTTGTAGCGCCATGGAATTTAGTTTAGTTACGTATTATTAGTGGCCAAATTCTAGGACAGGTTGAAATACCGATTTTTTCTTGCATGCGCGCTCAAACGTCTTCTTAGCTGGCCAGCTCAAGAATACTGGAATATAATCCAGGTAGATAAAGATATATTCAGCAGTATGTAAGATTGTGCACTATATTCGTGGATTTCATTCTTCATTGTTTATTTACACCAATGACTTATATCGATAAACTCTCTAATTTGCCAAAGCCCAGTATCATGCACTTCCAAAGCCCTATGTGAACACTGCAAACAGTATTGTTGTTATGAGAAATGCAAGTTCGTTGTGTGATAAACACCTCAGATATGTAAATAAAAATTAAATGGGATATCTTGATAGCACTTTAAGAGGTTATGAAGCACTTGTTTGTTGTTTATGCTACTTTAGTATTAGATAACACTTTATCTCTTAACAAGTTATTACCGTATATAATAATACAAATGTATGTTTCACCATTAATTAATCCAAGATTACAATAGGTTAAGTCAAGAGGTACCTAAATTACACAGACCAACAGCCATTTTGGTACCTTTGAATTTATACTTATTCTTGGGTATATTTAGGTCGTTGATGCCAAATGTGCCATTAGTTTTGCCCTATCATCTTTAGTTTTTTGAGATACGGTATTACCATTATGCATATTATCCCATTTTACGTTTGATATAAATAAAAAAGAGTGCCTATTTTTAGCTTCTAAATCATGTGCATATGCAGTCCGACATGGTTTTATATATTGTGTGAGAAATCGGGTCTCGACAAATTAAGGATTGTTTCTTTTTTTTCGGATTGGGATTTGTTAACTTATTAGTAGACTTCGGACTTTTAGGTCGCTAAAAATGCCGTTTTAGGCACCTAAAATAGGCTCTAAAAATTGGAAAATAGGTTCTAAAAATCGTAAAATAGTCTCTTATAAAATCGTTAAGTTGCCAATTTTCTGTAATATCTCAATTGCAATGCGGAATATTATATTTATTGAAGTCACCATTAATCATTAATCATGATAAAACACAGATATAGGCCTATGGTGCACATAATTATATAGACCTATTACTTTTATCCCTCAGTGATTCCGAGAACTATGATTTTTTCTGTTACTGGATGTGGGAGTCGGGAGAAAAACACTAGATTTTCTTGGGAATCCCAAGGAATTTTTCTACTGAAGACGAAACATTCCTTACTATTTAACCAAGTCATAAATGTGTCATGTACTGCACATTCCGAGCTAAAAATTTAGTACGAACTGAAAATAAATGCTAGAATTTATAATAAAAAATGACTTATTTTGAACCTTAGAGGAAAAACAAGCAAAAAAGGTAATATTAGGCTCTAACGTAAAAATAGGCTGTTTTTGGTCCTATAAAAGTATCAGTTTTAGGCATAGTCACTTCTGAAACATGCATATACAAGTTTTCGTCCAAATATCACTTAAGGATTAAAATAAGTTTTTACCTAAAATCCGAAGTCTACTTATTAATATTGGTGCTTGAATAAGAAACAGTGGTTTCTCGGATCGGTAATTCGGACATATTAAGGTGACTTTTAACACTCAAAGCTAAGAAAACTTCCTGTCATAAAGTAGGCAGTAACCCTTTTATGGAACTCATAAATTCTCGGAGCATATCTGAACACTTTACTGCATCGTGTGTAAACAAAACTCACTAAAATTTTCCTTCCTTCAGACAATCCAATGAGCTCATTCCACAAAAAATAATGAACTGCGTCTGAAATCTTGACTATCTTATGGTGGTTATGGGGCGTTGAAGGCAAAAAAAAAGTGACGGTCAAGAGGAAGAAAACATTACAATTAGAATATTATAGGAGAAAAATTCCTCCGACACTGGGGTTTGAACCCAGGACCTTTGGCTATTCGCGCCAATGCTCTACCAACTGAGCTAAGCCGGAGCTCAATTCACAGCGTCAGGTGGAACTTCTCTCCTATGACTGATTGCCCTAATGGTCTACCTCACAGACAGACAAGTTATGTCATATGCAGAACTGTGAGGCACACTAAGTAGTGATTTTTGTGACCGGGCTCCCACTGTTATTGTACAGTCGGTCAAATAAAAAACGTCGGGACTCGTATGCAGATAAAATTAAAGTTTTAAGGCATTAGTTCACAAGTTTCCTATAAAAAACATAAAATACAGGTCATTTTCGGAACATATGAGGCCATGCGACAGGAGGGGAAAAAATGAACGAGGGAAAAAATGAACAACGCGGAAAGCTCAACACACGATATTCAACTCAATGTATTGTCATAATTCATTTTGCTTTGTGTCATCGCCACATACAAATGCTAAAGTGAGAGAAAGTGTAGTTAGGGCTGTAATTGACCTGCATTTTTCGGCCTCTGAAGCAGCGAGACGGTTCCATATTTATGAAAGAGCAGCTCAGTGGTGGGAACTTTACTATAATGCGACCGGAAGTTTTCATAGGAAGCGTGGATCTGCGGAAGGCCGCGTATTTCGATGCTAGATTGGTTGCAGAAGTTGAGCGTAAGTAATTGATTTTGCACTAGAAGTACCGGTATTATAAAATAAAATCTTTAAAAAATGCTCCTTGAATAAACATATTCCTTGCGAATCTATTAATTATTAATATTATAAAAATTTGCAACCAAGAATATGGCGGATTTGAGGCATATAGCCACAGCCTTCTATACATGTTTGTTTTGGAACAAAACTGACTAAATAATCAAGATAATACATGGATAGACAAGAGGAGGCATGTGTGAACCTAACCTTAAGTCTTCCTGTACATGCGCATATGTTCGTTCGTGATACTTAATCAAATACCGCCCGACTTTTTTTATTTGACCGACTGTACAGTAACATTGGAGATTGATATATAATCATTCATGAACCACAGATTATTGTCTCTGTTGACATTACATGAGAATATTATAGGAGAAAAATTCCTCCGACACTGGGACTTGAACCCATGGCCTTTGAATTGAATAGCCAAAGGTCCTATAATATTCTCATGTAATGTCAACAGAGACAATAATCTGTGGTTCATGAATGATTATGTATCTATTACAATTAGGCTACAATATTACATTATGCAAGAAGCCTATAATGACATTCATTAAGAAAAAGAGTATCTTAATTACCATTAACATAAAGGCAAGTTGCATTCAACTTTTCTTGCTCGACCAATAATTAGTCTGAATGTTTACATTTTGATATTTTAGATTAACTCAAACCATCAAATGGTTTGTCGTAGTTCTTGTCTTCTACGCGAGATGGCAGGTAGCCTAATGACGTCGGTCAAACCGAAGCTTCCTTGAATTTATATAAGAAATTCTAAAAATATGTCAACATTTCACAAAGTACACTGGCGAAGAACTCCACTTAATTTAAGTAGGCCTAATTATTTCACAGTAATATACCTTCTGTAATATATAAACAGTATTCAACTTGATCAACGAAATAAACATCTGACTAGTTTCATAATCAAATGCAAAGGGAAATGTCATGGTTAACTGTATTTCAAATTCCAAAGCCGTATATGATCAGTGTAAAACAATATGTTGTCAGGATAACCGATTTGCATTTGTTAAATTTTTTCTAATATATTACCGTAAAATAGGCCCTAAACGGGGCATTACTCCGATACCGGTCAACCGATTTGGTCAAATATCAATAGGTTTCTTCCAATGGACATTATAAACGCGTATACCAAGTTTCATTAAAGTCCGATAAAGCGTATTTGAGTTATCACGCCTTTTGTTATAAATTACCATAAAAAGGCACTAAATTGGGCATTATTCCGGTATCAGCCAACCGATTTGGTCTAATATCAATAGACGTCTTTCCATGGACATTATAAATGTGTATACCGAGTTTCATGAAAATCCGATAATGCGTATTTGAGTTATCGCGCCTTTAAAACAGGCACTAAATTGGGTTTTACTGAATTTGTAAACGTAAGCCTATTATTTCCACTGTTCCATCTGTTATTTAACTTTCCTTTTAAGTAGTAATAAATGCTAAAATAGCGTAAAATGTGATTTTCATTAGTTCGATATTTAAAAATTGTCCGGGGGTTTCGGACCTTCCTTTCTTGGGGGTATTCCATACCTCCCAAACTCCCCGGCATTTTCGACCCACTCCGAAATTATTTTCTGGCTACGTTGATCAAGTTTTGAGACAGAGGTACGTCTGCATTAGTCAATAGAAACAGAGTTCTCTTGTAGCAGGGCACACAGCTCAAAGAACAATGGACAAAATTCAGTATAAACTGCTACCACATCAAGTATACAACCCTGATCTGGCGCCATCAGATTACCATCTGTTTAGATCCATGACCCACGTGGAAGAAATTTTGAAAACATTGATGCAGTTAAAATGGATAACAACGAATTCTTCTCATAAAAATCCCTTTAGGCAGGCCTACAGGCTGAGGCAGATTTCAAAGGGCTTTTGGTTTAATTTATTATCGCTGCGCAGCACTCTTCTTTTTTAGCCTTGGCATGGCAAACCTGCAGTAAAGAGGAAGAGCCTACAATCATTTGTTTTGACAACAAGAATAGGATATAATATTCTGGGAGGCCGTGCGCAAGATCAGCAATGAATAAAATTAGCAAAGCCGCTAAACAAGACAAAATGATGATATAATAATTCTTTTAAGTGTTATTATTTTCAAACATTAAAATCTCTCGTCATGTGAGAGCTATCAAGAAACTATTTATTGATTTGTAGAGTACTCATCAAGAGCTTTTCAACGATACCCCACAAGACGTGGTTTCAAAAGTTTCGAATTTTCATCCCCCACCCCCACCCCCACCCTCACTCGAACCCCCGAATTGTTGGTGTCACTGTGAACTCCATAGGGAGTACTCTAATTTATTCAAACAAAGTTTCCCTCTATACTTCATAGGGGCCGAGATATAAATGTTTTAAAATTTCAACCCCCTCCCCCGACCACCCCCTTGGGCCAATTTTGCCCATTAACGAACTTGTCCGAACTATTGGGTCTAGAAATGACATCATAAAATTTGGTTCAAATATCTTCAAAATTACGGCCGCTAGCGTGTAAAGATATATATATATATATATAAATATCACAATTTTTTTTTTTTTGAACAGGCGGTGGTTTCGTACTCAGGGGAGCATGAAACTTAAAGATATGAAAGAATTTTTCGAAAATCATGACATGGTATCCATTGCAATAGGTAGAAATCTACCTAAAAAACTAGAAATCCGTTTCGGAATAGCTGAAAGGTGGCTAATAGTCCTTAAATAATTTCCTGTAACAACACATTTCAAATAAAATTTTGAGATACTATCTATAAATATATAATATCTTTCTTCTCAAATTCTTTTATTTTGCTTAGGCATTTCGGTTTCATGGCACCATCATCAGAGCTTCTGTTTTGTAAGGTCACGTTTAAGATGCATAAAATTGTTTCATTATTGGCGGTTTGTTGATTAAATTCAGAATATATCCCACAGGATACAATAGTTTGTCTAAATCTACTCTTATACAATTCAACGGCCCTAAATAGCGTGCTTGCTCGCCCGCTTCGTGAGACATCGGGTATACTCGGCGATGTTCGTCTCTCGCAGTCAAAACTTTCATGACGACTACAAAATTAGGAAAACCGTTTCTTTATTATATAAGGCCTAAGTGAAATGAACACAATGAACAAATATTCTAATTTTATTTTTACTTACAATTTTCATAGCTCTGAACCACAAACATTTTTAATAATCTACCAGTGTAATTTTCTTAAAAATCCTGGAGTCAATGAATAATGGCGGGCGAAGCCGGGGGCAACAGCTGTAAAATATTGATGGTTTTATCTCTTGAAATATCGCTGATAATAATAATCCAAACAAACCATTCCTTCCCTTGAAACATTATATAATTTCTGAAAATTACACTGAATTGATAAAATAAAATTCACATCATATTCATGTCAATAAACAGCTGAGAAACAATAGGTATTATGTGTTCACAGGTTCTTTGGAACTGCATAATCGATTCTGATATAGTTTTCACAGGGGGCGCTTTCATGTCGTGGAATGTACTCTAAAGCAGGAATTTTACCTGTTTCATGAATTATTAATGGCTTAGTTTATGAATGATTCGCGTGCAAGTGTTAATAAATATAATGCTTTAATAATTATTATACTCTTAATTTTTAATTTTTCAAAAGAATTATCGTGGCGAAGCCACGGGCACCTCCTAGTTAATAACAAAATAACGGAAAATAACTCTAAAGAAGATTTAAAACTCATGTAAATAGAACACAAGAAATGAACTATGACCCTAATCAATGTGTCATCTGTTTTCTTTGCAGTCCGGCATAGATTTATAATTTGCGTGAGAAATTGAGTCATAGGCATTTAAGGGTTAAAAAATAAGTCCGAAGTCTGTTATCTAAAGTGTTCTTAGAACACTAAAATTCACTAGGCCTTCTTGATTCTTCTTCTAAGTTATGTTAAACACAGAATAAGAACAAAACAGGTGCCCTGATGATGGTTTCATGTAACCAAAAGACCTAAGCAAAATAAAAGAAGTTGAGGATAATGGTATTGATCGACTAGCAGATCCCCGCGGATTCGCCCACGATAATGAATTGCAAGATTAAAAAATCAAGAGCAAAATATTTAAAACACTGTATTTATTAGCACTTGCACAGCGAAACATTATAACGCCTAAACTAAACGATTAATATTTTAGAAAAGTTGTCGCTTCTTATATCCCCAATTTAATTATGTAAATAAGGAAAGATAACACAGACCAAGAGTCAATTTGGTGCCTTAGAATTTATACCTATTCTTGGGTATATTTAGGTCGTTGATGCCAAATGTGCCATTAGTTGTGCCCTATCAGCTTTAGTTTTGTGAGATATGGTATTACCATTATGCATATTATCCCATTTTACGTTTGATATAAATAAAAAAACATTGCCTATTTTTAGCTTCTAAATTATGTGAAGAAAAAATGAATACACTAACATTACATTAACATTACAATAACAATATAACATGGGGCCTTTCAAAAAATCGATATTATCACATATTTTACGGTCGTATATGATTTATGAGCTGTCAATTTGAGGGCCAAAAAATAATCCAACTTTTAGTTTTTCTGTACTTCGTACAGTTTTCGTCATACCTGTCCAAAGTATGATCAAGAACCTTCACTAGCTATATTATCAAGATTTTGGTTCGCTAGACTAAGAGTTCACAAATAAAATCTATATATAAGTAGAATTGGTATAGAAAAACTGTTTACATATTTGGAATAAACACACTAAAACGTCTGAGACACCAAACAGAAAGTTATTTTTTGTTGGGCTGTGTGATCTAACCTTGAACAAATACCCTGGTAAATTTTGTGGAAGGAATCACAATTTATTGTATTACTGGTATACGCATACAGTTAAACAATATTAAAACTTTTCACACTTGAAAATGTCATAAAACTGTGCGGCATAAACTGGAATTATTGAGAGTCCGCTCTAGATGTCTTGCCTTATCAAGAATAGGACAATATTTTACATACAGAGTGTTAATGAATAACACCGAAATATTTTACCTGTGTATAGATCGGACATAGACAAACAACCTTTATTAGAAGATTTTTGCTCTATGATGTAAAATGTATATGCTACAGGGCATTAAAGTCATTATAATTTGGTTCTCATAAGTCAATAATTATGCGAAATAGGGTTAATATTTTTATTAAATTGACTTCATGCCTTCCTAATGATCCATAAAAACCTGATTCTTAATCATTCATTCACAGCTATTACATAATTTAGAGTTTCCTTAATCTGCAAAATGTACAGACTAATCACATGACTGGCCGTGAATGCATTATTATTTTTTTATTCAGAACCACTGATTACAGTATTAACAACGAAGTTCCTTTGTTTTCATTTTTTTCAAATGTTAGAAGTCAGTGGCGGCCATGCCCTGGGAGATTTTATGCTGTAACAGGAAAAGTTGAATCCATAGAGCAACAATCTTCTAATAAAGGGTTGCTTGTCTATATCTCCTCTATATACAGGTAAAATATTTCGGTGCTATTCATTAACACTCTGTATATTCTATACAAATATTCGAATGTTAAAACCTGGTGAAATTTGTTAAAACCAATGAGAAAGCTAATAAAAGTTCACTGAATGAATATAAAAATGTTGCCTGAAGATTGCGAAGTCCTGTTGTTAAAATTGCCGGGCCTTGTAAAAGAGCAGTTCAGTTATAAATAACCTTCATTTAACTCCTTCAGATACTGTTATCAATCGGTTAATGTTATCAGATTAGCTGCGACCCGAAGTGATCACAATAAGCGGCGTGCACTAGGCCTATATGTGTGTGTATAGGCCTATATATATATATCAAAATAAGTTATCACTTATCACTTATCAGCAGGGCCCGGATTCTAATGACATTTCATCTTTTTATTGATGCTGTATAGACATTGCCAACTTGTAGATAAATCCTAATCATGGTCTCTAGATTATAGAAATGCATTTTTATTAGGTCATTTTATGCAATTTTATATTTTTAAAGGCATTTATTTCAATTTTACGTCATTATTTTGTCATTTTCGTGTCATTTGCTTCCTTATTTTGTCATTTTCATGTATTTACATTGAGTACGTTCTTATATATTCAAATAAATTTCTAGATTAAAATAATGCAACATTTTTGTAGGATCTACTTTAAAAACAATTTTCTTACTTTTCTTCTCAGAAGCTCCAATGAAGAACAAACAACAAAGTTTTTATACCTACAGCATTCTTTATGCATTTAGTTTTTACAATTATGTAGGCTATGTGTGTACAATAATTATTTTTATAAATAAAATATTAGTTTTTAGGTCATTCTTTATAATTATTAAGTCATTTTCTTTAAAATTTAGGGCCATTTTTTAGGTCATTTTTCAAACAATTTTAGGTCATCAGAATCCGGGCCCTGCTTATCAGTAGAGACCTGATTTTAAAGGGAATTCCTTTTTTTATATTTCATCACAAAACGTGATAAAATTGAACAGGACATTAATGAGTAAGTTTCAACTGCAATTGACCTGGTTTTAACGTCCCTTTTTTCCCTTTTTTAGACCCCTTTTTTAGACCCCTTTTTTTAGGAACTTTCCCTTTCCAGTACCTTTTTTGCAAATTTATTTTGAAAAATTCGTAAATTACCCAGTATTTGGTAATATGAAAGCATTAAAAATTGTTTTCACTGATTCACCATTGAAAAAATAATTCCTCCCAGCAGAATAGAGCGTCACAGGCTTGCCATTGCCTAAGTTTCCCATTATAACAAGGTGGGGAAAATGGATTTCGTGTGCTATTTTCCTCTGTGAGAATTTTAACAAGATCAAAACATTTCTTCCGTCATTAGATGTTACAGAATCAGCAGCTGTAGAGCAAGCAAAGGCTTTACATAAAACAAACATGTATTTCTCTGTTGAATTTTTACACTCTCTTACTTTTATATCCCTTTTTTGGCAATAATTTTCCCTTTTTTCCTCACCTTTTTTTGGGAATAATTTTCCCTTTTTTCGTCCTTTTTCGGGTGAAAATTTTCCCTTCAAAATCCGGTCTCTACTTATCAGACACAATCTATATTAGATCACTGCTTACCTTTCCCTCACTGGGTTCGCCGTGCAGTTCCCCTAGGGACGGCCGCTTCAGACCTTGCAGACCTATGCGGTAGTTATCGAGACGGGGCAGCGCTTCCCGGGTGAGTTGGGCCAGTGAGCTGCGTCGAATCTTGCCATCTGTCGGTGCTGGGTAAGTGGACGCAGGGATAGGGGCCGGCTGGTCCAGCTCCAGCTCCTCGTTCTCAGGGACGCCCTGCATCATGTTCTCCACTCCTGCGTCTGATACGCGCCTTACGTTGAAGCGGTGCTTGCTGTCCATATCTTATCAATCACAACATTTTTACTGCAAATAAATAAATTCAGGTAAAGTGATGTAACAGAGAGAAAGCTTTTGTTTAATCAGTAATAATTGCAATTAAGGTATGCAGAAAATAAGTTATTTTGAAGTGAAACTTCTTTAGGCGCGCTAGGAGTAAATCGAGAGCTAATGCAAAGTTGCGTTTCGAAGAAAATCGTCACGAAAGTAGCGGGGCTGTGACAAACTGCACAGAAAACAATCAACTCAATTAAAAAAATAAAATAAAAACCGAAATCCGAAAATCCAAAATGAAAAAATCCATAATTCCAAAATTAAAAACCGAAATCCAAAATTTAAAAATCTAAAAATCCAAAATTTAAAAATCTAAAGATCCAAAATTAAAAAATAAAAATAAATTCAAAGATCCAAAATGTAAAAAATCCAAAATACCAAATTTTAAAAATTCAATGAACGAAAATTTAAAGAATCCAAAATTTAAAAATAAAAATCCTAAATTAAAAATAAATTATTCCAAAATTTATTTTAAAAAATCCCAAATTAAAAAAATCTAAAAATTTGAAATAAAAAAATAAAAAATTAAAAAATTCAAAGATCCACAAGTAAAAAGGTCCATAAACCAAAAATTTAAAAAGTTTAACATTCCAAAATTGAAAAAATCCGAAAAAAAAATCGTTTCACTTCTGTCGCGTGGCGTTCCACGCACTTGATTTTTTTTTAAATTGATTTCCGAGTTAAGCTCTAGATTGATTCGCTAAGCAGGGCTTATGGAAGAACAAAGGCCTAGTTTGATAAGCATATATGAAGGAATATGGTGGGTAGTGTTATTTTTCAAAGCTACCTGTATGGAACTTCCAAAGCCGTAGGCCTATATGAACACTGTAAAACAATATTGTTGTCATTAGAACTGAATTGCATTTTGATGATGATTGTAACATATTAGGCCCTAAATTGGGCATTACTTCGTTATCGGTCAACCGCTTTGGTCCAAAATCAATAGGCTTCGTACCATGGACGTTATAAATGCGTATACCTAATTTCATGAAAATCCGATAAAGCGTATTTGAGTTATCGCACGTACAGACAGACAAACGGACAGACATTTTCCCGTCCCCCACACAATCTCATAAAGTAGGCCCTACTGTTCTTGCCATTTTAAGAAGACCTCATCCCAACAATCGTTTTTCTACAAGAGAATTTAATAGCATTGTTCCGCAGTCCGAAATTCTGCCCCGACACCGACAAAGAACAGTGTGCTCTTGTGATCTCGTGGATTTTCCTCAGTGTTACCGCTGTCATTCACCACTTCAAGTGAAGTAAACGTGCTGTGGTACGTATTTGGCAACATTGTACTGGACAAGTGTGAATACACGTAATTACCTTTCTATTCACTGATTGACAGGTCGAAGAGGATTAGGGTGGCAGCAGGTAGAGGCATTGTTGGAAAAAGAGTCTTGAAAAAGTGGCACGCACAATAAATAAGTTAACTTTATAATCGATTTCCGAGTTAAGCTCCAGATCGATTCATTAAGCAGGGCTTACGGAAGAACAAAGGTATAAAGTTTAATAAGCATTTGTGAAGGAAGAAGTGGTTAGTTTTATTTGTCAAAGCTAACTGTATTGCAACTTCCAAAGCCGTATATGAACACTGCAAACAATATTGTTGTGATGAGAACTGAATTGCATTTGATGAATATTATTATTATTATTATTATTATTTATTTATTTATACTGACGAATTTATGGCCATAAGGCCTTTTCTTCCACTGCACCAATAAAACTATACATATAGTAAATAATACATACTACAAACAATACAAGAATTGTTAAATTATAAATTAAAACTAAACATACTACAGACAATAAAATTACAAATTTGATAAACTAAACTGAAAAAAATTAATGACTAATAAAATGGATATCCAATTTATTTCTAAATTGTGGTACATTTCGACAGTCTCTGATATGACAAGGCAACGATTTCCAAAGGCGAGGAATTGATACACTAATGCCCGGTTTCTACAAACTTGTGAATTACCTATGGGTAAATTATCCATGGATAAATTAGTCCCATTTCAACCACAATGATATATTGAGCAAGGCCTTGGAGTTGTACAGTTAATTTAATTCAGAAGGCTTTGATTCTCATTGTTACTGATCCTACAAAGAGGTTAAATTTTATCCAGCCATCCATGAAAGGATAAATTAACCCGAAGATTTACCCTTGGAAAGATCTAGCCCGAGATTGTAGGAACATTTTTTCTGTCATTTTCATATTTACCCAGAGGACATTTATCTAGAAACTCGCCACAAGTGTATGTGATTGCTATCTTTAAATTATTTGTGTTTGTGTGGTGTTATTCTTGTGTAAATTCTGTCCATTGGGTAATTTACCCATAGGTAATTCGCGAGTTTATAGAAACCGGCCATAAAAGATCCAGAATAGAATGATGTTGTATGTCTGGGAATAAGCAGTAGATTTTGGTTATGCGTTCGTGAGGTCGAAAGGAGATTAAAACGAGAGTGTAAATAAGAAGGAGAGGAAGATAATAATATGTTATGAAGGAAGATAACAGAATGGATCATTCTTCGTTGTTTGAGGCGCATCCATGACAAGGTGTGAGGCACCTAATTGGGCATTACTCCGGTGTCGGTCAACCGATTTAGTCCAAAATCAATAGGCTTCGTCCCATGGACGTTGTAAATGCGTATACCAAATTTCATGAAAATTCCGTAAAGCGTTTTTAAGTTATCACAGACTGACATTTCCCGTTCACCATACAATCTCATACTGGCACTTACATAAAGCTAAATAAATTAAACGGTGACCATAAGAAATATAGACAACTATTAATATATATTATTATGACATGGGTATGTTTGTTATCGTCCCGTGTCCCACGTGAGGGACATTATCAGCGCGAAACGTGAACATTAACTTACTTCGCGGTACATTTCGTGTCTGGTGACTTTCCGAAGCGATTAAACTATTCAATGCTATCAGTCGTCCTCTGAACATAAGGAATCTAAATTATAGGTAATAGTTGTTTATGATAGGAGTAGTAAAAGAGAAGTTTTGTTTTGCGAGTAGGTATTTTTGCTAAACTAGCCCATAAGAGCGAGCGTAGAAATCCTAAGAGAAAATAAAATCAGGTAAACTGATGTAAAAAAGTGCCAGTATGTTTTTGTTTAATCAGTTATGACTGCAATTATGATATGCAGAATATTTTTTTAAAATTGATTTCCAAGTTAAGCTCCAGATTTATTCATTAAGCAGGGCTTACGGAAGAACAAAGGTCTAGTTTTTTAAAAATCAGATTAAAATCTTCAAGCATCAGCTGAACTGTACAGATTTTTGATACCTTGACAATCGCACACTCACATAAAAATACAAAAAAAGAAGTGAAATTGGCCGGTTTCGGGATTTGAACCATGGAACTCCAGAATGTGAGGCCAAGACGCTACCATCTAGGCCACCTGGGTCAGTTTAACGGTGTAGTTGGATAAGCGCATGTAAAACAATAGTGTTTTTGGTCATAGCTACCTGTATTTTAATTTCCAAAGCCTCATAATATCACAGTAAAACAATTGACTATGCTGTCAAGATAACTGATTTGCTTTTTTTTTATATAAATTCTTTCGAATACGTATATTATCATAAAATAGGCACTAAATTGAGTATTACTCCGAAACAGGTCAACCGATTTCATCCAATATCAGTATACATATTCCCATGAACATTATAAATGTGTATACCAAGTTTCATACAAATCCGGTAAAGCGTATTTGAGTCATTGCGCCTTTAAAATAGACACTAAATTGGGTTTTACTCCGGTACCGGTCAACACATTAGGTTCAGATTCAATAGGTCACTTCTCATGGACGTCATAAATGCGTATACCAAGTTTCATGTAAATCCGATAGAAAGACGCCATAATCTATTAAAATAGGCACTAAATTGGGCATTATTCCGGTACCGGTGAACCGATTTGGTTCAATATCAATAGGGTTCTTCCCATAGACATTATAAATGTGTTTTCCAAGTTTCATGAAAATCCGAAAAAGCGTATTTGAGTTATGCCGCGTACAGACACACGGACGGACAGACAGACGGACAGACATTTTTCGTCCCTACACACAATCCCATAAAGTACCATACTGGCACTTAATAAAACCCTAAAAACACTGACAATACATTTACAAAAGTCAGCGCTGGCTTCATCAATTTTTATATAAAACTAGCTTAAATGGCCCGGCGTCGCCCGGGTTTTGTATTTTGTAATATGAAATTAACTTATGGAGGACTTTCGATGTTGAAACTCTAGGTCCTTATATAATATGTATGTAGAATTAGAAATGAGGAAGAACGACATATGACACTCAGACTATTCCCTCATAAAACAGCTAGATATAGCTTTTTATGGCTCATAGAGGATGTCGAATGTTGCATTCCATTGCTTCTACACACCATGCCTGGGAGGAATGCAAATAAGAAGAACAAAAAATTCCGGTTACATAAGATTGTATTCCTCACTCCCATACAACCGTTACGGGGCTGAAGTAAAAAAGAAATTCAATATCACTTTCAAAAACCTGCGACATAATATACTGCGCGCGTAGGACTGAAAATGTTCCATCCCATTTTGTCTTCTTTTAGATACTTAGGGCCTCTGATAAACATCCCCAGGCCTATTCTCAACTAATACAAAGCCTACAGCTAGAGTGACGTATCAGTGGATAGGATTTGTTACCGACTTCCGATATAGCATACCGGTACTCACTGGCACACACTTAAATTGTCCCTGCAATACGACCGCTTATTCTACATCAAAATGTGAAGTGAGAAAATGATATTTTCTATGTCGAGGGTAGAGAAAGTTATGTGACTGCTTTATTTTCGTGGATTTTATTCTTCAAGAATTATTTTCACAAATGTATTAACTACATCGATAGTATCAGAATTTGTTAAAGCCCAGTTTTATAATATAGTTTCCAAAGCCCTATGTGAACACCGTAAACAATACTTTCGTTATGTAAACAATTGACAGCAGAACTCTCTAACTGTGCCTCATTTCACATTTCCGACTTTTCCCGTGGATTTCCCAAAATTTTTCTTTCATACAAACCTTGTCCTGACAATTACGAAAACAGCAAAAAAGAAATCAGCCAAATCGGTCAAGCCGTTCTCAAGTGATGCGCAACAACCCTTTTGTAAATTCATTTTTATTAATATAGAAGATATCTCATCATAATTATACTATCGCTTTTTCCTTTAGAATATAATTCGTTCCTACCAGTACGTAGATTTCAGAAATTAATTATATCGTAAGTTTTATGCAGTTTCAAAGCTACCTGTGAACACTGATAATAGTATTGTTTCTCAACTGTTTGTTGACAGATGAATATGATGTGAATTTGATTTGATAAATTCAGTGTAATTTTCAGAAATTATATAATTTTTCAAGGGAAGGAGTGGTTTGTTTGGATTTTTACTGTCCGCGATACTATCAATAAATTATAGCTGGTGCCTGCGGCTTCGCCTGCCATTATTAATTGACTCCAGGATTTTTAAGAAATTTACCCTGGCAGTTTATTAAAAATGTTTGTGGTTCAGAGCTATGAAAATTGTAATTAAACATAAAATTTTGTTCATTGTGTTCATTTCACTTAGGCCTTATATAATAAAGAAACGGTTTTCCTAATTTTGTACTCATCGTGAAAATTTAGATTGCGAGAGACGAACATCGCCGAATATACCCGATGTCTCATGAAGTGAGGGAGTGAGCACGTTATTTAGGGTCGTTGAATTGTATAAGAGTAGATAAAGAAGGCAGTGGCCTTATATATGACTTTATATTGCAGGGATGTCTATTTCAGAAGGCCAGGACCATTGTAAGAAATTTTATTTCAGATGGCCATGCCTTTGTCAGTATTTACACTTGTAGAACAGTTCGCTGATTCTTGGATAGAGAAAAAATAACGTTTTCTGCCAGTTTTTCACTCATAACTCGCGAACGAAAGCGAAAATCAAAAGTCCGGCTTCGAGGTACATTCTCCCACCTTTCAGTCCCATCTACGTCAGTTCTCTGCATTCAGTAGATTTCGCTGGGCATCGCGCATAGACAGAACGACAAACACTTCCTTTTATAATTATTAGGGCAAGGCATTTAATACCATAAAACAGTGAAAAAATGCCAAATAAAAATGCATTTATGACCTAAAAATAGTGGATAAATGACATACAATTTAAAAGAAAATGACCAATAAATTTACCATTATTACTTGTTATTTAAGTAATGAATTGCTAAAGGCAACTTAATGGATGACTGTGTGTTATATATACACACAGTCATCCATTTACAATATAAAACACACTTATTTTATTAATAAAGAAGTAGGTAAATATATACTACTTGGACACCCTTAGCGAAAAAAAAAATCTTTTATACTGGCATGCCCATTAAATTGCCCCTAGCAAATATGTGCCATTTAAAAAGAAAGAAAAAATAATTCTTCATTGCTGCAAAATAAACTGCTATGGTCTTTACAACAAACCTGAATTAAAATTAACTATGAACACTTGGCGGAGATTCTCAAATAAAAATGGTTGTCTGTTGTCTTAAAGTAATGACTTCTTTATCTCTACCGAAACATGACCTAAAATGCCGAAAAAATCCTAAAGATGCCGAAAATAACTTAAAATGCCCAAAAATTATCTAAAAGTAGCACAAAAAAAAAGACATATCTCTTGAAGATTGCGAAAAACTGCAGAATAAAGCAAAACATGCAAAAACAAATTGCCCTTATTTATGCCCGGTTTCTACAAACTTGTGAATTACCTATGGGTAAATTACCCATGGATAAATTAGTTCCATTTAACCTACAATGGTATAATGAGCAAGGCCTTGGAGTTGTACAAATAATTTAATTCAGAAGGCTTTGATTCTCATTGTTATTGATCCTATGAAAGGTTAAATTTTATCCAGCCATCCTTGAAAGGACAAATTAACCCAAAGATTTACCCTTGGACAGATCTAGCCCGAGTTTGTAGGAACATTTTTTCTGTCATTTTCATATTTACCTAGAGGACATTTATCTAGAAACTCGCCACAAGTGTAAGTGATTGCTATCTTTAAATTATTTGTGTTTGTGTGGTGTTATTCTTGTGTAAATTGTGTAAATTCTGTGCATTAGATAATTTACCCATAGGTAATTCGCGAGTTTATAGAAACCGGCCATTAATCAATTATTTCATTATAACTTACATATTTGAACCCCTTAAAGCCCAAGTGGTGTAACTCACATTACTGCTGTTCTGAGATATTGAAGGTTTTGTCTGTCACCAAATAAATGGCTTTATTGACAGCATAAAATTGTGCTCCTACCTACAGGGTTGCTATGCAAGTTATGACTTACACCATTTGCGCTATTAAGAGAAGAACACTTTCTGAATAGGATCCTGACCATAACTAAAAAAAAATCCAAAAACTGGAGTTACACCACTTGGGCTTTAAGGGGCTCATTTATATATATTCGAGCTGTCTTTAAACCTTCATATAAAAAAGATGCAAAATCATCAAATGCCTTGCCGTGATTATTATAAAGATGAACATTTTATTTCTCTATTCTCACAACACTAACGAATTTCTTAAAAATATATTTTATGCGACCCTGAGGATTCGTGCGGCTCTAGACTAGGGCTTGGGATGCCTAGTTGTACCACCCAGGGGCGCCAAGTTTTGAAAAATAATCCGTGTGCTCAAAGATTTTAAAATTCTCATACTCCCGCCCCTTATTTTGTACTGCCCTCTGGTTTATTGTACCTTACTGACTTAGCCAATCTTTCTTAATTCATTCTTTCTACTTGTTCGTTTTACTCTTACTTCTTTTTCCAGTCGCCGATATCCTGTAGGCTACTCCGCACTCTTGGCTTATATCAAGATTCCTTATTTTGTCAATTAATATCTTTCTTGTTATTTTTGAAGTGAAACTTCTTTAGCCGCGGTAGGGGTAAATCGAGAACTTGTGTAACGCTCAAAAATCGTCACGAAATTAATGTAACGCTCAAAATCGTCACGAAATTAGTGAGGTGTGACGGAACAGACTGCACAGTAAACAATCAACTCAATGATTAGGCTTATCCAAAGTTTAAAAAATTAAAACATTAAAAATCCAAAATTTAAAAAATTCAAAAATAAAAAAATTGAAATTTCAAAATTTAAAAATTTAAAAATTCAAAGATCCAAAATTAAAAAACTTCAGAATTAAAAGATCCAGAATTCCAAAATTAAAAAGATTCAAAAAACCAAAATTGAAAAATCCAAAAATTAAAACATGTTTCACTTCTGTCGCGTAGCGTTCCGCGCACACTTTTTTTTTTAATCACTGGTATCATCTAAATTCTAAATCGAACTTTTCCGCGTTAGTTTTTTTCTGAACGTAAAAAAGTGTTTTTTTTTTAAGTGTAAAAATATGTTTCGCTAGTGTCTTAGGAAACAACATTGACAGAGTAAGCCGTAAAAAAATTAATTAGGCTAACTTAGGAACGATTTCAAACGATCGTGAGTGACTTGTAACAAAAGACCTTAATATATGCCAACAATAGCCTGATTTTCGCTTTAGGGAGCATTCACACCGAAGTAGCATGACACTTGCGACGTGCTACCTGAATGCACGCTGCACATTACTCATTTTAAATCCCAAATAAACAAGTTCAAGTCTTCACACCGAAGTAGCGTGGCAAAAGTGCAGCTCGCAGAGTGCGACATTCATTTCTTCAGATAGATCTGGACTTATTTCATGCGACGCTACTCGGGATGACGCATGCGTACAATTGCCTTTTCAGCTGTTTTCTAATTGTTTAGAAAATCCAACACATATTCGCTTGTGTAGCGGTAGATTATATCAAAGATGTCATGAAAACTGTTGGAAAGAGAGCTATTTAGCATAAAATTTGTACATGCGTAGACTATACGATATGGCAATTGAAACTAGTATGAAAAAAGGCCTGGATTAAAATTGCTGAAACTATATCCTCTTTAGGTAAATTACATTACTTTAAATGGGTTTCTCAATTGTTCAAGTGAAAATATATAATGTACGTTAAACTGCAGATAGCATTCGCTACTTCGGTATGAATGCAAAACTGTGAACTATGCAACTCGTTGTGCAGCCTGCATGCTATGCTACTTCGGTGTGAATGCTCACTTACAGCGATTCAACAATGAAACACGCTTTTAGTAATAGCAATAAATAGTTACGGTAATGATTAGGGACCGGATTCTTAGGTTTTTACCTATTTTTTTCCTTACTTCCAAAACAAAAACCGCTCATACACTTTTTTGATTCATGTCCATAGGATTCACCCACATTAATTCTGTGGCACCTAAAAATACCTAAATGGGGTATAAAAACCTAAATATACCTAAACGGGATATAAAACCTAAAATATCTATTTTAGGCTACTTTTCAGTCTTTTTTGTTTGTCAGTTGAGGAATCGACATTTTGCGGAGAGACAATAATTTTTGTCGGGTTGAAATTAATACCACCAGAGTTTCGTTCAACCCATTGTCGTCTAGGAAGGAAAGTATCAAGAGAGGAAGTGTAAGAGTACCGGCGTATTCCTTACTGTAACCAGGAAATATGAGGCAATCTTATTTTCACTGCTTCTTTTGATTGTTTATGCTTTCTTTCTTCAATTGTATAATATTGTCCTAAAGCAAGTTTACACAAATTTAAGTCAATTTTGTTAAGTTAAACTTTAAAAAAGTATTATGTATTGAATGCTATGTAGCACATTTAAATTCATGAAACCAATTATTCTACCCGAAAACGATATTTTGGAGAAAAAACCTAAAAAAAACTATTTCACCTAATGGAAAACCTAAAACAGTGTTTTCAAAAACCTAAAAATCCGGTCCCTAGTAATGATACACAGCAAATTATTGGGTGGGCTTGAGCCCCATGGGCCCATATAAGTTGGCGCCACTGGTACCACACCCCCCCTTCCAAGAACAGACGATGGACAAATTGCAACCTTCGAACACTTTTTCTCTATCATCGGGCACGGCGATATTGGCTAAGGTGATTGCTAAAGGATGACATGAACATGGCGATCTTGACCGAACTGCTTATCACGGATGCTATCTGTGGAAGGTGTTCTCTCTGCTATTGTTTGATAAACGCAACGTGACAAAAACAAATGACGTCACATGTAGCGACGGGCATTATCGTCATCAACCCATCTGTCCGTCCCAGATTGGTTATACCATGGTGTCTAAATAAGGTCAGCTCTCTTGCAGATTCTATTATCTTTGGCGGAATTGTCTGTTACAAGTTGACACCAGCCAAAATATTTTTTGCACGACGTAACTAATTAGTGGTAGGCCTATTGTTAGGGCCCGGAAGTTTATGAAAAATCATATTTTTAACTCTTAAAATAGCAATGTATGGTTTAGGACATAAGTGAAGGAAAAGAAATTAGAAGAAAATTTAAATTGCATAGGCTAGGCCCATACATTTTAAGAATAGGGTAGCAAGGAATAAACTATGGGCCTAATCATTATGTCCGGCATTGGTTTATAAATTGAGTCTCGCCAAATAAAAGGTTAATATGCTAGTGTTTATCCTTCAATGTTTCATATTGACGTCGCTTTAACTAAAAAGAGTGTAAGTGTTGTATAGGCCTACGTGTTTTTGCACTACGTAACTAATTAGTGGTAACTTACGAATATTGTTGCCGTGGATCGTACCTTGACATTCCCACACGCAATCTGGTTGCTATGAAAACAAAAGAAATCTCAGTGCTGTGAAAATTACAAAAAGCACTAGTGCCGTAAGTAAAACCATCATAATACAAGGCTTTATCGAAGGCCGGAACCAAGGCCCCCCAGTTTGTGGCGACTTTAACAGGACAAATATTCGGTTCCCATAACAAACACTTGCGAATCACTTTCTAAAATATAACTTCTGTCTTCAATAATGTATATACATAATATTTTCAGCTAATATCTCAGTTAATATAATTAATTTGATGTAAATAATCATCGTGCAAAAAATTGCATGCAATACTCGTTCCGTAAGCGCATAACGGATCTCGAAAGGTGAAAAAAACTTTCCTCGATCCGTATGCACCGTTTACGGAACTACACCTTTTCAACCTCAATTTCGGAAAAAGTAATTTCAATTTCGGAAAAAGTAATTCCAATTTCGGAAAAAGTAACTTCAATTTCGGAAAAGGTAATTTCAATTTCGGAAAAAGTAACTTCAATTTCGGAAATGCGAGGGCTATGAAGAGGGCATAGTAAAGTTGGTACCACGCTGAGACAAATGACTCAATCGGAGCGAGATTATGTAGAGAAGTAGCTAGAAGGTGTACCTAAATGTTCCAAATAAAACAGTTTTGATTTTCACTGTGGTTTTCATTTTATGCCCCATCGAATGCTTTAAAAAATAGCCCTCGTATTTCCGAAATTGAAGTTACTTTTTCCGAAATTGAGATGACTTTTTCCGAAATTGAAATTACTTTTTCCGAATTTGAAATTACTTTTTCCGAAATTGAAATTACTTTTTCCGAAATTGAGGTTGAAATGGTGTAGTATCGCAATATACTATTTCATACCAGTCAAAACAGGCGATTTCAAAGGAAAATGTCATGCTAATATTGAGTGAAGAAATTATTAATTGGAAATATAAAACGAATCCCCTTTGTAATTTTCTTTGAGTTGTAGCTGGAAATTCGCACTTGTATACAACGTAAAAAACTAGTAAAGTAAAGTGATCCCTATGTAGGCCATGGAGGCCCAGAGGGTTCCAAGTGGTTGAGGCACCCAGATTTTGGACATTCGGAACATGAAGATGATAAGGTTGTCAGCTTTACGCACCGGCCGCCTTTACCCCTCCAGGATTGCTCCTGATATAGTCTGGTTATTCATTGCATGGCCAGGCGGCTTCCTTTCGTTTGGAGGAAAAGTTTGCCGACAGCTTAACGTATGTTCTTTATTTTTACCGCACCAATCAGCTAGTTACCCCAGCCAATCGAAATCTAAGAATGTCCTGCGACAGATATGACAGCTACTCGTCAACTCCACGTGGAGTGGAACGCGAGGTTGCAAGATCTAGTTACAGTAAACGATAACACGTGTGAATTGATTAAAGTGAGGGAAGAACTGAGGTCAGTGATAATAATGAGAGAATATTGCAACGTTGCTTTTGTTGCTGAAACCAAGCCCAATATAGTCAGATCAATTAACATAAAGAAACACCGACTTAATGGTTTATCTCTTTGAAGCCGCCTGGCCATCCAATGAATAACTGGACTATACTCATTTCTGTTAGAGGCTCAGTCGGCACCAATTAAAAAGAAGTCGACGCATCGCATCGAAGCAATGGTGATAAAATGAAAAGACGATAAAGTAAATATGTAGGGTAGTATGACGTCAGAATAACATTAACTTATCATAACATTTTAACCAATAAACATGTAATAAACCGATAAAGATAACCTCCGAGAATTAATTTGGGATGCTCTTCGCCTAGCAGCCTTGCAAATGTCAAGACCGGGGCATGCGTAGTATCTGAATAATTTTGAAGAATAAAAAACTCTATTAAGGGTAGTTATAAGCATAGGCGTACCGAGGGGGGGGGGGTTTGGGGGTTTGAACCCCCCCCATTGATTAAAAAAAGGAAAATTGTATAATTTTTTTAAGTCTGCCCATAAATTACTTAATACAAATATAAAGCGTGGGAAGCTTAAAACTCGTTATTTTTGGTCTTAATTTTTTAAATTTTCCGGGGGCGGACCCCCGGAAGCTTAAAACTTGTTATTTTGCGTCTTAATTTTTTAAATTTTCCGGGGTGGACCCCGGAAGCTTAAAACTCGTTATTTTGCATCTTAATTTTTAAAATTTTCCGGGGGAGGACCCCCGGATCCCCCTCTCCATGGGGGTATTCCATACCCCCCAGACCCCGCGGATGTTATAACCCCCCCCCATATGGTCGGCCTGGTTACGCCTATGGTTATAAGCCACCCACTGTTTGTAGAAACTCAGTCTTGCCTGGTGAGCAATAAATCTTTGCATCAGGTTGAAACAACTGAGTACGGCTCTTTGCAATATGGCGTGTTATCCTATAATATCAGAATGCGAAGTGAGAAAGTTAGGGTTTTTATAAAAGTAGATTTTATTTTAATTATGTATCCTTCGGGGATGCGATTCAAAACACGGCCACGCCTTTCTCTTAATTTTTTACAACCACTTTACGTGAAGATATCAGTTTTGAAGTTTTTCTCGGAAAATGTCTAACGATTTTGTTTAAATATCCTACTCAAATTGCATAATTTAACTTACTGTGATACGGTATAGACTTTAGCCTATGTATTTCTTACTAACAGCTGAAACTTTTATTTAGATAGAGGAAGTTATTTGCATTTTTGCACTACGTAACTAATTAGTGGTACTTACGAATATTGTTGCCGTGGATCGTAAGTTGACATTCCCGCACGCAATCTTGTTGCTATGTGCGGTAAGAGTTTCCGTGCTGTTATGAATTTACTTACGCCACACCTCATAATACAAGCCTTAATGGACAAGGCCCCCCAGCACAAATATTCGGTTCCCATAAACAACAACAAATGCTAATCACTTTCTGAAATAAACATCTATCTTCAAGAATGTAGCCTATATACATAATATTTTCACTCGTTTTTTCAAATTATTTCCTCGATCCGTATGCATGCCTTACGGCACTTGTATCGCAATATACTATTTTGCACGACGTAACTAATTAGTGGTACTTACGAATATTGTTGCCTTGGATTGTAAGTTGACATTCCCGCACGCAATCTGGTTGCTATGAAAACAAAAGAAATCTCCGTGCGGTAAAAACTACAAAAAGCACAAGTGCCGTAAGTAAAATCATCATAATACAAGCCTTTATGGGAAACCGGAACCAAGGCCTCCTGGCGATTTTAACAGGACAAATATTCCGTCCCCATAACAACCAACACACGCGAATCACTTTCTGAAATAAACATCTATCTTCAATAATGTATATACATAATATTTCCAGCTAATAATCTTAATTAATGTAATTAAATTGATATAAATAATCATCGTGCAAAAAATAGCGTGCAATAGCCTACTCGTGCCGTAAGCGCATAACGGATCTCGGCGCAAGCGCCTCGTTTTTTCAAACTCTTTCCTCGATCCGTATGCACCGCTTACGGCACTTGTATCGCAATATACGTACTATTTTGTTTAGAATTTCGGATAGCCTATCTTGCTTGTTGTAAAAGCAGAGAGTTCAGTGCTCATCCGACAGTGAACGATACGGAACTAAGCTGAAGTTCAAGGATCGCGATAAGGAGGTTGTAAGTGCCAGTTAATGTACTTAATGTTTATGTATGAATTTTTTAAAAATTGTACCTGTAACTAACACACATATCATGAAAATGTATCGTTATATTGAAGTCTCAAGTAGAATTCTGTGTCAGCACTCGATGTTATTTAACGTTGAGGGGCAAAATCCACTTTTTTGTAATCAATTTTTACTTCCTCTGCCCGTACCATAGGTAAAGGAAGTATTGTTGTCGACCCCCAAATTCGAAATTGAGTTTTTAACATATATACACGTTTCAAGGCCCCCTGAATCCAAAAATACTATTTTTGGAAACATGCCTGTGTGTCCGTGTGTGTGTGTGTATGTCTGTCTGTCTGTCTGTCTGTGTGGAAGTTTGTGAACAGGCTAGCTCCGAAACGGAGAATCGTATGAAAACAAAATTTCGTATTTGGGTCAGGTACCTTCTGAAGATGTGATTCGAAGATTGGCGACAAATTTCCCTTATTTTTAAGGGAATACATGAATAAATTTTCGTTTTTCGCGATTTTCTCGAAAACGGCTCTAACGATTATCTTTAAATTTTGCGCATGGATTGCTTGTACTAAGAGCTAAAACTTTTATTTGAAACATTTTTTCGAACAAATTCTCTGAAGGGTAGTTATAAGCAACACACTGTGAATATGTGCTTTTTGCAATACGGCTTCTCTTATATTTAAGGGGACTTTACATGAAGAATATTTTGTTTTTTGCTATTTTCTCATAAACGGCTCTAACAATTTCCTTTACATTTTGTACATGGATTGCTTATACCATTTCAAAAACATTCTCTGAAGGATGGTTGTATCCTACCAACTTGCCTGGTGAACAACTCAATACGCGGACATTAAAGGCATTTTATTCTATATAAGCACGTGAAGTGAGAAAAATGTACTGTTGGCCCTGCTTACAGTAAAGAAATATCAGAGGGGAATATTTGTTAAATTTCGGAAATTATTCTTAACAGCGGAAAGTTCAATAAACGTTTGCAGTCACTTTTTTTTTCCCCCATAGCCTGCGTTTTTAGTCGCAACATTCAAAGAATGATATTTATAGCATAATTAGCGTAAATGCTGCAAACTTTTATTTGGGCAGAGGAAGTTATGTGACTTTCACATCAGATTTTTTTAAATTGGACTTTACATGGAGAAATTTTCGTTTTTCACGATTTTCTCGAAAACGGCTCTTACGATTTTCTTTAAATTTTGCACATGGATTGCTTATTCTAAGAGCTACAACTTTTATTTGAAACATTTTTCGTAGAAAATTCTCTGAAGGGTAGTTATTAGCGAGCCACTCTGAATACGCGCTCTTTGCAATAAGTTACAGCTTTTTGTAACGGAAAATCTTACGAAAAAAATGTAATTGATTCGGATACCTTTTGGGGATGTGTGTCGCAATTTTCTCAAAACGGCTCCAATAAGAGGCTATCTTTTACTTGGGCAGTGGAAGTTAAGTTATGTGAATTTCACATCACATTAGGTTTTTACCAGACAACCTATGGTATAATACTAACCTAATACTAGGCCTATACAAATGGGTGTGTGTAATCTGCGCCACGGTTGACACCTAATTTGAAATAGAATAAAAATGATATATGTAAACTGCGGCACACAGATATGTAAACTGCGCCACGGAAATGTGTAGGTCATTTCACGCAAAATATAATTCGATGTTCTACCACGCTTCTCCCAACATTTTCCTTGTGTTAGATGCACTTCTCCAGTTCCAAACAAGTGCCTACATAAAACTGAGAAATATTGAATAAGGGATACCTGTAAGAAAAACAGCTAAAATAAATGGCAAGTATTCTCGTCTACTCAAGTGGAGAAAACAATATATAAACAATGAAATATCCCTTTTGATTTGATTAAGAAGGCGTCATATGAGAACAAAGTGCTCTTGCAAAAAAAAATTAGGGTATTTTTTTAAACAATTTTATAAGTGACGAAGCGTTCATGCAAAAGAAATTAGGGTATTGTTTTTAACATTTTTTAAAATGACAAAGCTACTACACCTGTGCAATTTCATAGCCAGTCCTAAATCTGGAGAAGTGGGAAGGAAAATGTTAGTGCGTTAGTATGACGGTGACGCCATTTAAATGTCGGTGGCGCAGTTTACATCGTGTAGGTTGGGGGAAAAGGTAGAAGTGGCGCAGATTACCTTTTACCTACAGTTTTATTCAGATCTCAATGAAATTTTGCACACTTAAGGGGCTGTCACACTGGATCGATCGAGGGACAGCGTCCGACTGACTGGTATAATGAACCTATAGACAGCAGTGGTACCAGTCACATAGCATCGATCGCCAGCGATCAACAACGAGGGTGAGAGATCATCTGGTCTGTGAAATCAAACCTGTCCGTTTTTCAATCGCCAGTCGATGGCAAACTTCGTACCCACCTGAATTTCAGAATTGATGCTGGAAGATTTAACTTACACAATAATGTCGTTTTAAACTTATATTTGAATGGAATATAATTGCACGAATCATTTAAGGCATTTAAAACGATATCTTCTTATGTAATTTAATTTTAAAAACACAAAAATAGATCGAGTTGTAAGCACCTAGCGGTGGGCGATCGAACTACAACAAACAACAAACCTCTTCGCTCGGCCGACTGATGGAAGGTTGAAGTAAACAGATGTAGCCTGATATAGTAGGTATAATATTAAACCTTACATCCCAACACATGTAGTATGATAATGTGCAGGAAATAGGCATTCGTATCCTAATAAGGTAATATACTTTACCTCTAATATACAGTGATGAGTAGACCTAGTAAAATCATATAGGTACATGACCTATAATATTTTCGTTGATCGATGACGCTCGATGCAATGTGACAAGGAACAGAAATTTAGTCGAGAGCGCAAGATGGCAGTCGGCTGGTCTTGATCGATCGAAGCTCAGTGTGACAGGTCGCTTAGCCTTCAAAACATGAGGAAAAGCACTATTGACATTTCATTTTGAAACAAAAAAATCTGTCCTTATTTAACGCCCTTAATATCACATAACTTAATATACCTGTATGCGGTTGCTATACGTGGACAAGTGACGGTGCATAAACAAACTCCATTGCTAAAAAAAAGAATGTTATGGTTGCTTACGTGTAAGTACAACGGGCGAATCTTATCTCGGAATGCTAGATCGTAATTGCAACATTCATTAGGTTAAATGCGGAAGAATATTTGAAATGCTTTTCTGTGCACTGTTAAAATCTACAGTTTTATTCTCAGACTAGCAGGTGCCCGCGACTTCGCGTTAATTAATTTAAAAATTAAGTATTAAGAGCAAAATAATTAAATAGCTATTTATATATCAAGTACGCAAAATAAAGCTATAGAGGACGAATCTAGTATAGCGGCTACTGTTATCAATCGGTTAATGTTAATGATAATATTGATTAGCTGCGTCCCGAAGTGATCGCAAAAAGCGGCGTGCACTGTATTTGTATTTTAGAATATTATTCTATTAGAACAATCAACAGGCCTACATTACACGAATTTTATCAACATAACCTAACATAATATGTTAGTGTAGAGTTCTATATTATAGAGTTTGACAAACTGTGATACAGTGTGGTGGTTTTTTAATTATTCATGTTTACACATTGGTTTTAAAAACAAAATATTACGAGTTATTATAAAAGTTACTCAGTTTGTAAATACTGTTAAATATTTCTACATATGCTTTGTAATATATTTGTTTAATTAACAGTTAAGTGTATATTTTTGTAATTTTTAACAATTCAGATAATATTACAACTCATCACAATATTTGTAAATTCTATGACGTGCCTACTTGGAATTGTTTATAAATAGGGTTCGGATGTTTATGACCTAAAAAAGTGGAAAATATGATTGCAAATATGCCCTTAAAAATGACTAAATATGACAAAAAAAATACTAAATATGACTTAATAGAATAACTTATTTTCTGAAAATGAATGTTCCAACTAAATTATTACATCACATGAATTCAATCAGTTAATTACTTTTAACAATTGTACACATGATTTACAGTTATACTTCTAATAATCTTCTAAATTTAAAGAATTTGCTTCTGTTTTTTTTTTCGTTTCATCAGCTCCAAATATTTTGTAGATCAAGCCTGTCTCTATAAAATATGAACAATTGTATTAATTTTAAGATTAAGTTACCTATTAACTGGACATAAACCTTAAATTAATTACATAACTTTCAAATTTTACTCGACCATTTGGTGCAAGTACTTTATAATTGTGCTCCTTGACCGAATCTATAACTGAAATATTATTTTAAATTACAGATATGACCAAAATATGGCCAAGACCATAAAAATGACCAAAATATGACTTTATATGCAAAATAAAAACAGTCCGATTAGGATAACAAATGTGCAATTCATGTTTAATTTGTGTTTGCGGCGAGAATGGAGGTCAGGATAAAAATATGACATGTCATGAACATCCTAACCCTATTTATAAACATTTACTGGTGGTTAGACAGAAAATATTCTACCCTCTATATGATATTTACAGTTTGAAAAGTACAAATAATTTATGTTCATAAATAATACAATACATAAATCTCTGAATACTGCTACAGCCTTCTTTAGTACATGAACATTACATTTAATGTTTAGTCTTTTCGTGACAGAGCATGTAACCTCTCTAGTAGCTGAGGATGATTATTATGATAGAATGAATACAGCCAGTCGTATTGTGGAAAGAATTTAGATGCTTTAAGAAGTGCAGTTCGTAAATCCTCCGCGTTCACGATTGTTCCGGCAAACATATCAGCATCAAATTCAAATTTCCGCCGTACAAGATTCGACAGAAATTTCTCTACAGCAAAAATAGGCGTCGAAATTAAATCAAAAAACAGAAGTCCAACAACTAAAGTTATATCTTGTAAACCAAAAATTTCATATATATCAGCATTATGAAATAACAATCCAAATGTCAAATACCAAAAAAACAGAAAGGTATAATTTATTACGATAATTTTTAAGACGTGATTCAGTTTCCAGTGGCCCAACTCGTGAGCTACAACTGCAATTACTTGCTTGTTTTCCCATGCAGTTTCATTGAAAAGCTTGTCAGAAAGCACAATGTGGGCGTTGAAGAAGCCAGCTAGTTTAGCATAGCTTTCGGCTGATTTCTCTAAACATATTCGTGAAACTGGAAAATGTTGACTACCTGCAAATTCTTCTAGTTGTGTCTTCAGGCTTCCCTCCGGGAGTTGGTCGCACAGGAAGATATCTGTAGCAATGAATGCGGTTTCGTAGATCATCCATACAAATATATAGGAAAAAAAACTTCCATCTCTGTGAAGGAATACAATTGTCGATGCATAAATTAAGTTGTAACTTTGGGTATTAATAAATAACATGATTTTCGACAACACGAACTCTTTGAATGGTATCCTATTGAATCCATGCTTCGTTTCTAGAACGTACTTGTAAACGTCAAATGGTAATAAATAAACATGTATTAATGTGACGAAAAGGCAAACAAAAACAAAAGATCCATGGTATTCATTATGAGGATCGAATCCCAGCTTGTTGATACAAAGATGCGTGAGTTTCCAGATATATGAGAATCCATTTAGCAAGACTATCGCTATCACCACGCATGACTGCAAGAAGTCCTTCACAGCGGTGTAAATTGTTACATCCACTGCGTACAGCCGAGAAGTTCTGTAGAGATGTTCACTCATAATGCCTGTCAGCTCTTGAGGAATATTCGTGCAATGTTGCAGATAGTCATACTGGCGTATATGTATAAAAAGTTCGCACAAACATTGCGCAATCAACACAGATACAATTACCTTCCGTAAGAAATTACCATTAGTCTCCATCCTGGAGTGCCAACTACAAACAAATTAATTTTTAGTCAACTATCGACTGAAATTTCCTTGTAATATTAAGATGTTTATAATGACTGAACACACAGCCCACTCCGAACTGTTCTGAATAATGACAACTGCATGGCCATCTGAAATGAAATTTCTTACAATGGTCGTGGCCTTCTGAATTAGACATTTAAAACGAATAATACTCAATGGTAATGGAATGTAACATCGTTTAATGTACATATGTTCATAATTAAGAAATGTAGTAAGCTTATGAGGGAATCTACTCTTATACAATTCGACGGCCCTAAATAGCGTGCTCACTCGCTCGCCCGCTTCGTGAAACATCGGGTATACTCGGCGATGTTCGTCTCTCGCAGTGTAAACTTTCACGAAGAGTACAAAATTAGGAAAACCGTGTCTTTATTATATAAAGCCCAAGTGAAATGAACACAATGAACAAATATTCTAATTTTATTCTTACTTACAATTTTCATAGCTCTGAACCACAAACATTTTAAATAAACTGCCAGTGTAAATTTCGGGAAAAAATCCTGGAGTCAATTAATAATGGCGGGCGAAGCCGCGGACACCAGCTATAATATTGATAGTTTAACCCTGGAAGTATCGCGTACAATAAAAATCCAAACAAACCACTCCTTCCCTTGAAAAATTATATAATTTATGAAAATTACGCTGAATTTATCAAATTAAATTCACATCATATTCATCTGTCAACAAACAGTTGGGAAACAATACGTATTATGTGTTCACAGTTAGCTTTGGAACTGAATAATCGAATCTGAGATCGTTTTTTCAGGCGGCGCTTTTTAATCGTGGAATGTACTCTGAAGCCGAAATTTTAGCTGTTTCATTAATTATTAATGGCTTAGTTTATTAATGATTTGCGTGCAAGTGTTAATAAATATAATGCTTTAATAGTTATTATACTCTTAATATTTAATTTTTAGATTAATTATCGCGGGCGAAGCCTCGGGCACCTGCTAGTAACTGAAGAATAACAAAATTTTTACATTATATTCATTTATGAAACAATCCATCGCCGTGGCGTAGGGGATGCGTTCGCTCCTCTCACGCAGCGGGCTCGGGTTCGATTCCTGGTTGGGATAAGTTACCTGGTGGGTTTTTTGGGGGGTTTTTTCCTCACCTGTGAGACAAATGTCGGGTAACTTTAGGCCCTAGTGGTCCCCATATATCATCTGGCCGTCATTATCATCTTCATCCCATCCTCGCCTTGTTCTGAGTGATTGTGTGTGTGTGAATGGTGTGCCTCGTACTATGCGTTCGTGTTGTCTCGGAGGTGGCCCCGGCATTGGGCTGATCACTCATCCGGGGAGGCCCTCCATGTCCTTGTCTGGTCAAAAAAGTATGTATGTGATCCAAAGATAATCCCTCTCTCGACAGGTCGCGGCCCTGTAAGGCCCTGGCGGCTTGGGTCGCTTAAATCCTATAAGGGAGAGGTAAAACTAAGATAAAGAAAGAATGAAACATAATGAAATACTGATAATCTCCATGGTTCATTATGGGCGATCATCGATTCTTCTAAAGAATATTGTGAGGCGAAGAAGGCTGTAACAGGTGCAGTAACCCTCATGTCTGTAGATTTGAGGCATGTAGGGATCTCCTGCGGGACAAAATTCCAGAACAGCAATGACTGTCATAGGCCTAAGTTGCAGTACAACCTCGTCATTAAGTACAGTTGTCGTTTTATATCTGTGCCCCTCGCCGACCGTTGGAAATTTGTTACAAGTTCTTGTGCGGGAGCAGATAGTCCGTGTATTCCAATACAAAAGACATCCATTCTAGCAAATACTATAGAGACAATGCCGGACACTTACTGCTTTGACTATGGAAAAATGGGGGACAGATTTTGCAGCACTCCTGGTGGCACAACCTGCAAACTTGGGGCAAAATTAAAATATTCAAAACATATATAAAGTGTAATATGCTTTTCTGAGCCATAGATAGATATCCCTTATACATAACATGCCGAGGCTGGCTATTTCGGCTCTTCTAATAAAAATTGTTTAAATTTTTCTATTTAAGTTAGAAACTGCATTTGTATTCAGTAGTAGCAGGTTGGGCCGCTAGATGGTGCTCAAGATATTGTCCCTCGATATATCGCAAAGTGTCCTGTATTGTCTCTATAGTATTTGATTCTAGTCAGTGCTTGTCAGAGCTCAAATCTGTTCACATCTGCTGCCCGTTGTAAATTTAAGAAATGTTTTTGTGCACGCTAGTGGAATCGAGCCTCTCTCTCTCTTCTGCTACCAGGAAATAGTCACGTGACAGACCGGCAGAAATATAATTTCTTTAATATGCACACAAATATGCCAAAAATATGACCTAAATATGCATATTCATACTAAATATGCTACAATAGTTGAACATTTCATAAATATGCAGTAATATGCACTATAAAAGCCGTTCCATTTTCACCAGGATGCTTGGAATCGGGTTTAAATTAGTCGGAAACCTGAAATAATGCAAAGGGGAAAAATATGACATGTCATAGAAATCCGTCCTCTACTAATCAGTCTTGGTGATTGTCTTAGTACTCTTTTGAGGGGACCAAGATGACGTGCATGAGTCTATTGCGTATAAAAGTAGAGACATGTAACAGCGACGAACAAAATGTTTTTACTCCAGTGGTATAGGACCAACTAACAAGGAGCATGTGTTGGCTCTTGGTCTTCGTGGACGCAGAGGTTAAATAGTAGACCTATCCGTCCATGTAGTTGCACGAAGCTTAGATTCACAGTTAAATAAGATCACTCCACTCGACTTGACATGCTATAAATTAAAAATCACATGCTTGATCCCAGAAAAGCACAGAGTCACAATTAGTTTATATTTAACTAGAGTCTCATTATTGATAAATTTCATCTTTTTTCTTTGAGGGAAATCACATTGATCAACTAAAATCTTTTTACGCCCTATACCCTCAAATAGCAATAAAAGGCCAGGAAGTATATATATAGATATATATATATATCTATATATATATATCTATATATATTAGGGATGGGTCCTCGATACTTTCGATACCTCAATACTCTCGATACTTGCATGGTATCGGCATCGATCGATACTTCAGAAAACTCGCTCGATACTTTTTCGATACTTTTGTAATGCTGTAATTAAGTGAGAATGCTAGTATTTTTTAACAAAAACTTGTAAGTGGACTGTTTAAGAAACTAATTTTAGTTTTAATGTAGAGTTTAAAAATTATTATAGGCAACTGATGATATTAAATTTTGTCTCATTAAATATAAACACTTAATTTAGTTGGTATTATACAGTTCTCTGAAATTTAAATTTTTAATGTACCTATTTATTGAAACTGGAAATGTTGAAGGTATCGAGTATCGAGGAAAAAATCATGTATCGGTATCGAGTATCGAGAAAATCTGGTATCGACCCATCCCTAATATATATATATATATATATATATATATATATATATATATATATATATATATATATATATATATATAAATTTGTGAACCACCTTTACAATGAGATAATTTTTTTTGCTTTTTATGTAGTTTTATGTTATTAGTTAAAAACAGGCCTATTTTTATAGAAGACTTTCAGCATGTAAAATGCTCTATTATCTGTACACATATTTTAACTAAGTAACTCTAAAAATTTTATGATTTTATCTATAAATAGAAACAAGAGATTTTAGAAACAAATGACTTGTAAATTGTAGGCCTACATTTATTAATAGTCTATTTACCAATTTTAACTAGTATTAGAATTACGACCAACGCAACGTATAAGACCAATATATCAAAATGTTCACAAAACTATGAGCCTAAGAAAAAAAATCGATTTTTTGACACTGATAACTACCATCTCCCCTTAAGAACGTAAAACTTTAAACGCAAAATTTAGCACGGCATTGAACATTCGCAACGAAAACTTAAACGTAGATAACAACCAATCAAAAATGAGAACGTGAACAGCTGATAAAATGGCTGCCGCAGACGAAAATACTTTCATGTTTCTATTAAATACGTGTATGCCTTTAAAAATTGAAATCATACAAGCATATGCAGACATATACAAATTAACAGAATATTATATGGGCTGTATTTACTAAGTGGTAAACTTAATAGTATTTTTGCACTCCTTAGCTAGTAAGTGTTACTTACGAAAGTTGTTTACATGGATCGTAACTTGACATTACCACACGCAATCTTGTTGCTAGGGGCGACGGGCGGAAAGTGACTTGTTGCTAGGGGCGACGGGCAAAAAGTTACTTTACCGCCCGCAAATGCTTATTTGCGAGCAGAAATGACCAAGGCCTCCCCGCTTTATAAATATTCGGTTGCCATAAACAATAACAAATGCGAATCCCTTTCTGAAATAAGCACCATTCTTCAAGTCTGTATTTACATAATATTTTCAGGTAATATCACAATTAATATAATTAAATTTATATAAGTAACCGTCGTGCAAAAAATAGCATGCAACACACGGACCGTAAAGGCATTTACGGGTCTCGAAAACTTAAAAACCCTCGGCTGCGCCTCGGGTTTTCAATCTGTTACCTCGACCCGTAAACTTGCCTTTCCGCCCTTGTGTCGCAATATACTATTCTATACACTGGCATAATAAATTCTTATTTTGTCGACATTTTACAAAATGCACTGGCATTAATATTAATGATGTAGGCCTAATAGGCGTACGATTCGCTGACATGTTTGTTTCAAGTTTAAAGCAGCCGTCTAGGTTATAAATGAATAAAAAGTCAATCTGAAGTCTGTCTGTCAGGAAATACATTATTTATAGCCTATTGTTTGCACAGGAGCGAATAAGAAAAATACTCAAATTAAAATATAATATCTATATCAGTAGTCATACTATCAATATTCAACGGCTAGTTGTGTTTTAAATGTTTTAATTAAATTTACTTACACTGATATAATTACGAAGAAATGAATCAATCAAGGCGGGCTAACAATATCAATAAACGATTGGCAATTTGTTACGTTATGTTTAATATATTGTGGGCCATGCAATAATGTTGTAGCGTCTTATATCCATTACAAAATTAATGTTTATATTAAATTGGAAATGAAAGAATGCTCTTTAATATGTAATATAGCCTACTAGCTTAAAAGGCCCGGCGTCGCCCGGGTTTCTTATTTTGTAATTGGAAATTAACTTATGAAGGACTTTAGATTTATAAATTCTAGGTCCTTATATAGGTATTTATAATTTGAAGTAGAAAGAACGACTTATCACACTCAAACTATCCCCTAAGAAAATGTTTGAAATAGCTTTTATGGCTATATGTAGAATTTTGCATCCCATCGCTTGTACAGTACACAGTAAGCCCGGGAGGGGTTCTAATAAGAAGAAACCGAAATTCCGGTAACATAAAATTGTATTATCGTGGCTGAAAATTTTGTTTCTCACTGTCATGTTACCATAAAACCGTTTTCGGAATGAAATTCAACAGAAATACAATATCACTTTCATACATCTCTTCCCAAAACATATTACCTTACCTCGTATTGTTTTCTCTATGTCCAGGGTAAAGAAAGTTATGTGACTGCATTATTTTCGTGGATATTGATAGTTCTCTCATTTGTCAAATTTATTCTACTTTCATTTTTTTTTCCAAGGCCCGCTGGTAACAATATGTTTTAATGTCAAATGTGATTCGGATTCGATAATTCTGTGTAAGAAGGGATTAAGTATTCTCAAAAACATTTGATTTTTGGCATTTAGAATCTGAATTTTTCAAAATCCTTTCTTAGTGAGCACCTACATTATGAAACGAAGGTACTGTCAAAATTCCAAGTCTCTACCTGTTATAGTTTAGGCTGTACGTTGATTCCTGTCATTCAGTCATTCAGTCAGTCAGGACAAAGCCTTTTATATATATAGAGATTATTTCTACTTACAGAAACTGAGACATCTGAACGTGTCTTGTTTACATTAGTTACGGGAGCTCGGCCGCTGATTGGTTGGCCATCGCATTCGATTATCAAACTAGTCAGTTGTTTATTTCGTTCATCAAGTTGAATACTGTTATATACAGAAATATAATTAAATAATTAAGTGGAGTTCTTCGCCAGTGTATTTTGTGAAATCTTGACATATTTTAAGAATGACTTTTATCAGTATATACGTGTTTGAATTAAGGTTAAGTATCAAACCGTTGTTCTTCCGTATGACCTGCTTAATGAAACGATCTGCAGCTTAAAATTTGGAAATCGATAACAAAAATAACATATTTTCTGCATATCATAATTGCAATTATCACTGATTAAACAAAAGCCTTCTGGCACTTTGCTACATCAGTTTACCTGATTTTATTTTATATATGTTTAATAAAAGTATAAATCTATTTCATTCGACAAATATTAAAATACGGTCCTACCGAGCGAGGTGGCCGAGATGGTAACGTCTTGCACTCGCATTCGGGTGGTTTCCCCAGTCGTAAAGGCAAATTCCGAATTGGATATTTACATACCACGAATCATCCGTCACCATTTCATCCTGTATCATATCCATTTAAATTAATATCAGTTGAAATTTACCCCATAAAATATACCAACAATAGAAACAATTTACAATCAATAGTTTCATGGCCTACTGTATAGACACACATCCCGAACTCATTTAAAAAGCTCAATTAAAAAATGCGGACTTGAATTTTCGTTATCTAACATTCTTTCATGCTTGCTTGGCCGACAGTTTTTTTTTTGTTTATTTAAACTTTTTGTTTTAAATACTGTATAGTTTGTTAGGAAATTTAAAAGGCTTATGTTGACACTATATATATATATATAGGCCTAGTCAATGTTTTTGTTTTTTCTTCTTGAATAGTTCAACTTCTCTCTCTCTCTCTCTCTCTCTCTCTCTCTCTCTCTCTCTATATATATATATATATATATAGTTTAGTTTAAGTTATAAATAATTTAGATAACCTATGTAATTATATGTCCGCCGGCGTGGTCTTGTGGTTAGCGTCGCTGACTACAGATCCGTCGGCCCGGGTTCGATTCCCGGTACCTCCTTGGATTTTTCTGAGGTAGGGAGGTCTGGTAGGGGTGCACTCAGCCTCGTGATTCAAATTGAGGAGCTACTTGATAGAGAAGTAGCGGCTCCGGTCAAGAAAACCACCATTAACGGCCGTGGGTGTCGGCATGCTGACCACATGCCCCCCAATCCTGCCATCTGCCTACGGGAGATGACGAAGCGGTCGGGTGGTAGGCCAAGTCCCTCCAGGGATGTAGCGCCACGGAGTTTAGTTTTTTTATGTAATTATATAAATTAATAAGTTGCAAATTGTATAGTGCACATAGAGACCTCTGATAGAAATTCAGGACAGGGGCCATTAAGGATTAATGTATTAAATAAAAAATATTTATATTTTTAGCAACTAAGGCCTATAAAAAATTAGGAATTTTGTTACACATATTTAAAAAAAATCCATGTAGAATCTCTATTTATGTGGAAGAAAATAAATTTTGAATTTGACTAAATCACGTGAAAATTCGAACTGAGAAAACGAGCAATTTAAAACGGACGATACTTTAAATATGGCGACACATTTCTATCAGCCCAAACGACATAAAATTTTACAGAGTTACCCTTTAGATTATACTGGATGTTTTTGCATTAATTTAAAATAATATCAAAAAGAGTTTAGTACGGACAGTATTTTGAATATGGCAAAGCATTTCCAGTAGCCCAAACGACATAAAATTTTACAGAGTTACCCTTTAGATTATACTGGATGTTTTTGCATTAATATAAAATATTATTTAAAAAAGTTTAGTACGGACAGAACTTTGAATATGGCGACACATTTCCAACAGCCCAAACGACATATAATCTTACAGAGTTACCCTTTAGATTATACTGGATTTTTTTGCATTAATATAAAATAATATTTTTAAAAGTTGAGTACGGACAGAATTTTGAATATGGAGACATTTCCAACAGCCCAAACGACATAAAATTTTACAGAGTTAGTCCTACCCTTTAGATTATACTGTTTTTTTGCATTAATATAAAATAATATTAAAAAAAGTTTAGTACAGACGGCACTTTGAGTATGGCAACGCATTTCAATTAGCCCAAACGACATATAATTTTACAGAGTTACCCTTTAGATTATACTGGATTTTTTGCATTGATATAAACAATATTTTAAAAAATTTAGTACTTCAAATATGGCGACACATTTCCAACAGCCCAAACGACATATAATTTTACAGAGTTACCCTTTAGATTATACTGGATATTTGACATTAATATAAAATAATATTAAAAAAAGTTAAGTACGGACGGTACTTTCAGTATGGCAACGCATTTCCAACAGCTCAAACGACATAAAATTTTACAGAGTTACCCTTTAGATCATACTGTTTTTTTTTTTCAATTAAATTAAAATAATATTTTTACAATTTATTTTTGTTTAATCCAACACTTCTTTCATGCCTATAATAGCAATAATCACAATTCACTCACAAACCCACATATCTGTATTGAAAGATATAAATTGCGAAACATGTCCCACATAGGCGGGCTATCTCACTCACCGGGGCTGACATCCACACAAGGTGACCGAGGTAACTGCCTAGCGACGACTGACCACCGCCAGGCTTTCAGAATATATCCTCCACACTACCCAGGGTCGCGAGTAGAGGGGGGCCCGCGACAAATCCATTTCACAGTTATCAAAGTGACAAACAAGGAGTGGGGCTATGACAGAATAACAAATCTGGCTAACCAGGCATCGGAAGTTAACCCTTAATCATTGACTGAGGTTTGTATGACCGCAGTAAAAATATAATCCCTGCTACTGTCTGGATATCGTCTTAACAGGTGTGTTATTAAGTGCCAGTATAAGATTGTGTGGGAAAATGTCTGTCTGTCCGTGTGTCTGTACGCTCTATAACTCAAAAACGCTTTATCATGATTTCATGAAACTTGGTATATACATTTATAACGTCCATGGAAAGAAGCCTAATGATTTTGGACCAAATCGGGTGACCGGTACCGGAGTAAAACCCAATTTATTGTATATTTTAAAGGCGCGATAACTCAAATACACTTTATCGGATTTTCGTGAAACTTAGTATACGCATTTATAACGTCCAAGGGAAGAAGCCTATTGACATTGGACCAAATCGGTAGACCGGTACCGGAGTAAAACCCAATTTATTGTATATTTTAAAGGAGCGATAACTTAAATTACGGTTTATCGGATTTTCATGAAACTTAATATACGCATTTATAAAGTCCATGGGAAGAAGCCTAATGATTTTGGATCAAATCGGGTGACCGGTACCGGAGTAAAACCCAATTTATTGTGTATTTTAAAGGCGCGATAACTCAAATATACTTTATCGGATTTTCGTGAAACGTAGTATACGCATTTATAACATCCATGGAAAGAAGCCAATTGATATTGGACCAAATCGGTTGACCGGTACCGGAGTAAAACCCAATTTATTGTATATTTTAAAGGCGCGATAACTCAAATATGCTTTATCGGATTTTCATGAAACTTAGTATACGCATTTATAACGTCCATGGGGAAAAAACCTATTGATATTAGACCAAATCGGTTGACTGGCACCGGAGTAATGCCCAATTCAGTGTCTATTTTATGGTGATATTATTAGAAATAATTTATCAAATGCAAATCAGTTATCATGACAACATATTGTTTTACAGTGTTCATATATTTCTTTGGAAGTTGCAATACAGTTAGCTATGACAAATAACACTACCCACTTATTCCTTCACATATGCTTAACCCTTAACCCTGAGGTCTCTGTGACCGCAGTAAACATAATATTTGCTACTGTCTGGATATCGTCTTAATAAGTGTGTTATTTACACTACCTTCCCTTCTCTTTGTATGTTGTACAAACGGTGGTAGATGTGTCCGAATTAAGACAAAGCCTTCTGGTGAAGTTTTTCGCTTATTAGGTAGATTTTCGAAGAAAAATCTACCTATTGCAATGGATACCACTTTATGATTTTCGAAAAATTCTTTCATATCTTTACGTTTCATGCTCCCCTAAGTACGAAACCACCGCCCGTTCAAAAAAAAATTTTGTGATATTTATATATATATATATATTTATATATATATATATATATATATATATATCTTTACACGATAGCGGCCGTAATTTTGAAGTTATTTGAACCAAATTTTAATATGTTATTTCTAGGCCCAATAGTTCGGACAAGTTCGTTAATGAGCAAAATTGGCCCAAGGGGGTGGTCGGGGGAGGGGGTTGAAATTTTTAAAAATGTATATCTCGGCCCCTATGAAGTATAGAGGGAAACTTTGTTTGAATAAATTAGAGTACTCCCTATGGAGTTCACAGTGACACCAACGATTCGGGGGTTTGAGTGAGGGTGGGGGTGGGGGTGGGGGATGAAAATTCGAAACTTTTGAAACCACGTCTTGTGGGGTATCGTTGAAAAGCTCTTGATGAGTACTCTACAAATCAATAAATAGTTTCTTGATAGCTCTCATATGACGCGAGATTTTAATGTTTAAAAATAATAACACTTGAAAGAATTATTATAATATCATAATTTTGTCTTGTTTAGCGGCTTTGCTAATTTTATTCATTGCTGATCTTGCGCACGGCCTCCCAGAATATTATATCCTATTATTGTTGTCAAAACAATTGATTGCAGGCTCTTCCTCTTTACTGCAGGTTTGGCATGCCAAGGCTAAAGAAGAAGAGTGCTATGCAGCGACAATAAATTAAACCAAAAGCACTTCGAAATCTACCTCCGCCTGTAGGCCTGCCTAAAGGGATTTTTTTTCCTTGTTTTGGCCATTTGGTGTACATTTTTTTGTTGCATTAAATATTTCAGTAGGTCTACTCTCTTAACGGCATTGAAAGATTTTCGAGTTCGTAAGTAAGAATTGGAATAATTTTTAATAATATTCCCTAATTTAATTTAGTGTCATATGTAGCTATATTATTTTCTATACCAAAATATTTGATTTCTTATTTAATTTTCCTCTTCTGATGAAAAGAGGGCCCGAGAGACCCAGTTAAAAAAATTAAACATTACTTCATATTAATCAACCGAACAATTAACAAGAATAAAAGTGGCCGGCCAATTTGACATGGGTTTTTTCATGGTTTCCCCAGTCTTAAAGTCAAATGCCGAATTGGATATTTACATGCCATGAATCATCCTCACCACTTCATCCTGTATCATATCCATTTAAATTAATATCAGTTGAAATTTACTCCATAAAAATACACCAATAAATAGAAACAATTGACAATCAATAGTTCCATGGCCTACTGTATAGATACAGATCCTAAACCCCTCACATGGCCTCGAAGCTGAAAGGCCTATAAGCAGGGCCGTAGCTAGGCGGTGGCGAGATGGACCCCAAGGGCGCAGGTATAAAGAGGGCGCAAAATTAACCATGAAAAGTACCACCTTTTTTAGGCAATTTATCAAGCAATAAAAATTCTAGATTTTTTTTAATTAATTATTTTTTAAGTAGTTCAATCGTCTGAAAATAAGGTTTTAGTACTTTGAAAGTCCAACACTTAGTTCATTTTCAAATTGAGGTTTAGGTTTTCTTTCATAATACAGTGTTTTTATATTAAAATAATAAACATTTTAACAGAAATTAAAAAAAGAATTGTTCAGACCCCCAGTATTGGAGGGCGCAGATTTGTCAGACTCGCCAAGGGCGCAGAAGGACCTTGCTACGGCCCTGCCTATAAGTACAGCTGAATTAAAAAATGAAGTAAATAAGGAAAGAATTGATAGGAGGGAAATGCATTGAGAGAAAGAGGTGGAAAGAAGAAATAAGGAACTGGAGGAGAGGTGCAGTGTGTACAAGACTAAACCTGATGTTTCCTGATGTTCCTCGTGTATTCACCCGATATCGGCCTTGATATCACGTAATCTGCACGCCGCTAGTAAATTTATTAGAAAAAGTTGACAATCTCGCGTTTCGTTCCCTAATTACTGTGAAATTAAATCAACTCAATAAACCCGCAGCTCGTGATCAAAGGAATTTGAAATTTACTACAACCCTATGATACAAACAATGATTTACAATCATTCTTATTATATTACGTAATAATAATAACAATAACTTTCAAAGTAAAAAGAATTTATAGTCTGCAGAAGATTATCTGAAATCTGTCAATTACAATTACAATTACAATTTATTGTTCCAAATTACACGAAAAATACATACAAAAGTTGATATACCACCCGAAGAAGCAGAGCTTGTGTTCGGGGGTGGTTCAGTTGAATATATTAGAAAAACTTATACTAAATAATTACTTAAAACAATACATAATTTGGAGAAGTATGACAAAATATTATGTATAAAAGGTTAGAACATGTTCTATTGACAATACAAAGGTACGAGGTAATACAATAATAATACATAACAATTTAGTTGCTGAAATTTTAGGAAAAAACAAAGAAATTTAGTTCAATCCAAATTTTAAAGTTTAATATGAAAAATGTTATAACAGTAATAGTAGAAAACAAAAGTAATAATTATATAAATTTTTAAACTTTATTTTATTCATCAATTGTAATTTATATAGATACGTTTTAAATATTTAATAATTTTTTTTTGCACGACTTAACTAATTAGTGGTACTTACGAATGTTGTTGCCGTGAATCGTAAGTTGACATTCCCGCACGCAATCTTGTTGCTATGGAAACAAAACAAATTTCCATGCGGTAAGAATTTACTTACTAATTAGGACAAATACTCGGTTCCCATAACAACAAACACATGCGAATCACTTTCTGAAATAAACATCTATCTTCAAGAATGTATATACATGATATTTTCAGGTAATATCACAATTAATGTAATTAAATTGATATAAATAATCATCGTGCAAAAAATAGCATGCAAAACTCGTGCCGTAAGCGCATAACGGATCTCGGAAATTGAAAAAAACTCGGCGCAAGCTCCTCGTTTTTTCGAACTCTTTCCTCGATCCGTATGCATCACTTACGGCACTTGTATCGCAATATACTATATGTTACACCATGATAAATATTATATTTTAATTGGAAAATATAGTCGATTTTTCAAATTTTAAACAGAAAATTATCTGCACCGCAAAATACCTTAAAACTCGCTTATGAAATTTTCCGAATATTGTTTAAGATTAAACTGAAAAACACAATTGCCAAAGGCAATACCTCAATCCCCCCCTCGAATATTGTTTCACACGGTGACCAGTGTTGCCATACGTACGACTATTTCATAGATTTGTACGACGTACGACGCAACCATGTGTCGTATGCCTATTCATACGACTATTTTAATATTAGCATTTTATGCTACTATTTTCTGTTTATTTTTTAGCAATCTACTGCAGAATTTTCACTTTGTATATGCCTACACATGCAATGGCGGAATGTTATAAACTTATAATATAAACTTATAATTTATATATATATATATATATATATATATATATATATATATATTTATATATATCTTTACACGCTAGCGGCCGTAATTTTGAAGATATTTGAACCAAATTTTAATATGTTATTTCTAGGCCCAATAGTTCGGACAAGTTCGTTAATGAGCAAAATTGGCCCAAGGGGGTGGTCGGGGGAGGGGGTTGAAATTTTAAAACATTTTTATCTCGGCCCCTATGAAGTATAGAGGGAAACTTTGTTTGAATAAATTAGAGTACTCCCTATGGAGTTCACAGTGACACCAACGATTCGGGGGTTTGAGTGAGGGTGGGGGCGGGGGCGGGGGATGAAAATTCGAAACTTTTGAAACCACGTCTTGTGGGATATCGTTGAAAAGCTCTTGATGAGTACTCTACAAATCAATAAATAGTTTCTTGATAGCTCTCATATGACGCGAGATTTTAATGTTTGAAAATAATAACACTTAAAAGAATTATTATAATATAATTTTGTCTTGTTTAGCGGCTTTGCTAATTTTATTCATTGCTAATCTTGCGCACGGCCTCCCAGAATATTATAACCTATTCTTGTTGTCAAAACAAATGATTGTAGGCTATTCCTCTTTACCGAATTCAGTTCTTATTACTGCAGGTTTGCCATGCCAAGGCTAAAGAAGAAGAGTGCTAAGCAGCGACAATAAATTAAACCAAAAGCACTTCGAAATCTACCTCCGCCTGTAGGCCTGCCTAAAGGGATTTTTAAACTTCCAATGGGGCATAAAATAAAAACCACAGTGAAAATCAAAACTGTTTTATTTCGAACATTTAGGTACACCTTCTAGCTCCTTCTCTACATAGTCGTGCTCCGATTGAGACATTTGTCGAAGCGTAGTGCAACTTTCAAATGCCCCCTTCATAGAAGCTTGCCGCCAGAGTATTGAGAAGGGGTTTTACGGCATTTTGAAGAGTTTTGAGATTTTTCGGTGGTGTGGAAGTCAGATCTTAGGTTTGTTCGGAAAATTTGTGTGCATCCGTAGTTTGGATTTTTTTTTTTTTTTTTGGATTGTCGTAACGAATCCACGTTTCATCCCCTGTCGCAATGGATTTCAAATACTCGTTCCCGTGCTGAGTGACTTTCGTCTTTTTCGGCAGCTGACTAAAGATCTGGGAGGACAGCACTTCCACACCAACGAAGAATTTCAAAGCACTTCAAAATGCCGTAAAAACTCTTCTCAATACTCTGGCGGCAAGCTTCTATGAAGAGGGTATTTGAAAGTTCCACCACGATTCAACAAATGTCTCAATTGGAACGCAACTATTTAGAAAAGTAGCTAGAAGGTCTACCTAAATGTTCCAAATAAAACAGTTTTGATTTTCACTGTGGTTTTTATTTTATGCCCCATCGGACCTTGAAGAAAAAATAGCCCTCGTACTCATAGGCGTAACCAGGCCGACCATATGGGGGGGGTTATAACATCCGCGGGGCCTGGGGGGTATGGAATACCCCCTAGGGAGAGGGGGGTCCGGGGGCCCTCCCCCGGAAAATTAAAAAAATTAAAATGCAAAATAACGAGTTTTAAGCTTTCGGGGTCTCCCCCGGAAAATTTTAAAAATTAAGACGTAAAATAACGAGTTTTAAGCTTCCGGGGGTCCCCCTCCGGAAAATTTTAAAAATTAAGACGCAAAATAACGAATTTTAAGCTTCCGGGGGTCCTCCCTGGAAAATTTTAAAAATTAAGACGCAAAATAACGAGTTTTAAGCTTCCCACGCTTTATACTTGTATTAAGTAATTTATGGGCAGACTTAAAAAAATTATACAATTTTCCTTTTTTTAATCAATGGGGGGGGGGGGTTCAAACCCCCAAACCCCCCCCCCCTCGGTACGCCTATGCTCGTACTAAGAGGTGAAGAATTTATTTGGACAGAGAAAATTATGTGTTTCACATCATAAAATATTCAAATGAAATGAACGGCCGTGCGAATGTATTCACGCAAACCAGGACTGAGTTCACTTGGATTCGATCTGAATCCGATTCGGATTCAATTCCGGATCAATTTCAATTTCTTTCCGATCTGAATCCGCGTTTATTTGACTGTATCTGAATCCTGACACTGTTACTCCAGTACAGTAGTATTATTTCTGTCTGACACTGCTCAGAAAGATGCGCCGTAGACAGACGAGTCCACTATAGAAAAATTGTCATGTTAAGGGGTGGTTGTTTATTAGTACACAGGTCTCGGAAGAAGGAACATCTCTTGTTGCGGTGCCTAACAGACAGTGCTTCAGGTGAGTGCAGTTGTGCGCAAGACTTTTGCAACATGCCTCCGATTCATAGTAAACTGGGAGGGAGTAAAGTTATTCATTCGCAGACAAGAGAAGTAGTATATAATGTATATAAATATTTTCGGGATGTGAGGGGTCAGCGTGCATCTGTATATAAAAGGGTTTCAACAGCTACAGGTGTATCCATTAGTACTGTGAAGCGAATCGTGAAAGAGGCCAAAAGTATTGAAGAAGGAGCTTCTAATTCTTTTTCTACCCCTGATAAAGAAAGAATACGTACCTCGAAGAAATCATCTCCTGACAATTTTAACGAAGAAGTAGTCCGACGAACAATTAATAATTTCTATATTGAAGAAAAGCAGAGACCGACTTTAAAAAAAATACACTCAAGACTAAAAGAAAAAATTGACTTTCAGGGTAGCATCTCTACACTCAGGAAAATTATTTTACATATTGGTTTTCGGTGGAGGAAAACAAGAAATAATAGAAAAATTCTTGTGGAACAACAGAGAATAAAGTCCCTCAGATGTGCCTATTTAAGGTCTATTCATCAGTATAGGACTGAAGGGCGTTCAATAGTGTACATGGATGAAACCTACCTTCACACAACACATACTACACCATGTGCCTGGAGTGACGAATCGCTGAGTGGACTCTTCTCGCCAGTTTCGAAAGGACAACGGCTTATTATAATTCACGCTGGAGGAGAGCATGGCTTTGTGCCCAATGCTTATTTGAGATTCATTTCACACAGAAAAACAGGGGACTATCATGGGGACATGGATTTCAATAACTACGAGCAGTGGCTAAAGGAAAGACTAATTCCAAATCTTTCTCCTCACTCAGTCTTGGTTATTGATAATGCCCCTTACCATAACGTGCAGCTGAATAAGCCTCCCACATCGAATTCCCGAAAAGACGTGATGATATCTTGGTTGCAGTCCCACCTTGAAAACGATAATTTTGAGAAACAAAACTTTCATAGTAAGACAAAAGCTGAAATTTATGAACTAATACTGACACTTAAGCCACAACACCGAAGCTACAAAATCGATCATCTTCTCCAGCAACATGGCCACGATGTTTTAAGGCTCCCCCCTTATCACCCTGAGCTCAATCCGATAGAACTCATATGGGCTACTGTAAAAAATTGGGTAGCCGAAAACAATGTGACATTTAAAATGGCAGATGTCATGAAGATTACGGATGAGAAGTTTTCCTCAATATCTGCAGAGGAGTGGAAACGGAGATGCCAGCACGTGAAGAATATTGAACAGGAATATCTGGAAAGGGAGGGACTCCTGGATGCGGCTCAAGAATTGGTCATTTATTTTGGTGGTGATAGTGATGCTTCTAGTGAGAGTGATTCGGATGCTAATAATGTTGGTGGTGATGGTGATGATGATGCTGATAGTAATGGTAAAGGGGAAAGACTCTCAGTCTCTGGTGTCACTCCTATGGAATAATATCCAGTCCTGTAATTGAGCACAGCGGTAACACCACACTTGGTATGTAGAGTAAATATATTAAAGTTCCCAACTGTATGTTAGAGTTAAAACATTTAATGTTAGTGTTATAACATTTAATGAATGAGGTAAAAATATCTGCCAGAGCTGTACTTGGATAGGGATTTGTTTGTAAACACAAACGCTGACATGATCGGCGGGATGGGAAGGTCTCTGAATTAACCCACACCGCTGGATTCTCTTCTCCTCACTCGCGTTTCGTCGGGGTCAGACAGAAATAATACTACTGTAGCAATGGAGTGCTACCGATTAAAATCAATTACATCTAGCTAAAACCACTCTGAACCCATTTCCCTGATAACACTTTATCATGTAATCCCACGAGAGATTACAAGTTTACCTATTTGCGAGAACGAAGTTCGAGTAAATTTACCTGATGAAACTCTTAATCTCTCGTAAGACTATCCCATGAATAAACTGTAACGGATTTTGTAAATAATAATTTGTTTAGTACACGCTCTCTAAAACTGTCGGACTGGTAACACGCCGAAAAATTGCATTTTAGCAACCAAGGCCGCTAAAATTGCATAAAACTGCATTCAAACTGCATTCAAAATGCAGTATTATCGGTAGACTTCGGACATTTAGGTCGCTAAAAATGCTGTTTTAGGTACCTAAAGTAGGCTCTAAAAATTGGAAAATAGGTTCTAAAAATCGTAAAATAGTCTCTTATAAAATCGTCAAGTTGCCAATTTTCTGAAATGTCTCAATTGCAATGCAGAATATTATATTTATTGAAGCCGCCATTAATCAATAATCATGATAAAACTCAGATATAGGCCTATGGTACACAGAATTATATAGACCTATTATTAGGGCCTGTATTACTACCATAACAGTGAAAACCTAATCCCTGCGCCCAGAAGCAACGCATATCACACTAGCATATTCAACCCCTTGTATCCCTCAGTGATTCAGTGTTTTTTTTTTTTTTTTTTTTTTTTTTTTTTTTTTTTTTTACTGGATGTGGGAGTCGGGAGAAAAACACTACATTTTCACTACTTTTCCTTACTATTTAACCACGTCATAAATGTGTCATGTACTGCAAATTCCGAGCTAAAAATTTAGTACGAACTGAAATTAAATGCTAGAATTTATAGCAAAAAGAGACTTATTTTGAACTTTAGAGGAAAAACAAGCAAAAAGGCAATATATGGCTCTAACGTAAAAATAGGCTGTTTTAGGTCCTATAAAAGTAGCAGTTTTAGGCATAGTCACTTATGAAACATGCATATACAAGTTTACGTTTGTGCACATCTTTTACTGTGCCCCATAAGAAAAAATCCAGCGGCCCCTGTATCCTATCCACTGCCTTGGCAAATTTAGATCCAGATATAGGCCTACTCGTACATCCCTATGATTGTGTGGCGGGGCACCATCTTATTGGTAATATAACCGTATAATGCACGAATGGCAGGGAATATGGAATCAGCGAGCATTGTTAGTACTTTTCATTTTTGGATGATTATTGGCACGTTTGTTGGACAGTTGTTGAAAAACTATTCTGCTGCCCCCTGTTGAAGAAATATAACATTCCCTACTTTCTCCCAGAAATTTAACCTTGTAGAACGGGAAATAAATTTCCTATAACAGTTCAAAGTGTGTATACATTTTTCTGAAACACTCTGTATTTATGACAAAGTACATAGTCACTCAGTTTCTCACTGGACGCAGGGAATATGTTGTTTATTTCGAACTATTCGGGATTAAATGTGCGGAAGAATCATTGCCCTTCGCAAACGTACCTAATCGCAGAACAAAATCTCACTTTTACTATTTGTATCGTAAAGTTTTTTTTTTTTAATTAAATTAAGCTGTATCTATACTCCTTTTAGCCATGGAACTATTGCTTGTCAATTATTTCTATTATCAGTGTATTTTATAGAGTAAATTTCAACTTATATTAATTTAAATGGATAGGATGCAAAATGAAATGGTGAGAGTGATTCATGGTATGTAAATATCCAATTCGGCATTTGCTTTTACGACTGGGGAAAACATGAAAAACCCTCACTTCAAATTGGCCGGCCACGGGATTTGGACCTGGGATCTCCCGAATGCGAGCCCAACATAAAGTATTATTTATTAACAAGGCATAGTTACTTAAAATAAGAATTGCATTTCGAATTACGTATAATTAAACAAAACCAGTGGCGAAATAGACTATTATAATTTATTATTATCCCTTCGGAGAGTTCCCCATTGGGATGTTCATGTTAATATTTTCATATTGGCCCATCTGTCAGTCAAATCCTACGATCAAATCCTTTATTTGGTAAGACACAATTTCTTACCCAATTTATATACCTGAGCCGGACTGCCAAGAAAACAGTTATCATAATCATCAGTCCCATAGTTTATTTCAACTTGTTCTGTAAGTTATATGAAAATTTGCACGGCGTAACTAATTAGTGATACTTACGAATATTGTTGCCGTGGATAGTAACTTGAAATTCCCACACGCAATCTGGTTACTATGAAAACAAAAGAAATCTCCGTGCGGTAAAAATTACAAAAAGCACAAGTGCCGTAAGTAAAATCAACATAATACAAGCCTTTACGGAAGACCGGAACCAAGACCCCCTAGTTTGTGGCGATTTTAACAGGACAAATATTCAGTCCCCATAACAACCAACACATGCGAATCACTTTCTGAAATAAACATCTATCTTCAATAATGTATATACATAATATTTTCAGCTAATATCTCAATTAATATAAATAAATTTATAGAAATATTCATCGTGCAAAAAATAGCATGCAATACTCTTGCCGTAAGCGCATAACGAATCTCGGAAATTGAAAAAACTCGGCGCAAGCGCCTCGTTTTTTCAAACTCTTTCCTCGATCCGTATGCACCGCTTATGGCACTAGAATCGCAATATACTATTGAATTATTCTTCCGGTTTCTTTTCTTTACTTTGAATACAACCTTAAGACAAGCGACTGTATTCTGTAGGATACATTATCAGTTTAAGGGTTAAAAGGATTAAGTTTATTTATTATATGCATGAAGTAAATTCCGTTTAATTCCCACTGATGTCAAAATCATTGCATCTAGGTAGGCCATGATAGAGGGTTATCTGTTGTCGGGAGGAATGTGGGTCATGACGTCGTTTCTCTCAGATAAACACATCGACTGAGAGATTTTTGTATTATCGCAATGAATGCGTGCATAGATAATAATAATGCCTTGAACTTTAGAGGTGTATACGATTATATAGCTCAGGATTCGACATTTTTATCTCATCCGAATTTCTCCATTTTCATATCCAATATAAAATCAGGTAAACTGATGTAACAAAGTGCCAGTATGTTTTTGTTTAATCAGTTATGACTGCAATTATGATATGCAGAATATGTTTTTTTTTTAAATTGATGTCCAAGTTAAGCTCCAGATTTATTCAATTAAGCAGGGATTACGGAAGAACAAAGGTCTAGATTTTTAATGAGATTAAAATCTTCCAGCATCAGCTGAACTGTACAGATTTGTGATATCATGACAATTGCACACTCACATAAAAATAAAAATTTAAATTGGCCGGTTTCGGGTTTTGAACCATGGACTCCAGAATGTGAGGTCAAGACGTTACCATCTCGGCCACCAGGGTCATTTTAACGGTTAGTTGGATAAGCGCATGTAAATCAATAGTGTTTTTTGTCATAGCTACCTGTATTTTAATTTCCAAGGCCTTATAAGATCACAGTAAAACAATAGGCTATGTTGTCAAGATAACTGATTTTCATTTTTTTAAATAAATTCTTTCGAATACGTATATTACCATAAGGCACTAAATTGGGCATTACTCCGGTACCGGTGAACCGATTTGGTTCAATATCAATAGGGTTCTTCCCATGGACATTACAAATGTGTTTTCCAAGTTTCGTGAAAATCCGAAAAAGCGTATTTGAGTTATGGCGCGTACAGACACACGGACGGACAGACAGACGGACAGACATTTTTCGTCCCCACACACAATCTCATAAAGTACCATACTGGCACTTCATAAATAGACACCATGTATATCAGTGTGGTTCAACCTTTAGTTACCCGAGGGCCAATCAAACTTTAGTATAGGAATGTGAGGGCCAGAGAATTCCAGAAAGAAAACGAGTTACATAAACAAACTATATATATGAAATAATAGCTATTTATGTATCAAGTACGCAAAATAACGCTTTAGCGGACGAATCTAATATACCGGCCGAGGCGTAATCCGAGGCTGAAATACTGGATGAGTCCGATAAAGTTTTGCGTACGTGATGCATTCAATATTTTTTTTTCGTAAAAGCTCTCTAAATTATATGAAATGAAACAAAAATACCGTATATAATTAATTATAGTGGTAGATAGTCAGCCATTCGTTAAAGTTATATTCTCACGGCCATCTGAATCGCAAAACAACTATGAAGAATACGTACCAATACGAAATCGGTATAGATGCATAATATATGAGTAGCTTTTTTGTAAACAGTAAAGCATATGAACTAATAGATATACAGTAGAAGCTTTCATGAACCACAGATTATTGTCTCTGTTGGACACTATGAAGAGCATTGGCGCGAATAGCCAAAGGTCCTGGGTTCAAGTCCCAGTGTCGGAGGAATTTTTCTCCTATAATATTCTCATATGAACTAATATTTATGAATGATAATACCGAGGAAATTTCAATCCAAGCCAGAAACATTGAATAGGAGCTGCTGCCAGCAACTTCACGGCAGATGTAGACCATGAGAAGGAATATATTGCAATTAAATGCATCTTTGGTAAGCAATGATTCTCTTGTGAACGAAAATATGAAATGTTGTTGGCTTATATTTATTGTTACATGATGAAATAGGCTACCGTGTTTTGTGAAAAACCCTGGTGAAGTTTCTGATTATCATAAAGAAATATGTTGGCTTAAATTTGTTGTTTTATGACCAATTATATGCTTAAATCCATGTTAAAGTTGGTGTGACTGGTCAATGCCATCTGGATTTTGTTTATAGATTGCCATGACGACTTTAAGTACTAGGCCGATAAAACTGCATTTTGAATGCAGTTTTATGCAATTTTAGCGGCCTTGGTTGCTAAAATGCAATTTTTCGGCGTGTTACCAGTCCGACAAGCAGCTGTTTTAGAGAGCGTGTACTAAAAAGTATTTATTTAGAAAGAAGAGCAAGGGCCAACAAAAATGAATAGACGAGCCGCGGGTTGGACCACACTGATATATATGGTCAGTGTGCGTTTATGTCTGTGATGGAAAAAAAACTGCACCATGTGGTACATTTTAGAAGACGTAAAAAAAGAAAGAAAAATATCTTATTCTTCAGAATATTTTAGAAGAAGAATTCCGTCTGATACCGGTATTCGAAACCGTCATCTTTGGCTCTCCTTGTCGATGCTCTACCAACAGCGATTACCGGTTGACCTCATTTTTCTCATATAAGTTACAGTATTGCGAGGCTCACTAATTTAGTGATGTTTTGACAGGTTTCGCCAATGCATTGTAACATAATTTATCTGCCAAGTATATGACCGAGGTCAATATTAAGACATGCAAATAAAGTAGACAGATAATATTGGAATTGTAAACTTAACTATACAGGATGTTTCAAAAATACTTTTACAAACTTCGGGTATGGGTTCCTTACACCAAAAGAAGGGAAAAAGTTCATATGAACATAGGTCCCATAATCCTTTGTTTTCTCGTTAGGAACTGTTCAACACATTGGTGCACTTATAACACGTCAACACACAACACTCAAAAACTCATAACAAGTGCTCGAAATGTCCTTCATGGCCATGGCCTGCACGTTCTCCCGACCTCAATCATTTGGATTTTTATTTCTGGGGCACCTTAAACTATTGGTTTATGGAGCAGACATCCCGGAAGAAGAAACTTTTCATCGACGTGTCATGGAAGCCTGAGAAACCATTCGACACCATCCCGGAGTATTTGAAAGGATGCGACAGTCCATGATTCGACGAGTGCATGCATGTCTAGAACCAATATATATATATATATATATATATATATATATATATATTTATATGTCAATATATTCTATATGATAAAGTATTTTCTCTGCAGTTTACCGGTATAATAAATAGACGAAAAAGAAATCTGAAGAATATTGAAATTTCATGTTAGACGTAATCATCACGTTAACTGTTTTCTGTGCAGTCCGGCACGAGTTTATAAATTATGTAAGGAATTATTTTGTTAAAGATTGTAGGCTATAGATTGTCTCGTTCGTGTCAGGGAAGACAACCCTTCCTCTACCTATAGGAGGACTACTTAGGACACGGGTAGAGAAAGTAAAAAAGCCAAGTTCAACATACTCTGTGCATCCTTGAGGTTTGTCAGTTGATGGCTGCACGAGTATATAATTACTATGCGCTGTACTTGCTTATTATAGCGGTCCCTTAACCTTGCTGATGTGTGCGGCTTTATCATTCGGTAGCGTGTCGTCTTATCTAACATTCCGTGTGTGGGAATCAGTCGTAAGCGGCCCACAGAGGATCAAGGATTGCGAAAAAGCGCATGTTGTAAAGTGCCCATGACTTTTCGTCCGTAGGATTTTTCGCCCATGAAATTTCATCCCAAGGAATTTTTCGCCCATGAAATTTCATCCCAAGGAATTTTTCGCCATGAAAGTTCACCCATAGTATTTTTCGCCCATGAAATATCACTCTGCGAGCCCGGGTTCAAATCCTGGTCGGGACAAGTTACCTAGGTGGGGTTTTTTCGTCACCAGTGAGACAAATGTCGGGTAACTTTAGGCCCTTATGGTCCCCGGATATCATCTGGCCGTCATTATCATCTTCATCCTCATCCTCGCCTTGTTCGGAGTGTGAATGGTGTGTCTCGTCCTATGTGTTCGCGTTGTCTCGGAGGTGGCCTCGGCATTGGGCTGATCACTCATCCGGGGAGGTCCTCCATGTCCTTGTCTGCTCAAAAAAGTATGTATGTAATCCATAGATAATCCCCCTCCCGACAGTACGCGGCCCTATAAGGACCGGGCGGCTTGGGTCGCTTAAATGTACCTAAAAGTGAGAGGTGAAACTAAGGTAAAGAAGAAGATAGACATTTCATCCATTTTTTTTCGCACATGAATTTCACCCATAAGAATTTTTGCGAATGAAATTTCATCCCAAGGGGTTTTCCGCCCATGAAATTTCACCCATAGATTTCGCACATGAAATTTCACCTGTTGGATTGTTCGCCCATGAAATTTTACCCATGACCATTTACGGTTTATAGCCCATGAATTTTTTTGCCCAAGATAATTTACGGTTCTGAGCCCATGCATTTTTCGCATCGAGTAGGTACACCCATTTCCCCCATGAAACATTTTGTAAGTAAGTTTGAGAGGTCCGTAAAAGTGATTTTATTTGTAGGGAAAATACTTTTTAAATTTCAATATTTCGGTACATTTTTTGTTTAAATTTATTTATTTATGAAACCAACAAAACTGTCATACATTACAAAATCTTAAACCCACAGATGAGGAATTATTAATTTTGCGGTGTTATTTAAAATATAAGCTATATATGTAATATACACAATGCAAGTTTTATAATTAATCAGTTAACATTATTATTATCCGAGCGAGGTGGCCGAGATGGTAACGTCTTGGACTCGCATTCGGAAGGTCCCTGGTTGAAATCCCGTGGCCGGCCAATTTGACATAAGTTTTTTTCATGGTTTCCCCAGTCGTAAAGGCAAATGCCGAATTGGATATTTACATACCATGAATCATCCTCACCATTTCATCCTCTATCATATCCATTTAAATTAATATCAGTTGAAATTTACTCCATTAAGTACACCGACAACAGAAACAATTGACAAACAATAGTTCCATGGCCTACCTTACTGTATAGACACAGATCTCCAACTCTTGATTTGGCCTCGTAGCTAAAAAGAGTAGCCTATAAATATCGCTGAATTAAAAAAAAGTGTGCGTGGAACGCCACGCGACAGAAGTGACTCTTGTTTTATTTTTGAATTTTTGATTTTCGATTTTTAATTTTGGATTTCTTATTTTTAAATTTTGGATTTTTAATTTTGGATTTTTTATTTTTAAATTTTGGATTTTTTAATTTTTAATTTTTTAAGTTTTTAATTTTTGGACTTTTTTATTTTGGATCTTAGGCCTACAATGTTTTTATTTTGGAATCCTGGTTTTTTAATTTTGGATTTTTTAAATTTTGGATCTTTGAAATTTTTTGGATATTTTAATTTTGGATTTTGGATTTTTTAATTTTGGATTTTTAGATTTTTTTAATTTTAATTTCTCGGTTTTTTTCATTTTTAACTTTTGGATTTTTTAAATTTTGGATAAGCTTAATCATTCAGTTGATTGTTTTCTATGCAGTCCGTTCCGTCACACCTCACCAATTTCGTGACGATTTTGAACGTGACACAAGCTCTCGATTTACCCCTACCGCGGCTAAAGAAGTTTCACTTCAAAAATTCCTCCACGACACCCTTGGCCTCAAGTGATGGAGTGAGACGAGGCTTTCGTGTTTTGGAAAATACTATACTCGATACCATTTCCGGTCTCTGGACGGAGTTTTGAAAAGGAATTCAGCCAGCGAGTTAGGAAGTCATAATTCACGTCGCAGTCGTTAAAATTGAATGCCCTTCTAAGAGACTAGAAGTATAACATTGTGTTGACATATTGGCCATTAAGAACTTACTTTCAACACAAAGACAATACATAACCTGAACGAACCTGTTGCATTTTTAGCGTACGAATGTCCAGGAATTTGTTTACAACGAAATGAGCTAAAAGAAGATAATGAAGCGATACATTGAGTTTACTTATAAACATAATTTATTCTGATCCTTAGGCTGGAACCTGTTTCAAAACAGAATTTAGTGAGTTTATTTATTTTCCTAAGATACAGTAGGCCTACAAATAAATAATAGGCTACCTTGGTAACCAATCAAGCTTTCATCTTCTAATATTTAGGCTTTCCTAATAATTTCACTATCTCGTACTGTTTCCATACTTTTGTAACTATAACCGATATTGGTAATTATTAATCATATGTAATCCCACGTGAGTTGACGAGTTGGATTTATTAAGACTATTCCATGAATAAAAATGTAACGGATTAGCCTATACAAATAACAATTACTTCCGTGATTTGTTGATAAAAACAAAACAACAGCTGCGAGATCACGGCCTGCTATGAATCAACCATCCATGGATCGATTCGAGTTACCATGTTGTGACCAATGCTACCTATGATGCATATAAGACATAGTTAACTTCATTCACAATTACATACTATTTTCAGAATTTATCAAACATAATTTTTTACATTAAATAAAGTAAAAAATTTCCTTTGCCGCTAGATTTTTTGGGAAAGTACGGTACTCATAACGCAGGCTGCATTTCCCCTTTGAATAGCAATGCTGATTCTCCGTCTCCTATGGCAGATGACGCAGCGGTCGGGTGGTAGGCCTTCAGGGATGTAGCGCCGCGGAGTAGTTTAGATTCTCTGTCTCAGGAAAGCTGTTGAACGGGAATCACCATTTTGGGCCACAAATTTCTTCCCAATATCTGAGATCAGTGTCTTAGCCTCAGCGCACCTATATTCGAGTTTCATAAGCTATCTCCGGCCGGTCAAATTTGACTGGGGTTTTTCATGGGTTCTCCATTCGCAAAGACATATGCAGGACTTAATTTTTGAATGGTACATAGGCCTACTGGTTTCTATCGTCAAGCTTGAAACCTCAATACTACAAAACAACACATGTATATAAGAAAGGCTGTGCAACGTATTTTGTACAATTATTATTAAATGCCAGAATTGTACTTTATGAGAGTGTGTGGCGGACGGGAAAATGTATGTCCGTGTACCTGTACCCGCGATAAGTCAAATACGCTTTATCGGATTGTCATGAAACTTGGTATACGCATTTATAGCGTCCATGGGAAGAAGTGTATTGATATTGGACCAAATCGGTTGACCGGTACCGGAGTAATGCCCAATTTAGAGCCTTGGTAATATGTTAGAGAGAATTTATCAAATGCAAATCAGTTCTCATCATAACATATTGTTTTACAGTGTTTATATACGGCTTTCGAAGTTGCAATACAGTTAGCTTTGACAAATAAGACTGCCCATATAATCCTTCACATATGCTTATCAAACTAGACCTTTGTTCTTCCGTAAGCCCTGTTTAATGAATGGATCTTTACTGGGAAATCGATTACAAAAATAACTTATTTTCTGCATATCATAATTGCAACTATCACTGATTAAAACAAAAGCATTCTGGCAGTTTGTTACATCAGTTTACCTGATTTTATTTATTAAAGCAGAAGTTTTTAAAGTAAAAAACTAAATATGCACGGTGAACATTATTTTTTAAAATCAGAGATATGCAGTGGATTTAAATTATGCGTGATGTTTTCCAAACATGTCACTGACGCTATTAAAAAATCAGGCGTTTCACTGAAATGACTTAATATGTCAGATGACGTCCGGCATCGCCAGTTAGAAACAAAAGCTGTACTACACGTGGCATCCAGTTCATACCGGAGAATGCTGACGTCATGTAACTCAGGACAGTGTGACTTCTTTTGTCTGTAATTTTCATTCTCAGGCCCATTTTCTATTCCGTAACCATGGTAACCGCAACCACAGCACCTATTGACTATTTACCTCAGTGACCAATCCAGCATTTCATACCTATAGCTACTTTGATCAAAAACAATTAATCATTGGATTAGGTACAAATAAGCTGCACATCTAACGTCTGTCTGTGCAAGTCTTTTCGTTTTACACTAGCCTTCACTGCATGTCAACACTGTTATCTTCATAAATCAAAAGCTGCATCTTAACTGTGGGGTGAAACATGTTTTATTGCTTAAAAGAGAAAGTTAGGTAATGGTACCCCTCGAACTGGTCATCCTGTGAGCTGAGAACAGAATTGATAGTATAGCACAACACACTTGAGTTAGAAACAAAACCCTTAAAAATGAAAATTTGAATGACGTAGAGTACGGTACTTGCAAAAATAGCAGCAGAAAGGAAAATATGATAACATTAACCGAATCTTTGATCACAATAAACAGAATTTTTCAATACATCAGTATCAATCCGTAAGGGATATAAAAGTGATAACATCACCCGATTGATAACATTATCCGCGATTACATTAAGCGGGGTTCACTGAAGTGTAAGTATCGCACCATAGGCTATTTCGCTTACAATTACTCAATTAACGAGGTCCTCTCAAGATAAGTTTACCTCGAGGTCCGGAATCTCTCAAGATAAACTTCTGCTCATGAATTTATCGGTAAAATCAGAATCTCTCGTCATACTATTCTACCGTCAAGCCGGGGGAATACCACATATCCTATGACAAAAAAAAAGAGTGCGTGGAACGCCACGCGACAGAAGTAAAACTTTATTTTATTTTTTAATTTTTGATTATTGGATTTTTAAAATTTTACATTATTGGACTTTTTAATATTGGGTTTTTGGACATTTTGGATTTTGGACTTTTCAATTTTGGATCTTTAAATTTTTAATTTTGGATTTTTTAAATTTTCGATCTTTGAATTGTTTATTTTTTTATTTTTTAAATTTTTTATTTTTGGATTTTTAAATTTTAAATTTAATTGTTTATTAAATTTGAGATTTTTGGATGTTATAATTTTTAATTTTGTTTTTTTTTTTTAATTTAGGAAATTTGTATTTTTTAATTTTGGATTTTATTTTTTTTAAATTTTGGATTTTTGGATTTTTTAATTTTTGATCTTTGAATTTTTTATTTTTGGATTTTTTAAATTTTGATTCTTCGAATTTTTTATTTTTTGGATTTTTTAATTTTGTATTTTAGTTTGTTTAATTTTGGATTTTTAGATTTTTTCAATTTTGGTATTTTTAATTTTTTAATTTTTAATTTTTAAATTTTTAAATTTTGGAATTTATTATTTATTAAATTTTAGATTTTTGGATGTTTTAATTTTTAATTTTTATTTTTATTTTTGGAAATTTGTATTTTTAAATTTTGGATTTTTAATTTTGGGTTTGCGCGGTAATGAACCTCCGGGTTCCATAAAATAGATAATATACCTTTAGATTGCTTAGGAATTGTCTATTGCCATTGAGGAAGTAAGGTCTGAAAAATTTCCTTTGATTACTCCTAATCATTGAGTTGATTGTTTTCTGTGCAGTCCGCACCGAAACAAGTCGGTTTTGAGTTTGACTGATTGTGACTGATTTCGTGACGGTTTTAGTGTGACTGATTTCCCGATTTACCCTCTACCACCACTAAAGAAGTTTTACTTCAAAAATCTGATGTGAAAGTCACATAACTTCCTCTGCCCAAATAAAAGTTAGGAGTATTCACATATCCTTGTACAGAATCGAAAGAAAAAATTTCACGCTAATTATGCTATAAATACCTGATAGACTATTCTTTGAATGATGCGACTAAAAACGCAGGCTATGAACAAACTATTAAAAAAAAAGTGACTGCAGACGTTTATTGAACTTTCCGCCGTAAAGAATAATTTCCGAAATTTATCGAATATTTCCCTCAGATACTTATTTACTCTATGCATGGCCAACAATACATCTTTCTCACTTCACATTCTTATATAGAATGAAAGGCCGTGAAAGAGCGCATATTCAGTTCTTCACCACGCAAGACAAACTTCCTACAAACAGTGGGTGAACAGTAGGTGCCTTGTAAATAACCTTTAGATATTTTTTAACGAAAAAAAAAGTTTCAAATAAAAGTTTTAGCTCTCAGTATAAGCATCACATGTGCAAAATTTAAAGGAAATCGTTAGAGCCGTTTTCGAGAAAATCGCGAAAAACGAAAATTTCTTCATGTAAAATCCCCTTTAAAATAATAGAAACTTGTCGCCAATCTTCTGCCCACATCTTCAGAAGGTACCGGACCAAATACGAAATTTTGTTTTTATATGATTTTCCGTTTTGGAGCTAGCCTGTTCACAGACATCCACACAGACAGACACACACACACACTGACACACAGACATGTTTCCAAAATAGTCTTTTTGGATTCAGGCGGCCTCAAAACGTGTATTTATTTTTAAAAACTCAACTTCGAATTTGGGGGCCCAAAACAATACTTCCTCTACCTATAGTACCTATGGTACGGGCAGAGGAAGTAAAACGGCAATGTCAAACATACCTATAAGTTATAACCAGGGCCCGGATTCTAATGACATGTCATCTTTTTATTGATGCTGCATAGACATTGCCAACTTGTAGATAAATCCTAATCATGGTTTCTAGATTACAGAAATACATTTTTATTAGGTCATTTTTTATCATTCTATGCAATTTTATATTTTTAGGGCATTTATTTCAATTTTAGGTCATTATTTTGTCATTTTTGTGTCATTTGTTTCCTTATTTAGTCATTTTCGTGCATTTACATTGAGTGTATTGACTTTTTTCGTCGCTAGCGGTGCTGTCTTTGAAGTGTTGTTTGTTTAATGCAAGAAGGAAAAATTCGGCGTAAAATGTTGTAATGTCTCAGTCGGAAATAAGAATCAAAGAAACGAAAAAATGTTGTATTATATTACTATTGTTATTAGATTGACTTGGCACCAGAGTCTGCCACCTGCTTGGATTTGAGAGTGCAAACTACTGTTTACCCTCAATAAACAACAATATGATCCGGCAAACCACAAAAGGAAATGCCGAATTTTGACTCACCAGTGCCTCAGTGCCAGTATAAATTTCCGTGAGAAAAGAACATTCACAACATTACAGCTATTTACAGTTTTTACAATTATGTACAAACTAGTCTATAACTTTGTGTGTACAATAATAATTTTTTACAAATAAAATATTAGTTTTTAGGTCATTTTTTATAATTATTAAGTCATTTTCTTTAAAATTCAGGGTCATTTTATAGGTCATTTTTCAAACAATTTTAGGTCATCAGAATCCGGGCCCTGGTTATAACATGTCAGTCGATCTATCAATAACAAAATGTTACGAGGAAACTTTAATTCAAAGTCACGTCAGGCAGGTCTGCAGTTTGCCTCAAAATACGAAACGTTTCTTTACATGTCAGTCGCCGGTATGGCGACATTTCCTCATAAATTCGCGAATTTTTAGCTTGAGACTTGTACAAAATGAATAATTCAGTATGAATATATCTGCTTGTGTTTGATATCCACAGCGAATTCGGGATTTCCCAACAACTGTCGGAATGTTAAAATTATACAAGAGGAAAGAAGGCAACATATTTCAACTGTAGGCTACGCGTTAACATTATCTCTCTTGGCCGTGAATAAACTTGAAGATACGAGGCGCGTCCATAAAGTAAGTTTACAGAAACAAAACTCAATTTCATGGACATATATATTCCAACAGATACAGCAAGTATTAAGCTATTATTCAACACTAGCATCTGCCCTTGGCTTCGCCCGCGATCATTATTTCAAAAATTAAAAATTAAGAGCATAATAGTTAAATAATTATATTAACACCTAAATCACGTGGACTACATACCACGATTACATAGCGTCGCATGGTAAAAGCGACCTCAGATTCAAGTTCCTTGGCCCAGAAAACCCCTGCATAGTGAGTTTCGTCCAAATCGAACTATGTTTACCCATTTAGGCCTATTTTCACTATCCCTCTTCCGTCTAGAGTGAAAATTTCAGATGTCTGCGAGCCTTGACATTATAAGTAAATGAATCGACCAGCGTGGACTTACAAAATTCAAGCGATCGCGATGCTTTTATTTTCAAGGTATGACAAAAATAGCCAAAGCCAACTGTAATTGATTTGACATTGAAATGTATTACTGAAAACTGATGCTTTGAAAACGCAAAAAATGCAAGTTTTCTGCCCGTTTTTCACTTATAACACACGAACGAAAGCTAAAATTATAATTCCGGCTTCGACGTGCATTTTCCGACCCTTCAGCCCACCTATGTTTAAAATTTCTGACCTCTGCGTTCAGTAGATTTCGCTGGGCATCGTGAACAGACAGACAGACACTTCCTTTTATTAATATAAGATATTCGCCACCGGAATTGAAACACTTGTCATACCATGGAACCAACTTTTGAATACCTGTGTCGTTCAAGTCTGCCGCCAGGGATTTGAACCACTGAGTGACAATCATCTCCTCCTCTCTGTCATTCTCTGTCGTTTCTTGAGGTATAGGAAGAGATGGAAATCACTGGAACTATTTCCGGGCTGTAGGGTGGATGTTTAAACACCTCCTAGCAAGTCTCCTGCAGAAATTCGACTGGGAGGTATTTAAACATCCACCCTAAAGCCCGGACCTAGCTCCCAGTGATTTCCATCTTTCCCTACACCTCACAAAATGAACGAAAATTGCCCCATGGAGATGTACATACTTCAATGGCAGCATGGCAACATTTGTTGACAAAATCACGAGGGAAGGCTGGAAATATTCCACGAAAATGAATTAGTCTTCCAAATAAAACAAATTATGCTGGGATTCTGTTTAAAAAGTGGAATCGTGTTTATTACGTGCCAGAATGGTAATTTATGAGATTGTGTGGAGGACGGGAAAATGTCTGTCCGTCTGTCCTTGTGTATGTACGCGCGATAACTAAATACGCTTTATCGGATATTCATGAAACTTGGTATACGCATTTATAACGTCCATGGGAAGAAGCCTACTGATGTTGGACCAAATCGGTTGACTGGTACCGGAAATGCCCAATTTAGCGTCTATTTTATGGTAATATATTATACAGAATTTATTAAATGCAAATCAGTTCTCATGGCAACATATTGTTTTACAGTGTTCATATACGGCTTTGGAAGTTGCAATACAATTAGCTTTGACAAATAACACTACCCACATATTCCTTCACATATGCTTATCAGACTTTAGACCTTTGTTCTTCCGTATGCCCTGCTTAATGAATACATCTGGAGCTTAACTCGGAGATAGATTACAAAGATAACTTATTTTCTGCATATTATAATTGCAATTATCACTTATTAAACAAAAGCATTCTGGCAATTTGTTATATCAGTTTTACTTTATTTTATTTTTCGCGTTATTGAATGAATTCACTCATTTCGCGATTCAAAAGTAGGTATTTTGAGGTTAATGACGGCGATAAAAGAAAAGTTTTCAAACATTTGTCTAAATGAGAGCAATTCGAGTCATCGCGTCTTTCAAATTTCGCTGATCTCTAACCATTAGAGACATTGCCAAATGTAAATTAATTTGTGCACCCCTAATCTTGCTATCGGCCCGGTATTTTCTAGAGAACTGTGGAATTGCTGTTATTTACGAGACAGACCGAGACATTTATATTTTTCCTGGTTACAACACGACTACAGTAACATAATGCAATAACCTTTTTGAAGTGAAACTTCTTTAGCCGTGGTAGGGGTAAATCGAGAGCTTGTGTAACGCTCAAAATCGTCATGAAATTAGTGTTATTTATTTATAGCTTAGGCTTTGTATTTTATATTTAGTTGAAAAATATGAATGTTTATCATAGACCCTAAGCATGTAAAAGGAGACAAAATAGGATGGAACATTTATGTAAAAACGATGCCAGTGTTAATAAATATAAGGTTTTAGTTATTTTTCTGTTAAATAAGTAATTTAAACAAACCATCTAGCAGTTGCCTAATCGCGGGCGAAGCTGCGGGCACCTGCTAGTAATCAGTATACCTTATTTACCTCATGCCTAATAATTACGTAGTTTGGCCCTGAAATCACATGCCAAATACACTTACTTTCTCATTTTGAGCAAAACCTTTCCTTGTGCCGTCATTTTGCACATTCTTCAGCGAGCTAGGAGATCAGAGGTCATAGGTGGCAGAGGCTCTGATCTCTATGGTCCATGGCTTACTTAAATCCTGCAATTATTCTCACAGTCACTTCTCTATCAGTAGGAGGCCTTTTAATACCGATATAGCATCAGGGACGCAATCTTGATTGCATTTATAAAATGTTACGTCTTGTGCATTCTGCCTAAATCTAGCGCGCTTCATGTTACGAAATGTTTTCATATTTGCAGTCAATAGAAAATGGAGTATGTAGAAAGTATATTTCTTGTTAAGACGACTTCTTCCCATGCCATCGTTTTGGGTGAGCCGATAGCACGCCTGCCTTCCATTCCGGCAGCCCGGGTCCGATTCCCGGCCGGGTTGGGGATTTTTCAGTAGTGAAACATCCCTTTCCCGGATTCAGGACTGGGTGTTTGTGTTGTCCCTAGGTTTAAGTGTTAGGAAGGGGAATGGCGCACCCCGGAAACAGATTTATCGTGAATATCCCCTTAAGGAAAAATAATTCAACTTAAAATTCAACCACCCAAAATTACCATAATTAAAAAATCAGGTAAACTGATGTAACAAAGGGCAAGAATGCTTTTATTTAATCTGTGATAATTGCAATTATGATACACAGAAAATAAGTCATTTTTGTTATTTATTTACGAGTTAAGCTCCAGATCGATTCATTAAGCAGGGCTTACGGAAGAACAAAGGTCTAGTTTGATAAGCATATATGAAGGAATATGGTGGGTAGTGTTATTTGTCAAAGCAGACAATATAGCAACTTCCAAAGCCGTATATGAACACTGCAAAACAATATGTTGTCATGAGAACTTATTTGCATTTGATAAAATATTTCTAATATATTACCATGAAGTAGGCACTAAATTGGGCTTTACTGCGGTGCCGGTCAATCAATTTGGTCCAATATCAATAGGCTTCTTCCCATGGACGTTATAAATGCGTATACCAAGTCTCATGAAAATCCGATAAAGCGTATTTGACTTATCGCGCTTTTCTAATAATCTTATATTACCATAAAAATAGGCACTAAATTGAGCATTACTCCGGTACCGGTCAACCGATTTGGTCCAATATCAATAGGCTTCTTCCCATGGACGTTATAAATGTCTATACCAAGTTTCATGAAAATCCGATAAAGCGTATTTGAGTTATCGCGCGTACAGACAGACGGACAGATATTTTCCCGTCCCCAATACAACCTCATAAAGTACCATTATGGCACTTAATAAACCGATTATTCTCCTCATTTTAAGAAAATGTTCTCCAGGGGTAGTTCGCGACCGGGTAGGAACACCACACCAGTTAGTATACCTCCTAAATATCAGCCTCCCCTTGAAGGTTTCGGGTGTACTCAGGTGCTAAGCACACACTCACGCAAAGGCACCCAGTCAGATCTGGTTCTTGCCAGTTACACAGGCAGGCGGTCTCCTTCAAGAAATTAAACTCCTGTTAATTGCATTGTGAGAGAAAGGCATCTCCCATCTCCCGGTAACCTTCCACAAGTCAGACATCATGTAACACAAGTGGGGCCGTCACGGTGGCTCATGCTTAGCGCGTGGGCCTGGCATGCTAGCGGTCCCGAGTTCAAATCTCGGGGCTGGCGGGCGTGTCATTTGTGGTGGACAAAGCCGTGACCTTTGGGGGTTTTTCTCGGGGATCCTCCCGTTTCCCCCTTCATTCATTCCACCAACACTCTCCACTTCAACTTCCTTTCCCCCCTCATTATCATCCCGTTCCCCTTTACTGGTTTTCGGGCCAGCTCCTGCTGCAGACTCTGCTGCGGGCCTCCCCCGTCCTGCCCCGCTGCTTGTGGTCAAGAGTTGCTGGTGGTGTACCGTGCCTTTGGGGCTCTCAGAGGGACCCTGGGTTAGTGGCGCATGTCTGGTTGTGCCGCGCCTAGGGGGCTCTTGTACGAGGGACCCTGGGTACGGTGCACGTGGAGTGGTACCAGGTCCTTGTTGGATGTAGGGGAGCTCCGTGGGGGCTTGTGGTGGAGTCTGTTGACTGGGGGGCCTTAGGGCATGCACATCATTCGTTTCCTAGGGGGTGGGCAATGGGCCCGCCTATGTGGCCTCCGTCCGCGAGCCCGTCAGGGCTCAGCCCCTGACCTATACCTAACACAAGTGGGAATTTTCAATGATTTGGTTATCCTTTACTCCCGGTATATAAACATGAGTCATTTTTTTAAGTGAAACTTTTTTAGCCGCGGTAGGGGTAAATCGAGAGCTTGTGTAACGCTCAAAAATCGTCACGAAATTAATGTAACGCTCAAAATCGTCACGAAATTATTGAGGTGTGACGGAACGGACTGCACAGAAAACAATGAACTCAATGATTAGGCTTAAATAAAATTTAAATAACCCAAAAATTCGAAATTAAAAAATAAAAATAAAAATACAAAGATCCAAAATATAAAAAATTCAAAATTTCAAAATTAAAACATTCAGAGATTCAAGATTCAAAAGTCCAAAAATCCAAAATTTAAAAAATAAAAAATAAAAAAATCCAACATTTAAAAATCAAAAAATTCAAAATTCAAAAATAAATTTAAAAAATAAAAATCTAAAATCCAAAATTCAATAATAAAAAATCCAAAATTAAAAAATCCAAAATCTAAAATTTAAATAGTCCAAAACCGAATAATAAAAAGTTCAACAATCCAAAATTCAATAATCCAAAATTGAAAAATTAAAACAAGTTTCATTTGTGTCGCGTGGCGTTCTACGCAACCTTTTTTATTTATTAATTTTTTTTAGCAAGGGAATGTTACTTTATGTCCTTACTTCAATGAAATGACGCCTATAAATCAGGAAATGCCTGCTTTTATGCAGTTAAAAAACTCTTATCTTCTCGTCTTCTGTCCAGAAATCTAAAAATAAAAACGTATAAGACTTTTATCCTGCCGGTTGTATTATATGGATGTGAGACATGGTCGCCTACTTTTCGGGTAGAACATAATCTGAGAAAGTTCTCAAAAGTATTGACCGGGAGACCCGAAGGGAAAAGACCACGTGGAAGACTTAGATGTAGGTGGGAGGACAATATTAGGATAGATTTAAGGGAAGTAGGATTTGAGATGAATGATTGGATGGAGTTAGCACAGAATAGGGTTAAATTGCGGGCTCAGGTAAGCGCGGCAATCCTGGCTTTTTGAGAATGGGCCAGAATGCTTTTTTTAATCAGTCATAATTGCGATTATTATATGCAGAAAATAAGTTATTTTTGCTATCGATTTCCGAGTTAAGCTCCAGATCAATTCATTAAACAGGGCTTACGTAAGAGCAAAGGTCTAGTTTGATAAACATATGTGAAGGAATATGTGGGTAGTGTTATTTGTCAAAGCTAACTGTAATGCAACTTCCAAAGCCCTATATGATCACTGTAAAACAATATGTTGTCATGAGAACTGATTTGCATTTGGTAAATTCTGTCTAATATATTACCATAAAATAGGCACTAAATTTGCACCATACTGGCTCTTAATAACTAAAAATAACGCGATATAAATTTCAAAATGCACGTAAAATTTTCATAACAGGGTACAAGAATAAACTATGGGCCTAATCATTGTGTTAACTGTTTTCTATGCAGTCCGGCACGGGTTTATAACATATTGTCTCGCGCATATAAGGGTATAGAGATCAGCTGTTGAGTTTTTATCTTATCGAGATGGTTTTAGCTCCCGGATCAGTCGTGGAGTGGAGTGTCTACACTGAGTGATTGACATTGTCACGCCGGGAAGCGTGTCACCACATTTAACACTTCCACCCAGAGATCTAATAACGTTTTAATGACAATGACGTGATAGATCCAGGGCCCTGTTTCTTAGAACTTTTACTCATATTATTAGCAAACTACCAGGTACCCGCGGCTTTGCCCACGATAATTCATTCAAAAATTAAAAATTAAGAGCATAATAATTAAAACATATTTATTAACACGCGCGAATTACTCATAAACTAAACGATTAATAATTATAATGAAACAGCCAAAATTCCGGCTTTAAAGTGCATTCCACGATTAGAAAGCGCCGCCTGGGAAAAAAAAGCATCAGATTCGAGTTCTCTGGCCCAGAAAGCCCCTGCATAGTGAGTTTCGTCCAAATCGAACAGTGTTTGCCCATTAAGACCTATATTCATTATCCCTCTTCCGTCTACGTTGAACATTTCAAATATCTGCATGCCCTGGCATTATAAACAAATGAATCGGCCAGGGTGGACGTAAAAATTCAAGTGATCGCGATGCTTTTATTTCCAAAGTATGACAAAAAAGGGCAAATCCACCTGAAATTGATTTGACAATTTAAATGTATTACCGAAAACTGATGAAAAAATACACGTTTTCTTCCAGTTTATCACTCATAACTCGCAAACGAAAGCGAAATTTAAAAATCGAACTTCGAGGTGCATTCGGTCAGTCTTCAGTCCATCTATGTTTAAAATTTCATATCTCTGCATGCAGTAGATTTCACTGAGAATCGCGCATAGACAGACAGACAGACAGGCAAACACTTCCTATTATTATTATTACTAGCTTGTTCCCGCGGCTTCGCCCGCGATAATTATTTCAAAAATTAAAAATTAAAAAATAAGAGCATTCTATATTTATTAACACCTAAATCACGTGAATTACATACCACGATTAGATAGCGTCGCCTGGTAAAAGCGACCTCATTTTCGAGTTCCTTGGCCAAGAAAACTGTAGGCCTATGGTGAGTTTCGTCCAAATCGAACAATGTTTGACCATATTTAGGCCTATATTGATTATCCCTCCCGTGTAGGTTGAAAATTTCATTTGTCTTCGGGCCTTGACATTATAAACAAATGAATCGACCTGCGTGGACTTTATGACAAAAATAGCCAAAGCCAACTGTAATTGATTTGACATTGAAATCATTACTGAAAATCGATGCTTCGAAAACGCAAAAAATACACGTTTTCTGCCCGTTTTTCACTCATAACTCACAAACGAAAGCAAAAATTAAGATTCCGGTTTCGAGGTGCATTTTCCGACCCTTCAATCCACCTATGTTTAAAAATTCAGATCTCTACATTTCTCTGGGCATCGCGGACAGACAGACAGGAGGAAGGAAGACAGACAGTTCCTTTTATTAATATAGATTACTAGCATGTGCCCGCGGCTTCGCCCGCGATAAAAAAAGAGCATAAAGTTAGAGCATAATAGTTAAATCATTATATTTATTAACACCTAAATCACGTGGACTACATGTCACGGTTAGATATCGTCGCCTGGTAAAAGCGATCTCAGATTCGAGTTCCTTGGCCCAGAAAATCCCTGTATGGTGAGTTTCGTCCAAATCGAACAATGTTTAACCATATTTAGGTCTATGTTGATTGTCCCGGGCTTTACTGCGGTGCCGGTCAATCAATTTGGTCCAATATCAATAGGCTTCTTCCCATGGACGTTATAAATGCGTATACCAAGTCTCATGAAAATCCGATAAAGCGTATTTGACTTATCGCGCTTTTCTAATAATCTTATATTACCATAAAAATAGGCACTAAATTGAGCATTACTCCGGTACCGGTCAACCGATTTGGTCCAATATCAATAGGCTTCTTCCCATGGACGTTATAAATGTCTATACCAAGTTTCATGAAAATCCGATAAAGCGTATTTGAGTTATCGCGCGTACAGACAGACGGACAGATATTTTCCCGTCCCCAATACAACCTCATAAAGTACCATTATGGCACTTAATAAACCGATTATTCTCCTCATTTTAAGAAAATGTTCTCCAGGGGTAGTTCGCGACCGGGTAGGAACACCACACCAGTTAGTATTCCTCCTAAATATCAGCCTCCCCTTGAAGGTTTCGGGTGTACTCAGGTGCTAAGCACACACTCACGCAAAGGCACCCAGTCAGATCTGGTTCTTGCCAGTTACACAGGCAGGCGGTCTCCTTCAAGAAATTAAACTCCTGTTAATTGCATTGTGAGAGAAAGGCATCTCCCATCTCCCGGTAACCTTCCACAAGTCAGACATCATGTAACACAAGTGGGAATTTTCAATGATTTGGTTATCCTTTACTCCCGGTATATAAACATGAGTCATTTTTTTAAGTGAAACTTTTTTAGCCGCGGTAGGGGTAAATCGAGAGCTTGTGTAACGCTCAAAAATCGTCACGAAATTAATGTAACGCTCAAAATCGTCACGAAATTATTGAGGTGTGACGGAACGGACTGCACAGAAAACAATGAACTCAATGATTAGGCTTAAATAAAATTTAAATAACCCAAAAATTCGAAATTAAAAAATAAAAATAAAAATACAAAGATCCAAAATATAAAAAATTCAAAATTTCAAAATTAAAACATTCAGAGATTCAAGATTCAAAAGTCCAAAAATCCAAAATTTAAAAAATAAAAAATAAAAAAATCCAACATTTAAAAATCAAAAAATTCAAAATTCAAAAATAAATTTAAAAAATAAAAATCTAAAATCCAAAATTCAATAATAAAAAATCCAAAATTAAAAAATCCAAAATCTAAAATTTAAATAGTCCAAAACCGAATAATAAAAAGTTCAACAATCCAAAATTCAATAATCCAAAATTGAAAAATTAAAACAAGTTTCATTTGTGTCGCGTGGCGTTCTACGCAACCTTTTTTATTTATTAATTTTTTTTAGCAAGGGAATGTTACTTTATGTCCTTACTTCAATGAAATGACGCCTATAAATCAGGAAATGCCTGCTTTTATGCAGTTAAAAAACTCTTATCTTCTCGTCTTCTGTCCAGAAATCTAAAAATAAAAACGTATAAGACTTTTATCCTGCCGGTTGTATTATATGGATGTGAGACATGGTCGCCTACTTTTCGGGTAGAACATAATCTGAGAAAGTTCTCAAAAGTATTGACCGGGAGACCCGAAGGGAAAAGACCACGTGGAAGACTTAGATGTAGGTGGGAGGACAATATTAGGATAGATTTAAGGGAAGTAGGATTTGAGATGAATGATTGGATGGAGTTAGCACAGAATAGGGTTAAATTGTGGGCTCAGGTAAGCGCGGCAATCCTGGCTTTTTGAGAATGGGCCAGAATGCTTTTTTTAATCAGTCATAATTGCGATTATTATATGCAGAAAATAAGTTATTTTTGCTATCGATTTCCGAGTTAAGCTCCAGATCAATTCATTAGGCAGGGCTTACGGAAGAACAAAGGTCTAGTTTGATAACCATATGTGAAGGAATAATGTGGGTAGTGTTATTTGTCAAAGCTAACTGAAATGCAACTTCCAAAGCCGTATTATGAACAGTGTAAAACAATACGTTATCATGATAACTGATTTGCATTTGATAAATTCTTTCTAATATACTACCATAAAATAGGCACTAAATTTGCACCATACTGGCTCTTAATAACTAAAAATAACGCGATATACATTTCAAAATGCACGTAAAATTTTCATAACAGGGTACAAGAATAAACTATGGGCCTAATCATTGTGTTAACTGTTTTCTTTGCAGTCCGGCACGGGTTTATAACATATTGTCTCGCGCATGTAAGGGTATAGAGATCAGCTGTTGAGTTTTATCTTATCGAGATGGTTTTAGCTCCCGGATCAGTCGTGGAGTGGAGTGTCTACACTGAGTGATTGACATTGTCACGCCGGGAAGCGTGTCACCACATTTAACACTTCCACCCAGAGATCTAATCACTTTTTAATGACAATGACGTGATAGATCCAGGGCCCTGTTTCTTAGAACTTTTACTCATATTATTAGCAAACTACCAGGTACCCGCGGCTTTGCCCACGATAATTCATACAAAAATTAAAAATTATTAAAATTATCAAAATTATTAATTTATTAACACGCGCGAATTACTCATAAACTAAACGATTAATAATTATAATGAAACAGCCAAAATTCCGCCTTTAAAGTGCATTCCACGATTAGAAAGTGACGCCTGGGAAAAAAGGCATCAGATTCGAGTTCTCTGGCCCAGAAAACCCCTTCATAGTGAGTTTCGTCCAAATCGAACATTTAGACCTATATTCATTATCCCTCTTCCGTCTATGTTGAACATTTCAGATGTCTGAGTGCCTTGACATTATAAACAAATGAATCGGCCAGGGTGGACGTACAAATTCAAGTGATCGCGATGCTTTTATTTTCAAGTTATGACAAAAAAGGGCAGAGCCACCTGAAGTTGATTTGACAATTGAAATGTATTACCGAAAACTGATGAAAAAATACACGTTTTCTTCCAGTTCATCACTCATAACTCGCGAACGAAAGCGAAATTTAAAAAATCGAACTTCGAGGTGCATTCGGTCAGTCTTCAGTCCATCTATGTTTAAAATTTCAGATCTCTGCATGCAGTAGATTTCACTGAGAATCGCGCATAGACAGACAGACAGACAGACAGACAGACAGACAGACAGGCAAACACTTCCTATTATTATTATTACTAGCTTGTGCCCGCGGCTTCGCCCGCGATAATTATTTCAAAAATTAAAAAATAAGAGCATTCTATATTTATTAACACCTAAATAACGTGAATTACATACCACGATTAGATAGCGTCGCCTGGTAAAAGCGACCTCATTTTCGAGTTCCTTGGCCAAGAAAACTGTAGGCCTATGGTGAGTTTCGTCCAAATCGAACAATGTTTGACCATATTTAGGCCTATATTGATTATCCCTCCCGTGTAGGTTGAAAATTTCATATGTCTTCGGGCCTTGACATTATAAACAAATGAATCGACCTGCGTGGACTTTATGACAAAAATAGCCAAAGCCAACTGTAATTGATTTGACATTGAAATCATTACTGAAAATTGATGCTTCGAAAACGCAAAAAATACACGTTTTCTGCCCGTTTTTCGCTCATAACTCACAAACGAAAGCAAAAATTAAAATTCCGGCTTCGAGGTGCATTTTCCGACCCTTCAATCCACCTATGTTTAAAAATTCAGATCTCTACGTTGAGTAGATTTCGCTGGGCATCGCGGACAGACAGACAGGAGGAAGGAAGACAGACACTTCCTTTTATTAATATAGATTATTATTATTATATTATTATTATTATTATTATTATTATTATTATTATTAGTATTATTATTATTATTATCATCATCATCATCATCATTGTTATTATTATTATTATTATTATTATTATTATTATTATTATAGATATATAGATATATAACTCTTTGGAAGCCCTGAGCTAACACTGTATTGGAGATGGAGTCCTTGAATTTAGTCTGCTTCAGAAAAACTAAAAAGAAATGTGAAGCTATTTTAAGTTTTTATTTCGGGGGTAAAAATTAAAAATTCGACTTTTTTGGAATTCTCCCGTCGATGACAGGGTAAAATCTACAAGTGTGCCAAATCTCAAGATTCTACCTCATCTAGAAGTAGGTAAACATTAATGTCAATGGGTGATCGAAAAATGTTTTTTTCGGGGTAAAAATAATTAAATGAACTTTTTGGAATTTTCTCGTCTGTTAAAGGCTAAAAAGCTGTAAATCTGCCAAATTTGAAGTTTCTAGTGTGCACGTTTCGGAATCCTCTGAATATAAAGATATTATTTCCATAAACATGTCAATATATTTGTGTATCTGTGAACAACTTAACTCCAGATCAAAACAAAAAAAATCGTGTCAAAATGCAATTTTTTCAGCTACATTCTTCCGAGGATGTGCCACGAAGAAAGTCCATTACTTTCTCTTCATTTAACATAAATGTTTGATGTATAATAGTTCATTATGGTGTTACAGGACTGATGACTTGTAACAGCCAGTCCGCCACTGACGTTTTTGCAGTCCCATCGTCATTGCAGTTGGTAAGTACAACTTATTTCCTTGCATGTGGTAGGCCTACTACAGAACAAAATAACTTTTTTCACGACTTAACTAATTAGTGGTACTTACGAATATTGTTGCCGTGGATCGTAACTTGACATTCCCGCACGCAATCTGGTTGCTATGAAAACAAAAGAAATCTCCGTGCGGTAAAAATTACAATAGCACAAGTGCCGTAAGTAAAATCAACATAATACAAGCCTTTATGGAAGATCGGAACCAAGGCCCCCTAGTTTGTGGCGACTTTAACAGGACAAATATTCCGTCCCCATAACAACCAACACATGCGAATCACTTTCTGAAAAATAACATCCATCTTCAAAGTGTATATACATAATATTTTCAGCTAATATCTCAATTAATATAAATAAATTGATATAAAAATCATCGTGCAAAAAATAGCATGCAATACTCGTGCCGTAAGCGCATAACGGATCTCGGAAATTGAAAAAACTCTGCGCAAGCGCCTCGTTTTTTCAAACTCTTTCCTCAATCCGTATGCACCGCTTACGGCACTTGTATCGCAATATACTATTGAAGTTCAGCCATTTCGCTCGTTGCCCGGCAAATTGGACAGTTAATGTGAGAATCCGACATTTCATCATTGTAGTACCTTTTGAAATCGGGTATCTTCAAACATGTGCTTCATTTAAATACTTTGAAATCCACACTATCGGGGCCCGAACTTTGATGACATGTCATCTTTTAACTGGTACATCATGGACGTTGCCGATAGGTGAAGATATTCTGATCATGACTCCTATATGATAAAAATGGTAGTGGGTCATTTTTGACCATTTTCTCCATTTTTAAAAATCTTTTAGGTATTTTTAAAAGATTTTAATGTCATTATTTGGTCATTTTATGGCCATTTTACGGTCTTTTTTTCCCACATTTCGTATTTTTAGGTAATTTTTTTAATTTAAAGTAATTATTTTCTCATTTGTGTTGTTTGTTGCATTGTATAGAGTTTTGTGCATTTACTTGCATTGAATATTATCGGAATAGGCATAAATAAAATTTAATTTTAATTTGCATTTAATCGTATATAGGCTACCAATTAACTAATTACAAGCCTATAATTGGGTCAGCAAAATAAATATATGGAATAGACACAAATCTGATGAACAAACTAGCGTTTTCATATACATTTTTGGGTCTTCTTATAGTTTATTTGGTAATTTTTGTATGTTTATAGTCATTTTATAGCCCATTAAATATATATATATATATATATATATATAAACAATTTAGGTCTAAAATTAGAAAATTTATATAATTATTACTTCTGTTTTCTACTATTGCTGTTATAACATTTTTCATATTAAACTTTAAAATTTGGATAGAACTTAATTTCTTTGTTTTTTACTAAAATTTGAACAAATAAATTGTTATGTATTATTATTGTATTACCTCGTACCTTTGTATTGTAAATAGAACATGTTCTATCCTTTTATACATAATATTCTGTCATACTTCTCCAAATTATGTATTGTTTTAAGTAATTATTTAGTATAAGTTTTTCTAATATATTGAACTGAACCACCCCCGAACACAAGCTCTGCTTCTTCGGGTGGTGTATCAACTTTTTTATGTATATTTTTCGTGTAATTTAGAACAATAAATTCTAATTGTAATTGTAATTTAGGTCATCAAAATCCGGGTCCTGGTTACTATAGAAACCGTCAACATACTGCCAGTAACAATTTTATTTTTAAAAACATAAACAAATAAACTGTACCAACGAATTATTCTGTATAGACCACTCATATTTAGGGCTCGACAGTTTCTACGATTTATTGCCTTTTGCCTTATAAATTATAATTTCTTTGTATTAACAATCGTGATATTTCAGTGAAAATTTATTTCCGAATATTAATTTCACACACCAATTTATTACAATCCTAATGCACCGAACTGGAGCTTATTTATTATTTATTTATTTATTCATTCATTCATTCATTCATTCATTCATTCATTCATTCATTCATTCTCTTGAGAACAAAACAGACATATTAACGCAATTGCTTTGTTCTACTGCAATATTCTTCCAATACTAACACTAACGCTAATATACTAAAACAGAAACCAGACACAATAATAAATCTGATGTGAAAATCACATAACTTCCTCTGCCCAAATAAAAGTTAGCAGTATTCACATATTCTTGTACAGAATCGCAAGACACAATTTTACGTTAATTATCCTATAAATACCTCTTCTTTCAATGATGCGATTAAAAGCGCAGGCTATATAACAAAAACAAAAAAAACAAAAAACAAGTGACTAAACAGACGTTTATTGAACTTTCCGCCGTAAAGAATAATTTCCGAAATTTATCGAATATTTCCCTCAGATACTTCTTTACTCTATGCATGGCCAACAATACATCTTTCTCACTTCATATTCTTATATAGAATAAGAGGCCGTGAAAGAGCTCGTATTCAATTGTTCGCCACGCAAGACAAACTTTCTACAAACAGTGGGTGAACAGTGGGTGGCCTGTAACTACCCTCAGAGAATTTTTTCTAAAAAAAAGTTTCAAATAAAAGTTTTAGCTCTCAGTATAACATGCGCGAATTTTAAAGAAAATTGTTTGAGCCGTTTTCGAGAAAATTTAAATTGTCGATTTGCTTTAACATGTTTGGCAACTCATCGGGTAGATGGATACCATTCATACGTAATGGTGTAGGCTTCTATAGGTAAGACTATTATGTTATTAAAACATGTCATATGCCTTAATAGAGATGCACGTTTAATAAAATTGCAGATAATATAACCTTGACCTGGACAGGAATGCGGGACCTCGTATTTACCTGTTCTCTCTAGATTCAGTCGGCGATTTTTATTACCTAGGTCAAGTTAATCCCAACTTGTTGTTGAGGACGGCGAGTTTTAGTGATGCTAGGGGGTCCATACCCCCCACGAACACAAAATGCCAGCTTCATTTTGGTACCTAAGTGATTATTTATCAGACAACCTAATTTTCATCTCATAATTCTGCTTACAAGCTATGAAGTGCAGTCTATTTCATTCATGAGCCATATACGTACATTATATTGATCATTAGGGCATCTTTTATATATGAAGGTTAAAAGATAGCTCGAATATATATATATACTAGCTGAAAAGGCCCGGCGTCGCCCGGGCTTTGTATTTTTTAATTAGAAATTAACTTATGAAGGACTTTATGTATGTAGAACTTGAAATGAAGAAAAAGATTTATCACACTCAAACTATTCCATCAGAAAACGCTGGATATAGCTTTTTATGGCTCATAGAGGATGTGGAATGCTGCATTCCGTTGCTTCTACACATCATGCTTGGGAGGGGTTGAAATAAGAAGAAACACAAATTACATAAGATTGTACTGACTTGACGGAAAATTTTATTTCTCATTCTCATGTTACTATACAAGAAGATTTGGGCCTGTTATTCTGATTTTCAAGTTCCCCGACCAGAGGCCATACTTGTGGAAGTTCCCGATATTTCACTTGATCTGTTTGGTACTTTATCTTTCTAAACATGGTAGCTTTTTTAGGCAAATGATTATTCAACTAATTTGGTTCTATAGACATCTGAGGTGCATATTCACCTTCCTTCTGAATTGTTTGAACTCTCTCGTTTTCTTTCTGTATTGGATTTTCTTTCAGCTTTCTGATCTTCGAAGCTTGCTATGTTTGTCATTCGTGACATACGTACATCTTTCGACTTTCATTCTGAATTGGTTTTTTCGCTTTTAGCGTTTTGCCATCTGTTCTTTCTGGCTTTACTTATATTCTGAGTAGACTTTGGATTTGTGTGTTCGTCTTTCTCAGTGTCTCGTTAACAATCGTTTCGGAGCTGAAATAAAAGAGAAATGCAGTATCACTTTCATACTTTCCTCCCCTAGAACCCGGGACATAATATACTGCGAGCATAGGACTCAAAATGTTCCATCCCATGCTTAGGGCCTATGATAAACATCCCTATTTCTCAACTAATACAAAGCCTACAGGTATGGATAACTTATCAGCGGAAAGGATTATTTACAGACTTTTGATATAGCATACTCACACACTTAAGTTGTCCCTCTTATTCTACATCAAAATGTGAAGTGAGTAAATATTTCTTATGTCGAGGGTAGAGAAAGTTATGTGACTACATCACACTGTGCTTTATTTTCGTGGATTTCATTTTCAGTAATTATTTTCGCCAATATATTACATCGATGGAATCATAATTCGTTAAAGCATTAGGCTATATACTTGCCAAGGCCCTATGTAATCATAATAAACAATTCACTGTTGCCATGTGAACTAAACAGCAATTCATTTTTTCAGTATAAAATTCTCAGAAATTATATAATTTTCAAGGGAAGGAGTATTTTGTTTGAATTTTAATGTCGACAGCTATACTTCCCGGGCTTAACTGGGTATGTGTGCAAAATGTCGTGTAAATTGGTAAAGAAATGTAGATTTGTATAAGGAACAAACATACATACATACATACATACATACACACTTTCGATTTTATATATTAGATAAATGTATGGTATATCATGAAATAATTGATTCAATTAGGGCGATTTGTTTTTGCTTTTTGTTAGCTTTATTTGCATTTTTCGTTATTTTCAAGAGATAGGCCATTTTTTGGCAATTCTTAGGTCAATTGTGGCACTTTTTGGTCTTTTTCGGCATATAATAATAATAAACTAAACTACGTGGCGCGACATCCCCGAAGGAACAAGGCCTACCACCCGACCGCTGCGTCATCTACCTATAGGCAGATGGCAGGATTGGGGGGGCATGTGGTCAGCATGCAATAAATAATAATAATAATAACTTTGCCTGGCAAAGTTAAGGCCATAGGGCCTTATCTTCCACTGAACCAGGAGAAATACAGTGAGTCCCACGCAAGAGTTGGCCAATGACGCGGGTTTCTGCGTCGCGGCTGGCACAGCTCCAACTCCCGAGCGATCGGGTGAAATATCTACGCTAATAATGCCGCGGTCGGTATAATGATTCAGGTTCTCACATTTACAGTTAAAATTACAATGAAAATAACCACGTACTTCATCACAAGAGATGATGGAAATGTTCTCATCTTGCATCCAGACAATACTGGCACCTTTTTAGGAAATTTTCTTTCACGCGCGCAAGTTCAGCTTCCGAGATAGAGTTACTTTCTCTTGTGATAGGCCTATCTGATATTGTCTTTAAGTTCTTCTAACAGTAGGCCTGTGTAAATATTATTTATGGGGAAACTTGGAAAATAAAGTGTATAGGTCAATTTGCAATGCATAAGAAGAGCTTAAAGACAATATCACAAAATAAATTAACTCTATCTCGGAAGCTGAACTTATGCGTGAAAGAAAATTTCCTAAAAAGGTGCGAGTATTGTGTGGATGCAAGAGGAGAACATTTCCATCATCTCTTGTGATGAGGTACGTGGTTATTTTCATTGTAATTTTAACTGTAAATGTGATAACCTAAATCATTACAACGACCGCGGCATTATTTGCGTAGATATTTGACGAGATAGCTCGGGAGTTGGAGCTGTGCCAGCCGCGTCATTGGCCAACTCTTGCTTGGGACTCATTGTACAAAATACATTAAAATACATCTACAATAAACAAATAAATAGATATCATACATAATAATATAAAATGCTAGCAATAGAATAATAATGGGCTACAATATTGATCTGCCTATATTAAAACATAGCCTATATACGTACTTTATACACTAAAATATGTAGCTCATGTTTCAGTGGAGGTAGAGAGGAGCTTTTCCATTATAAATCGTTACCTTCAGACAGGGCTGTAGCTAGGCGGTGGCTAGATGGGCCCCCGCCAAGGGCGCAGGTAGAAAGAGGGCGCAAAATTAACCATGAAAAATCCCTCCTTTTTTTTAGGCTGGTGCAATTTATTAAGCAATATAAATGCCACGTTAGTGGAAGAAATCTTTCAGGTTATTAAAAGTTAATGCACGTGAACTATCTGTAGTATTATGCCGATTGTCTATAAACAAAAAGCAGTCATGCAACGTCCTTTAATTAACACGATTCTTATTGACAGAGTATGATAATTTATTATTGTATTTTTAACTAAGCGACTTTTAAACTAAACAGTGAAACAATATTAATGTTTGTGTTGTTTCGTCTCTTGTTGATGTTGGCGTTGCTTCTGTTGTATAGGTAAGAATGATTTCAGTAACAAAAATGTGCCAACTAAAACTACCATGACGATCATAGCTTAGTCTACATTATTAGTTTCGATCTATTAGGCAGTGGTTTTTTATAGAAATGAGACCAAAAAGACCTTCTGGAAGCGAATTTAAGAAAATCAGTTTTACAGAAATTTAAAATAAATTGTTCAGACCCCCCAAAATTGGAGGGCGCAGATTTTTAAAACTCGCCAAGGGCGCAGAAGGACCTTGCTACGGCCCTGCTTTCAGACAACAGACAATCGTTTTTATTTGAGAATCTCTGCCAAGTGTTCATAGTTCATTTTAATTCAGGTTTATTGTAAACACCACAGCGCTTTGTTTTGTAGCAATAAAGATTTATTTATTTCTTTTTAAGTGGCACACATTTGCTAGGGGCAATTTGATGAGCATACCATTTCAGAAAGATTTTCTTTTTCTATGACCAAGAGTATGAAAATGACCGAAATATGACTTTATATGCAAAATAAAAATTGGTCCGATTAGAATAAAATCAGGTAAACTGATGTAACAAAGTGCCAGTGTGTTTTTTTAAATCAGTTATGACTGCAATTATGATATGCAGAATGTGTTTTTTTTTAAATTGATTTCCAAGTTAAGCTCCAGATTTATTCATTAAGCAGGGCTTACGGAAGAAGAAAGGTCCTACCATCTCGGCCACCTGGGTCATTTTAACGGTCTAGTTGGATAAGCGCATGTAAAACAATAGTGTTTTTTGTCATAGCTACCTGTATTTTAATTTCCAAGGCCTTATAAGATCACAGTAAAACAATAGGCTATGTTGTCAAGATAACTGATTTTGATTTTTTTTATAAATTCTTTCGAATGCGTATATTGCCATAAAATAGGCACTAAATTGAGCATTACTCCGAAACAGATCAACCGATTTTATCCATTATGAATAGACGTCTTCCCATGGACATTGTAAATGTGTATACCAAGTTTCATAAAAATTCGGTAAAGCGTATTTGAGTTACCGCGTCTTTAAAATATACACTAAATGGGGTTTTACTCCGGTACCGGTCAACAGATTAGGTTCAAATTCAATAGGGCACTTCTCATGGACGTCATAAATGGGTATACAAAGTTTCATGAAAATCCGTTACAGCGTATTTGAGTGATGGCGCCTTTCTATGAGAAAGGCGCCATAATCTATTAAAATAGGCACTAAATTGGGCATTACTCCGGTACCGGTGAACCGATTTGGTTCAATATCAATAGGGTTCTTCCCATCGACATTATGAATGTTTATACCAAGTTTCATGAAAATCCGAAAAAGCGTACTTGAGTTATGGTGCGTACAGACGCACGGACAGACGGACGGACAGACAGACAGACAGACGGACAGACATTTTTTCGTCCCCCACACAATCTCATAAAGTACCATACTGGCACTTAATAACTAATCGACTGATCGCAATACTGCCTGGGCCAACAAGTTAACGAAGTGGTAACTTCTCTCACAGTTGTTGAGTAGTTTAGTTGAGGATTTTTTTAAACCTTTTCACATCTAGTAAAGCGTATCATAGAATTCGCCACTGATTAACATTGACCATCATAATATGGCAGAGTAATAATGGATATGGCTGGCTGAAGTCGCCAAGCGTGTAATTCCGACAAATTACTGTTATGATGGCGTTCTCATTGGGCATCCAGCCTTCAGGATACTTGAGCAAATGGTAACGTCTCATTTTCCATACCATATATTGATTTCACCTCTTGCAAAACCCACTTATTTTTAAGGTAGTTCTAATTTATTTTTCATTGTCGCCTTTTTTGCTGTTTAGAATATAAGTAAAATCATATTGCAAATGCCAGGTGCTTTATTCGGAATGCCATTTTACTTAGCAGCTATTACATAGGCTATAGTTTGGGACATTTTTGTTTTTTGTACAGAAAATGTTACTATTCAATTTTGATAAAGTATATTGCGATACAAGTGCCGTAAGGCACGTTTACGGGTCGAGGAAACAGATTGAAAACCCGAGGCGCTGCCGAGGGTTTTTAAGTTTTCGAGACCCGTAAATGCCTTTACGGCCCATGTGTTGCATGCTATTTTTTGCACGATGATTATTTATATCAATTTAATTATATTAATTGTGATATTACCTGAAAATATTATGTAAATACATTCTTGAAAATAGATGTTTATTTCAGAAAGTGATTCGCATGTGTTTGTTGTTATGGGAACCGAATATTTGTCCTGGGGGCCGTGGCCATAAAGGCTTGTATTAAGAAGTGTATCGTAATGAATTATGACGTAGCGCTTGGACCGTAAGTGTTTTAACCTCATCGCAACCGGCCTTAGCAACAAGACTGTGTGGGAATGTCAACTTACGATCCATGTAAACAAAGTTCGTAAGTACCACTTACTAGCTAAGGAGTGCAAAAAGGTATTTTTATGTTTTACAAAAATCGTATATGAAACACATAACTTCCTCTACCCATATAAAGTTTTGACTCTTGAGTGTTATACAGTGAGTCCCACGCAAGAGTTGGCCAATGACGCGGGTTTCTGCGTCGCGGCAGATACAGCTCCAACTCCTGAGCGATCTGGTGAAATATCTACGCAAATAAAGCCGCGATCGGTGTAATGATTCAGGTTCTCACATTTATAGTTAAAATTACAATGAAAATAACCACGTACCTCATCACAAGAGATGTTGGAAATGTTCTCCATGTTGTGCATCCACACAATACTGGCACCTTTTTAGGAAATTTTCTTTCACGCACATAAGTTCAGCTCCCGTCACAGAGTTCATTTCTCTTGTGATATTGTCTTTGAGGTTTTCTAATTTGTGGGAAATTGACCTATACACTTTATTTTTCAAGTTTCCCCATAAATAATAGTCACATACTGTACATTCAGAAATATGTAAATTAAAGTAAATCCAGATATGCTTCTAACTTTATGTATAAAGTTACAGTGTGGATGCAAGAGGAGAACATTTCCAACATCTCTTGTGATGAGGTTCATGGTTATTTTCATTGTAGTTTTAACTGTAAATGTGAGAACCTGATCGCGGCTTTATTTGCGTAGATATTTCACCCGATCGCTCGGGAGTTGGAGCTGTGCCCGCCGCGACGCAGAAACCCGCGTCATTGGCCAACAATTGCGTGCGACTCACTGTATATAAATTTCTGTTTATTAAGTGTCAGAATGGTACTTGACGAGATTTTTAGAGAAAATTATGAAAATAATATCTTCTTCATGTAAAGTGGCATTAAGTAAGAGAAATTCGCCGCCAATCTTCGTGTCACATTCCCAAGAAGATATCTGACTCAAATATATAATTATATAAAAAAAAGAAAAAAATTGGGCGTGTGGAACGCCACGTAACAGAAGTGAACCTTGGATTCTTTTAATTTTTCAAGTTTTTCAATTTTCAATTATTGGATTTTTTAAATTTTGGAGCTTTGATTTGTTTATTTTTGGATTTTGGATTTTTAATTTTAGATTTTTAGAAATTTTAAATTTTGTATTTTTTATTTTTAAATTATGTATTTTTCAATTTTTTAAATTATAGATTTTTTATTTTGGATTTTTGGATTTTTTAAATTTTGGATCTTTGAATTTTTTTAATTTTGGATCTTTGAATCTTTTAATTTTGGATTCTCGTTTTTTTTAAATTTGGGATTTTTTAAATGTTGGATCTTTGATTTTGTTGTTTTACGATTTTTTTAAATTTTTGATCTTTTAATTTTGAATTTCTAGATTTTTTAATTTTTTGATTTCGGTTTTTAATTTTGGAATTTTGGATTTTTGGGTTTTTAACTTTTTAAAATTTTATTGAGTTGTTTTCTGTGCAGTCCGTGAAGATTTTGTTCGTAACGCAACTTTGGGTTAGCTCCCGATTTACTCCTAGCTCGCCTAAAGAAATTCCACTTCAAATAGTTTCGATACCACTTTTCGTTTTCGAGATATGCCGTTCACACCTACATCTAGTAGTGTACCGGTACTGTACCTATGGTACGGGTAGAGGAAGTAAAAATGCAATTATTCATAAGTTGCAGTAACACGGCTCGTTGCTGGGGGGCGATGTGCATACTGAAGAGGAAGATGCAGCCAAATCACTGCCACCTTGACACTGTTATGCGCCTGTAAGTACGCCAGCACCAAGAACGGCCTTCCCGATGGCTACCTCAACAAAAACTAGTTGTTCTGTTTGATTTGATTCTTATTTGAATGCAGAATGGGAGAGCTGCCAATTTGTGCTTTATAAGTCCACTACTTTCGGGGTTAAGGCCCTGAGTTCGGCGTCGGAATGTCTCCCGTACTTTCGCATCTCTAATGTAATAATAATAATAATAATAATAATAATAATAATAATAATAATAATAATAATAATAATAATTGACCGAGCGAAGTGAGATCCTGTTTTATCTCGACCGTTCGGCATTTCGTCGGTATATCAGTAAATTTGTTTGTTACGCGTTGTTCGACTTTCTTCCCATTTGGCATGAATTTTCGTTGAAGTTGTTAAAAGCTATGTTCCGGTATCTATAAAGATTTCAATTTTTTTTTATTAAGTGCCAGTATGATACTTTATGAGATTGTCTGGGGGACGGGAAAATGTCTCTCCGTCTGTCTGTCTTTCCGTCCGTGTGTCTGTGCGCCCGATAACTCAAATACACTTCATCGGATTTTCATGAAACTTGGTATATGCATTTATAATGTGCATGGGAAGAAGCCTATTAATATTGAACCAAATCGGTTGACCGGTACCGGAGCAATGCCCACTCCAGTGCCTATTTTATGGTAATACCCATATTAGAAAGAATTTATCAAATGCAAATCAGTTCTCATGACAACATATTGTTTTACAGTGGCTTTGCAAGTTGCAATACAGTTAGCTTTGACAAATAACACTACCCACATATTCTTTCACATATGCTTCTCAAAACAGACCTTTGTTCTTCCGTAAGTCCTGCTTAATGAATCGATCTGGAGCTTAAGTCAGAAATCGATTACAAAAATAACTTATTTTCTGCATATCAGAATTGCAATTATCACTGATTAAGCAAAAGCATTCTGGTACTTTTTCTTATATCAGTTTACCTGATTTTATTTGGACACATTTTCCTCCTACCCCAAGAGAATTGCAACCCATCTAGTCATGATTCTCTCGATGTCCTTTCCTTTCGAGTCCTTCAAATGGGTTCTGTCCTTAGGTGGGCGTCGAAAAACAACTCTCTATTCAGTGAGCATTGAGGCAGGTGTGTTTTAGTCGCGTGGCTTATAGGCGTGTTATTATTCCACAAGCTGTATATGGAGAAACTTGTTTTCATGGCTCACATACAAACATCCTAACATTATCCTAATGCCGTGTATTACCAGAGACAAATGATGACATCAATCCGTGCGCCTCTAAGCTATGACAGCAGGTGCATTTTACAAGAAAACTTAGCCGGCGTAGTTATAAATACATATAAATACAGTGAACGCCGCTTAATGTAATCGGGGATAATGTTATCACCAGGGTTCGGATGTTTATGACCTAAAAATGTGGAAAATATGACTCTGAATATTATCTTAAATATGACTCAATATGACTTTAAAATTGACAAAATATGACCCAAAAATCCTAAATATCTCTTCAGAAAAGAACGCATTATCTAAAAATAAATATTCCAATTTAAAACATTTATGACACTAAATTATTGCATCACAGTAATAACTTTTTAACAATTTTACAGATGATTTACAGGTTTATTTGTAAAGAATTTCCAATCTGTTAATGGTTCCAGATACCACTGTAACTGTGAACTGAAAATCTTTTAAAAACATGTCTATTGGAAGTTGTTAACAGCAAAGAGGAAAAGTAACTGTACTATTGCTTGTTCACATTTGAGTTGAAGTAAAACCAAAATATTCGTGACCCTTTTTCGGAAAAGAATTAAGTCGACAATTTAGTGCATATACTGCACCATTGTGCTCTTTTACCGAATTTAAAGCTGAAATATTATGTTAAATTACGGATATGGCCGAAATATGACCAAGACCATGAAAATGATCAAAATATGACTTTCTATGCAAAATAAAAACGGTTCTGTTACGATAACAAGCTTGCAATTCGTGTTTAATTTTTGCTTTCGGCGAGAATGGAGGTCGGGATAAAAATATGACAATTCATAAACATCCGAACCCTAGTTATCACTTTTATGACGTCCTATACGTATTAATGCTGATACATTGAAAAAAAATTCTGTTTATTGTGATCAAAGATTCTGTTTATGTTATCACATTTTCCTTTTTTGCAGCTTTCTTTCCAAATACTGTACGCCATTGAAAATTTCGTTTTTAAGGGTTTCGTTTTTAACTCAACTGTATTATGTAGTACTGGAGGAAGCAATTCTGTCCCCAGCTCACAGGATGACCAGTTCGAGGGGGTGGCATTCGCTAACTTTTCTCTTTTAAGAAATAAAACATGTTTCACCCCTCAGTTAAGCTGCAACTTTTGATTTATGAAGATAACGGTGTTGACACGCAGTGATGGCTAGTGTAAAATGGAAAGACTTAAACAGAAAGGGGTTAGATGTTTTGCTACGCGGTGTTCACCACAGATCAGTATAGACTTCCAAAAACACTCGTAACTGAGTATGGAGTATTGGTTAATGGACTCCTAAAGGAAAGTAAAAAAATTCAAAACTTTGTTACTGGTTGAAAAAATAGTTGCTTGCAGTCTATTACTGTATTATGGATATATGTAAGTATTCATGAACCACAGATTATTGTCTCTGTTGGACATTACATGATAGTATTATAGGAGAAAAAATCCTCCGACACTGTATTAGCCTATGAGTGGTTCAATGATTCACAGTTACTTGTTATTTTATGAATAAATATTTTTAATTCCGTTTTGTAGTGTATTATCTTATATATGAATAAATAACCTTCATTTAATTCCTTCGGCTGCTTTTATCAATCGGTTAATATTATCAGCTTAGCTGCGTCCCGAAGTGATCACAATAAGTGGTGTGCACTGTATATTCTAGTGAAGATTTTTGGCGTGATTTATGGCTTTTTATTCAACTAACTAGTTCATTTCAGCTGTAAATGTAACTTTGGGACATAGCCTTATTATTATTATTATTATTATTATTATTATTATTATTATTATTATTACTATTATTATTATTATTATTATTATTATTATTATTATTATTATTATTATTATTATTATTATTATTATTATTATTTGTCATCAAATATTGTGCATCGGATTGCACTGATGGCGTCATCAGTTCTTTGCACAGAAGCCACACTTTTTTTTTTATTTTCCGAGAAGAAGATAGGAGACTTCTAAATTTGAAACGCTGATACAGAGTTGTGAAGAATGAAGGCCAGGTGCTTACTATTCAGGGCGCAAAGTTGGTATCCTTGCAGGAACAATGGCCACCGTGACTGATGCGATCGGCGACAAACAGCTTTTGAAATCTCCCCGTCAAATGCTAATCAGGTACTGCATAGGCGCAACGAGAAACAAAGACGCGTCGCTTGGATGATCTAGTTACGCACACATGGAAAGTAACAGGAGGTGATGGAATATCTTAAGGCATCTTCCGGGTTTCTAAGCCCCCTGTTACCGAATCTATAGAGATCATTACAACTGATAGATACATTTGCAGGCATTGATCATTATTGAAAAATTAATGGTCCTAAAACTGACCCTTGAGGTACTCCCGAGTCAAATAAATTATTAGGTACCGAATCTAATATATATAAAGCATAATTCTTGGAAGATTAAATGCTAGTTTAAAATTTAACAGTAAATCCAATGCAAATATTAAACATATTTCTAGCAATATTTAGAGTGGTGCATTTAGGCATAGAAACTTCATTTAAAATTTCACTGTCCCAGTATTTAAGGGTGATGATAAATCTCAATTGAAAAATTATAGCCAGTTTCTCTAGTAGGCCTACCTTCACAGTTCAAGCGCCATTTAATAAATTTAGTATACAATAGCATTAAGGAATTGATGCTAATTAGTAATATATATTTTAATTTTCATTATATTTTGTAATAACTAAGAATGTATTTGTTTAGACTTTCATTTTTTTTAATTCTTTATTTTTAGTCATTTGTATTATATATTCATATTATTCAAGTTCTTATGTTCAAATTTTTCTTTGTATTCATGTACGTTTCTTGTATTCATGTATATCAGTTCTTTTTAATTTATTATTAATCATTATTATTATTATTATTATCATTATGTATTTCATGTTTTTGCCCTGGCTGAGTGGTAGAGAAGGCCTTATGGCCTTAACTCCGCCAGGTTAAATAAATAAATAAATAAATATTGACCAAATCCTTGTAAAATTGCTGTAAACTAAATTTTATTGTTTTGTTTTGAAACTCTTAACCCAACTAAGAATCAATTTGGTTTTCTTACGGGTTTCTCAACAGTTGATGCTATTGAATCTATTGTTACCTGCTTTATAGAGGCAGTGGAAAATAATCTACTTGCTCAGATCATAACCTGTGATCTGAGTAAAGCTTTTGATTGCGTGGGTGCACCATTGTTAACTAAACTAGTATATAATGGTTGTAATAGAATTTCTAGAAAACTCTTTTGAGTTCATGTGTGTCATCGTAAACAAATTGTTGAATTTAACAGTGAACAGTCAAATATGGTTTCCCTTGACTTGGGAGTACCTCAAGGGCCAATTTTAGGACCATTAATGTTTTCAATAATGATCAATGCCTGCAAATGTAACTACTAGTTTTACTGATTTTTTCTACCATTCGTCCATTGCTTTGGAATATCCTCCTCTTTGGTTTAGAGCGAATAATTTTGCCTTGAGTAATGCGAAGACTTCAAGCGATAATAAATCTCTATATATATAAAAGGCTTTGTCCTGACTGACTGACTGAATGACTGATTGACTGAATGACAGGAATCAACGTACAGCCTAAACTATAACAGGTAGAGACTTGGAATTTTGACAGTACCTTCGCTTCATAATGTAGGTGCTCACTAAGAAAGGATTTTGAAAAATTCTTATTCTAAATGCCAAAAATTAAATGTTTTTGAGAATACTTAACCCCTTTTTACATTCCAAATCACAGAATATATTGTTGCCAAATTTTATATGATGGGCTTGGAAAAAACAATTGAAATGCACTTTTGACAAATAAGAGAAGTTATCAAAATAATTCATGTTATAAATAAATATTACAGAATGAAATCCACTAAAATAATGGAATCACATAACTTTCTCTACCCTGGACATAGAGAAAACAAAACGAGGTATGGTAATGTGTATATTATTATATTATATCGCAGGTTTTTGGAGAGAAAAGTATGAAAGTGATAATGTTTTATGGTAACATAAGAGTGGGAAATTTCCCGCCTCGATATTACAATTTTATGTTACAGGAATTTCTGTTTCTTCTTATTTAAACCTCTACCAGGCTTGCTGTGCACTGTACAAGCGATGGGATGCAAAATTCTAGATACTCTATGAGCCATAAAAAACTATATCAAGCATTTTCTGAGGGAATAGTTTGAGTGTAATAAGTCGTTCTTCCTATTTCAAATTATAAATGCCTATATAAGGACCCAGAATTTAAAATTGAAAATCCTTCATAAGCTAATTTCCAATTACAAAATACAAAACCCGGGCGACGCCGGGTCTTTTAAGCTAGTTATGTTATAAATGAACATGATAATGTTAAAATTTAGGGTGTATTCATCAATCAAAATTATACTGGCATGCACATTTTGGTGATGTTTGAATAAAATTATCAAGGATTCTTTTTTTACTTAGAAATTTAATAAATAATGTATTTTTACCATCTACAAGAGATGAGGCATAAGTTATGGCAACTACTTTTTTTAAAATGTGGGACCATTTTTAAATTTTGCAATATACCTTACAAATAAAAGGGCAGGGTATGGAATGTATGTATAATGCAGATTATTTGCAGGGCCGTATTTCTAAATAGGCTAAGTAGGCTGCAGCCTAGAGCGGCAAATTTTCAGGGGCGGCAGTTTAGCAATTTATTCAAAAGTTAAAACGAAGCATTTTAGACTTAATAATATTTTCCGTACGAATTTAAGAATACATGTTACTTAAAAATATGTTTTAGTCCTTCTACATAGCCTACTTTCTGAGATGTAATTCCTTACAAGATGTTTACCCCAATTTGGACATTGCTGTAAGGATAAGTTTGTGCATAACTGCTACAAATTGCGCGGGAGAACGCAGTTTTTCCTGCCTTAAAAGAGTTAAGGACTATCTGCGAACTTATTTTTTGATATTTTTTATCTGAAGAAAAAAAATAGTATAGTTTTGATCTGTATTGAGACAAATACAACAAAAACACTTTCATATGAGGAGTTTGCCATTAAGAAATCTCGTAAGAAAGCTTTGTAAATTTGAACATGAAGATTGCGTGGGGTGAGTTGTTTTAGAGAAGTTTGTATATTTTTCAACAAATAAACGATTAGTTAACTACATTTTGTATAATTTCATTTCACCGTGTAGGACAAGTTAATTCAAATTGAACACAATTATTTAACTACGCAAAAGACAGTCATTAGCACTAAAATACCATAAAAATATTTTTTAAATGATCTCCAAGAAAAAATTAATTAATTAATTTCGAAAACCATTTCGTTTTTTAACGAACCTTAAAAGCAGTAAATAAAAAGAAAACAAGTAGATAACGAATTTGATTACATAATTTATTATGTAAACCATTAAAATTGTAGTTTTATCTAAACTAAATGAACTTTATGTTTAAAGAAGATTAAAACACCAATACACTCTATTCTTTTGTTGTATAAAACAAATGTATTAAGCAAATATGAACTACAGAGGTGGCGGCAAATGGACTTTAGCCTACAGGCGGCATACTCTTAAATCCGGCCCTGATTATTTGTACTAGATATAGGATAGTGAAGGAAACAGACACCCATAAACTGTATACATTCACGACTGCATCAAGCCACTCTTCTGTATTGCGGTAGTTGGAAGCTTGAAAACAGATGTATCCACTCCATGTTCCAGTAAAGTTCAGCTCCTTGTAGTATTCTCTGGCACTTCTCCCTTCTCCCTTTTGCATATAACAATATGCAAATTTTGACTATTTTGACGTAGAAATGCTGTTCACATTTAGTCATAACCATTCTGCATGGTGGTTGACTCGCAGTTAAATTACCATCGCCTCTGTTCGTATAACAGTATATCATAATGTCTATTTTGCCTCGTTTCCGGGGACGTTCCCGGAATTTATATTTCTGTCCTGGTACAAATTACCAAGTTTACATGCTGGATTAAAATCGATCTAAATCCGATCCCAATTCAATATGTTTCATGTTTACATGGAAATTTCGGGGAATTGTATTGAAATCTTTGTACTGTTACTTTGCACTTGTACTGTTGCTATTTTGTTTGATCTTACTATAATACACTTATTACATGTGATGTAACGGTATCCTGATGTATTCATTACAGAACAGATTTTCATTTTAACATTGATGTGGTCCTCCCCGATCTTTCTTCAAGTAGTCATTCGGCATGTTTTTGAAATCCATCGTGACAGATGATGAAACGTGGATTTGCTACGATAATCCAGAATCGATGGCATTTATGTATGCATAAATGTGACAGTCCCATGTCAGTAGATTTACTGGCATGTAAAAGAACTCCTGCGGGACAAAATTCCTGCACACCAGCAACGGTCACAGGCCTAAGTTGCAGTGCATTCCCGTCGTTAATGTAACCATATAATCAACCAACCAAAAAACGAAATTCAATATGACTTTCGTGTCCAAAAACCCAAAAATGGAAATAGGGATGAGTAGAGACATTGTGAACCCCTCCTTTTGCGTCATCTTTTGCTGGGCTGGATGTCTTGTGTTCTTCCAGTATGTAGCTATCATTATGTTTTTAATATACTAAATAATAGTATGGAAATGAACTAGTTAATAAAGTTTAGGCAAGCATGTCATAAATAAAAACAACCACACAAGAGGACGAATAAAAATAATTTAAATTAAGTTGAAATAACATTAAATAATGAACACTATGACGTAATCTCGGTGTATATTAGTTCTGTAATACATAACATAATGACTGCTTTTATGCAGTTCAGAAACTCTTATCTTCTCTTCTTCTGTCCAGAAATCTAAAAAATAAAAATATATAAGACAATTATCCTGCCGGTTGTATTATATGGATGTGAGACATGGTCGCTTACTCTTCGGAAAGAACATAATCTTAGAGTGTTCGAACACAGGGGCTTAGGAAAATATTTGGGCCTAAGAGAGATAAAAATGGGGACTGGAGAAAACTGCATAACGACGAGCTTCATGACCTGTACTCGTCACCAGATATAGTAACAGGAATTAAATCACGAAGGATGAAATGGGCTGGACATGGTGGAGGAAAAACATATCTCAAAAATATTGATTGGGAGAACCGAAGGAAAAAATCACTTGGAAGATCTGGACATAGGTGGGAGGACAATATTAGGATACATTTAAGGGAAGTAGGATTTACGAGGGATGGTTGGATAATGGATGGTTAATAACATTATATGTAACTCACTACAACTATGAAGATTTTTTAGGAACAAACTTTTACTTTCTCGCTTATACGGAGTATAGAGAAAGTATTGTGATCGTGACAAAAAATCGAAGTTGAGTTAACACCGGGAGAGCACGTTTCACGATGCCTAGAAACCAAAAAAAGTATTTTTGGAATGACGTCTGTCCGTCTGTCTGTCCGTCTGTCCGTCTGTCCGTCTGTCCGTCTGTCCGTCTGTCCGTCTGTGGACAAGCGCAGCGGGTAAACGGCTCGTTGTATTTACATAATTTTTTGAAATAAGGACTTTTTCGAAATTTTGTCGAACCGCCCAGAAATTTAACTTTACAACTGAAATATTAAGGGGACTTTTCATGAAAACTTTTTCAAAATTTTTGATTTTTGAAAAAATGGCTCTAACGATTTTAATAAAAATTTAAAATTTTAAACTCTTATCTATGAGTAATAAAATGGCTATATCTGTATTTCTGCAAAAATGACTTAAGGGGTACTTTATTCGTATCCATTTTCAGTTTTTCTAGATTATATCCATTACAGTAAGTGATACATGAAAACTTACCACAGTAAAGTTGTAGAGAAAATTAAAATGAACATTTTGTGTTTAAAACATTTCTTTATACAATTAATATATATCAAGATAAAAACGAAATAAGTACAGCTTAAATGCGAATTTCAGAACATACATATCAATTAAAATATGAATGGCATTTTGTTGCCACTAGCAACAAGAAAACTATAGGCCTAATGTACTTATTGTTGTGAAATGCAATCAGTTTAGCTCAGTCGCATTGAACACACTAAACCAATTACAGCGATGTGGTAGGCCTATGGGCTAACAGGGAAGAGGTCCTGAGTTCAAATCAAACCTCGTGGCCGCCCAAATTGACTTGGGTTTTTCATGGTTACCTCGTTCGCAAAAGCAAACGCCGGGTTTGCAGGACTTGCTTATTTTCCATAACTCATCGCCGCTACGTCACTGGATATTATAATCGTTTAAACTGAATGCCACATACGAAGACATCACTAAACAATAGAAACAGATGACGCGAGTGAGTTGTTACAATAGACTAATAGTTCACGCAAACATACTAAACACATTACATGACCTACAATGCAGTTAAAGCGTGCAATATAACCTAAGTAGTAATAGCAGTAGGACTGCTGGCGTGGTCTTGTGGTTAGCGTCAGATCCGTCGGTCCGGGTTCGATCCCCGGTACATCCTTGGATTTTTCTGAGGTTGAGGGGTCTGGTAGGGGTACACTTCCTCGTGATTCAAATTGAGGAGCTACTTGATAGAGAAGTAGCGGCTCCGGTCATGGAAACCACCATTAACGGTCGTGGGGGTCGGCATGCTGACCACATGCCCCAACCCTGCCATCTGCCTGTGGTAGATGACACACCGGTCGGTTGGTAGACCAAATCCCTAAAGGAATGTAGTGCCACGGAGTTTAGTTTTAGTTTTAGTAGCCTATAGCGAAATTCAAATATAAGTCGCCCCTTAAGCTCCGTCCATTCGATATTCACATTTGCATGGACTGTGATGTATTTTGTTTCTACGCGAAGCAGAGTGACCAACTGACCTTGTATTGGTGGGTGGGTTGGGTGGGGCCGATTTATCCCAAGGTGCGACTTATATTTGAATTTTCCCGTAGTAATACTAGTAGTACTAATAATATGCAGTTTTACTGTCATTCATTATTATTATTAGCCTATTATTTCACGGTAAAAGTATTAAACATGAAGATCGACTCTGATGGTTTCCGTTCTAGATACTTCTTAGTTTTATGAAAATGTAATAAATAAAATTTAATTGTCTTTTTAATTTAATTTTTTCTGTGCTAGCTTTTAACACGTATATGCGAGAAAGTTTGTGCAACGTATTTTTGCACCATTTATTATAATATTTGGAGTTAGCACAGAATAGGGTTGAATGGTGGTCTCAGGTAAGCGCAGCAATTAACCTTTGGGTTCCATAAAATAGATAATATTCCCTTAGCTTGCTTAGGAATTGTCTATTGCTATGGAGTAACTTAAGTAAGTAATACATAAAATTTCATTCCCCCTATGAATCTATTAGCTGCTACAAACATATATTTTCATCAGCAAGCATCACTGCTATCTATGCTATTGACAAATACACAATGCACTAGTTTGGATGGCTACATGGATAAAATATTCCATAAAGACAGTACAATTGTATGTCACTGGAATTTCTGTTTCTTCTTATTTCAACCCCTACCAGACGAAGTGTTTAGAGTCAATGGGGTGCAAAATTCTAAGTCCTCTACAAGCCATAAAAAGCTGTATTTCCTTGGGAGCCTTCAAAGTGTGAGCTTATAGTACCATCTGTTATCTACATTCTGACACCATCTGATAGCTGTTCTCTGGCTTGAGCTGCCATCTTTAGCTAAATATTACAAAATGATGTATTGCTTTATAACACTGCTCTGTTGTGACATCATGCAGGCTTTCCCAGGATTGAATAAATCACTCTCTACTTCATGAAATATGCATTGTGCTCATGTTTCAGTGGAAATTTACAAATTATTTGCAATTGAAGTCAACTCTTCTGGTCTTATGGGCCTGGTCTGTCAGTTTTATTGGATGAAGTTTCTCTGCGAGCTGTGTCGGGCATCTTTGGAGTGTTCTCTAAGTGAGCATTCACACCGAAGTAGCATAGCATGCTAATCGCACTACGTGGATGCAGGCTGCACATCGAGTAGCATGGTTCACAGTTTTGAATTCATACCGAAGTAGCGAATGCGATCTGCAGTTTAACATAGCCTACATTATATATTTTCACTTGAACTATTGAGAAATCCATTTAAAATAATGTAATTTACCTAAAGATGTTATAGTGTCAGCAATTTCAATTCAGGCTTTTTTCCTACTAGTTTTGATTGCCGTATAGTCTACACATGTACAAATTGTATGTTAAACAGCTCTCTTTCTAGCAGTTTTCTTGACATTTTTGCATAATCTACCGCTACACAAGCGAATATATTGTGTTGAATTTTCTTAACAATTAGAAAACAGCTGAAAAGGCAACTGTGCGCATGTGTCATCCCGAGTAGCGTCGCATGAAATAAGTCCAGATCTATCTGAAGAAATGAACGTCGCACTCTGCGAGCTGCACTATTGCCACGCTATTTTGGTGTGAAGACTTGGAACTTGTTTATTTGGGATTTTAAATGAGTAACGTGCAGCGTGCATCCAGGTAGCATGTCGCGAGTGGCATACTACTTCGGTGTGAATGCTCCCTAAGGCTGTCAGGGGTTGACAGGGCATTGTATAAGGCTGTCGGGTGTTAACCCCTGACAGCCTTATACAATGCTCTGAAGATGCCCGACACAGCTCACAGTGAAACTTTATCCAACAAAACTGACTGACCGTGGCCCATTAGCCTAGAAGAGTTGACTTCAATAGACGCTTCCAGTGAAACCCTAATACTTACATTATTTGTAATTGTTTGTCCATTTCTGATTAGCCTAAATGAGAGGTCTGCAAATTAATTCAGCACCACCAGTTTGCCCAGTGAATAAAAAATCAGGTAAACTGATATAACAAAGTGCCAGAATGCTTTCGTGATAATTGCAATTATGATATGCAGAAAATAAGATATTTTTGTAATCAATTTCTGAGTTAAGCTCCAGATCAATTCATTAAGCAGGACTTACAGAAGACAAAGGTCTAGTTTGATAAGAATATGTGAAGGAATATGTGGGTAGTGACACTGTAAAAAATATGTTGTCATGAGAACTGATTTGCATTTAATAAGTTCTTTCTAATATATTACCATAAAATAGGCATTAAATTGGGCATTACTCCTGTACCAGTCAACTGATTTGGTCCAGTATCAATAGGCTTCTTCCCAAGGTGTTATAAATTTGTGTACCAAGTTTCATGAAAATCATATAAATTGTATTTGAGTTATTGCGTGTACAGGCACACAAACGGAAAGACATTTTCTCGTCCACCACACAATCTCATAAAGTACCATTCTGGCACTTACTAATTAGTTAGCAGTGAAAAGGTTAAGGGACCACCCTTCTGAAAGACAAATTTTCTCTGGAACCATCAATCGTCTAGGTTTTATTGTACCGGTATGTCTTATTGAAATAATGTAGCAGTACCAGAATATCCATGCCAGTGAACAGTGATGCTTGATTGCTGCCACAAGCTGCATAAAACACGACCGGAGCCGCTACTTCTCTAACAAGTTGCTTCTCAATTTGAATCATGAGGCTGAGTCCACCCTGTACTAAAATCTGTGGTCAGCAACGCTAACCATGAGACCACGCAGGCGGTCATAAATGATTCACTACTTACCTTAATGCACAGCAATGTTTCCCCTTTCACAGCTTTGGCAAAACCTCATTGCACTAAGAAGTCCAGTGCCTTTGTTTCTGATAATTTCCATTTTAAATCCTACTCTGATTTTATTCGTCAACCCTGTACTGATTCCAAAAATCCGTTGTATTTACAATCGTATTATCACATTCAAACTAACACTCTGGCGTTTCATCCGTAGACTCCTCTGCCATCTGCTGAGTACCATGTTTGTAACATTGTACATTTGGAACCAATCAGTGCACAGCCATTTCATAAAATATGGGATTTTTTCCCTCAAAGAGAGATGTTATAAAATTATTGTAATTGGGTGGTCAGATAAAGTTTAAAACCCCAAATTCACTGAATATTAAGGAATTAAGTATATTTGAAGTTGTTTCATGTGTAAAATCTGTCAATTTACTTATTTATTCCATTGAGTTACTTTTTTGTTGTTGCCATTTTTAGCATGATTTTAACACTCTTTAATACCATGTAGTCAAGAGTAATCAGCTATGTCCATTTTCATTTGTGAAAATATACATCTTAAGGTACAATTTGGTGTAAGATTAACTTCAAAAAAATATGTGTGGTTAATTACTATGTAAAATAACAAACAGTGACTTTTTGTCCCACCCGTAATGGTGATAGTTTTATTAAATTATTATTGATGAGTTAAATAAATGTTCTGACAATCTGGTAACAGTTTATAATTTTTATTTAATCCCTCTTATCTTCATTAATAACAACATTAAGGGAAGGCATAGTAAATTTCACAGAATGATCAGAAGAGTTCTAGTTCATAATTTACGATATTTAATGAACAAAAATAGTTTTCATAATATGCTAGAATGTCCCACCCGTAATATTATGAAATGGCTGTGCAGCTTTGTTGTGATGGCGGTCAAGGAATTCTCAAGTTTAAGGAATAAGATTTCATGTAATAGTGTAACCACATAACTACTTTCCAGTGGGTCGCTTAGTATTTTCTTAAAATTAAAACACAGTATAATACATTAAGTAACATCTGTATTCAAATAGATTTTCACCAAATAAATGTTTATTTCATATAGCTATATTGACTTCGTTACAAACAAATTAGTCATTCTTACAGGACGATTATCACAGCGTATTGTTTACCCAGTCACTAACACTAACATTCATGTCATTGTAGAGAGCTTTTGTTTTCTATCCCCATGACTTCGTGTCACTTTGAGATCCCTGTCATCGGAACACAACTGTTCAGATGGAAGGACCTAGAAATTCTTGCATGGAGAAACACATCATCTCTTACACAGCGCACGGTTTTAGAAGGCATACGAGCTGAGCCAATGCGTGCTTGTGACTGCTTGCATTGCTGCCAAATGTTGCATTCTGAGCGATGACAAACGTGGCGTTTGGAAAGGCTGCTCCAAAGAATTCAACTGGTTACTACATTGAAATGTATTGGAAGTTAGCAGTGAAGTTATATAACATAATGAAATCAGGTAAACTGATGTAACAAAGTGCCAGAATGCTTTTGTTTAATCAGTGATAATTGCAATTATGATATGCAGAAAATAAGTTATTTTTGTAATAGATTTCAAAGTTAAGCTCCAGATCGATAAATTAAGCAGGGCTTACGGAAGAACAAAGGTCTAAAGTTTGATAAGCATATTACATTAGGTCTATTGCTTGCATAGGAGCGTTTAAACTAAAAAAATACTCACATTAAAATATAATGTCGATATCGGTAGTCATACATTTCGATAGAATGCACAATATTATATCAACAGCAGCTGTATTTAATTATTCAACAGCTAGATGTGTTCTGAATCTTTTATTTATATTTATTAATATTTATATTTATTTATTTTGATAAGCATATGTGAAGGAATAAGTGGGATAACAACAGAACGAAATTCCAACAAATGCCTCACAAAGAAAGCAAGGCTTGATATAATAAATTTACAAACATCTGACTGCATTGGAGTCAAAGCCTTCAGTGATTAGCAGTGCGGCTTATAATATAGTCATGATTTACCATTTAAAAACCATGTGCCCTTTAATTAGTCATTACCCATACCAGTCAACCAATTTGGTCCAAAATCAATAGCCTTCTTCCCGTCGACATTATAAATGTGTATACCAAGTTTCATGAAAATCCGATAAAGTGTATTCGAGTTATCATTCAGACTGACAGACATTTCCCATCCACCATACAATCTCATAAAGTACCATACTGGTATACAGGAGTTGAAATTAAAACTAAAATTCACTTTTGGTATAGTTTACCTGTACTATATGGCGGACATTTTAAGAAGGCATGCCTGCGACATCTGCATTGCATTCTGAGTGAGTAAGGTGTGCCAATAGAAGTAAGGAAGTCCTTATTCCTGACACGATAACTTGAGAACCTTGTGGTCCAGGGCCCTATTTCATAAAACTCTACAGGTGTGACAAATACGACAATTATGTCAAGTCTGATAAATTTGTCAATATGTCACGACAATTGTATTTTTCATAAATATTACAACTTTTCCTTACATTACAGGCAAATTAATGTAAATTGTCAGACTAAAAGAACCCATTTCATAAACGTGACAATTTTATGTCAAACCTATAGATTACTTTAGTACACTGTAGATGGCTCTCACATACGTGTCTCAACCTCGAATATGATACCTAAGCAATCGATTATTACTATCAAAAATAATTAAATTATATTTCTCTTTTTAATACAAAGTCACTGAAATTGAAAGTTAGGTTAATCCATTGCCTAAAAAAACCTGGGTGGTTTCATGTCTATTTTTTCACCACTTTCCCTACTACCAATATCACTACTACTATTTATAGTGTTCATTATTAACAAGACAATTTAGCAAGTTTATTAACAAAGTTTAAATCACAAGAAAGTTTGCCAAGTTATGCCACACACTTACATAACCTACTCTGTTGGCCTACATATGAAAGATTGTCTGTCACTTCTGTAATGACAATTCTACATTTTTTGTAAATTTGTAAATATGTCAGCAAAAATTAATGTTTCATAAAAGATAGGTATCCTAAAATTTGACATATTTGTCAGACTTTTACCTGTAAACTCAAAAGTTTTGAGAAACAACAATATGTAAAATTGCCATACAAATCTACAAAATTGTCATGACATTTATGTAAAGTTGTCAGCTTTTATGAAAAGCACAATTGTCAAAATGTAAACCTGTAAGACAATTTTATGTCACCTGTCACCTGTAAAATTGTAACTTTTATGAAATAGGGCCCAGGATTGTGGCTTTGGATAAGCACTTCAAATTTTCTTGCCACTTATAGGTAGGCATATTAAAATGACAAATTTTCATTATTATTTTTGGGCACATGAAAAATAGGAAACTCTGTTGCTCTTGCCTGAATAATGGGTGTCCAAACTAGGCAACGGTGCATGATTATGATGTTAGTTGCTCTAGGCGAGCCCCTCCTAGGCATCATATGCCTTAGTAATGAATTTCATCGTCAGACAGGGTTAAAATAGTTTTAAAATAGAGAGATTGTCCACCTTAGAACCCTTGTCGTTGCACTTATCTGGGCCTTTTATAAAATATAAAACAACATAGAAGGCACAAGCACACGTTAAAAACACTGTTGTCATATTATTAAAACTTCTTCTTGGTCCCAGATGCGTCTATTACTTGAAAATGCATTTCGATGCAAGTTGCATCATCTTCAGTTCAGATGTACATCATCAGACATTGTGACTGTTGTATCTCAAAATTCTGAACTGAAAATGATGCAACTTGCATCGAAATGCATTTTCAAGTAATAGACGCATCTGGGACCAAGAAGAAGTTTTAATAATATGACAACAGTGTTTTTAACGTGTGCTTGTGCCTTCTATGTTGTTTTATATTTTATAAAAGGCCCAGATAAGTGCAACGACAAGGGTTCTGAGGTGGACAATCTCTCTATTTTAAAATCATATGCCTTGTAAAACTGTGCGCTGTATAGTGAATATGACCATTTACAACATTAGCTATAATTAGCTCATAGGTTTGTATAAAATGTCACTTTTTGTTTTTCGATATATAGATTATAAATAATGTAATGGAGCCCTGCAAACAATACTACATGTCACCAGAACAAATTTTTTCAATACATGTTGATTTGGATCAGAGAACATGAAATTTCTATTTCTGTGCCTTTTTTTTCTGTAATGTTTCAACTACATCCTGGGGGGGGGAAAGCATTACCGAAGTATATACAAAAGACATATTTTAAGTAAAACAATGCATCAAAATTGAAATCATGTCTTTTGTTGCAAATGCTAAATTAAGTGAAATCAATACCGGTATAGAATTAATTACCGATGTAATAATTGTAGTAAATTTCATACAATAAATATTGAATTCTGCACCTATGATAATTTAGAATTCTTTTAGTAAACGAAAAATAACTAATATTCCTTTGGACCACAACCCACAGCCCGGTAGATGCTTCAACATCAAGATTCTGGCCGTGAAAGCCTCAGATTAACCAGAGAATTCTTTCTTTGCAATTTGCAGAATCAAAGTAATGTTCTACTGAAAGGAATAAAGAACAGAAAAATGAACTTGGAGACATGTAGTATGGGCCACATCCGATATTCATTTGGTACGTAAAACCATACATTCTCAAATACCCCATGCTAGTGAATAAGATACAGGCCCCATTTGATAGGCATGTATCTATATCATTGGTATTGATCTTTAGGCACTTGTGCAGTTTTATAATATAACATTCATGCTCATATGTGACTTAGCAATGTGCTAATAAAAATACATTATATTTCTTGGGTGCACGTGTAAAGTGAGGTTATTCCAAAAACTTATTAATGAATTTCTACGCCTGAATACATAAGGAATATTCATAAAAAAGAGCCATATTGAATTACTAATCAATGAAATGCAGAAATTCCGCCTTTCAATATTAAGGTTTTTAATATATATTTCGACCAGCTTGTGGTCATTTTCAGTGATACTATGATACTATGTATCACTGAAGATGACCACAAGCTGGTCGAAATATATATAATTTAAAAACCTTAATATTGAAATGCCGAATTACTGCATTTCATTGATGACTACATAAGATCGTAAATTGAAAATAACTCTTTCCTTATAGGTTATCATATTTGTACATATTGTGACATTATAGATTACATTTTTCTGAAAAAAATAATGTGTTTATTACAGTAGAACTCAAGTAATCCAGATTAATTGGGCCGGGGCTGATCTGAAAAATCAGATACCCAGATAATTGGATAAATAATGAAAAAAGGTAATTTCTCTTTAAAAAACTAGAGTTTACTGCACTGTACTTACATAAAGTGTCACATCTTGGACATATCGGTCAGAGTCAGTTGTACTGCTGACAAACTGTCGATTTTGTGGGCTAAAAGTTTTGCTTATTCGCAAATAATCGGTCCTGAAAGAGGGTTTCTCGATGCTCACTTCTGCAAAAACCACTTGAATACATCCTTAAAGCAAACTGGATAATTGGCGATCCGGATGGTTGGAGTTCTACTGGATATTTAAAAATAAACGAAGGGTGTTACTTTTTACATTACTCATCTCATAGTGCACACAAATTTTATGAGTAGACCTGGGATTTTAGGCTCTAAAAAACTTTGTTTTAGGCACCTAAAATAGGCTATTAAAACAAGTAAATAGGCTTTTAAACTAGAAAACAGGTAGGCTACTTAAAAATGCTTAAAAAATGTGTAAATAGACAGAAAATAGACTTTACAATATTACAACCTACACTTAAACTATAATGTTAGAAGCGTGGTATATCTATTCTCAACAAAATAACAGCAAAATTAAGACAGAATTAAAAAGACATTTATCAAAAGCAGTTATGGGTCATTAGAAAAATTAGACCACTACAGGCCTTGAAGGGCCTTGGATTTCAATAACGGCCAGCTCATGGCCTGCAGATATTAGATGGTCGTTTGGTCAACACACTGGCTACTTGACACAGTATGTCCCTTCTTACTGCTTGCTCCTTGTTCTTTTGAGCTATTCCCCTCCCCCGTCAACAACTGTTTGGGAAAATCAAGTTTCTGTGAAAAAGCGACCCTTTGCTGTTCTGTTCTTCATTAAAGGATGTCCATGATTGTAAAAATTACAGCAGTTTAATTTCATTTTAAATATACAAAATAGGCATTTTAGGCACTAAAAGAGTAAAAATAGGCTCCAAAGATCCAAATAGGCATTTTAGGGCACAATAAAACTCTATTATTTTAAGTGATTTATCATGAAACATCAACATATTTAAAATTGTTCATGCTATTTCATAAGGAACAAAATAGGCATTTGCCTTAAAATCCCAGGTCATTTTATGAGATAAACATGGTAATGAACGGAGAGGTATCTCATAAAACTTCAGTGCGTAATAAAGTAAGTGGTTTTAATAACTCCTAGCATACCTCTCTTTCCCCAATGAAACCAGTGTAAAGAGCAAGACTTGAATTATGAATTAACTTATGCCTCTTTACAGACAATGAATTGAGGAAAATTATAGTTATCCCATAATACACTACGATATTATCCCAGAACTATTGGTCATACAAGGTACCTGTCTGTACACACAAACAGAGAATAAATCCATTATCATTTTTGGCTCATTTTCCACAATTTTTGGAGTTCTCTTAATACACGCACCCAAGATTTATTTTGTTTTAAATTATTTAAGTAATTTTTCCTCAATATGTACATGTATCTAGCCTAAAAATTCTATAGGTGTAATTATAATATGATTTATTATTATTATAAATAGCAAAGATTGTGGTGATCATGAAATACACCTCAATTAATATTCACTTTGTTTTACTAAGTACACCGTGTTCATACATTTTTGGGAGATTTCATAAGGCTAAATTTTCACTAATACTTAACGCAAATAAATATCATATCAATTTTTAAAGAGGGAAGTTTGAAGTTTTGTAGTGAACATCTGATTTTTATTTGTCTTGTAGCGTGGGAAACATTGCTGTTGTTCAAAGAAAATGGCTGTGTTACCAATGTATACCTGGATATGTTGGAAATTTGGTTAACGCCACAGCTCACAGATGAAGAGAAAACAGCAATACATTTTCCAACAAGATGAGGCCCCTCCACATTTGCATTCAGATGTGCGAGGGTACCTGCCAGATCGATGGATTGGTTGTTCAATGGTCGCATACATCTTGGCCACCCCATTCACCGGATCTCACAGTGTGTGATTTCTTCCTGTGGGGTTACGTTAAGACAGGTGTTTACATCTCTCCTCTTCCAGTAATGTTGCCAGAATTGCATTAATGCAGCCAACGGAACATCACACAAGACATGCTTGAGGGAGTTAGGTGTGGGCCTGGATGTGTGCATTACAAAACTTAAAAATTACCTCATTTAATTGGTGATAAGATATTTTATTTATGTAAATGTTTAACGTTTAAAGTTTAAAGTTTACACCTTTCAGCAATACAATATGCATAGATTTAGTCTTAATAATTTTAATGTTAAAAAATACTATCAAAGGTAGTGTAAAAAATCAAACAAAACTTTCATCCAAATATTCTTACACAGCGTACCAATCCATATTCAACAGTAAAATTTTCAGTTTTTTTCTAAATGTATTAATATTACTAATATCTTTTATTTTGCCAGGTACTTAAAACAATTTGACTATCTGTAGTCTTTTTCACTCTGTATCGAGGAGCCTTCAGGAGATTGATATAATGAGAATGAATAGCGTTCCTAGTAGTTTGCGCATCCCACAGGATAAAAGAATATACATAAATTGATGAAAGTGTTAAAACTTTAAGATCTTTAAAAATTGGTTTACAATGATCATTTGGGCCACATCCGTTAACTATCCGTACTTTTCTTTTTTTAAGAAGAAATACATTTTTGGCGCCAGTACCATTACCCCACAAAAGCACTCCATAACTTAGATCAGAGTGAAAAAAAATCAAGTTAAGTATTAGTGAAAATATAGTCTTATGAAATCGTCCAAAAAGTTAGGGACACGGTGTATATTCATTGCTCTTTCATACACTCACATCTATTCCCATACAAACACACTATTAAAAATAGGAATATAAAAATTATACACAATATAAATTCCTTTTGTCTCTGTTTTCTGATGTGTGACTTGAAGCTTTCTTTGTGTTGAGAATGGACAATAGTTTCTCGAGCTTCCAACCTGGTGAGTAGGAGAACTGATTCCGAGCTTTTGACAGCTGACTCCACTACCATCTTCTGGGGGAAGTGATCGAATTGAGGTATTCAACGAGAATATGTCTCGACTTGTGGATAACGATTTCAACAGCTTACACTTGTCTCATGTCACACAAATCTCAACCCACACTTGCGTTCCTTATAATTTAAATAACCAATAAGTATATTGCAGGTTGTTGTAGTCGGATTATTTTCAAGATGTTGTGTTTCTCCCGTCACAGCATTAGAATATTTACAAATTACAAAGATGGTCCCTGACTTAGAATGTACAGTTCCATATTAACGAGTATTTTTTCACATTTTACAATCAATAGTTGTACCCTATTGTACATAACTATGTTGTTGTATTTACATAGAATCCAGTGCTCCTCCAGTCAGCTTCGCTCCGTACAGATTAATGACCTGTGAACACAATCAGGCAGAAATATCATGTTACCTGTTGTTTAGCTTCTATAGTGACACTCACTACTTCAGTGAAATGTCATTTATCAGAACTGAGGGTGGTTCAGATTTTCAGTTTGTTCAGATTACCGAATACATATAAAATACAGTCATACCTCTGTATAATGAAGATCGATATAACGATAAACCTGCATATAGCAATATTTTCGTTTGGTCCTGGCGAATTTCCTATCTTAATAATGTTGAATGTAACTCCTATAACGATGAAGCTATTTTAGAAACACTCCTTTATAACGATATTTGGAGGTTGAATTGTTACTGCAAACCGGTAGCTTAGCCCTATGGATGTAGCTGGTATCAGATCGGTATCCTTCCCAGCCACCAATATTGCTTTCTGTGTACCTGATATCTGTTAAATTTCTTAGAAATTTGAGTATAGAAATGTTCATGATGGGTGGGAAATAGGACCAGTGAGGCTAAAATCATCCCTTATGTGTGCAAAAACTTACTTGAGTTAGGTTGTTACTTCAACATGTACATAATGTGCAATTAAAACACCATAAGGAGCAACTGTTTTAGTTTTGCCTTAGCTATTGGTGAATTTGCTTGTCTTTCTCTTCTCTATTCCCCCAATTACGAGTTTGAAATTTCTGGCACATGGCTAGGCTCAAAAGTGCCATGGTACATGATATTAAACCAGTCTGAATAGTATTTTTTTCAGTGTGGGGATGTAAAGTAGCTATAGTTACAATTCAATGGAAGTCAGTAAATTGTGTAACAAAATTAGAGGTTCTTTATATCTATTTGGACTTGTGATTCATTACTTTCCACTTTGTCACATGTCCGTTTCCATGAATTATCCTATAGATTACACTGTTTTCTGCATGCAGTCTTTGTAATGTGTGGCGTATTACAATCCCTCGATATAACAATAACCCTCATATAAGAAAACAGTCTGCTAGGGCCCACAAATATCGTTATTCGGTGGTTTCACTGTAATACATTATAATAATGTATAAAGGTATAATAATTGAGAAAGGTATAATAAAGGTATAATAATTGAAATGAAGTAACAATACAGTTATGCAGTGTGCTTATTTTTATGGGGGTACGCAATTTTGCAGGTGATTTACAGTTTTACTTGTAATGAACTTCTAATTGTAGAGAATTTTTTCCTCTTTGCTCGCTTCATCAGCTCAAAATAATATTAACTCAAACACTTGGTGCATATACTTTAAGTTATAATTGTGCTCCTTTACGGAAGTTATAACTAAAATATATAACTGAATGTTAAATTATGACCAAGACCACAAAAATGGCCGAAATATTACTTTATATGCAAAATGAAAACGGTCCGATTAGGATAACAAGCATGAAATTCGTGTTTAATTTGTGTTTGCGGCAAGAATGGAGGTCAGGATAAAATATATGTCATAAATAGACTTTGGATTTTAGGTAAAAACCTATTTTAATCCTTAAGTGATATATGGACAAAAACTCATATATGCATGTTTCATAAGTGACTATACCTAAAACTAACACTTTTATAGGACCTAAAACAGCCTATTTTTACGTTAGAGCCTAATATTGCCTTTTTGCTTGTTTTTTCTCTAAAGTTCAAAATAAGTTGTTTTTTTTTTATAAATTCTAGCATTTATTTTCAATTCGTACTAAATTTTTGGCTCGGAATGTGCAGTACACGACAAATTTGTGACATGGTTAAAAAGTAAGGAATGTTTCGTCTTCAGTAGAAAAATTCCTTAGAATTCCAAAGAAAATGGACTGTTTTTCTCACGACTCCCACACCCAGAAAAAAAAAAAAAAAAAAAGTAGTTCTCTGAATCACTGAGGGGTACAAGGGGTTGAATATGCTAGTGTTCGTAGCTTCTGGGCGCAGGGATTATGTTTTCACTGTTATGGTAGTAATACAGGCCCTAGTAATAGGCCTATATCATGTGTATCACAGGCCTATATCTGTGTTTTATCATGAGTATTGATTAATGGTGAATTCAATAAATATATATATCAGAAAATTGGGAACTTAACGATTTTATAAGAGACTATTTTACGATTTTTAGAACCTATTTTCCAATTTTTAGAGCCTATTTTAGGTACCTAAAACAGCATTTTTAGCGACCTAAAAGTCCGAAGTCTAGTCATAAACATCCGAACCCTAGCTATAGTGAACATGGCTTATATTCTGAAAGATGTGTTTAATTCAATTTAGAATGAGTTTCCCATACGCTTAGTACTCACCTGATAGATGAAGACGTACTGGTCCCTGGTCTGTACAGCACCGGCACGATCCCGCCTGATCCGTGCAACGCAGCGTGGAATGTCCACAATACGAGCAGTCTCAAAGTCTCTGATGCACAAGTCACAGGCAATGACTGTGCCTGTTCGACCCGTACCTGGACTGCAATGCACCACACAAGGCCCGCCCTTCATGTAGGGCCGTGCTTCCAGCAGGAAAGCTATCACAGAACTGGGATCATCAGGAACTCCTTGTGCAGGCCAACTCACATACCACAAGTGCGTCACCTCCCTCCACGAGTTGGTCTCTAGATTCTGCACAGACATAATATGGCCATTACAATATATACATAAAAAAAATGTGGGTTTTTTGGGAGTAATAATTCATATATTCTCTTGGAAAATCTGCTAGGGATAAGGGACTAGTAATAAACCCTGAAAAGACAGTCTTTATGTATAGTGGAAGGGTCTTTAACCGACCTGATACTTTTCGTCTTGGAGAATATGTTATTCGAAGGGTTCACAATTTTAAGTACTTGGGCTCAGTTGTCAATAAAGAAAAAAATAGAACTGTAGAAATAAATGCCTGACTGCTCTCAGCCAGTAGATGTCTATTTGGCCTCATGAAACATCTTAAATCCAAAATAATACATAGGAAAATTAAGATTTTCCTTTACAAAACTCTTACTAGACTGGTACACTTCAAAATATTGTGAAGACCCTTCTCAATACACTGGCGGCAAGCTTCTATGAAGAGGGTATTTGAAAGTTGCACCAAGCTTCGACAAATGTCTCAACAACTACATAGAGAAATAGCTAGAAGGTGTACCAAAATGTTCCAAATAAAACAGTTTTGATTTTCCCTGTGGTTTTCATTTTATGCCCCATCGGACCTTGACAAAAAATAGCCCTCATATCAATATGCAGTGGTTATGTGTCACTTCGAGTTGGCATTGAACAGAATCTACTCTTATACAATTCAATGGCCCTAAATAGCATGCTCACTCGCTCGCCCGCTTCGTGAAACATCGGGTATACTTGGCGATGTTCGTCTCTGGCAGTGTAAACTTTCATGAAGAGTACAAATTTAGGAAAACCGTTTCTTTATTATATAAGGCCTAAGTGAAATGAACACAATGAACAAATATTCTAATTTGACTTTTACTTACAATTTTCATAGCTCTGAACCATAAACATTTTTAATAAACTACCAATGTAAATTTCTTAAAAATCCTGGAGTCAATTAATAATGGCGGGCAAAGCCGGGGGCACCAGCTGTAAAATATTGATGGTTTAACTCTTGAAATATCGCTGATAATAAAAATCCAAACAAACCTTTCCTTCCCTTGAAACATTATATAATTTCTGAAAATTACACTGAATTGATCAAATAAAATTCACATCATATTCATCTGTCAACAAACAGTTGAGAAACAATACGTATTATGTGTTCACAGTTAGCTTTGGAACTGCATAATCGATTCTGATATAGTTTTCCCAGGGGGCGCTTTCTAATCGTGGAATGTACTCTAAAGCTGGAATTTTAGCTGTTTCATGAATTATTAATGGTTTAGTTTATGAATGATTCACATGCAAGTGTTAATAAATATAATGCTTTAATAGTTATTATACTCTTAATTTTTAATTTTTAAATGAATTATCATGGGAGAAGCCACGGGCACCTGCTAGTAAAAATACATTACTACTTCCCAAAATGTGAAGTTGAGTTTTTAACATAAATACAGTGAAACCTCTCTTAACGGACACCCCTTCTTTATGGACGATTTTTCTGGTCCCTAGGTCACTATAATGAAACTTCATAATAATTAACCTCTCTAAGATGGACATCCTATATTACGGACACGGACACAAAAAATCCACTTAAAAAGCCTCTTCAAACCTCTCTTAACAGACACTTGATGAGAAAATCATATACATTTCATATCATTTCATCGTAAAGTGAGGCGCTTGACATCATCAAGTGGCTCAAAATGTTTATATTGCAAAGATTGATGGAGGAGTAAATCTTGTACATGACCTAATTGTACACAATGAAAACATCATTGCGAAACCTAAGTGTACAAAACAAACAAACAAACATTGAAGATCTTTTCGCATATTAATAGTGCACTCGACTACTACACGCAGAAATACAGTTGTGTAGGCCTATTCCATTGTAAAAAGTGTGGTTTTAATTTTGATGGTAGGCCTAAAGTGGACTATAATGTTCAGGATTTTCGCAATATGTAGGCCTACAGCATAACATATTGGTGTAATGGATTAGTCTAAACTAAAGAGATTTTAATCTACTGTATGACACTCTCATGTAAGTACTGTAGATTATTTTACTCTAGAATTTTTTAACCTCTCTAGAGCGGACACCCCTCTATAGCGGACGATTTTTACGGTCCCGGACATGTCCGTTATAGAGAGGTTTCACTGTACATGTTTTGCGGTCCTCTGAATCCAAAAATACTATTTTGAGAAACATGAGAATATAGGATTGTAGGTAATTCTTTCAGTTGGATTTGTATCATTACCTACTTCTTGTTGGCAATATTCTATTCTTTACAAGGAAAATGAGGTGGTGTGGTATGAATGAGTCGTTCCTCACCTTGAGCTGCAAGGTGGATATTATATACTTCTCCTTCACTTCTCTTTTCTTAAGTGTGATTTGGAAGTCACCGAAAAGTCTGTGACAATCCAACACTTCTGACGGAGGCAAGTAGTCGGCACATTTCTCCTGAAAATTAAGAATCAGTAGTGAATCCACTTAACTTACCGGTCAGCCATTTCATAAAATATGGGAATTTTTCCCTCAAAGAGAGAAGTTATAAAATTATTGTAATTTGGTGGTCAAAAATAAGTTTAAAACCTCAAATTATCTGAATTTTAAGGACTTGGGTGTATTTGAAGTGGTTTCATGTGTAAGATCTGTCGATTTACTTATTTATAGCATTGAGTTACTTTCTTTTTTGCCATTTTTAGCATGATTTTAACACTCTTTAATACCAAGTAGTCAGGAGTAATCAGCTATGTCCATTTTCATTTGAGAAAATATACATCTTAAGGTACAATTTGGTATAAGATTAACTTCAAAAAATATGTGTAGTTAATTACTATGTAAAATAACACACAAGGGAATTTTTGTCCCACCCGTAACAGTGATAGCTTTAAGTAACTATTTCTGGGAATTACACAGTGATTACACTTAAAAATGTTGTATTTACATACATACTTCACTAAATTTTACCTAATTTTCTCAGGACAGATCTGTTTCATCCACCCTTGTGGATATCCTCAGCTGATTTCTACTTTTCAGCTGAGGATATCCACTGAAAAAATCTTAAATACATTTCACTGATTCAATTGTTACGGCAGTGTTTGTGGGATTTTTTCATATTTTCAAGTTTGACTTTAATAGGCCTATGTAGAACAAGTTGAGCTTTATGAAGTTAATCTTAACAAAGTACGACTTCAAAGAAGACTATGAATATAAAAAAAATATAACTCGACTTGTCCAATAAATTTAGCTTTATTAAGTCGTTCTTAAGTCACCAGCTATGAATACCCACCCAAGGCCCTTCACAGCCTGTATAGAGAACACTGTACTTTATTTTATTATTACTCTTGAAGTCATGTATTTTGCGTAAAACCTACTTGGTGAGCATGCATGTATCTCTTACTATGGTGGTACTTACCACGCCATTCTCGACGAGATCGGTAAGCATGAGTATGACTTTGCTCTGCTGCTCCCAAACCATTCGCCAGAAATCTGTCACTGTCGATGGAAGTGGGGCTTGGCATGCTATGTAGTACTTGCTGGTGTTTTTTGGGCCCTGAAAACAGAATCTTGAGTGAGATAATAGGTCTATTGATGCAACTGTGACATAAACTAAATTAAATCTATTATCTGCAATCTATACTTCAGCGAGGTGTAGTGTGATTTTTATGGGCTAGAGAGCATAACTCGAGTGAAATTCACAGGGGCATGCGTGGCATGTATGGAGACGACTGTATGGATCGTAGCAATATCTCCAGGCGGCATGCATTCTTCGAAGATGGTCATGATAACCTTTCATTTGTTGGGTTCCATGAAGAAATTCCTGGCCGGTAAACGCTTTGCGTCAGATGCAGAAGTGAAAACCGAATGGACTTCTATGAACAGGGTATCATGTTGGGAGAAATGTGTTGAGAAACTTGGCAACTATATAGAAAAATAGACAAAAGATGTCCCTTCATGTGTGCATTTGTTTATAATTGTACCTTTTAAACTTTTTGTAAAAAAATTATTGTGCATTACTTTTTGATCCACCCTCATATATTTTGTCAGAAAGCCTTTCAAATCACTGAATAGGTTTGAACAAACACAAAAATTTTAATTCTGCACAGTTAATATGTGTCAGCCGCAAATGAGAAGTAGCGTTGTTATGCATTTGTCAAAGAAACATTGTAAATATAACGAGAGAAGGTGTTTGGGGTCCAGTTGACCTGGTGACATGCAACTTATGGTTAGCATTCTTACATCCACACAAATGAACAGAGAAGGTTGTCGCTGCAGCAAGCAATCAAGAAAGGTGTAATGTTAGAGGTCCTGGTCAGGCAATTGCATAGGTACAGGGACTGGATTTTGATGACATGTCATCTTTTAACTGGTACATTATGGACGTTGCCCACTAGTGAAGATATTCTGATCATGACTCCTAGATTATATAAACTGTGTCCTTTCAGGTTATGAATTGTAGATTGTCATATATATCAAGGTCTATTTTTAGAATTCAGTGTCATCATTTGGCCAGTTTTAGCTATTTTACAGTATTTTTTCCACATTTTATATTTATAGGCTATTTTTTAAATATAAAGTAATCATTTTCTCATTTTATGTTGTTTCTCACTTTATATAGAGTTTTTGTCCATTTACTTACATTGTACATTGTCGGAACTCTAAACAAGCATAAATAAATAAATCTTCTTATAATTTTATTGTAATTTGGATACAGGAAGACGGTGTTTGCTGTTTGCATTTAACTGTATGTACCAACTAATTACAAGCCTATAGTTGAACAACAACATAAATCTAAATAGACACAAATCTGATGAATAAACTAGTATTTTCATTATTACAGAAACGTTATTTTATCACTCAACTTCACTTTTAAGTGTTTACTTACATATAATGCGTTTCACAAGCAATTGCTTGTATACTCAAATGAGGTCCACTAACCTCAGATTGGACCTCATCTGAGAATGCAAGCAAGTCGCTTGTGAAATGCGTTATGTAAGTAAACACTTAAAAGTGAAGTTGAGTGATAAAAGAAGGTTTTTATAATTTGACCTCTTCACTGTGAATCCCGCAAACATCACATATGATTATTAGTATTTTCAAAAAAAAAATTGGGTCACTTTTTTAAGTTTTTGGGTAATTTTTTTTATTTTTACACTCATTTTATGGCTCAATTTCTAAGTATTTTGAGGCCATAAAAATTCGGGCCCTGGTTATAACATTTAAATAATGTCAGAGGTCTCTGAGGCCTCTAGTGACTAGCACATTCATGCATTATAAAGTAGGCTGAGAAGAAAACAAAAGTCTTACATGAACATAGTTGGCATTAATGTAGTCTGAATGAGGCTCTCCCTCTATAGGAGTCAGTTGAACTCTTGTTTCTGGCAACGGGATGACGTTGGAGTAGCGATTCTTGGTGTCTGCACCTTCAGGCAGCTCGTCCACATTGGCAGTCACTTGTGGGATGTTGGAGAATTCCTCCTCTATCTGCTCACGGTTAAGGACGAAGTTTGCAAGGCCTGCAAAGCCCATAGGATGTGACGGTGTATTCTGTAAACAACCAATTAAATAAAGACTTGGTGGAACTTTATACAGTGAAGCAATTATAATAAAATTAATTTACTATATGAATTGACATAAACACACTTTTTGCTTCACTTACCGTATGGTAAGTGAAGCAAAAAGTGTGTTTATGTCAACTCATATAGTAAATTAATTTTATTTTATCCAATTAAATGATTCAATATGCAATGAAACCTGTATTAAATGGCAACATATATTTTCAGACTACAGGCCCAGAAGTGCTAAAAGGCTGTTTAGTGAATTTTAATTACTTAGTTAGATATAGATAGATATAGATAGCAGGGGGCTTGAAGAGAGTTTAGAGACCTCCCGAACGTCAGCCTAAAAGGCTTATTGTGCTGCCCCTTTCGTAGAGAAGCTCTTGTTGGCTTCCTTTCCCAAAGTCTTCCCTGGATATTTGCCAGGGTAAATTACTTACTTATTTACTTACTTACGTACTTACTTACTTACTTACGTACTTACTTACTTACTTACGTACTTACTTACATACTTACTTACTTACTTACTTATTTACTTACTTACTCAATGGCAATAGACAATTTCTCAGCAAGATAAAGAAATATTATCTATTTTATTGAACCCAGAGGTTGAACACTTACATGAGCTCACCATTCAATCCTATTCTGTGCTAACTCCATCCAACCATCCCTCGCAAATCCTGCTTCCCTTAAATCTATCCTAATATTGTCCTCCCACCTACGTCTAGGTCTTTCAAATAGAATGTCTTCTTCTTCTTCTTCTTCTTCTTCTTCTTCTTCTTCTTAGTCTTGTGATGTAGGATTACATCCTTTTTATTTCCCCTTTATTCCTCAGAAGAGTCGTGTGTACTGTCTTTCCATCTTGTACCAGGTCTTCCTCTTAATCTTTTTCCATCTGGTCTGCTTTCTTGAGCCTTTTTTGCTAGGCGATTGTTTTCCATTCTATCAATGTCCCCAGGATAAAGTAGAATGTACAAGTGTTATTTTTTGCCTTATACCCTCAATTGAAATTAAGATGCCAGGATAAATATATAAGTAATGTGGACAATCTTTTACATAAAAATGTTATAAGTTAAAATGAAAACAGTTATTTATAATTTGTTCTTTTTATTGTTTAGCATATAATATTGGTTTGTTTGGTTTCAGTTGCTGTACCAGTTCCTTCAGCTTGAGATTTGTCCAAGTCTGTCCAAGTCATGAGGTTATTGTTTCAACATGGAACTTCAATGGATGTCTTCAAGTCCGTCCAAGTCTTCAGACTGTTTGCAATTATCAGGTAACTTTCTTATGTTGCTAAATTTCTGTATTCAGTTGAATCCGGATTTTATAGATTACTATCTTAAAAGGCCCAGACCCAGGTTTTTTTATTTTTTAATTGGAAATTAACTAATGAAGGACTTAAAATTTTTAAATTCTAGGTCCTTATATAGGTATTTATAATTTGAAATAGGAAGAACGACTTATCACACTCAAACTATTCCCTCAGAAAACGCTTGATATAGATTTTTATGTCTCATAGAGGATGTAGAATTTTTAATCCTGTCGCTTGTACAGTACACAGTAAGCCTGGTAGGGGTTCAAATGAGGAGAAACAGAAATTCCGGTAACATAAAATTGTATTGTCTTTGCGGAATATTTTATTTCTCACTCTTATGCTACTGTAAAACCGTTTTGGGGATGAAATCAAACCGAAATGCAATATCACCTTCATACTTCTCTCCCCAAAACATATTACCATAACTCATATTGTTTTCTCTATGTCCTGGGTAGAGAAAGTTATGTGACTACATTACATCAGATCGTGGACTCGGTAGTCTTCATAGCTAAAAGGAGTATAAACTCAGCTGAATTAAAATACAAAAAGAAAGAAAAAAAAATCCTCTCTTTAGTTTTAGTAGCATTACTTACAGGATCATCAAAGCCAGCATTTCCGTACGATCTCTTGGAGCTCCTAATGATACCTTTGCGTCTCACAGACCCACAAACTGACACGCTGTCCAGACTGTATGCATCTAGAGACACGGGGGTGCAGCGTTGTCCATAGTTAAACTTCTTTTGTCGCTTTCTCATCACAATCTGCAAATCGCCATACATGTACTCACTTCGTGTTCATATACCATTGAAAGTATTTGAATTGCGTAAAAACAACTGCATAATGGTAATACCGTATCTCACAAAACTAAAGCCGATAGGGCAAAACTAATGGCACATTTGGCATCAGCGGCCTAAATATACCCGAGAATAGGTATAAATTCTAAGGCACCAAAATGGCTGTTGGTCTGTGTAATCAATACCACACTGATGTCAAAATGATAAACAGTGTCAAATGAGTGTACTGTAATTATGAGTGTCACTATTTCATACGTAATTAGCATATTATAGTATGTTCGAACAAAAAATACTTTCTCTCAATCACATTTATGTCATAACTCAACAGTCACACAAGAAGATAGACTACACTGACCGGCAAAGAAAACCGACTTAAAGAAATTAAAAAAAATTAAGTTTAAATAAAAATTATGTAGTAGGCCTAGTGCTTGAAATAAAATTACTGCAATTGTATACGTTTTTAAGATTAAAATATAATGACACATTTCACACTTAATTCCCCCATTTTTCCTCATGCACCGTGGTGAATTGTGAGCCTAAGGTTGCAGCGGCATAACGGAGGCTGCATCCATCATCAATTTTAGCAACAGCTTTGGCAAAGTCTCCAGGACTGAGAGACATTAATTTCAACTAAACTTACTGACAGAATCACTGCGATGCGAAGGGAGACAGTTTCCGTTCAGTTTGGAAGGAAATGACGCCATACAACAATGAAACACCTTGCAATGTGTACGACAAGCTAGTGCTTATCATATTAGAATCACCGTATTGCGATGTTTTTTTTTTTTTGTTTGTTTTTTTTTTTGGTGATAAAGTGAAGATATGAAGAAAGCAGATATGCTGTATCTATAGCTAATGATCCATTAAAAATAATAATTCATCCTCAGCAAAAACAATGTATAAACATCCAATCAAAATTATGTTTAATCTTAAAAGTACAACAAATTTTACAGTGATCGGTTTTTTTTTTGCCGGTCAGTGTATATGTTATGCGACGTGTCTCTTTGCTCCTCCCACCACAGTCAGCTGAGCATTGATAACTTTTGCAACTTGTGAGCCTTTAGTACATTCCACAGTGGTGGAAAGAATATAATTACCCATAATACAGCGAGTAACAGTAGACACACAGCTCCTATACAGGATATGGCGATGGCAGCAATCATGCCAGCTCCCCCATTATGCTCTTCGCTAGCTGCGTCCGTACTGTCCACTTGTGGTGCTGACTGCACATCGCTGATCTGTCAAGACAACAAAAGATTTCTTAGTCATTACAAGTTAAGGAAGCAGATGTGTAAAATTTCTTATTTTGGCCAAAAATTCTATTTTATTATTTTCAAAAAAGTAAAAATTAGGACTCTTGGGATTGGATGACGATATTAATAGGGGAGATGTGGGGACTGGTTGAGGTGGTGATTGAAACAAATGAAACAACATCACAATTATTATAAGTTTTACTTTCTCGCATATACGTAGTAGGCCTATAGAGAAAGTATTGTGATCGTGACAAAAAATCGACATCGAGATAACACCGGGAGAGCATGTTTCACGATGCCTAGAAACCGGAAAAAGTGTTTTTGGATTGACGTCTGCCCGTCTGTCTGTCCGTCTGTGGACAAGCACAGCGGATAAACGGGCCATTGTATTTACTTCATTTTTTGAACCAAGGACTTGCATTTTTGCTTTTGAGATTGAGGAAACCATGCAAACCCCAAGTTATTAAGTGCCAGTATGGTACTTTATGAGATTGTGTGGTGGACGAAAAAATGTCTGTCCGTCTGTCTGTCCGTCTGTCCGTGTGTCTGTACGCACCATAACTCAAGTACGCTTTTTCGGATTTTCATGAAACTTGGTATAAACATTCATAATGTCGATGGGAAGAACCCTATTGATATTGAACCAAATCGGTTCACCGGTACCGGAGTAATGCCCAATTTAGTGCCTATTTTAATAGATTATGGCGCCTTTCTCATAGAAAGGCGCCGTCACTCAAATACGCTGTAACGGATTTTCATGAAACTTGGTATACCCATTTATGACGTCCATGAGAAGTGCCCTATTGAATTTGAACCTAATCTGTTGACCGGTACCGGAGTAAAACCCAATTTAGTGTATATTTTAAAGACGCGGTAACTCAAATACGCTTTACCGGATTTTTATGAAACTTGGTATACATATTTACAATGTTCATGGGAAGACGTCTATTCATAACGGATAAAATCGGTTTATCTGTTTCGGAGTAATGCTCAATTTAGTGCCTATTTTATGGCAATATACGTATTCGAAAGAATTTATAAAAAAAAAATGAAAATCAGTTATCTTGACAACATAGCCTATTGTTTTACTGTGATCTTATAAGGCCTTGGAAATTAAAATACAGGTAGCTATGACAAAAAACACTACTGTTTTACATGCGCTTATCCAACTAGACCGTTAAAATGACCCAGGTGGCCGAGATGGTAGACCTTTCTTCTTCCGTAAGCCCTGCTTAATGAATAAATCTGGAGCTTAACTTGGAAATCAATTTAAAAAAAAACATATTCTGCATATCATAATTGCAGTCATAACTGATTAAACAAAAACATACTGGCACTTTTTTACATCAGTTTACCTGATTTTATTATTGTTGTTATTGTTATTATTATTATTATTATTATTATTATTATTATTATTTCACGGTAAAACCAATTAATATAAAGACCTACCCTGATGATTTCCGTTCTAGATACTTATTAGTTTTCTGAAAATGCGATAAGTAAAATTTAATTGTTTATGTAATTTCCTTTTTTTCTGTGCTAGCCTTTAACACGTATATTCGATAAAGTTTTGTGCAACATATTTTGCACCATTTATTTATTTTTAATATTAAACAGTTTTTAATTTTCATCTTAAAATGGTTGAGACTGTATTTTATAAAATCAGGGTACTCAGCAATAAGAGTATTATGCAGTTTCAAACCATAGTTTAGACCAGAAGAAGTTTAGACCAGAAGACCAGAAGAACTGCCCAGTAGAAGCCCTACGTTTTGTTTCCGCTAACGAAACATGATGATATTTCTTCTTGTATTTTGACAATGTTTGAAGAAAATAAATTTTGTTAGGCCTTTATGGTAAAAAGATAATAACACAAACTTATAAATCTGCTCAATTTTCATAACTTCGCATTCAGAGTATAATAGTCTGTAGGGTAGGGTAGTCAATAGACTGCTTTAAACAAATTTTTATTATTCTCTTTTGAAGAAAATAAAATCAGGTAAATGATATAACAAAGTGCCAGAATGCTTTTATTTAATCAGTGATAAGTTAATTGCAATTACCATATGAGCAAAATAAGTTATTTTTGTAATCTATCTCCAAGTTAAGCTCCAGATCGATCATTAAGCAGGGCTTGTGGAAAAACATACTTAACTTTAATTCAAACTCGTATACACTGATATAAGAAATTCTTAAAATATAGCCTATCAACATTTCACAAAATACACTGGCGAAGAATTCCACTTAATTTACGTAGGCCAAATTATTTCACAGTAATATACCTTCCGCATATAAACAGTATTCAACTTGATCAACGAAATAAACATCTGACTAGTGTGATAATCAAATGCAAAGGAATATGTCATGACTAACTGTATTGCGAATTCCAAAGCCGTATATGATCAGTGTAAAACAATATGCTGTCAGGATAACCGATTTGGAATTGTTAAATTCTTAAATAGGCACTAAATTGGGCATTATTCCGGTACCGGCCAACCGATTTGGTCTAATTTCAATAGACGTCTTCCCATGGACATTATAAATGCGTATACTGAGTTTCGTGAAAATTCGATAATGCGTATATGAGTTATCGCGCCTTTAAAATAGACACTAAATTGGGTTTTACTCTAGTACCGGTGAACCGATTTGGTCCAATATCAATAGGGTTCTTCCCATGGACATTATAAACGCGTATACCAAGTTTCATTAAAATCCGATAAAGCGAATTTGAGTTATTGCCCGTACAGACACACGGACAGACATTTTCCCGTCCCCCACACAATCTCGTAAAGTGCCATACTGGCACTTACTAAGTTTTAAACAATAGATCCTAGATGCGCTACCCCATCCAAGAACTCCATATTGGATTGCAAGTCCAATACAATACTTCCTCTACCGTTTCTATTGTGCGCCTTCCTATGGTACGGTTAGAGGAAGTAAAAAATAATTGATGTTCGTCACTAAATAATATGCTTGATGTAGCTGCTGTCATTTATGAATCCTGTGTTATCTACACCCACATGGTGATGTGATAACAGAATGAGTCAGAGCCACCCGTCATTGTCAGTGTCAGGACAATGGCTTGGACAATTACTTGAAAACGTGTTTAAAATTAGGTCTTACGGGAAGGGGTCTCTTGCTAAAACCGCCTCTTTACGTCACGTCTCGACAAATGAATGTAGAAACCACGGCCTCAGCAGGTTTTTTTCATTTCTTGATACTGAACAGAGAAGGCCTTGATAGATGTTCGAAAAATAACGCCTTGCTTTAGATGTACAAATTTAATAGGGAATGTACGTTAAATTATAGCTATATTAATTTTAAAATATTAAATAAATAGGCTACGTGGGAGAGTCAACAAAAATCCGGACTTTTCATAAAACACTTTATTTACTTCAAAAATACAGTATGATTTTATCATTATTACTTCCTCTGCCCGTACCATAGGTAGGCTACTATAGGTAGAGGAAGTATTGTTTTCGACCTCCAAATTCCACCGTGTTGGCTGATGATTTATAGAAGTTCATCGAATCGACTTTAATTGTGTCACTTAACCTTATACACATAAATCTAACAATGCGAAGCATTGATGGGTCAGCTAGTATTCTATATAAGCATATGAAGTTAGAAAGATGTATTGTTGGCCATGCTTACAGTAAAGAAATATCTGAAGGGAATATTCGATAAATTTCGGAAATTATTCTTAACGGCGGTAAGTTCAATAAACGTTTGCAGTCACTTGTTTTTTTTTTTTTTTGTTTGTCTATACCCTGCGTTTTTAGTCGCAACATCCAAAGAAAGGGCTATAAGGTATTTATAGCGTAACTAGCATGTGCCCGCGGTTTCGCCCGCGATAATTATTTCAAGAATTAAAAATTAAGAGCATAATGGTAAAATCATTATATTTATTAGCACCTAAATCACGTGGACAACATACCACGATTAGATAGCGTCGCCTGGTAAAAGCGACCTCAGATTCGAGTTTCTTGGCCCAGAAAACCTCAGTATAGTGAGTTTCGTCCAAATAAAACAATGTTTGACCATATTTAGGGCTTACAACATTCAAGCGATCGGGAAAGTTTTATTTTCAAGGTATGACAAAAATAGCCAAAGCCAACTGTAATTGATTTGACATTGAAATGCATAACTGAAAACTGATGTTTCGAAAACGCAAAAAATGGACGTTTTTTGCCCGTTTTTCACTCATAACTCACGAACGAAAGGTAAAATTAAAATTCCGGCTTCGAGGTGCATTTTCCGACCCTTCAGCCCACCTATGTTTAAAATGTCAGATCTCTGGGTTCAGTAGATTTCGCTGGGCATAGCGGACAGACAGACAATTCCTTTTAATAATATAGATAACATGAATTATATTGATCACGAATAAAGGAGGTCATGTATTGATACCTTCTCTAATTTGTCAAACTTCCATTTCATTTAATCCAAACCCATCTGATAAAACTGGCAACAATATGTTCTGTGATTTTGTTCCGATAATTCTGTGTAAAAAGGGATTCTCAAAAACATTTAATTTTTGGCATTTAGAATCAGAATTTTTCAAAATCCTTTCTTAGTGAGCACCTACATTATAAAACGAAGGTACTGTCAAAATTCCAAGTCTCTACCTGTTATAGTTTAGGCTCTACGTTGATTCCTGTCAGTCAGTCAGGACAAAGCCTTTTATATATATAGAGACTAGCTTAAAAGACCCGGCGTCGCCCGGGTTTTGTATTTTGTAATTGGAAATTAGCTTATGAAGGATTTTCAATTTTAAATTCTAGGTCCTTATATAGGCATTTATAATTTGAAATAGGAAGAACGACTTATTACACTCAAACTATTCCCTCATAAAACGCTTGATATAGTTTTTTATGGCTCATAGAGGATCTAGAATTTTGCATCCCATCGCTTGTACAGTGCACAGCAAGCCTGGTAGAGGTTTAAATAAGAAGAAACAGAAATTCCTGTAACATAAAATTGTAATATCGAGGCGGGAAATTTCCCACTCTTATGTTACCATAAAGCCGTTTTGGGGATGAAATTAAACAGAAAGCATTATCACTTTCATACTTTTCTCTCCAAAAACCTGCGATATAATATAATAATATACACATTACCATACCTCGTTTTGTTTTCTCTATGTCCAGGGTAGAGAAAGTTATGTGATTCCATTATTTTAGTGGATTTCATTCTGTAATATTTATTTATAACATGAATTATTTTGATAACTTCTCTTATTTGTCAAAAATGCATTTCATTTGTTTTTCCAAGCCCACCTGATACCATTTGGCAACAATATATTCTGTGATTTGGAATTGATAATTCTATGTAAAAAGGGATTAAGTATTTTCAAAAACATTTAATTTTTGGCATTTAGAATCAGAATTTTTCAAAATCCTTTCTTAGTGAGCACCTACATTATGAAACGAAGGTACTGTCAAAATTCCAAGTCTCTACCTGTTATAGTTTAGGCTGTACGTTGATTCCTGTCATTCAGTCAGTCAGTCATTCATTCATTCAGTCAGTCAGTCAGTCAGTCAGTCAGTCAGTCAGTCAGTCAGTCAGTCAGGACAAAGCCTTTTATATATAGAGAGATTAGCGTAAAATTGTGTCTTGAATTCTGTACAAGGATATGTGAATACTGCTAACTTTTATTTGGGCAGAGGAAGTTATGTGTCTTTCACATCAGATTTTTTAGGTCATAAACATCCGAACCCTACTAATTAAAATGCTACTCTTTTTTAGATTTTGTATTTCCCTCATCCTTCAGCCTGAAACACAATTATACTTGTGGTACGCCCACGATATTTACGCCTGGTTATCAGAGAAAATGTCGCAGGCCCAATTGACCTCCAAACAAGTCACGACGCTGTGGATTACCTATTGCGTAACCATAAATTATTCCTCGATTTATCGCTAACAAATTAGCATAACATATTCATGGCAAAATCCCGGGAATTATGCAAAGAATTCATAATTTGTCATATAGATCAGTTACAACATAGTCACACATAAACACACCATATACGTACAGGTAGGGGGGGGGGGGAAGCGGACCGACTAAAATATAAGTTGCCGATATGAGTCACTGCGCATGCCTAGCGGTATTCACAGGATAGCAGGGAATGTATTGAAATTTGTTCTAGTGCCGACTGTTGACTTAGCCCATTTTGAAACCCAGGAAGAACAAAGGTCTAAAGTTTGATAAGCATATGTGAAGGAATATGTGGGTAGTGTTATTTTTGTCAAAGCTAACTGTATTGCAACTTCCAAAGCCGTATATGAACACTGTAAATCAATGTGTTGTCATGAGATCTGATTTGCATTTGATAAATTCTTTCTAATACGTTACCATAAAATAGGCACTAAATTGGGCATTACTCCGGTACCGATCAACCGATTTAGTCCAAACTTAATAGACATCTTCCCATGAACGTTATAAATACATATACCAAGTTTCATGAAAATCCGATGAGGCATTGTCAGCTAGTACAGTTTTAATAATTATTGTAGTTTTAAATTTCTTCAGAGCGAAATCCTTCATTTAGGAAAATATTATATTTAACATATTTACCACTTCTCTGTTTTCCAGTAGAAAAGGAAGTTTCATGTAGAGTAAGCTAATTACGGAAATTTTTGCTCTTAACTAATTTCTCAGTTTTGTTTTGCTTTGCTAAAATGATTGTTTTGTTAAAGTAAAGGTAAAAGATTGTTCTAATGTCACTTTTTTTTAATGGTTCAGTTTCAAGAAATGTTCAGCGTTTTTCAACGATTCTAACCAAATGGTTCATGCTATAAAATCTGAATACTCTCGAACGTTAACTTAGTTCCCATACATTGCTTGTTTCTAAATTTCTTTGTTGCTGTCACGACGAAATGCGTTGATTTTCTTCCAATTTTGCATTAGTGTTCCTTAAAGTCAATGACCATTTAACAGCTGTGATGGCGGAATAGTATATTGCGATACAAGTGCCGTAAGCGGTGCATACGGATCGAGGAAAGAGTTTTTTCAGTTTCCGAGATCCGTTATGCGCTTACGGCACGAGTATTGCATGCTATTTTTTGCACGATGATTATTTATATCAATTTATGTTAATTGAGATATTAGCTGAAAATATTATGTATATACACTATTAAAGATGGATGTTATATTTCAGAAAGTGATTCGCATGTGTTTGTTGTTATGGGAACCGAAAATTTGTCCTGTTAAAGTCGCCACAAACTATAGGGGGCCTTGGTTCCGGTCTTCCATAAAGGCTTGTATTATGATGATTTTACTTACGGCACAGTGTGCTTTTTGTAATTTTTACCGCACGGAAATTTGTTTTGTTTCCATAAAACACGATTGCGTGCGGGAATGTCAACTTACGATCCACGGCAACAATATTCGTAACTAGCCTACCACTAATAGTTACGTCGTGCAAAAAATATTTTTAATAATTCGCTGAGAAAAAAATTCAATAAAACATTTGTGTTTTACGAGTGATGTTTGTAGCACAAAAATAATGATCTGCACTTTGTAACATAAAGCATTACTACACACTCAGTATGTTTTATTGTTGACTGTGTGTAGGCACATTCAAGCAAATCTTCCTCGCCGATGTATGTATAAGGATATTTATTTTTTACTTCCTCTGCCCTTACCATAGGTACTATAGGTAGAGAGAGAACTGTATTCGACCCTCCAAATTCGAAGTCGGGTGTTAAACATATATATGATACGGTCAATGTAAACAATTGGGGATTATTTATAATGCCCGGGCAATTTAAAAAGTGCCCAATGGGATGTGACAAAATGATAAATTATATAGAAATTAGCGTTATGAATAATGCTGGAAATTGAATGGGCAATTTGAGAGAATTGTTATTCATATTTCTCTACATACAAAAATAAGAGGATATTATATTAAAGTAAATAAGTATGAAAAATACGTACCGGTACGAAAAAAAAAAAAAAAATCCTACATATAGCCTACACACAAAATGTAAAATTCAAGAGTTTTTATTTATTAGAGCAGCTTCCACTTTGGTGACATTTCGAGTTACATAGGTTAGGGAGAATCACACCAGACGCACGTTGCCAAATTGCTGTCAATTTATTAAAGTGACCAGAGAAATTGTAGCAGTATTAATATTGACCGGGCAGTGTAAGAAATTATCCTAGATTGTCCTAAAATTATTAAATTGCCCGATTTTATCGGTCATTATTTATAACGACCAAGCATTATGAAAACTGCCGTGAATAATCAGATTGACCGTAACATATAGCCTACAAGTTTTGAGATGGACACTGAACCCAAAAATACTATTTTCTGAAACTTGTCTGTATGTGTGTGGATGTGTGGATGTCTGTGAACAACCTAGCTTCAGAACAGAAAATCGAAAGAAAACAAAATGTATTTGGGTCATATATCTTCTGAAAATGTGACACGAAGATAGGCGACATGTTTTTCTTAATTTTAAGGGGACTTTACATGTAGAAATGTTCGTTTTTCGCTATTTTCTCGTAAACAGCTCTTACGATTTTGTTTAAATTTTACACATGAGGTGATTTTACTAAGAGCTAAAACTTTTATTTGAAATACTTTTTCGAAAAAATAATCTGAAGGGTAGTTATAAGCCATCCACTCCGAATACTTTGCAATATGGCCTCTTGTTCTATATCAAAATGTGAAGTTAGAAAAATGCATTGGCCATACTTAAAGTAAAGAAAGTTACGTGAGTGTATTAATCACATTTTATTTGGGTTATGTATCCTTCGGGGTTGCGATGCGATATGGTAAGGACATTCTCTTCATTTTTAGTACCAATTTCAATGAAGAGAATGTCATAGGCCTACATAATACTTATATTTCACTAATGCCCGGTTTCTATAAACTCACGAAATACCTATGGGTAAATTATCCAATTGACAAAATTTACACAATTGTCCTCTGGGTAAATATGAAAATGACAGAAAAAATGTTTTTTTCAAACTCGGGCTAGATCTTTCCAAGGGTAAATCGTCGGGTTAATTTATTCTTTCATGGATGGCTGGATAAAATTTAACCTCTTTGTAGGATCAATAATAATTTAAACAATGAGAATCAAAGCCTTCTGAATTAAATTAACTGTACAACTCCAAGGCCTTCCTCATACCATTGTGGGTGATTAGTAGACCTGGGATTTTAAGGCAAATGACTATTTTGTTCCTTATGAAATAACATGAAAGTTTTTAAATATGTGGACGTTTCATGATAAATCACTTGCATTTTATTGAGTTTTATAGTGCCCTAAAATGCCTATTTGGACCTTTAGAGCCTATTTTACTACTTTAGTGCCTAAAATGCCTATTTTTCACATTTAAAATAAAATTCAATTTCTGTAATCTTTAGTCTTATAATGGACATCCTTCAATGAAAAGCAGAACAGCAGAGGTGGGGTTTTCACAGAAACTTGATTATTCCAAACAATTGTCGCTAAAGGAACGCTGACTGACGGGGGAGGGGGAGGATTAAGGAGGAAGGACTATTGTGTCAAGTCACCAGTGAAAGAACATCTGTTTAAGTGAATATAGTTCGTGATGCCTAATTTTGCAGTTAATTCTGTTAAGAATAGGTATACTATGTTTCATGCAGTAAAAAAAAAAGACCATGTTACAGTTTAAGTGTGTATTGTAATATTTTAAAGTCTATTTTCATTCTATTTGAACATTTTAAAAGCATAATTTAAGTGCTTATTTTCTCTTTTAAAAGCCTATTTTAGGTGCCTAAAACTAATTTTTTTAGAGCCTAAAATCCCAGGTCTAGTGATTAGGAAATAATTTGCCCATGGATAATTTACCCATATGTGTTTCACGAGTTTATAGAAACCGGGCATTAGAGGCTAACTTTTATTTGGGCCGTTTCAAGATGAAAAGCTATTTAGCTCTACTGTTCACAGAATTACTTCCTGGTCAAGTCACTTGATGATGGCACATACCTTAGGATGGTATAAACTCCTGGCGGAGACGTTGAGTTCCCTTACACCGGTATCCACCATTACAATGGGACTTACACTGAGTGGTTATCACATTCTTATCACCACATGGCCTTGCTATATGACTACCTGCGCATTAATCCAGCATTATCTGCAGCCTTGCATAAATTAATGTAACATTACCACCTTCATATGCCGGATGCAGGCCTATAAAAATCTCCTCTTTAGCTAGGCTTGCCAGACGTCCCGGTTTTCAGACAAAACCCCTGTGTCCCGGCCGGTTTACTTCACGTCCCGGTAAAAATTAAATTTGAAGTATAAAAGTAATTAACTGTGAATTATTATTTAGGATAATTACTATGTTATTAAGTGCCAGTATGGTACTTTATGAGATTGTGTGGTGGACGAAAAAATGTCTGTCCGTCTGTCCGTCTGTCTGTCCGTGTGTCTGTACGCACCATAACTCAAATACGCTTTTTCGGATTTTCATGAAACTTGAAAAACACATTTATAATGTCCATGGGAAGAACCCTATTGATATTGAACCAAATCGGTTCACCGGTACCGGAGTAATGCCCAATTTGGTGCCTATTTTAATAGATTATGGCGCCTTTCTAATAGAAAGGCGCCATCACTCAAATACGCTGTATCGGATTTCCATGAAACTTGGTATACCCATTTATGACGTCCATAAGAAGTGCCTTATTGAATTTTAACCTAATCTGTTGACCGGTACCGGAGTAAAACCCAATTTAGTGTATATTTTAAAGACGCGGTAACTCAAATACGCTTTACCGGATTTTTATGAAACTTGGTATACATATTTATAATGTCCATGGGAAGACGTCTATTCATAATGGATAAAATCGGTTGACCTGTTTCGGAGTAATGCTCAATTTAGTGTCTTATTTTATGGTAATATACGTATTCGAAAGAATTTATAAAAAAAAATGAAAATCAGTTATCTTGACAACATAGCCTATTGTTTTACTGTGATCTTATAAGGCCTTGGAAATTAAAATACAGGTAGCTATGACAAAAAACATATTGATTTACATGCGCTTATCCAACTAGACCGTTAAAATGACCCAGGTGGCCGAGATGGTAGACCTTTCTTCTTCCGTAAGCCCTGCTTAATGAATATATCTGGAGCTTAACTTGGAAATCAATTTAAAAAAAAACACATTCTGCATATCATAATTGCAGTCATAACTGATTAAAAAAAACATACTGGCACTTTGTTACATCAGTTTACCTGATTTTATTTATTTCTGTACTGTATGAAAAGTGAAAATACTTTCTAAAAAAGTCCTTGCCAATGAAAAGTACATGAAAATATTGTTCAAATTTGTATTCCTCCATCAAAGTGTTTCTTCTTACTTAAATAACTTTTAAATATTAACATGTTATAAATAAAATGTTTAAATTTGTATGCTTATTATTACCCCTGGTTTAGGTTCATTATTAAGTGCCAGTATGGTACTTTATGAGATTGTGTGGGGGACGAAAAATGTCTGTCCGTCTGTCCGTCCGTCCGTCCGTCCGTCCGTCCGTCCGTGTGTCTGTACGCGCTCTAACTCAAATACGCTTTTTCAGATTTTCATGAAACTTGGAAAACACATTTATAATGTCAATGGGAAGAACCCTATTGATATTGAACCAAATCGGTTCACCGGTACCGGAGTAAAACCCAATTTAGTGTATATTTTAAAGGCGCCATAACTCACATACGCTTTATCGGATTTTCATGAAACTTGGAATACCTATTTATAATGTCCATGGGAAGATGTCTGTTGATATTGGACCAAATCGATTGGCCGGTACCGGAATAATACCCAATTTGGTGCCTTTTTATGGTTTTATATAGCAAAAGGTGCGATAACTCAAATACGCTTTATCGGATTTTCATGAAAATTGGTATATACATTTATAATGTACGTGGCAAGAAACCTACTTATTTTGGGCCAAATCGGTTGACCGGTACCAGAGTAACAACTAATTAAAGGTAACATTTTTTTAAAATCATATCTATACAACAATGTCGCATTTTTAATCATTTGGGGGCTTTGTCTGCAGTGCAGTCAGATGTTTGTTTACTTGGCTGATGTAGTTGAAAATACTGTAAGTACTACCAAATACTATTACTGTGAAATAATTAGTGGAGTTATATGCCACTGAATTTTGTGAAATGTTGACGTATTTTAAGAATTTCAAGTTGTAATATAGCCTATTTAGATTTGACAAATAACACTATTCCTTCACATAAGCTTATAAAACTACATTGTCAAATTGACTGAGTTAACCGAATGGTAACGTCTTGGATTCAACGAAAGCATACTGGCACTTTGTTATATCAGTTTACCTGATTTTATTTATTCATAGCATTGAGAATAAACTACCCTCTAAAACGCTCTAAAAACCCGCCAAGGGTGTGTACCCTTGAATACCAGCGACGCTGGGGGGCATTCCGGTGCCCCGGTTGAACATTTCAGAAATCTGGCAAGCCTATCTTTAGCTCTAAATCAAGGTTACCAGACGTCTGCGTTTCTCGGATTTATATTTCTGTCCCCGGATAAAACTAAAGTTTGACTGGTGAAACTTCGATCTCTATATATATAAAAGACTTTGTCCTGACTGACTGACTGAGAATGAACGTAGAGCCTAAACTATAAAAGGTAGAGACTTGGAATTTTGACAGTACCTTCCGTTTCATAATGTAAGTGCTCACTAAGAAAGAATTTGGCAAAGTTTTGATTTTAAATGCCAAAAATCAAATGTTTTTTTTAGAATACTTAATCCCTTTTTACACAGAATTACCAAATCCGAATCACAGTTCTCATGACAACAGTGTATTGTTGCCAGTGGTCTCAGGTGGGTTTGAAAATAAATGAAACGGCTCTTTGACAAATTAGAGAAGCTATATCAATGTAATTCATGTTATAAATAAATATTAAAGAATGAAATCCACGAAAATAGTGCACTCACATCTCTACCCTGGATATAGAGAAAACAATATGAGGTATGGCATATTATTATATCGCAGGTTTTTGGGGAGGGAAGTATGAAAGTGATATTGAATCACTTTTTAATTTCATCCCCGAATCGGTTTTATGGTAACATGACAGTGAGAAATAAAATATTCCGCAAAGACAATACAGTTTTATGCTCCGGAACTTTGTATAAGCCTAATCATTGAGTTGATTGTTTTCTGTGCAGTCCGTTCCGTCGCACCTCACTAATTTCGTGACGATTTTGAGCGTTACATTAATTTCGTGATTTTTGAGCATTACACAAGCTCTCGATTTACCCCTACCGCGGCTAAAGAAGTTTCACTTCAACATATTATCTACTCTTATACAATTCAACGGCCCTAAATAGCGTGCTTGCTCGCTCGCCCGCTTCGTGAGACATCGGGTATACTCGGCGATGTTCGTCTCTCGCAGTCTAAACTTTCATGACGACTACAAAATTAGTAAAACCGTTTCTTTAAGGCCTAAGTGAAATGAACACAATGAACAAATATTCTAATTTTATTTTTACTTACGATTTTCATAGCTCTGAACCACAAACATTTTTAATAATCTACCAGTGTAAATTTCTTAAAAATCCTGGAGTCAATTAATAATGGTGGGTGAAGCCGCGGGCATCAGGTTTAATATATTGATAGTTTAATCCTCGAAGTATCGCGGACAGTAAAAATCCAAATCAATCACTTCTTCTCTTGAAAAATTATATAATTTATGAAAATTGCGCTGAATTTATCAAATAAAATTCACATCACATTCATCTGTCAACAAACAGTTGAGAAACGATACGTATTATCCACCGCCGTCTCGAAAATTACGCACGAGAATTATACAGTTTAGAAGGTAGTGGTTCACAGTTATCTTTGGAACTGTATAATCGAATCTGAGATCGTTTTCCCAGGTGGCGATTTCTAATCGTGGAATGTACTCTAAAGCCGGAATTTTAGCTGCTTCATTAATTATTAATTGTTTAGTTTAAGAATGATTCGCGTGCAAGTGTTAATAAATATAATGCTTTAATAATTATTATACTATTAATTTTTAATTTTTCAATTAATTATCGTGGGCGAAGCCGCGGGCACCTCCTAGTTATGTACATTGCAACATGCAGAAACGTTTAAAGCATGAAGGAAAAAGAAGATGATAGGAAACTTACAAGACTAAATAAAATATTGCAAAATGCGGGTTCATCATTATATCGGTCTTCGTTATACAGAGGTTTGACCATTCTCCTCAAAAATACTTACCGGGAAAAGTAGTGTCTGCAGACCCCCGTTTGACCACAGTTTGAGGAACTTGATGGTGAGTTCTGGGCTGTACATTGCTTCCTTGTCCACCAGTAACATCTCCACTCGGATGGGAGAAGAGGTCTCTGCATCTCCATGGGAACAGATCTCCGCGTTGACCATCTCCACTTGACTGTCTAACACTGGCAAACTGCACAGAAAGTAATACATGTTTATCATAGGTAATCCCACGAGAGATTAGGGGTTTATCGATATATTTGCGAGAACGAAAGTCGAGCAAATTTATCTGATGAAACTCGTAATCTCGATTAGGGTTTATTAAGACTATTCTATGAATAAAATGTAACGGATTTTGTAAATAAATATTTTCCTACTTTGTTGGCAATATTCTGTCATGTTGTATATAAAAAAATTCCACCTATTCCCTTGTATAAAATGTTTTTGATAAAATATCAGCTCATAGCTTTGTCAAATCTAAAATTTATATTTGTCCAATATATGAAAATTATCTTATAAAATTGACAGATATAATTTTTAATTATGTTTTATAATATTGACAAATATAAATTTTAGATTTGACAAAGCTATGAGCTGATATTTTAACAAAAACATTTTATACGAGGGAATAGGTGGAATTATTTTATATACAACATACAAATCCCTCGTAAGAGATAAATAACACGAAATTTATCATAGGTAATCCCACGAGAGGTTACGAGTTTATCGATAGATTCGCGACTGCGCAGCAGGAGCGAATTTATCTTATGAAACTCGTAACCTCGAGTTGGATTTATTAAGACTATTTCACGAATAAAATGTAATAGATTACATGAATAATAATTAGTTTCTTCTTGTTAGTTTAAAATGAAATCATTAATACTGTCAGTTGTCAGATCACGGCATACTAAATAAATGAACAGTCTCCATAATGGAATACTAATCAATGCTACCAACGTATATTGACAAAATACCGTTGTGAACCACTACCAACGTATATTGATAAAATGCCGTAGTTAACCTAAAAATCAAGATACGAAATAAAGACACATTTTAATTCAAGAACGTAATTTTAATATATGAGCAATCTGTTGCATTTCAGTTTCTTTAGTCAATTCGTACTTACGTTCCTCACAAAACTTTTGGAACTGAATCCATATGCATTTTCTATTTCTTTCGGTATTTTGTGGCCTAGCTTCCTTTATAATAATATCAGTTTCGTCAACAGATGCATTACCAAACTTGAGGCTGCCATTTCTGTTTTCAATTTAGCGCCGACAATGGATGACGTAATCTAGTATCACTGCATACCGATACTGTTACAGTTCAGTAACGAACAGCGTGTTTTACCCGATAAAATGCTATCCTCGCGATTCCTACAAGAATATTGTAAGATAAACGGCCGTGATTGGTCTATATCCGAGGATTTGCTAAACGTTATTGGTCAATATCAAACACGCGGCATATGAGTGGAATAGTCAACACAATATTCTGTCAGCCGTAAGATCACGGCATGCTAAATGAATGAAGTCAATGAATCCGAAACAGGGAAACATTTCAAGAATTACGTGCGATGCCCGGAGACAAAAAATTCCTTTAGGCAAGCCTACAGGCTGAGGTAGATTTCGAAGTGCTTTTGGTTTAATTTAATGTCGATGCGCAGCACTCTTCTTCTTTAGCCTTGGCATGACAAACCCGCAATAATAACTGCAAAAAGAGCACTTTTTCAAACATTCAAATCTCGCCTTATATGAGAACTATCGAGAAACTAGTTATTGATTTGTAGAGTACTCATCAAGAACTTTTCAGCGATACCCCACAAGACGTGGTTTCAAAAATTTCGAATTTCCGTCCCCCCACCCCCACTCGTACCCCCAAAACCCCCGAATCGTTTGTGTCACTGTGCACTCCATAGGGGGTACTCTAATTTATCCAAACAAAGTTTCCCTCTATACTTCATAGGGGCCGAGATATAAATTTTTCCAAATTTCAATCCGCTCCCCCGACCCCCCCCCGGGGGGGCCAATTTTGCTCATTAATGAACTTGGGCCTAGAATTGACATAATAACATTTGGTTCAAATATCTTCAAAATTACGGCCGCTAACGTGTAAATATACATATATATACCAAAAATTTGAACGGGCGGTGGTTTCGTACTTAGGGAGGCAAGAAACGTTCCCCCCCCCCCCGGTTGCTATGGCAATTAATCTCACAATTGAATACTATCTTGTTAATAGGTGGCATTACCTGTGCGTTCATCACCTATAGGGGCAGATGCAAAGCACTGCTTAATATTATAGTTTTTGCTGTTAAATAAATAATTTAAAAGACATCTAGCGGTTGAATTAATGAGAGCAAAATAAACTAGAAATCATCTAGATTGTAGTTACGGCCATAGCAAATTAACCCTTAAATGCTCGAGACTTAATTTCTCACACAATATACAATTCCGTGCCGGACTTCGTAACAATTACGACCATGATTTATTTCTTGTACCTTATTCTGTAATTTTACAAGGAATTAAATGTTGCTTCCTATTTATTTTCCACTATTTTATTAAAAATTTAAGACAAACTACTGCATTTCACAGGATACATTATGAATTTAAATTCTCACAAAAAATAGCATGTTTTCAATGAAAATAACGTTAGTATCTTTTTCTACTTATCAAAACCTGTGAGACAAACATACATCTATTATGTTTTTTTGAAAAATTTACCTGGGATTTTCGGTGAGTAAAGAAGACACTTGCTTCTTGAATGACGTGATGTTCGGACAGAAATGTCTCCAAGATGTCTGCAGAGTAAGGATCAGGTGAACGGGAGGGCCATAAACTGAGGGCTGAGTGGTCGCATCAGATAAATCCCACTCTATTGAGCTGGTGCTGCTCCAGGTGGTTACTCGGTCAGTTTCAGTGACTGCACATAGATAAGATTATCATAATTAAATGCCAAGAGTAACTTTGAAATCTGCGATAGGCTAAATTTACGGGCGACGTTGTCGCGAGTTAATGGATACTTCAAGGTAACAAATGAAGATATTTTATAATGGTAAAACTGTTACATGGGAAAATAAAAGTTACTAAAGGGTAAACCAAGATACCAGTTACACTTGTAAAATATTCGTGAGTTCAACCACAATACCTTCAAAGCTACGAGAGAGAATCAAATGAAAACAGCAATTAATGTTTTCCCACTATTTTACCGCAGGAAGAATGCTTGCTTGTATATTATTTTTCCACATAGTCCCCTCCCAGTTCATTTATTATTATTATTATTATTATTATTATTATTTTATTAGACCATAGTTGACCCAGAGTCCCACAGCCGGAGGCTACACTACTGGGAAAAATACAGATAATACATAGACAATATTTGTGTACAGTTTTCTATCTAGGTTTCAAGGCTTCGGTATAATGAAGATGATGATGATGTGAGTGATGAATTAGCGAAGGGTGAATATTTACAACATGGTACAATGGCAATGAATCAGTAGCAATCAGTACATATATATAAGATGACGATGAGGTGAATGATGAGTTGATGCAGGGCGAATATTCGCAACACACTAGAATTACATAAATTGGGAGGAATCAGTATACATATAGAAGATGGTGATGATGTGAGTGATGAATTGCTGTAGGGTGAATATTTACAACACAGTAACATGGCAATCAGGAAGTCAAAGTCTATAGAGAATTTATATATACAAAAGAGTGAAATTGTGAGCGAGTAAAAAGAGAAGAAAACAAAATGTTTATGTTCACTAAGGAATCATAGTTAGTCTTCTTCCGAATTTCTTCTCTCTTCAATGACACGTCGAGCAAAAGTCTTGAAGGCCTCGTGGGTCGTTCTACCGGTCCAGTAGCTCAGCTCCGGCGCCCATAGTTCAGTGCACTTATGCCGTCAGATAGGAAGTGCTTCGATACCGCATGAGAAAAATGATTCTGGTTGACACTGTAGGCCCTCATGCACCGCCGATTGGATGTCATCAGACTTGAACTTCTGCCCTCCAAAGAGATGCTTTAATTGACCAAAGATGTGAAAGTCTGATGGTGCCAAAGCGTAGGGATTGCTGAGAGAAGGTGTTTTGCTTCAACAGGATAACGCCCGTCCTCATTCTGCACGTGCAACTAAGAAAACCATCGACGACAAATCCTTCAAGTGCCTCCCACATCCGCCATACTCGCCAGATTTGTTACCATGAGATTTCCACATCTTTGGTCCATTAAAGGAGCACCTTGGAGGGCAGAAGTTCAAGTCTGATGAAGACGTCCAATAGGCGGTGCACGATTGGCTACAGCGTCAACCAAAAGAATTTTTCTCACGCTGTATATGCGAGAAAGTAAAGGGAATGTTGAGAATATAAATTAGAAATTCTCTTTGCTATTTTCTGTGCACATTTCGATTGGTTGGATGTGTTATGTTGTGTTCTTTTAATGTATTTTGTGTTACTTATTATGTTATAGTATTGTAACAACTAATGTAAGTTACTATTAGTCCCTGGTGAAGTGGAAGAAAAGACCTTACGGTCTTAATTTTATCCAGGTTAAATAAACTACTACTATTATTATTATTATTATTATTATTATTATTATTATTATTATTATTATTATTAAATTCAAGAAAACACCAAATCATTATTTCTGGAGGGGGAAAGGATTGAATGTGTGAAATTTTGACATGGGTTTACAGTTATCTAATAATCACCATTTTATCTCCTTTGTTTTGAATATACAGTTTGTATATATAAACAATTTCTCTAATTTCAGATATTGTGGAAGCCATCATGGAGTACTCAGGTTCGATGTGGAATTTTACTTTTCGGTATTTATCGGAATATAATAGTGACGTGTGTACGAACTTTACTATATCAATAAACAAGAAGACTAGAAGATAGTGTTTTTATTTAGTGTTTGTGATTTCAAGAAAAAAACTTTTCTATATCAAGAACAAGCTCAGGAAGACAACACTTAGAATCAGACCTTCACTTCATAATTCTGTGCTTTGGCGTGGAATTCTGAAGTGAGGTCTGTGTATCCTCCATTCCTAATACTGCTGGACACCTCAAGGTATTAACGAAAGCAGTACTTAGAAAGGAGCTTAGATAGGGGCCTCTTTTTAGAAGTGAAGAGCGGTCTTGGTGCAGACCGAGGCCATTCAGCACCAGAAGACCAGCAAATCTGTCATCGAAAACAGGTAAACAACATTTGTATTAAGCATGATTTTATTAGCATGGTCCAATGTAAACTATTTTAATTCTAAATACAATATAGACACCGAGTGATAAGGTTTACGGTAGGTGCCAAAGGCACTATTCCTAAATTCTTTGTCAGTTCCAATGAAGAATTTAAAATTTCATCCGACATTGTTAAATAAAGTGGTCTCTTGGTATTCAGAGGGTCACTAAATATTTTTAAAGGGATGAAAATCTAAGTTATATGAGTTTTTTTAACTTTACATTTAAAGACTCCATAACTACATTGGACTAAAACTGTACGCAATGTGTTTGTAGAATATTATACAGACGAGGACCGAAACTAGAACTATGTGATAGACCGGCAGAAGTGAAATATTTGGGTTCTGCTAATGTACTAATTTTATCCCGTATAGTGTGATGTGTTCATGTGGAACAGCTAGGAATTTTGTCTTATTTTATGGTAGAATTTTAATAAGGAGTATTGTGAGTGCCACTTCTTAAATACTTCTTTTCCAAGGACTGTCTCTACCTGCTGCCACCCTAATCCTCTTCGACCTTCCAATCAGTGAATAGAAAGATAGTTAGGCGTATTCATACTTGTCCAGTACAATGTTGCCAAATACGTACCACAGCACGTTTACTTCACTTGAGGATTGTGAATGACAGCGGAAACACTTTGGAAATCCACGCGTCTACAAGAACACATGTTCTTTGTCGGTGCATATTTTCGCATTAGCGAATAGTGCTATTATATTCTTTTGTAGAAAGACGATGGTTCGGGACGAGGTCTTCTTAAAATGGCACGAACAATATCTATAAATTTGGTCAATGTTAAATACTTTAAAATAGGAATAGGTTAGTTCAATTGGGTAGTCCAGCTAAACAGTCACAATAAATGCAAAAATTACGAAATTAGACATTTTTACCAGTCTTACTGACAACTTACCAGTGGTAGTAAAAACAGTGGTGGTGGTGATAGGCACTGTTGATGTCTGCTCATCTGCCGGGGGCGGCGTTAGAGTAGACCCCTGTGGCACCTCGGAGCTCTCTTCAGAATGCTCCTCATCGAGCGCTGACGCCGTGTTCTGGCTCTCGTACAGTTGTCTGTTCCCATACGAGTTCTTACTGTCCTCCACATCTGCAGGAATATCTGCAGGAGCCTCTAGACCGCTCTCCTCCTGACCGGGCTTATTCTCACCGTCCTCGACTTCAGGCTGAGGCTGTTCCACCTCTTCTTCCAGAACAGCCATCGTCGTCAAACCCTGAAACCATTCTACAGGGACAAAAGTAGTCGTTAATGGATCTACTGTAGTTGTAGCTGCGGTTGTTGTGTCTTCGTTGTAGCTTGTAGTGGATTCGAGACTGGGTGTCGTGCTTTCGCTCGACTCTGTTGTCAGTTCTGCACTAGTTGTCTGTTCTGTAACTGTAGATGTGAGGTTGTCTTCCTCAGAGGACGACGCTGTTGTTGTAGATGCTTCGGTGGTCTCCTCGTTGATTGGCATGGCTGTGGATGGAGCCAAGACTTGCACTGAAGCCAGCCTGTTCTCTTGCGTACTGGAAGGTTTTCCATCAGACTCCGGCAGAGGTCTTGTGCTCGTGTTCTCTGCGGGAGAAAGAAGGCTTTATTAAAGAAAATTGTAAATTGTATACAGAAGTACTGGTTGATGTTTAAAAAGTTAATGAATGGGCTTGTGTAAAAATGTGTACAAGACATGAAGGAAATAACAGAAAATTGATGGTAATAATACATTTTATTTGCTTGATATTGAAATATTTGTGCGTATTTTATTACTGAGTCACATTTTAACGGCATATTTCTGACATATTTTAAATATTGTGCATATATCTGTTGATTCACACATTTACAGCATATTTAGCTAAGTGAATGTTTTGAGAACCGACTGTACAGTAATTGACTGTACATAGCCTAATGTTTTCGGAACTGATTCTATGATATTAAAGCGAAGTTTCATTTCATTAGTTTTCAATTTATTTATTTATTTTTTTTTTGCGCTGAACTTTTTAAATTTACAATGTAATTCATCTATCAAGAGAACGTAAAGTATTACGATTACTTAAATGATAGAGCATACTTCCCTGGTTCTAGAGCATATTTACAAACATTAAATAATACGTAACTTTGAATCAGCCACCACTGTATGTCAACACTGTTTTCTTCATAAATCAAGAGCTGCAGCTTAACTGAGGGGTGAAACATGTTTTATTGCTTAAAAGAGAAAGTTAGGTAATGCCACCCCCTCGAACTGGTCATCCTGTGAGCTGAGAACAGAATTGCTACCTCCAGAACAACACAGTACAGTTGAGTTAGAAACGAAACCCTTAAAAACGAAATTTTTAATGATGCACATTACTAGGAAATAAAGCCGCAAAAAGGAAAATCTGATAACATAAACTGAATCTTTGATCACAATAAACACCATTTTTTTCAATGTATCAGTATTAATCCGTACGGGGCTTCATAAAAGTGATAACATTACCCGACTGATAACATTAGCCCCGATTACATTAAGCGGCATTCACTGTATAGCCTACTGATTCTATCTGAAATTCGCCTAGTATAGCATCAGACAGCTTTTGAGTTTGAGAAGGTTAGAATTTCCAGAAGGGAACAACTGATAAAGTAAACTGAGGATGAATAGGGTGATGATCGATCTAAAAGGAAAGAAAGTGCATGATCATACGAGGCGCATCCATAAAGTGAGTTTCCCTAGGGCCGTTTACAGAAACAAAACAAAGCTTCATGTCACAGTCACATGTCACAGTGTGTTGTATTGTTGTTATTATATTAGAGGGAATAAGGAGGATAAATATTCATGGAAATATTTATTGCAACAGATATAGCAAGTGTTCACCTATTTTTCAACACTTTCGCCACAGGAATTGAGACATTTGTCATACCGTGGGACCAACTTTTGAACATTTGTGTGGACAAGTGTGCCCGGACCTCGTTCCCAGCGATTTCCATCTTTTCCTACACCTCAATAAATGACAGAGAAGCGGAGATGGTTGTCACACAGTGGTTCACATCCCAGGCGGCAGAATTGTACGACACAAGTGTTCATAAGTTGGTCCCATGCTATGAGAAAAGTCTCAATTCCTGTGGCGAAATAAGTTGAAAAATAGCTGAACACTTGTTATATCTGTTGCAATAAATATTTCCATGAAATTTTGTTTTGTTTCTGTAAACGGCCTCAGGGAAACTTATTTTATGGACGCGCCTCGTATTTTGAACTTTTTCCTAGCTACTTACGGGATTGTGTAGAAGTAGCTGACCACTTTCCAGGACTGGGCTTGATCCTGGTACTGTTAGTATCGTTTCCGGGTCCCCTGAGAGTCACCAATGTCCAGGCGGCTGAAGTGGGAGGAATAGGAAACAGAGAAGAATCGTTCCAGCTCCTAACACTGGTAGTTGGCGCCACAGTGGTGCTATACCGAACTGTACCTCTATTCCTAACAAGAGGCTTATAGGAGGTCACAATGTCGTTGCCTTCGTTGTTATCAGTGCCATTGCCTAGCTTGGTCCTTCTGGTAGATCCTAGCCAGCCTCTGAAGATGGTATTGCTCTCTGTTGTCGAATTGCTGGTTGCTATCACAGTATATATAGGTTCGGTGGTCGTGTAAGGTCTTCGACGCATTGTGGTAACTTTTCTTCTCAGGTTTTCAGTCCTCGTCGTTGGAGTCTCGAACGTGAAAGCTCTGCCTCTGCTTACAGACTCTGTGGTGAATCCTGAGCCATCAAAAAATGTAGTTTCCTCGGCTGTCGCCTGTTCTTCAGTAGAATTAAAGTATTCTTGCGTCGAAGGATTCTCTTCGGTTTTGTTCAAACCTTCGAGGCTCAAAGGAGAGCTCGATTTGGACGTTTGAGCCTCAGATGCATTAAAACTGTCTCTTTCAGTCTTCTCTAATTCAACTTCTCTTGTTGTTGCTGTGGAACTTTTCTCAGGTACTGCAGTTGTGCTGTTACTAAATCCAGCTTGTTCATTATTTTGAAGAAGACTCCAAGTGGATTTCTTCGTTGAATCTTTGTATTTAGTAGTATTTCCCTCTTCATTGCTCTCTGGTAATGTAGCATTACTCATAAATATTTGCTCCTCTGTCCTGTTGTGACTATCACGGCGAAAAGGCGGTTTTATTTTTGGCTTTTTTGTTACATTGAATTGCTCTAGGACTGTGGAATTTCCTGCAAATATTTTAAGTTTCTCTAACACTTCTCCGTGTTTGGATTTGGGTTTCTTGCTAGTTTCTGATTCTGCTACTGAAGATTCTGTTTTTTCAGACAGTTTTGTATATTCTTCGGTAGCGTTGAAATTTTCTTGACGCGTTACAAGTTTTATTTTAGGGATCTTAGGCGGATCTGTAAGGACTAAACTGTTTTCCGAAGATCCTGCCTGTACTTGTGAAGTCAGACTGCCATTGTAGTGTGTGGACACAAGCATTCGACCGCCTCTAGACGTTGAGTTGGGAAGAATTCTCCCCGCTGTTGTACTTTCTATATCATCAGGTGTCTCTGAATGTACTTTTGTCTCTATGCTGAATTTCTCATACACCTCTCTCGTGGCGTTCTCGGTGACAAAGTCCTTTTTTATGGACGTATCATTTTTCGTTTCGTTGAACACCACGGAATGGTTGCTGGATGTGTTGTACTCCTCAATGTGTTGAAGATCTTCGATCTGGGTCGTCCGAGGAGTCGTTGCCTCGTAAGCTTGAGTGGTGGTGACGTGGAGCCTTCCTTGGAGGATGTCGTCTGCCGGAAAGGACACTATTTTGATGGCCTGAGTGGGATTCGGCAAATCTGCGGCCGTGATGCGCCTGATGTGGCGACTTCCGGAATCGGCTCCTGACCCCGGAACCAGCAGGAATAGCCACCAGCTCAGCATTGCCACTATAACAACAAAAATCATAATCGCCATTTAATGATAACAAATTCTTCAATTGAGTCTTAACATTAGCAAAACGGCAAAGTAGTAGAAAAAGTAATATAATAAAATCAGGTAAACTGATGTAACAAAGTGCCAGAATGCTTTTGTTTAATCAGTTATAATTGCAATTATGATACGCAGAAAAAAGTTTTTTTTTTTAATTGATTTCCGATTTAAGCTCCAGATTGATTCATTAAGCAAGGCTTATGGAAGAACAAAGGCCTAGTTTAAAAAAAAAATCAGATTAAAATCGCCCAGTATCAGCAGAACTATACAGATTTGAGATATCTTGACAATCGCACACTCACATTAAAGTACAAAAGAAACCATGTATAACTAACCGGTTACGGGATTTGAACCAGGGACATACAGAATGCGAGTCCAAGACGTTATCATCTCGGCCACCTCGCTAATTTTAACGGTCTCGTTTGATAAGCGTATGTGAAAGAATAGTATTATTTGTCATAGCTAACTGTATTGCAACTTCCAAAGCCGTATATGAATACTGTAAAACAATATGTTATCATGAGAACTGATTTGCCTTTGATAAATGCTTTCTATTATACTACCAGTAAATTAATTCAGGATAATGTTATTTAAATTTTTGTTTCTGCCTTAAGCCCAAAATTTTTCTTAAGAGTGTAATTTAGAAAATTATCAATCTAATTTTGTATTCAATTTTCTATTCAAGATTAACTTGTAACTTAATTGTAATTAATTTAGTTTTAGGTTCAACTATCTTCTATTTAATTATAAGTAACTTAATTGTATTTTTAACTGTAATTTTTTGACTCTGCCAGGATAAATAAACGAATTATTATTATTACCATAAAGTAGGCTCTAAATTGGGCATTATCCCGGTACCGATCAACCAATTTGGTCCAATATCATTAGGCTTCTTCCCATGGACGTTATAAATGCGTATATCAAGTTTCATGAAAATCCGATAGAGCGTATTTGAGTTATGGCGCGTACAAACACACGGTCAGACAGACAGAGAGACATTTTTTCTGTTCACCACAAAATCTCATAAAGTACCATTCTGGCAATTAATATTTGGTATCTATGTGCACCGATATCTATGAGGAATGGGATATAAGCCATGGCAACTGTTTTTGTTTTTAAAATGTGGGACTATTTTAAATTTTGAGACATACAATTAATGAAAACGCAGGGTATGGAATGAATATATAATGCAGATTATGGGTACTAGATGTGGGATAGTGAAGGAAATTGACACCCATAAACATCCATACGCGACTGCATCGTGCCACTGTAATGTATTGCGGTAGTTGGAAACATAAAAGCATACGTACCCACTCCATGATCTCTTAAGGTTCGGTATTAATAGGCATTATTCCCTAAAGTTTCTATCAGCTCCTTGTGGTATTCCCTGACATTTCTCTCTCGGATAGTGATTATTTTGACTTAAGAATAATGTTCAGATTTTGTCATATCCATTCTGCACGGCGGTTGACCGTCTATCATTCACTGTCATTTCTTGAAGTGTAGGAAAATATGAAAATCTCTGGGTGTGTGGTCCGATCTGATTCAACAACTCGCTGCAAGTCTCCTGCAAAAGTTCGGATTGGAGATGTTTCATCATCCACCCTACAGCCAGGACCTCGCGCCCAGTAATTTCCATCTTTTCCTACACCTCAAAAAGTGACAGAGAAGCGGAGAAGGTTATCACACAATGGTTTCAATCCCAGGAGGCGGACTTCTACGACACAACTGTTCAAAAGTTGGTCCCACGGTATGACAAATGTATCAATTCTTGTGGCGAATTTGTTAAACATAGCTGAACACTTGCTATATATGTTGCAATAGTTATTTCCATGAAATTTTGTTTTGTTGGTGTAAACGGCCCTAGGGAATCTTACTTAATGGACGCGCCTCGTTGTAAGGTCGAACAAAAATTATTTATAGGCCCTATTGAACTTTGCTAAAATTTTGATCCCAAACAGATTTAACTACTGTACAGCATTTTATTTTTGATGGGATTTTGTGTTTACGGCACATACTTTAAATTTTTATACTGCAATTTATTCTATTTTTTTTATTTTTATTAAGTAACAAATATTAGTTTTTGTATTTACGTTAAAACTGTAGTTTTTATTTACAGTATCTCTTTGTTTAAAATCAGGTTGGCTATTTAAAACTGATCTTGAGGGGTTAGTTTCCCATTCTACTGGATTCGTTAATTTTGTTTTTTACACACGAAAAACGGCAAAATTTCATGTAATATTATTCTCCAGAAGTTTTAGAATCCATATATAGGCACATTTTGTTTCTAAGAATATTTTAAATATGGGTAAAATCGGTAAGAAGTTCACAAAAAACTAACCTAAAATGGCGCTCAGAAAGGAATCACGATAATACAGAATCAGCTGCTAGAAACAGCACAGGTGCATGCTGGGAAGAAGCCGATGGGTCACGTGGTGCTGGAATCAGCTGCCAACATGATAATGGTCAGACAACTCCCCGGAAGATATAATATGCCACATTTTCGAAACCGAAAAACAGTGTATCGTACATTATTCGAAAATGCAAGGGCGCTTCGCTTCGGCTGCCGCCTCCGCTCGCGCACTTAACTAATGTGGTTAGTGTATGCATTATTTAGCTATATGTAGAGGTTGCAGGACCGTATGGAACAGACCAATGAACAGGTCGTTGTCAGCCAATGGGAGTGTTGTCTGCAAGTCAGAGACCGCATACCAACGCCGAACATCGCGTGTTGAAATCCAGTAGAGTGGAAAACTAAACCCCATCTTGATAATCCTGCATTGCCAGATCCCCGAGCATGCCAGATTCTCAAGGTCCTACCGCGTAAGGTTTTTGTAAAATACATGTTTAAAATATAGGAAGTTTATATTGTGATATTCAATGTGTATTTTACATTTTGTATTTGAAATTTAATTTAGTAAACTTAAATGTAAAACTTAAGGAATGTTTGATAATTATATCTAGGCCTAACTTACTTTTTTGAATCGTGAAAAAACACCGTAGGCCTACTGTGTAAAAAAAAATGAAAAGAAAAAGCCGTAAAATATCTGCTGCAATGAAATATCTCCGTTTCATAAGTTGTTTCAAAACATATTTGCTAAATCATGAAAAGTCTACTCTAGTGATTATATACATTGCCTTTGGCTGGAGTGAATAGAGTGGAACCACAACGGCTCTTATGGATCGATTGCTTCTCACCAAAATAAACGAGCAACGTGAACTCAACACGTGACAGAGAATCACGCAACCCGATCACGGTCCAAGAAAGGAGAATGCTTTCCTATTGAAATTGTAATATCAATCAACACTTGTGACACCTTTAAAGTCGGTCTTGTGGTGGTCACATGCTAAAACCGCATGTATGTACGCCAAGTCTGGACAAATGAATGTAGAAACCACGGCCTCAGTAGACTTATTTCATTTTTGATATATTGCATATAGAGGGTCTTGACTACAATGCAGTCAGATGTTATTATGCTCACTTTATATTGAGTCGAAAATATGCGGGGGTGAAGGGAGCTGATATTGCATGCAGTATTAGACACTGACTATAATTGCAGATGGCGGTGATTTGAAATTGACGTCATTTCTGAAGAGTTGCAAACTACTAGAAAATATAACATGTGTAGTTTTATGCTGGTACGCAATGGAATTAACTATAGTTCGTAGCAAATTCAACTCTCGCTACCAAATTAAATTTTTTTTTTATTGATACAGATGCTATTGAATATATCGCTGGAGAAATGAATAAAGTAATATATTTCTTTAGGCAATCTCTCTCCCAGTCTTCAGAATATAGAAAATCGGTTTAAAAGTCGTAGCATTGTAAGCCTACATATACTTCAAGACGCACTTTCACATGTCTGAATTAATTTTTGATCTTTTATTTTTAATTTTGGAATATGGATTTTTTATATTTTGTATTTTTTAATTTTGGATTTTGGTTTTTTCATTTTGGATTTTTTTAAATTTTGGATTTTCAGTTTTTAAATTTAAATTATTTATTTTTGGATTTTTTTAATTTTGGATTTTATTATTTAAGAATTTTTTTATTTTTTAAAATTTGAATCTTTGAATCTTATATTTTTGGTATTTTTTAATTTTGGATTTTCGATTTTTTTGGAATGTTAGATTTTTAAATTTTGGCTTTTCCAATTTTTAATTTTGGGTTTTTTAAATTTTGGATTTTTTGTTTTTATTTTTTATTTTTAGATTTTTTAATTTTTGGATTTTTTAAATTTTGGATAAACCTAATCATTGAGTTGATTGTTTTCTGTGCAGTCCGTTTCGTCACAGCTCCACTAATTTCGTGACGATTTTGTTCGTAACGCAAGTTTGGGTTAGCTCTCCATTTACTCCTACCGCGTCTAAAGAAGTTTCACTTCAAAAATGACACAGTAGAAATGCATTTCTGTAATCTAGAGACCATGATTAGGATTTATCTACAAGTTGGCAATGTCTATGAAGCACCAATAAAAAGATGAGACGTCATCAGAATCCGGGCCCTGGTCATTATAAATGCAGTCCCTCGGAATTACATCCCTCGTGAATTTATCGGAGATTTCTAAGTCACTCGTGGCATTTTCTACGATAACTCGTGCGGTTATTTTGTCTTTGTTTTCTTCAAATCGCTTAGATAGTTAATCTTGTATGTTGTCATTTTCAATGAATGATTGCACGCTAATAGAGAAAGTATTTTCGAATATAAGAATAAGAGGTTCCCATGACTGCATATGACAGGAAATGAACTTTATCACATAACTGTTACGTCATTAGAAACCAATGGTTTCCACGTGCGTATGTCAATGTGAATATATATCTTCATAACTAGAGATCCAAAGTTTTTGGGTCATTTCCCCCCCCCCTTTCGATTAGGCCAGCTTAGGACCACGTGAAACTGTTGTCTTCTTCTTGTCTTCCCAAAATTTCTTCATTCTTTCGCGATGTTGCTGTTTCCGTTATTCCGTCCATTTACTTCCCGTTTTCTTCTTGGGTTTCTCTGGAAATTCGCCACCAAACATTGCTTTCGTAAACTTTTCTCTGTTTGAAATATTCTCCTTTTTTATATTGAGTAATTTCAAATCTTCTTCAACTTCCTTGAAAACTGCTGGTTTATTTTTTTTACTTGCATTGTGAACAAAAATTTGTTTGGTAAGTCTGTCTCTTTCCATTCTGAAAATGTGACCATAGAATCTTAATCTTCTTTTCCTGAAACTGTGGCCTATTTTTTCTGTTTGTTTGTATAACTCCTTTTCTGGTCTCATTTCGTAAATTAATTAATAGCTAAATTAATTCTGAAAATAGTATGCAACTGTAGAACTAGTCAGTATAGAGCATGCCAGATTACAAGGCTACAGAACAATTCATTGCTAAGAAAAAAAAAAAGAGTGCGTGGAACGCCACGCGACAGAAGTAAAACTTTATTTTATTTTTTTCAATTTTTGATTATTGGATTTTTTCAATTTTGCATTATTGGACTTTATAATATTGGGTTTTTGGACTTTTTTAATTTCGGATTTTGGACTTTTTAATTTTGGATCTTTGAAATTTTAATTTTGGATTTTTAAATTTTCGATCTTTGAATTGTTTATTATTATTTTTAATTTTTTTTTTTAATTTTTGATTTTATTATTTATTAAATTTTGGATTTTTGGTTGTTATAATTTTTTTTTTTTTTTTTTTTTTAATTTTGGAAATTTGTATTTTTTAATTTTGGATTTGCGCGGTAATGAACCTCCGGGTTCCATAAAATAGATAATATACCTTTAGATTGCTTAGGAATTGTCTATTGCCATTGAGGAAGTAAGGTCTGAAAAATTTCCTTGGATTACTCCTAATCATTGAATTGATTGTTTTCTGTGCAGTCCGCACCGAAACAAGTCGGTTTTGAGTGTGACTGATTTCGTGACGGTTTTAGTGTGACTGATTTTCCAGATTTACCCTCTACCGCCACTAAAGAAATTTTACTTCAAAAATTAAACTTCACCTATTTTCCAGCATCGAACGCTGTATGTCCCCCCTAAAATTTTGTAGGGAGTCCAAACTTTATCCATTACGCTATACTGAAAGGCTTTCACTGAATTCTTCATGGGTTGTAAAAGTCAGAATTAACGAAAATGGAATAAAGGCAGAGGGCAGTGACTTGGTCAATCTGTGACTTGAAGAACGTCATACTTCTAACAGTTAACGATCGCGCCTAACAAACGCAAAGAAATTCTCAGAAAGCCGCTCTGGCTTATGAATTATTATTACCTTGTAACTCGTATTGATTGACCAGGGCAACAAAATCTGCATTGCTACATTGTGTGGGCTCAGGTGACCCCATTTTCACTGTGGGGTTGAATATAAATAATTCAACTATCTGGTCCTACATGAAGGCACGCGCCCTCAGAAAGTTGAGTACCGTATTTTACGGACCATAAGACGAACTTTTTTTACCTTGAAAACAGAGCCTTGAAAGTTGGGTGCGTCTAATGGTCCGAAGTACACTAAAAATTAAAATTATGGTAAATATTGCAGGAATACAGTAGTTATAAACAAGGTGTTATAAACGATAAGATAGTTACAAATTTTGGCATAGACTGTACATCAGTGCACTTGTCACAATCGCAAAATAAGGGTAGCTGGAAGTCAAGCATACAATGCAAAAAGAAAGGAATATTTCTCCGTCGGGTGGTTTAAATGAAGTCAAAGACCTCTAAACAGCCTTGTCCCGTTACACTTACCGTATGGTGAATTGAGGTTTAGGGGGTGTAAAAGTATTATCAGTCTTTAATGAGAAATCAGTTTAGTTGTAAACATTTATGCAATGCCACCTGTACAGAAGAGATTTTCGTACAACGCAGGTTTTAAGTTAGAAGTGATTTACACTGATTCCATTCTACAAGGTTATTATTCCCTTTAACAAGTTTCGTTTAGAATCACATTAAATTTCTTTTCCTTTAAATGTCCATCCTGAAATCAAGGTGCGTCTTATGGTTTAGAGCGTCTTATAGTCCGTAACACACGGTAAGTGGACTCCGGGAACACACACCGGATTTTTCTTTTTGCACCTGCTTACCTTAAACTCCATGGACTTACAATTTTCTTCTTTCGGCTTACAATTTAAAAAGAAGTCTAAGATAATGTTTTATCATAGGTAATCCCACGAGAGTTTACGAATTTATCTGATGAAACTCGTAAACTCGAGTTGGATTTATTAAGACTATTCCATGAATGAAAATTTAACGGATTATACAAATAATAATTCCTTTCGTGCTTCATTATATAAAAACAAAACTAACAGCTGCGAGATCACGGCATACTATGAATCAACCATCCATGAATCGATTCGAGTTACCATGTTGTGACCAGTGCTATCAGTGGTGCATATAAGGCATTTAACTTCTTGCCTGTGGAAGTTAATATGCGTTTTATTCTTGTCAAAATCCTAGCAATTGGTGCTAGCTAAATTTAGCACTTAAGGATTGAGTCGCGACCCACCTGTAACCCTTCCGCGACCCACCGGTTGGGAACCGCTCGTCTACCCTATCGAAAGCTTTAGATAGATCTAAAAATGTTCCTAATACTTTATTACCGTTATTTATATGTTCCAGAACTGTATGAACAAATTCTACAGCTGCAGATGTGGTACTAAGCCCTTTTCTAAACCCATGTTGAAAATATTTCATTAAATCATGTGAAGTATAGTGAAATGTTAAATGTTTTAAAATAACACTTCTTGGTACAAGGCTTGTAGTGCAAGGTCCAGTTATATTTTGGAGGTCAATTTCTTGATAAAATTTTAATAATAGAAGGATCGAACTAACCTAGTGTCGTGGGGTGTCTGAGCTTCATCGTGTTCGTGATGAGGTAGGGCGCTCTGTCTCCTGATCTTCATGGAGACGCAATGCGCCTGGCATCTCCTGCAACACACAATACAGTACATTGTGATAAGTTACAACTAGACCTGGGATTTTAGGCTCTAAAAAAATTAGTTTTAGGCTAGTAGTGATGTTTTCTGTATCACGTGATGGATGGAATTGGATGGAATGGATGGAATAGCTAATTTTACGCGGCGGGGTCATACGGATGGAATAGCGAGGTGAGGTGATTACTTTTCACGCTCTGTTAACCACAGGTGTGCGCCACAAGTGTTTTGTTCGTCAAGGTCCGCTGATAGGGGAGCGATACGTATTGTTATGCCATATGTATTCTTAAGGTAAATGTCTTAATGTATTATGTTATTACCTTTTACTAAGGTGTATTAGACTGCAGCACGCCGGGGTCATAGCCCGACACGGTTGAGTGGTAGGGGGAGATTAATTAACCACAGGTGCGTGCCAGATGTACATTTAGAATACTTCTTAAAACATTTGCATGTTACACTCTGCTTGGTACACTTGTGTGTCTATTGTAACCGGTCTCGCTTTCTCAAGCCCACGACGCATGCACGCCAACGCCTTTGATCGTTATACGCATGCGCGCCAACGCATACAAATACACCATCCTCAACCGATTTTAACTCAGTCCGCTACCATCTGTCATCATGGAAGCTACTACATGGTTCACGTGTGAACAGTGTGACGCAAAATATAGACACAAATATAATTTGAATCGGCACGTAAGCCAAAGACATGGGCAAGCCCATTATACCTGTGACGTGTGTGCGGCATTATTTACACGGAGAGACGTATTAAATACACATATACAGGAGATACATTCCGGTACAAAAATACAGTGTAACAAGTGCGGTAAGAGTTTTACATCTCACCGTAATCTAAACCGCCATTTGAACAGTACGCATCATCCGAATAATCCCAATGAAATGTACCGACAACGTGATGCCCAGACACCGAGACCTACGTCGATAGTCATCGAACCCGGGACACCTGCACCCGGACCATCAACAGCCATTGAACCAAGACCAGCGGTAGCGAGACCACAGACCAAGCCATCAGTACTTAGCCAGCCTGATGCCACCAATGGACCAAGTCTACGAACAGCCAGGCAATCAGTGCTGAAAACGGTCACTACGCCAATAGTACACCGTGATCAAGTCATCGAACCAGGGATGCCGTTAGGTGTTCCTGAGACTATGCCATCAGTACTTAACCAGCCTGATGCCGCCAATGAACCAAGTCTACGGACAGCCAGGCAATCAGTGCTGAGAACAGTTGTGGGCGGACAAAACTATGAATACTTGGTACGTATTATTTTACATGTGACAGAGTAGGTGACGCCACAGTCGAATACAAGTCGTCTTATTATTTTTTCCTTGTTCCAGCCGAACGCTTTCGCAACTGAAGAGGTTTCAGTCAACAACCGTACCAATATGGGTGGAGCCACGCCCTCACCGCATGATGTGAACACTCCAGCCGGCAGCCATGCCCAAGGAGTCAGGCACGGCCAAGGAGTTTCAACCCAACCCATACAGGCGGAGCCCGCGACGCATTCAGCTAATGTAAGTAGTTTTACACATGTTTACTGCCTAGCGTAACGATAGTTGTAATGAACTGCGCGCTACAACGAATTTCCGTATTTTTCTGTTGTAGAATGATTTCAAGAAGGTTGAGAGCGCTTTCAAATCAAGAATAGCCACATACGCAGCCACCGATATTCCACAATCGGACCTGGAGAGTGGTATGTCAGCCTACAAACCCAAGATGGAAGCACTGGTGAGGGACTCAGTACAGCAATTTAACTCTGTAAAATTTAATATTTTTGTAGAGTGCAATTTTCAAGACCCGCATGGCAAATCCGCTCTGCGCAATTTGAAGTCAAAAAACGAAGTTGCTCTCGCCACAACCAATGTATCTGAAGTTATAAATAGACAAATAGAGAAAATTCAACAGGAATTTCAAGACGTAGCCTTGAGAGGGTCTGGATTCGTGTTCAAATCCATCCATAAAATTGAGGTCCGCATCAACCATTACAAGCCCTTTGCAGGAAGAAAGTTCATGCTCCTACCGCAGCGTTTTAGACATTCAAAATCTCTAGTCAACATAAACAACCATGACGATTATTGTTTTAAATATTGTATATTGGCAAAATTCGTAGAAACTGAAAAGTATTTGTGGACTTCTTATCTGGACAGACCGGACTTGGATGAGAAATACGACTTTTCATGTGTAAAATTTCCAGTAACATTCCATGACATTGGTAAATTTTCTAAATTAAACAACATTTCGATCAATGTGTTTGGCCTAGATGACAATGCGGAAGTATACCCAATCAAAATTGTTGAAAAAGAGTTGGACGACCATAGAGACTTGCTCTATGTCTGCGACGAAGTAGATTCGCATTACGTCCTAATTACCGATTTCGATGCATTCATTAGACCTTTCGTCACATCCGACAAGCGTCAAGTCAGAGTATGCAAGCGCTGTTTTGCACACTTTCAAGCCTACGGCACCCAGTCAGCCGACCAGAGACATGAGGCTCATTTGGCAGTATGCAATTCATTCTCCCCCGTAAAATGTGAATTTCCTAAACGTTTAGAAGTATCCTTCACTAAACATGAACATTCGCAAAAGATTAGGTTCGTGATCTATGCGGATTTTGAGTGTTTACTGGAGCCTATTGCCGGATGTGAAAACGAGCGTGCAAAATCCTGGACACAAAAGTATCAAAAACATACACCTTTTAGTTACGCCTATTTTATTAAGGACCTGGAAGGCGAACATTCGAATCTACGGATGTACAGAGGCCCCGATGCAGGACCCCATTTTATGAGTTCTCTTGTAAAAGACACAAAGGCTATTGACGCCATATTAAATTCTGAAATAAAACCCATGATCCCTCTCACGGCAGAACAAATTAATCAGTATATGACCAGTACCATCTGCCATATCTGTAAACAAGGTAACTTTACCGAAGAAAATTACAGAGTCCGTGACCACTGCCACGTGAGCGGTCGGTTCAGAGGTGCAGCACACAGAAACTGTAACTTGAATTATAGGAACCAATCTTTCGTCCCTGTCGTTTTACACAACCTGTCTAATTATGACTCACACTTCATTGTGACAGAGTTAGGTTTTGACAAGAACCGTATCAATGTTATATGCAATACCCAGGAAAAGTATGTGACATTTTCAAAATTTATTCCCTCCCCTCATTTGAAACGGGGAGGTATGGAACTCAGATTTATAGATTCGTTTCGGTTCATGTCCACGAGCCTGGAAAAATTGGCTAACAATCTACCTAAGGAAAAATTCATAGAGACTGGGAAAGCTTTCGGTGACAATGCCGATTTGGTAAGTCGCAAGGGAGTGTTCCCCTACGACCACGTCACCTCGCTCGAAATTCTAAACGAGACAAAATTGCCTCCGAAAGATGCATTTTACAACAAGCTCAGCAATGCGGGTGTCTCAGATCGAGACTACTCTCACGCTGTCAATGTATGGCAATCATTTTCGGTCAAGTCTTTAGGGGAATATTCAGACCTATATTTAAAAACCGATGTATTGATTTTGACAGACGTTTTCGAGAATTTTAGACAAATGTGTCATGATACCTACGGGCTAGATTGTCTTTATTACAGTACTGCCCCTGGGTTTGCATACGCGGCCATGTTAAAGTTTACACAGGTAAAGTTGCCTATTTTAAACGATATGGACATGGTACAGATGTTTGAGCTTGGAATTCGTGGAGGATTATGCCAATGTGTTACAAGGCATGCTGTGGCAAACAACGAGTCGGCATTGTACTACGTCGACGCCAATAACCTCTACGGTTATGCCATGTCGCAAGCGTTGCCTATAGGTAATTTTCGTTGGCTCGAGAAAGACGAGATAGAGTCGCTCGACATTGTCTCCATACCGGCCAACTCCAATTTAGGATACGTCCTGGAAGTCGATTTGCAATATCCAGAACATCTACACGATATTCACACAGATCTACCATTTTGTCCAGAAATGAAATGCCCTCCTGGCAGTAAATTCAAGAAACTTTTGACCACGCTTGAAACTAAACAAAATTACATTGTACACTATTCCGTGCTTAAACAAGCGTTGCAACACGGACTGAAATTGACAAAGATCCATAGAGTCATTAGCTTTGAGCAAAGCTGTTGGTTGAAACCGTATATTGAGTTCAATGCGTCTAAACGAAGGGATGCCAGTAACGAATTCGAGAAGGATTTCTATAAGCTATTAAATAATAGTGTATTTGGGAAGACGATGGAAAACGTACGAAAGAGGATAGATTTTAGGCTGGTGTCTGATGAAAAGTCAATGTCTAAATTGGTGGCTAAAAGCAGCTTTCAGGATAGAACCATCTATAAAGAAAACCTTGTGGGTGTTCACCTTGCCAAGACTAGACTCGTCTTGGATAAAGCCATCTATGTTGGCATGTCCATTTTGGAATTATCTAAAGTCAGAATGTACGACTTTCACTACGACACCATGCGTAGGTATTTCGAAAACAAAATTAGCCTGTGCTACATGGACACTGATAGCTTCATATACAAGATCGAATCCGACAATCTCTACCGTGACTTGTTAAATGTGAGAGATGAACTGGATACTAGCGTCTACCCACCCGAACATCCCTTGTATTCCACCCAAAACAAAGGAGTGGTCGGTAAATTCAAAGACGAAGGTGCTGGTCATACTATAACCGAGTTTGTTGGCCTTAGAGCAAAAATGTACGCCATAAGGTTTAACGATATGAACGTAAAGAAATTGAAAGGCATTAATAAATGTGTTGTAGAGAGAGAACTCTCATTTGAAGATTATGTCGGCTGTCTTCAGAGCGGACAATCGACATTCTCATTAAACAGGTCTATACGTTCCTATAAACATAACGTATTTTCGATTGCCATGAATAAAGTCACCTTAAGCGCTTCAGATGATAAGCGGCACATTTTACCTAATGGCGTGGAAACTCTTGCTCACGGGCATTACAAAATCATGGATGAGGAAGATGCGGAGCCCCCTGCTAAAAAATGTAAAGTGTAGAAATGTATGTACTATGTTGTAATGTGTATGTACTATGATGTAAGGCAAAGAATAAATAATTGTGTACTATATATTGCTGATGTTGTGTCTTGTCAAAGGCAAAGGAATGTAATATGGGAATGGAAATAAAGAACGCATAACTATACTTGAGTTTTTAATTAAATAAAAAACACAATAATCCACATACATGTGTCTATCCCCCAAGTTCACAAGTCCTTCCTCCTGCCCCCCTTCTCCACACCACTGGCATGATATCGCAAGATTCTGTCTGTTCATTCTATATATTTTCTCTCCCTCAATTTGGATATGATTTCCAGTATATCGTTGTTGTGATGTGGTGTGGCAGCAGACGAGGACATGAGAAGCCTAAGCCTATGAACCAGTTCATTCGGGTCGAAGTCTATACCGTGATTCTTATATAAGTCCTCCCGCATGAATCCACGGTGCGACAAAGCTTCATCGGAGGAGTCTGAATATTGTTCATCCTCCTCTTCCGGAAATGAATCTGAATCTTCTTCTTCCGGAAATGCTTGTTTACTCACATGAAACATATCGAGTCTATCGATGGGGTCAGCATGGTGATGAGTGTTCGTATCCGAGAGGTGATATCCAGAGGAAACGGATTTCTGTCTTGACAAATTGGACACAACGATAAATAAAGAGATATCATAGCCTTTGTAACGTTTGTAAATTTTCTAGATAGTTCATTATACATTTTATCCCGACCACCATGTCCTATTGCTGTATGAGCGGCATCAATAACGTCGTAAATTTCATCAGCGGAAAGGTAATATTTTATATCGTTTTTCAGAACAAGTTTCCTTAATCCCCCTATTTCTGCTATATCAAATCTTTTCAGTCTTCTGCTTTGTACAGCTGTCTTCTTTTGTGCTTTTTTTGCAACATCCACCTCTTGCATTAGTGATAAGTAATTTTCTTTTGTTAGAACATTAAAATGAGTAGATTTCTCACTCTCAGTTCTTAAAAGCTCCACCATGAACCTCTCTCTCATCTTTTCACAACTCTCGTCCATGATAACGTGAAACGTAGAATGATACTATATACTAGATACCAGTAGTATATAATGTTGACTGCAGCATACCACAACTAGACTGACATGTTTCTAGTCAGGACTAGTTTTGCCTAGTTAAAACTAGTTTTGACTAGGTGGGATTAGTTTGATGGATATCCTTAGCGTGATAATTCTCATATAGTGTTTTCTTGTTTCACATTGTCTGACGATATATGTTTATCTTGTACTCGTGGGATGAGTTTTTGTTATTCATCCTTATGCGTCGATAATAGATGTTTCTTCAGACCTGATGTATTAAAGTCTCATTTTTATTTCGACTTTCGGTCTATCGCACAGTTTGCATAGACCGTAAATTTGATCACTCCCATGAACTATCTCGAAAAATTCATTATATTTACTGTTTGAATTATTTCCCATCAGTTCCGATTGGACGATTACTACATCTGTAGCACTCTCACTACTCTGATCAGATGGTATAAAACTCGAAATGTTCTCGTCACTCATTTTGCTACCCACATTAACAGATTGAAGGACGAAAAACAACTAACTCTATTTACCATACATCAAGCCTTTATTAAGTTAAAAAATCTCATAGCGTCCAAAGGAGATCAAACCTCTGGTTTTTAGACAAAGTCTCACATTAATTTAGACTCTCTCGGTATGTCTCTCGCTGGGACTCTCGGTCTCTTGGTCTTGGTTTCTCGGTCCTGGTCTCTCGGTTCTGGTCTCTTGGTCTTGGTCTTGGTCTTGGTCTTGGTCTTGGTCTTGGTCTTGGTCTTGGTGTCTTGGTCTTGGTGTCTTGGTCTTGGTCTTGGTCTTGGTCTTGGTCTTGGTGTCTTGGTCTTGGTCTTGGTCTTGGTGTCTTGGTCTTGGTGTCTTGGTCTTGCTGTCTCGGTCTTGCTGTCTCGGTCTTGCTGTCTCGGTCTCGGTCTCGGTCTCGGTCTCGGTCTCGGTCTCGGTCTCGGTCTTGGTCTCGGTCTCGGTCTTGGTCTTGGTTTTGACTAGTTAAAACTAGTTTTACTAGCCAAAACTAGTTTTATCCATTTTTTCCATAGTTCATATGGAAAAATGGATAAAACTAGTTTTGGCTAGTTAAAACTAGTTTTAACTAGTCAAAACCAAGACCAAGACCGAGACCGAGACCGAGACCAAGACCGAGACCGAGACCGAGACCGAGACCGAGACCGAGACCGAGACCGAGACAGCAAGACCGAGACAGCAAGACCGAGACAGCAAGACCGAGACACCAAGACCAAGACACCAAGACCAAGACACCAAGACCAAGACACCAAGACCAAGACCAAGACACCAAGACCAAGACCAAGACCAAGACCAAGACCAAGACCAAGACCAAGACACCAAGACCAAGACCAAGACCAAGACCAAGACCAAGACCAAGACCAAGACTAAGAGACCAGAACCGAGAGACCAGGACCGAGAAACCAAGACCAAGAGACCGAGAGTCCCAGCGAGAGACATACCGAGAGAGTCTAAATTAATGTGAGACTTTGTCTAAGAACCAGAGGTTTGATCTCCTTTGGACGCTATGAGATTTTTTAACTTAATAAAGGCTTGATGTATGGTAAATAGAGTTAGTTGTTTTTCGTCCTTCAATCTGTTAATGTGGGTAGCAAAATGAGTGACGAGAACATTTCGAGTTTTATACCATCTGATCAGAGTAGTGAGAGTGCTACAGATGTAGTAATCGTCCAATCGGAACTGATGGGAAATAATTCAAACAGTAAATATAATGAATTTTTCGAGATAGTTCATGGGAGTGATCAAATTTACGGTCTATGCAAACTGTGCGATAGACCGAAAGTCGAAATAAAAATGAGACTTTAATACATCAGGTCTGAAGAAACATCTATTATCGACGCATAAGGATGAATAACAAAAACTCATCCCACGAGTACAAGATAAACATATATCGTCAGACAATGTGAAACAAGAAAACACTATATGAGAATTATCACGCTAAGGATATCCATCAAACTAATCCCACCTAGTCAAAACTAGTTTTAACTAGGCAAAACTAGTCCTGACTAGAAACATGTCAGTCTAGTTGTGGTATGCTGCAGTCAACATTATATACTACTGGTATCTAGTATATAGTATCATTCTACGTTTCACGTTATCATGGACGAGAGTTGTGAAAAGATGAGAGAGAGGTTCATGGTGGAGCTTTTAAGAACTGAGAGTGAGAAATCTACTCATTTTAATGTTCTAACAAAAGAAAATTACTTATCACTAATGCAAGAGGTGGATGTTGCAAAAAAAGCACAAAAGAAGACAGCTGTACAAAACAGAAGACTGAAAAGATTTGATATAGCAGAAATAGGGGGATTAAGGAAACTTGTTCTGAAAAACGATATAAAATATTACCTTTCCGCTGATGAAATTTACGACGTTATTGATGCCGCTCATACAGCAATAGGACATGGTGGTCGGGATAAAATGTATAATGAACTATCTAGAAAATTTGCAAACGTTACAAAGGCTATGATATCTCTTTATTTATCGTTGTGTCCAATTTGTCAAGACAGAAATCCGTTTCCTCTGGATATCACCTCTCGGATACGAACACTCATCACCATGCTGACCCCATCGATAGACTCGATATGTTTCATGTGAGTAAACAAGCATTTCCGGAAGAAGAAGATTCAGATTCATTTCCGGAAGAGGAGGATGAACAATATTCAGACTCCTCCGATGAAGCTTTGTCGCACCGTGGATTCATGCGGGAGGACTTATATAAGAATCACGGTATAGACTTCGACCCGAATGAACTGGTTCATAGGCTTAGGCTTCTCATGTCCTCGTCTGCTGCCACACCACATCACAACAACGATATACTGGAAATCATATCCAAATTGAGGGAGAGAAAATATATAGAATGAACAGACAGAATCTTGCGATATCATGCCAGTGGTGTGGAGAAGGGGGGCAGGAGGAAGGACTTGTGAACTTGGGGGATAGACACATGTATGTGGATTATTGTGTTTTTTATTTAATTAAAAACTCAAGTATAGTTATGCGTTCTTTATTTCCATTCCCATATTACATTCCTTTGCCTTTGACAAGACACAACATCAGCAATATATAGTACACAATTATTTATTCTTTGCCTTACATCATAGTACATACACATTACAACATAGTACATACATTTCTACACTTTACATTTTTTAGCAGGGGGCTCCGCATCTTCCTCATCCATGATTTTGTAATGCCCGTGAGCAAGAGTTTCCACGCCATTAGGTAAAATGTGCCGCTTATCATCTGAAGCGCTTAAGGTGACTTTATTCATGGCAATCGAAAATACGTTATGTTTATAGGAACGTATAGACCTGTTTAATGAGAATGTCGATTGTCCGCTCTGAAGACAGCCGACATAATCTTCAAATGAGAGTTCTCTCTCTACAACACATTTATTAATGCCTTTCAATTTCTTTACGTTCATATCGTTAAACCTTATGGCGTACATTTTTGCTCTAAGGCCAACAAACTCGGTTATAGTATGACCAGCACCTTCGTCTTTGAATTTACCGACCACTCCTTTGTTTTGGGTGGAATACAAGGGATGTTCGGGTGGGTAGACGCTAGTATCCAGTTCATCTCTCACATTTAACAAGTCACGGTAGAGATTGTCGGATTCGATCTTGTATATGAAGCTATCAGTGTCCATGTAGCACAGGCTAATTTTGTTTTCGAAATACCTACGCATGGTGTCGTAGTGAAAGTCGTACATTCTGACTTTAGATAATTCCAAAATGGACATGCCAACATAGATGGCTTTATCCAAGACGAGTCTAGTCTTGGCAAGGTGAACACCCACAAGGTTTTCTTTATAGATGGTTCTATCCTGAAAGCTGCTTTTAGCCACCAATTTAGACATTGACTTTTCATCAGACACCAGCCTAAAATCTATCCTCTTTCGTACGTTTTCCATCGTCTTCCCAAATACACTATTATTTAATAGCTTATAGAAATCCTTCTCGAATTCGTTACTGGCATCCCTTCGTTTAGACGCATTGAACTCAATATACGGTTTCAACCAACAGCTTTGCTCAAAGCTAATGACTCTATGGATCTTTGTCAATTTCAGTCCGTGTTGCAACGCTTGTTTAAGCACGGAATAGTGTACAATGTAATTTTGTTTAGTTTCAAGCGTGGTCAAAAGTTTCTTGAATTTACTGCCAGGAGGGCATTTCATTTCTGGACAAAATGGTAGATCTGTGTGAATATCGTGTAGATGTTCTGGATATTGCAAATCGACTTCCAGGACGTATCCTAAATTGGAGTTGGCCGGTATGGAGACAATGTCGAGCGACTCTATCTCGTCTTTCTCGAGCCAACGAAAATTACCTATAGGCAACGCTTGCGACATGGCATAACCGTAGAGGTTATTGGCGTCGACGTAGTACAATGCCGACTCGTTGTTTGCCACAGCATGCCTTGTAACACATTGGCATAATCCTCCACGAATTCCAAGCTCAAACATCTGTACCATGTCCATATCGTTTAAAATAGGCAACTTTACCTGTGTAAACTTTAACATGGCCGCGTATGCAAACCCAGGGGCAGTACTGTAATAAAGACAATCTAGCCCGTAGGTATCATGACACATTTGTCTAAAATTCTCGAAAACGTCTGTCAAAATCAATACATCGGTTTTTAAATATAGGTCTGAATATTCCCCTAAAGACTTGACCGAAAATGATTGCCATACATTGACAGCGTGAGAGTAGTCTCGATCTGAGACACCCGCATTGCTGAGCTTGTTGTAAAATGCATCTTTCGGAGGCAATTTTGTCTCGTTTAGAATTTCGAGCGAGGTGACGTGGTCGTAGGGGAACACTCCCTTGCGACTTACCAAATCGGCATTGTCACCGAAAGCTTTCCCAGTCTCTATGAATTTTTCCTTAGGTAGATTGTTAGCCAATTTTTCCAGGCTCGTGGACATGAACCGAAACGAATCTATAAATCTGAGTTCCATACCTCCCCGTTTCAAATGAGGGGAGGGAATAAATTTTGAAAATGTCACATACTTTTCCTGGGTATTGCATATAACATTGATACGGTTCTTGTCAAAACCTAACTCTGTCACAATGAAGTGTGAGTCATAATTAGACAGGTTGTGTAAAACGACAGGGACGAAAGATTGGTTCCTATAATTCAAGTTACAGTTTCTGTGTGCTGCACCTCTGAACCGACCGCTCACGTGGCAGTGGTCACGGACTCTGTAATTTTCTTCGGTAAAGTTACCTTGTTTACAGATATGGCAGATGGTACTGGTCATATACTGATTAATTTGTTCTGCCGTGAGAGGGATCATGGGTTTTATTTCAGAATTTAATATGGCGTCAATAGCCTTTGTGTCTTTTACAAGAGAACTCATAAAATGGGGTCCTGCATCGGGGCCTCTGTACATCCGTAGATTCGAATGTTCGCCTTCCAGGTCCTTAATAAAATAGGCGTAACTAAAAGGTGTATGTTTTTGATACTTTTGTGTCCAGGATTTTGCACGCTCGTTTTCACATCCGGCAATAGGCTCCAGTAAACACTCAAAATCCGCATAGATCACGAACCTAATCTTTTGCGAATGTTCATGTTTAGTGAAGGATACTTCTAAACGTTTAGGAAATTCACATTTTACGGGGGAGAATGAATTGCATACTGCCAAATGAGCCTCATGTCTCTGGTCGGCTGACTGGGTGCCGTAGGCTTGAAAGTGTGCAAAACAGCGCTTGCATACTCTGACTTGACGCTTGTCGGATGTGACGAAAGGTCTAATGAATGCATCGAAATCGGTAATTAGGACGTAATGCGAATCTACTTCGTCGCAGACATAGAGCAAGTCTCTATGGTCGTCCAACTCTTTTTCAACAATTTTGATTGGGTATACTTCCGCATTGTCATCTAGGCCAAACACATTGATCGAAATGTTGTTTAATTTAGAAAATTTACCAATGTCATGGAATGTTACTGGAAATTTTACACATGAAAAGTCGTATTTCTCATCCAAGTCCGGTCTGTCCAGATAAGAAGTCCACAAATACTTTTCAGTTTCTACGAATTTTGCCAATATACAATATTTAAAACAATAATCGTCATGGTTGTTTATGTTGACTAGAGATTTTGAATGTCTAAAACGCTGCGGTAGGAGCATGAACTTTCTTCCTGCAAAGGGCTTGTAATGGTTGATGCGGACCTCAATTTTATGGATGGATTTGAACACGAATCCAGACCCTCTCAAGGCTACGTCTTGAAATTCCTGTTGAATTTTCTCTATTTGTCTATTTATAACTTCAGATACATTGGTTGTGGCGAGAGCAACTTCGTTTTTTGACTTCAAATTGCGCAGAGCGGATTTGCCATGCGGGTCTTGAAAATTGCACTCTACAAAAATATTAAATTTTACAGAGTTAAATTGCTGTACTGAGTCCCTCACCAGTGCTTCCATCTTGGGTTTGTAGGCTGACATACCACTCTCCAGGTCCGATTGTGGAATATCGGTGGCTGCGTATGTGGCTATTCTTGATTTGAAAGCGCTCTCAACCTTCTTGAAATCATTCTACAACAGAAAAATACGGAAATTCGTTGTAGCGCGCAGTTCATTACAACTATCGTTACGCTAGGCAGTAAACATGTGTAAAACTACTTACATTAGCTGAATGCGTCGCGGGCTCCGCCTGTATGGGTTGGGTTGAAACTCCTTGGCCGTGCCTGACTCCTTGGGCATGGCTGCCGGCTGGAGTGTTCACATCATGCGGTGAGGGCGTGGCTCCACCCATATTGGTACGGTTGTTGACTGAAACCTCTTCAGTTGCGAAAGCGTTCGGCTGGAACAAGGAAAAAATAATAAGACGACTTGTATTCGACTGTGGCGTCACCTACTCTGTCACATGTAAAATAATACGTACCAAGTATTCATAGTTTTGTCCGCCCACAACTGTTCTCAGCACTGATTGCCTGGCTGTCCGTAGACTTGGTTCATTGGCGGCATCAGGCTGGTTAAGTACTGATGGCATAGTCTCAGGAACACCTAACGGCATCCCTGGTTCGATGACTTGATCACGGTGTACTATTGGCGTAGTGACCGTTTTCAGCACTGATTGCCTGGCTGTTCGTAGACTTGGTCCATTGGTGGCATCAGGCTGGCTAAGTACTGATGGCTTGGTCTGTGGTCTCGCTACCGCTGGTCTTGGTTCAATGGCTGTTGATGGTCCGGGTGCAGGTGTCCCGGGTTCGATGACTATCGACGTAGGTCTCGGTGTCTGGGCATCACGTTGTCGGTACATTTCATTGGGATTATTCGGATGATGCGTACTGTTCAAATGGCGGTTTAGATTACGGTGAGATGTAAAACTCTTACCGCACTTGTTACACTGTATTTTTGTACCGGAATGTATCTCCTGTATATGTGTATTTAATACGTCTCTCCGTGTAAATAATGCCGCACACACGTCACAGGTATAATGGGCTTGCCCATGTCTTTGGCTTACGTGCCGATTCAAATTATATTTGTGTCTATATTTTGCGTCACACTGTTCACACGTGAACCATGTAGTAGCTTCCATGATGACAGATGGTAGCGGACTGAGTTAAAATCGGTTGAGGATGGTGTATTTGTATGCGTTGGCGCGCATGCGTATAACGATCAAAGGCGTTGGCGTGCATGCGTCGTGGGCTTGAGAAAGCGAGACCGGTTACAATAGACACACAAGTGTACCAAGCAGAGTGTAACATGCAAATGTTTTAAGAAGTATTCTAAATGTACATCTGGCACGCACCTGTGGTTAATTAATCTCCCCCTACCACTCAACCGTGTCGGGCTATGACCCCGGCGTGCTGCAGTCTAATACACCTTAGTAAAAGGTAATAACATAATACATTAAGACATTTACCTTAAGAATACATATGGCATAACAATACGTATCGCTCCCCTATCAGCGGACCTTGACGAACAAAACACTTGTGGCGCACACCTGTGGTTAACAGAGCGTGAAAAGTAATCACCTCACCTCGCTATTCCATCCGTATGACCCCGCCGCGTAAAATTAGCTATTCCATCCATTCCATCCAATTCCATCCATCACGTGATACAGAAAACATCACTACTTAGGCTCTAAAAAAATTAGTTTTAGGCACCTAAAATAGGCTTTTAAAACAAGTAAATAGTCTTTTAAAAGAGAAAATACCGACTTAAAATATGCTTTAAAAATGTGTAAATAGGCAGAAAATAGACTTTATAATAATACAATATGCTCTTAAACTGTAACGTGATCTTTTTTTACTGAAAGAAACATGGTATACCTGTTTTTAACAGAAATAATTGGAAAATTGAGACAGAATTAAAAATACATTTATCAAAAACAGTTTTGAATTATATGTCCCTTCTTACTATATACCTGCTACTTGTTGTTTTGAACGAATCCCCCCCCCCCCCGTCAGTCAGCATTCCTTTGGCGACAATTGTTTGGGAAAATCAAGTTTCTGTGAAAAACCCACCCTCTGCTGTTCTGCCCTTCATTCAGGGATGTCCATTAAATGGTTGTAAAAGTTACAAAGTTGAATTTTTATTTTGCATGTACAAAATAGGCATTTTTGACACTAAAATAGTAAATAGGCTCCAAAGGTCCAAATAGGCATTTTAGGGCACTATAAAAACTCTATAAATATAAGTGATATATAATGAAATGTCAACATATTTAAAAATTTTCATGTTATTTCATAAGGAACAAAATAGGCATTTGCCTTAAAATCCCAGGTCTAGTTATAACAGAAAAGAAGTCAACCTGGGACTAGTTTCTTAGAACTTTACACTTATATTATTAGCAAATACATAATAATATCAGTTATTATTATTAGTCTTCTGTTTCATAAGAATATTTTATAATAATATTGGTTATGAGTTCATGACTATAAATTATTAGTAAATGTTGCCAATTTTATTAGTAAACTGTTTCGTAGACTTTTAGAACTAATAAAATTGACTGATAATATTAGGTGTTTTTCTATAAGTGTTTTTGAATCAATAACTTATTCTCAAACCCATGTAATTCAGATTTCATTATCTTAAATTTGTGGAAAATTAACCACTCTGATTTAATTATCAATTTAGAAAAGCTTACATACATTTCAAAGGAATTTTTATCATAACAAGTTTTTATGATTTGAGGTTAGATTTTAGTACACAAGCCTTCTGCTATCTTGAATAAGTCCCTGGCAGATTTATTCATTTCTTAGAGCTAGTTATTATTTGTTACATTTATGAAGATATATGTAGGCCGTGATGCTTTGAAATAGTATTGACAAAAAGACTAAGAAGGGAAAATCCCATCAATAATCCAGATATAACCTCCAAATCAATCAGCTGACTAATGAACTAATAATATTAGTGAAGAGATTTTATGAGTAGTGTACATATCTCTATGAAACAAGGTTTTGATAACTAATGAATAATATTATGAGTTCTAATATTATTAACTAATATAATTAGCAAGTTGTATGAAACAGTAATTTGTCTACTTATACAACAGGCATTTTCAAATTCCGAGGGTCAATATTATGTCCACGAGATGATTGGTGGGTCCCATAATGATTACTTCCTCTGCCCATACGATAGGTACTGCAGAGAAAGTATGTTCGACCCCCAAATTCGAAGTTGAGTTTTTAACATAAATATACTTTTCTAGGACCCCTGAATCCAAAAATACTATGTTCAGAAATATGTCTGTGTATGTGTGCGTCTGAACAGCCTAGCTCCAGAACGGAAAAAAAATCTTAAAAGCTGTTTTCGAGAAAATCGCGAAAATGAAATTATCTTCAAGTAGAGTCATTGTCAAAATGAAGAGAATGTCGTTGCTACGCAACGTTGCTAAGATTTAGTTTGAATTTTCTGCACTAATTGCATATTACAAAAGTCTAAAGGTTTTTTTGAAACACTTTTCGCTAAGAATTCCACAGATTTGTTGCTAGGAAGCTAAAAATTGGTCTATTTGATCAGTATACAGAGTGTCCAAATTTTGGAAAGTCATGGAAATTGAAATCGAACACGGAAAGTCTGGAAACCCATTCTAGGCCTAAGTGTTTGTTTGATACCTACGTTTTTCTCACACAATATATAAACCCGTGTCGGACTGCAAAGAAAACAATAAACACAATGATTAGGTCCATTATTTTTGTGCCTAGGTACTCATTGCCTACTACTACCCGCGCGCCACTTCTTGGGCACTGGATTTACGGGGAAGTGAGGGTCGGGGGGATCAAAACATAGCTAGTCTGCCAGTCTTTCTGCAGTGTTGTCAACTAAAGAAGTAACGTTTCAGCAGAATCGCGCTTATGGTATTTTATGTAGTGACTTTAATATACAACGATTTTAATGCAGTCCAATAAAAGAACGTGGTGACGGTATTGCGTAACAATTAATTACACGTCATAAGCGTTTGGTTATCAAATAAGTCATCAAATACGAATATTACACATAATATAGGCTCAATATTTTTACACTGGATGACTAATTTTAAGCATAAAGAAGAGTCTTAGCAGAACATGCTTCTCCATTTCATGTTGTTAAACCTAAGAGAGGTAAGGCATCTAAAAGTGAAGAAAACTATAGGCCTAATTTTAAACGAATTTAATACGTTTTGTGAAAAGTTCGCTCAACTTTCAGTCCATGAAACTGACATCAGAGTTCACGGGATCGTCAGAAATTAGCACATACGGAATTCTTAAAGAGGTGAGGAAAGTGTTGGATGCACAATGAAGTGTTTGTGAAATCAGCAATTCGAAAGATTGTATTTTTCCTCATAACTCCATGCGTCAGAAAAAATAATGTCAATAAATAAATAAGGATCTTGAGACAGAATGAAAGCTTAGTATTGAAGCCACTAGATGTCTGGGTGTATAGCGTACTTCGTGTTTCAATGTTGTCAGCTCTACCTACGAAGTTGAACGAAACCTACCGAATGAGGACTAGGGAGCCGAGCGCCCAAGAAATCGAGCGCGGGTAGTATATACAGTAGTAGTGGGCATAAAAGAGGAAGGAGCCACGTGCAAAAAATACGTTGCAGATATTCTGAAGTAGATTCAGATTCCGTACGCTATTCTGTAAATATTTTACATGCATTTTAAATTTTCGTTCCAGTTATTTTCCGTTATTCTATTACAAATATTAGACAAACTATTTTATCCTATAGGCTACCATATGCATGTAAGGGTTAAGTATTTAAAACCCATTTCACTAATACTGTAGGGTTGCCATATTTCCAAGAGTAAAAAAGAGGACACTTTTGACGATACCTATCTAAACAATACCTAAATGAGCCTATAGAAAGAATGATATTTGCATGTACCATATTTATCCGAATATAAGCCGCCCCTGAATTAGGGTTGTCATATTTCCAAAAGTAAAAAAGAGGACACTTTTGACGATACCTATCTAAACAATACCTAAATGAGGTTATTTTATAGCCCTTATTATTCATAGAGCAAAGGAAATATAATGTGTTGGTAACAGCATATCATTATGTAACTGAACTGATTTAGTTTACATTTAACAAGTAATTATAATATTCAAATACTGGTTATGTTGACTCAAAAGACAAAATAATAAAATACTGTTTCAATACATCCAGTACATGCAACTGTATGTACAGTCGGTCAAATAAAAAACGTCGGGACTCGTATGCTGTTAAAATTAAAGTTTTGACGCATTAGTTCACAAGTTTCCTATAAAAAACACAAAATACAGGTCATTTTCGGAACATATGAGGCCATGCGGCAGGAGGGAAAATATGAACAAGGAGGGAAAAAAATGAACAACGCGGAAAGCGCAACACACGATATTCAACTTAATGCATTGTCATAATTCATTTTGCTTTGTGTCATCGCCACATACAAATGCTAACGTGAGAGAAAGTGTAGTGAGGGCTGTAATTGACCTGCATTTTTCGGCCTCTGAAGCAACGAGAAGGTTCCATATTTATGAAAGAGCAGCTCAGAGGTGGAAACTTTACTATATTGCGACCGGAAGTTTTCATAGCAAACGTTGATCTGGCCGGAAGCGTATTTCGATGCTAAGATTGGTTGCAGATGCTGAGCGTAAGTTATTGATTTTGCACTAGAAGTACCGGTATTATAAAATAAAATCTTAAAAAAATGCTCCTTGAATAAACATATTCCTCGCGAATCTATTAATTATTAATATTATAAAAATTTGCAACCAAAATATGGCGGATTTGAGGCATATAGCCACAGCCTTCTATACATGTTTGTTTTGGAACAAAACTGACTAAATAATCAAGAAAATACATGGATAGACAAGAGGCGTGTGTGAACCTAACCTTAAGTCTTCCTGTACATGCGCATATGCTCATTCGTGATACTTAATCAAATACCGCCCAACGTTTTTTATTTGACCGACTGTACAAGTGGAAATACAGTTGCCTCAAGATTTTTCACTTTTAATGCACTTTGACCTTCGTTGGAAAAAGCGTATTTCTCTGTAGGTCTTATCTTGTTCAGCAAAGGTTTCTTACTTAAGACATAGGCATGGAATTCCTTACAAGTGAAGTGCTTTTAATTATATTGAACTAGCAATATGCTTTGCTCAGTTTGTTAGGCTTGGGGACTGTTGGCTCATGTAAAAAAAAAGGTCACTGAATTTATAGTCTGATAATGGCATTCATTCAGAAAACCCAGACATTTTTCCGAAATTAACATTTCTACCCGGGCAGAAATTATAACCCTAAGAAAGAGGATATGTCCGGGAAAAACCGGGCATATGGCAACCCTAAAAATACTGTAGGCCTATACTTACTCATGACAAAGAATTATATTTCGATGAAAAGTATATTAAATTTAATATATTTTTCAAACGCCTTGCGAGCCGCTTGCTAGTTGGAATCCCGTGCTGTAGAACGTATGCTACGAGTAGAGAAAATAGAAATGATTTTTTGATCCATAGTGGGTCACTCATATTCCCCATTAGTAGGTCCCGCGGCTTTGCCCACGATAATTAATTGGAAGATTAAGAACTAAGAGCAAAATAATTTTAAAATATTTATTAACACTTGCACGCGAAACATTCATACGCCTAAACTAAACGATTAATAATTAATGAAACAGCTAAAAATCCGGCTTTGAAGTGAATTCCATGATTAAAAAGCGCAGCATGGGAAAAAACCTCAGATTCGAGTTCCTGGCCCAGAAAACCCCTCCATAGTGAGTTTTGACCAAATCGAGCGATGTTTGCCCATTTAGGCCTATATTCATTATCCCTCTTCCGTGTGTGTTGAAAATTTCAGATGTCTGCGTGCCTTGACATTATAAACAAATGAATTGACCAGGGTGGACTTACAAAATTCAAGCGATCGCGATGCTTTTATTTCCAAGGTATGACAAAAATAGCCAAAGTCACCTACAATTGATTTGACAATTGAAATGTATTACTGAAAAGTGATTCTTCGAAAGCGAAAAAAAAAGCACGTTTTCTGCCCGTTTTTCACTCATAACTCGCGAACGAAAGCGAAAATTAAAATTCCGGCTTCGAGGTGCATTTTTCGACCCTTCAGTCCACCTATGTTTAGAATTTCAGATCTCTGCGTTCAGTAGATTTCGCTGGGCATCGCGGACAGACAGACAGAAAGCAGACACTTCCTTTTACTAATATAGATAGATAGATTACATAACTTACCTTAGATTAACTTTTGCTCCAGAGAAGGGATTTCTCCATTCATAAACTAAGTCCACATTTACAGAACCCACAAACTAACAAGAAAAATGAATACGTTCATGTTATATGACTACAAGGTACAGCACCCTCTGCTTGAAGTGCAACTGTTTCTGCTCTGTTCTTCTGTTGGCATTTCCGTCCGGCAAGAAAAGCATTTAAACGTGAAACCAACAACTTCCTGTCAAAGACGGTTTTAACTTCCCCTCAGTCAGGTGGTAATCCGACCCCACCAAGTCAGTGACACTCAACTCTGCCGTAACAGGTGCTTTTCTGACTCTGGTATACAAAATTAGCCCTTAACTGCATAATGTATCCTGCAGGTTACAATAGTTGTCTTATTAAATGCCAGAATGGTACTTTTATAAGATTGTGTGGAGGACGGGAAAATGCCTGTCCGGCTGTACGCGCGATAACTCAAATACGCTTTATCGGATTTTCATATTTAGCGACAATTGTTTGGAATAATCAAGTTATGTGAAAACCCCACCTCTGCTGTTCTGCTTTTCATTGAGGGATGTCCATTATAAGAATGTAAAAATTACAGAAGTTGAATTTTATTTTAAATGTACAAAATAGGCATTTGAGGCACTAAAGTAGTAAAATAGGCTCTAAAGGTCCAAATAGGCATTTTTGGGCACTAAAAAACTCTATAAATGTAAGTGATTTATCATGAAACGTCCACATATTTAGGCTAAAAATGTTCATGTTATTTCATAAGGAACAAAATAGGCATTTGCCTTAAAATCTCAGGTCTAGTAATAACATAAAAGAACATTATGTAATATTACTAGGAGGTGCCCGTAGCTTCGCCACGATAATTCTTTTAAAAATTAAAAATTAAGAGTATAATAATTATTAAAGCATTATATTTATTAACACTTGCACGCGAATCATTCATAAACTAAGCCATTAATAATTAATGAAACAGCTAAAATTCCTGGTTTAGAGTACATTCCACGACATCAAAGCGCCCCCTGGGAAAACTATATCAGAATCGATTATGCAGTTCCAAAGAACCTGTGAACACATAATACGTATTGTTTCTCAGCTGTTTATTGACATGAATATGATGTGAATTTTATTTTATCAATTCAGTGTAATTTTCAGAAATTATATAATGTTTCAAGGGAAGGAATGGTTTGTTTGGATTATTATTATCAGCGATATTTCAAGAGATAAAACCATCAATATTTTACAGCTGTTGCCCCCGGCTTCGCCCGCCATTATTCATTGACTCCAGGATTTTTAAGAAAATTACACTGGTAGATTATTAAAAATGTTTGTTGTTCAGAGCTATGAAAATTGTAAGTAAAAATAAAATTAGAATATTTGTTCATTGTGTTCAGTTCACTTAGGCCTTATATAATAAAGAAACGGGTTTCCTTCCTAATTTTGTAGTCGTCATGAAAGTTTAGACTGCGAGAGACGAACATCGCCGAGTATACCCGATGTCTCACGAAGCGGGCGAGTAAGCACGCTATTTAGGGCCGTTGAATTGTATAAGAGTAGATAGATATTGAACCATTAATTCCGCACGTTATGTCTTTGCGAGTCCAGCTTATCGCAGTTTAAGCATTGTAAAATGCGATTTCCTTGCTCATAAACATTTATTGCCACATTTTCAGATAGCAATAACCAAATCAAATTGCCATTTTGATGGAAGTAGTGTCTGAATACATCTTAACTGTTAACTTCTCAGATTTTAACTTTTTAAATTTATTAAATGCCAGAATGGCACTTTATGAGATTGTGTGGGGGGAAAATGTTTGCCCGTCTGTCTGTCGGTCCCTGTGTCTGTCGGTCCCTGTGTCTGTCGGTCCCTGTGTCTGTAAGCGCGATAACTCAAATAAGCTTTATCGGATTTTCATGAAACTTGGTATACGCATTTATAACGTCCATGGGAAGCATTCTATTGATATTGGACCAAATCGGTTGACCGGTACCGGAGTAACGACTAATTAAAGGTTTATGCTTTTAAAATGGCAAATCATGACTATACTACAAAGCCGCGTTGCTAATCACTGAGGGCCTTGTCTCCAATGCAGTCAGATGTTAGTAAATTTATTATATCACGCCTTGCTTTAGATGTGATGAATTTTTTGTAATTTCATTCTGTTGTTATCCAACTTATGCCTTCAAAATTTCTCAAGAAACCGTGGTCTAAAACTCAATAGTTTCTGAAATATGGCCTATTAACTCCATCTGATAATTTTTTATAACAGTTTACCTGATTTTATTTAATTAATCTTTAGCTACTGATTGGATAATTTATAACTAGAGGGCGGATTTCTATGACCTAAAAAAAGTAGGATATATGCATGCATTTATGACCTAAAAAAACATTAAAATATGACTTTACCACTTGCACATTATGTATATATTTTTTTAAGTTTCATTACAATTCATTTTATTAGGCCTAAAATGTGTTAATTATTTAAAAAATCTGTAAATTCTCAAAAAGTATCATTATAATGCAAAATTTACAAAATATGACATGAAAATTCAAAATTTCTTTAATATGCACACAAACATGCCAAAAATATGACCTAAATATGCATATTCATACTAAATATTCTACAATAGTTGAAAATTTCCTAAATATGCAGTTATATGCACAATAAAAGACGTTCCATTTTCACCAGGATGCTTGGAATCGGGTTTAAATTAGTCGGAAACCTGAAATAATGCAAAGGGGGAAAATATGATATGTCAGAGAAATCCGCCCCCTAATTATAACTTACAACAGCTTGTTTAAACAGTTGCATTAGGCCTAATATCTACTATCTATAATATCTACTATCTATAATACTAATTAAGTGGGTCCCTCAGAGAGTGAGTTATCCCACTGTCAAGTTAAATGGAGAAAATAGACTTTATTATTATCTTCATAGAATTACTATTTTCCGTATTATCATATCCCTTTTTATCTTCCTTTACATCTATGAAAAGATTCGGTGGACAGACAGAATAACGAATGATGAAATTTTTAAGAAGAGTTGATGAGAAGAGATGTATCTTGGAAGCTGGAAGGTAAAGGGAAGCTAACTGGTTAGGAACACAAGATGAGAATAGGAGCACGTAATCGAAGGAAGAAAGAAAGAAAGAAGAAGAAAAAAGAAAGAGAAATGGTAAAATTCAACTAGGAAATAGGCTATGATTATATTCCGTATCTGCCATAATATTCGAGGTGGCCGAGATGGTAACATCTTGGATTCGTATTCGGGAGGTCCCAGGTTCAAATCCCGGGCCGGCCAATTTGATATGGGTTTTTTGGCTTCCCCAGTCGTAAAGGAAAATGCCAAATTGGATATTTACATACCATGAATCATCCTCACCATTTCATCCTGTATCATATCCATTTAAATTAATATCAGTTGAGATTTACTCCATTAATTACACCGACAGTAGAAAACAATTGACAAGCAATAGTTCCATGGCCTACCCTACTCAATGGACACACATCCCAAATCCCTGATATGGCCTCAGCTGAAAAAAAGTATTAAAAGTTAGAGGCTTTGATATAATGATGCACGCGGGGTGTAAAGAAGGTAAAAGACGCAGGTAGGTTTTGTTACCTGCAGGGGGGCAGGGAATTCAAGTTTTCACCATGATGAACGGGAAATGGACTAAACAACACTTAGGCCACTTTACTGCGTTCTAATTAGCGAAATACTTTCAAGAAGTGTGATGTGTGCTGAAACTGGTGTTATGCAAATGTTGTGAGAACCAGGAAACAAAAGACTCACGCTGATTTCATCACACTTGCATCTGCAACTTGCAACTTATTCTGCTTAAACGCAGCTCGCATACAATTGAAGCTTTTAGTTTTATAAGGCTCTAAGAGCCAAAATCATGATTGTGTAGAAAACAAGATATAGACCCAAGTATAGTCTTCGCGCCCAAACGAACCCCAGTCGGCTACAAAGCGAGCGGAACGCTTTTAAGTCGGACCACTTCCCTCATCTGGAAAAGATTAATAGGGTCTACCCACCCCTAAACGCTTTTAAGTCGGACCACTTACCTCATCTGGAAAAGATTATTAGGGTCTACCCACCCCTAAACAAATGCGGTGGTCCCTGCCACCAGGTCAGGCCTTGTTGCAATGTCACTTGTGTTGTTTCTCCAGATTTGTGGAAATCAGCTGCAAGGTTTTTAAACTGTGGCAACAATGCGCATCTTATGCTTAGGCACGCGCAACATTTCCCTTCCTTCCATTTCGGCTTTTCAACCCCAAGATGTTTATGGAGGTGTTTATGGAGGGTTTGGTCAGGGTTGGGGTTGAGATACTAAATTAGAGGGTTGCCGCCTGATGATCCTTTAAAAGCGGTGACTATACCAAGTCTCCTGCAGAAGTTCGGCTGGGAGGTGTTTAAACATCCGCCCTACAGCCCGGATCTCGCTCCCAGTGATTTCCATCTTTCTATACACCTCACAAAATGACAAAAAATGACAGAGAGGCGAAGGTGGTTGTCACACAGTGGTTCAAATCCCTGGCGGCACACTTATACGACTTAAAGGTATTCAAAAGTTGGTTCCGCGGTAAGACAAATGTTTCATTTCCGGTGGCGAATGTGTTGAAAAATAGCTCAACACTGGCTCTGTCTGTTGCAATAAATATTTCCTTGAAATTGTGTTTTGTTTCTGTAAACTGCGCCAAGGAAACTTAACTTTGTGGACGCGCCTCGTATTTCGGGTGTTGTTACATGTAGACACGTGTGATATTAACAATGCATTCCTCAGTTACAATGTTATCTCACATGTGTTTGTTGAGTAATATTTCCCACTCTCGTGCGAATCAGCTCACACTTCTGAGCAATACTCACTATTCAGTTGTTCCGTGAAAGCAGGTTTTGCCATTTTTATATAAGGCGGCCAAGAACGTGCGCGCTCAAATATGTTTCCAGGGCCTTCTAAGGACTTTCCTTCTTTTATTTAAATTTTACGAAGTGATCAGTTTGTCTTTCCTACAACCGCGTGCGAGTTGATAAAAGCGAGGAAATGGGCAAATCAGAAAAGCAGTTGATTAATTTTTTAAGTCGATTTCGAAGAAAAATCTACCTATTGCAATCTATACTATGATATGACTTTCAAAAAATTCTTTCATATCTTTACGTTTCATGCCTCCCAAAGTACGAAACCACCGCCTGTTCAAAATATATATATCTTTACACGCTAGCGGCCGTAATTTTGAAGATATTTGAACCAACATTTATTATGTTATTTCTAGGCCCAATAGTTCGGACAGGTTCGTTAATGAGCAAAATTGGCCCAAGGGGAAGGTCGGGGGAGGGGGTTGAAATTTTGAAAAATTTATATCTCGGCTCCTATGATGTATAGAGGGAAACTTTGTTTGAATAAATTAGAGCACTCCCTATGGAGTTCACAGTGACACCAACGATTCGGTGGTTTTGAGGGTACGAGTGGAGGTGGGGGGATGGAAATTCGAAATTTTTGAAACCACGTCTTGTGGAGTATCGTTGAAAAGCTCTTGATGAGTACTCTACAAATCAATAACTGGTTTTTCGATAGCTCTCAAATAGGGCGAGGTTTAGCACTTCGAAATCTACCCCAGCCTGTAGGCCTGCCTAAAGGGAATTCTTTTTCGCATCGAAGTCATATCAAGAGCTGAGGTTTTTTGTGTATACCAATAGGCCATACAATTGTTTGTGCTCAACTGTTTTCTATTGTTGGTGTGTTTTGTTGCGTAAGTAAATTTCAACTGATATTAATTTAAATGGATAATATGATACAGGATGAAATGGCGAGGATGATTCATGGTATGTAAATATCCAATTCGGCATTTGCCTTTACGACTGGGGAACCTTGAAAAACCCATGTCAAATTGGCCAGCCACGGGATTTGAACCTGGGACCTCCCGAATGTGACTCCAATGTGACTCGTTAAAATAGCATGTTCCTCATAATTGTTAAGAAAACATTACAACGAGCGCAAATGTAAATTATGTTTTTTTTTTCCTATCTTATTGGTCACTACCTTATAGCCAGTGGAGCTTGACGTCGTGTATCTACAAAATTGTCATATCGCTGCAAAATCCTTCCCCTAGCTAAGAATGGTTTAAAAAGTAAGAAAATATAGTTCTGCTGTACCTGGCAACGGTTTATAATAGATTTCAGAAGCAGCGTTGTGCAGCAGAGCGACACATGTGACACCTGTCGTCACACCATGCAGTTCTGACCTCACCCACTGACCGACAAGTGTTAATAATGCACCGTACAGTAGCATTATTTCATGTTATGTTAGGCTTACGAGGGTACACACGGATAAACGAAAACACGGTTAAAACAAAATTATACCTAAACATACTGTAATTGAAAAAATTATTTAAAACTTACATAGGCCTATGTGGAAACGTCTTGCAGTGCTAGAATCATTCACCATCAGAGGTCACAAACTGTTTCAGCACAAGAATAAAACACTAAGACTACTCTATTAACTCTATTTGGCACTTTCAAGGAATTTTTACACTTTGCTGAAATAATCTGTTAACACTCTTTTGTTTTTTGACCGCATTTTCCTTCTTGAGAATATCGGAACAGAGCCTCCGTAACTAAGTGAAGTGAATATTTTTTAAAGATTTTTACTTCCTCTGCCCGTACCATAGGTACTATAGTAGAGGAAGTATTGTTTTCGACCCCAAAATTTGAAGTTGAGCTTTTAGCATATATACACGTTTCAAGGCCCCCTGAATCCAAAAATACTATTTTTAGAAACATGTCTGTGTGTCAGTGTGGCAGTGTGTGTGTCTGTGTGGAATATCTGTGAACAGGCTAGCTCGAAAACGGAAAATCGTATGAAAACAAAATTTCGTATTTGGGTCAGGTACTTTCTGAAGATGTGAGATTAAGATTGGCGACAAGTTTCTCTTATTTTTAAGGGGACTTTATATGAAGAATTTTTCGTTTTTTGTGATTTTATCGAAAACGGCTCTGACGATTTTCTTTAAATTTTGCACATATGTTGCTTATACTAAGAGCTAAAACTTTTATTTGAAATATTTTTTAGAGAAAATTCTCTGAGGGTAGTTACAAGCCACCCACTGTTCACCCACTGTTTGTAGAAAGTTTTTCTTACGTGATGAACAACTGAATTCGCGCTCTTTCACGGCCTCTTATTTTATATAAGAATGTGAAGTGAGAAAGATGTATTGTTGGCCATGCATAGAGTAAAGATCTATCTGAGGGAAATATTCGATAAATTTCGGAAATTATATTTTACGGCAGAAAGTTCAATAAACGTCTGCAGTCATTTGTTTGTTTTTTTAAAGTTTGTTATATAGCCTGCGCTTTTAGTCGCATCATTGAAAGAAGAGGTATTTATAGGATAATTAGCGTAAAATTGTGTCTTGCGATTCTGTACAAGGATATGTGAATTCTGCTAACTTTTATTTGGGCAGAGGAAGTTATGTGACTTTCACATCAGATTTTTTTTTAAGGAATAGCTCAACGGTTAATCCGCAAACCGGTTGATCCGCACCCGGATAATCGGGAGTTGACTGTACTTGTACATCATTTTTCTACTTAGTCCCCTCCTAGTCTTAGGAAGTGCTTCGATACCGCGTGAGAAAAATTCTGGTTGACACTGTAGCCACTCGTGCACCGCCAATTGCACGTCTTCATCAGACTTGAACTTCTGCCCTCCAAGGTGCTCCTTTAATGAATAAAAAATGTGGAAATCTGATGGTCCCAAATCTGGCGATTATGGCGGATGTCGTCGACGGTTTTCATGGTTGCACGAGGAGCATGAGGACGGGCGTTATCATGTTGAAGCAAAACACCTGCACTCAGCAATCTCCTTCCCTTTGGCACTATCGGATTTCCACATCTTTGGTCCATTAAAGGAGCACCTTGGAGGGCAGAATTTCAAGTGTGATGAAGGCGTCCAATCAGCGGTGCACGAGTGGCTACAGTGGCAACGAAAATAATTTTTCTCACGCGGTATCGAAGCACTTTCTATTCGATGGCTTAAGTGTGTTGAACTAGGAGGGGACTAAGTAGAAAAATAATGTACAAGCAAACATTCTTCCTGCAGTGAAATAGTGGGGAAACAATTAATTGCGTTTTTCATTAGATTATCCCTCGTATTCTGCATGTTCCCTCTCCTAACACAACGGACAAAGGTGGATATCCGATCTCGACAATCTACCCATATGCCCAGGATTCGTTTTACTCGTTATAATTATTTATTTACTACGTCTAGCGATGTACAGTAGGCTACTATAATTTTAAAAAATCCCTTTAGGCAGACCTACAGGCTGAGGTAGATTTCAAAGTGCTTTTGGTTTAATTTATTATCGCTGCGCAGCACTCTTCTTTTTTAGCCTTGGCATGGCAAACCCGCAGTACTGTAATAAGAACTGAATTCGGTAAAGAGGAAGAGCCTACAATCATTTGTTTTGACAACAAGAATAGGATATAATATTCTGGGAGGCCGTGCGCAAGATCAGCAATGAATAAATTTAGCAAAGCCGCTAAACAAGGCAAAATTATGATATTATAATAATTTTTTAAGTGTTATTATTTTCAAACATTAAAATCTCGCGTCATATGAGAGCTATCAAGAAACTAGTTATTGATTTGTAGAATACTCATCAAGAGCTTTTCAACGATATCCCACAAGACGTGGTTTCAAAAGTTTCTAATTTTCATCCCCCCACCCCCACCCTCACTCGAACCCCCGAATCGTTGGTGTCACTGTGAACTCCATAGGGAGTACTCTAATTTATTCAAACAAAGTTTCCCTCTATACTTCATAGGGGCCGAGATATACATTTTTAAAAATTTCAACCCCCACCCCCTTGGGCCAATTTTGCTCATTAACGAACTTGTCCGAACTATTGGGCCTAGAAATAACATATTAAAATTTGGTTCAAATATCTTCAAAATTTTCTTCGAAATCTACCTAAAAATCTGATGTGAAATTTACATAACTTTCTCTGCTCAAATAAAAGTTAGCCTCTTAGACGGAGCCGTTTTCGAGAAAATCGCGACAAACGAAATTTTCTTAATGTAAAGTTCCCTTAAAAATAAGAGAAAGTCGTCGCTAATCTTCGTGTCACATCCCCAAAAGGTACCTAACTCAAATACTAAATTTTTTTTCGTATGATTTTCCCTTACAAGAGGCCGTATTGCAAAGAGCGCATATTCGGAGTGGGTGACTACCCTTGAGAGAATTTTTTCGAAAAAAATGTATCGAATAAAAGTTTTAGCTCTTAGCATAAGCAACCCATGCGCAAAATTTAAAAACAGTCGTTAGAGCCGTTTTCGAGAGAATCGCAAAAAAGAAAATGTCTTCATGTAAAGTCCCCTTGACAAGTTTCTCTTAAAAATAAGAGAAACTTTCGTCAATCTTCGGGTCACATCTTCAGAAGGAACCTGAGCTAAATACAAAATTTTGTTATCATGCTATTCTCCGTTATGGAGTTAGCCTGTTCACAGACATCCACACAGACATGTTTCTGAAACATGTTTCCAAAACCAGTATTTTTTTATTCAGGGGATCTCAAATCGTGTATTTATGTTAAAAACAAAACTTCGAATTTGGGGGTCGAAAACAACACCTCCTCTACCTACTAGTACCTATGGTGCGGGCAGAGGAAGTAATAAAATTATGTAATCCGTGCAATTTATGTAAAAACTGTCTGTTTTGTTTTCATATGTTTTAATTATTTTGCTGTTAAAAAAATAATTTTAAAAATCTTGGTATTGAATTAATAATGGTGGGCGCAGTCGCGGACACCTGCTAGCTTGTAATAAAATAACGTAAAATAATTTGACAGACAAATTTCCTGTAAAGTTACAGAGTAATGAAAAAGAAATAAACTATGAGCGTAATTACTGTGTTAGCTGTTTTCTTTGCAGTCCGCCACGGTTTTGTAAGTAATTGTGCTATAGCCCCTGCAAAGATAAAGTACTATTAATTCTTTTCAGCATCTTAATTCACGGGGGTGAAAGTAACATTGAAAGAATAGCAACAGCTCATTAGTTCACTGCCCGACCGGTTTGGTGCACTGTGATCGCTGTTGCCATGGCGGCAGGTTTGTTTCGAAACATATGACAGCAATATACGAAAAGGCGTAATATCTGTTTTTTTCTGCAACGATCTGTATGCATTAGTGTTTGGAAAAGGAGGAGATATAATTAACATATTATAAAGATTGCAAATAGCGAAGGTAAGTTAAAATGCATTAACTAACTTATTTAAAACAATCCTGAATTAATATTTATTCCATGTTCTACGAATTATTAAGATTAATGTTTCGTATTCTTTGTTTCAGAAACGAGTGAAATATTTCTGTAAGTTCCCTGGCTGCGGAAGTAAATACTTCAGTATGAAATCCAACGTGAACTACAAAAACAAACATTTCTACAGGTTTCCGAAAAAATCAAACGTGAACCAACTGAAACATCAGTGCAATTTAGATGATAATGTGAATTGTGCTAATTATTTCATGTGTGAAGACCACTTCCTGGAGAAAGATTTCGTTAACCATACTAGACAAGTTATCCCAAAGCAGCTTGCGACTCGTGATTTACAGAGACCCAATCCCTGTGAATTCCCAATCAAATGTGGGAAGTGATCTCAAGCCTCGCCTAGTTTTTGTGAAAATAGAAAGTAAATTCATATTTCTGTGTATGACTGAGGTAAAAGAAATTCAAGTGACAGGAAGCTACTAATATTTATGGTAATGTAATATTTTTAAAATCAGTTTTTATAAATATAATTCATTAATCAAGGGCGTTTGATTTTTATTTATAAAGTCATCTAAAGTAATACATATTTCAGCAATCACCGAGACATGTATGTTGTGAGTAGCAGAAATTCTAGAAGGTATTCTACACTACGGTTTTTATAAGATCTGACGCATATTGTTTGCAAATTATTATTTTTTCTTATTTAAGGTGTTCATCATTTAGTGCATTTTGTGTTCAATGCTTTTAAAAGATAATTGTTTGTATCACTATAGCCTGATGGTATTAGTGGGCTATGGTCATTACCGTAGCCCGCTAATACTAGTGGGCTATGGTTTTACAGAATTTGGAATGCATTTTCATACATGTGTTCTGGCACGCAAATTTTTCATTCTTACAGCTTAACTGCCCGACCCGTTGGAGCGCTGTAATCGCTTTTTGTTTCCGAGTTTTGACATGCGCTGTTCACTTCTAATAATAATATTGGTGTTCTGTGTCTTAATTTCTTCTTAAATTTGGTGTGACTGGTCAATGCCATGTGGGTTTTGTTTGTAGATTGCCACGAAAGCAGTTTTATGCATCTTAGCGGCCTATTCTTGAGAAAATTTATTGAAAAAACGTTTCAAATAAAAGTTTTATCTTTTAGTATAAGCACTTCAAATACAATAGAATCACTAATGGGAAAATGGCGAAAAATGAAGTTTTATTCACATATAAAAACTATTCGCATTAAAAACTAAGAAAAGTCGTCAGTCTTCCTGTCACATTCCCAAAAAATAAATAAACCAAATTTTAAGTTTCGTTTTTATACAATTTTTTTTATTCTCGAGATATGTTGTTGACAGACACACAGACATAGACTTGTTTCTGAAAATAGCATTTTTGGATCCAAGGCCCTCAAAACGTGTATTTATGCTGAAAACTAAACCGTATTCAATTGTGAAATTAGTTGAAGGTGTCCTTGCTCGGTTATCATATAAACTTTTTTTTTTTTAAACATAAATTGACGGAAGGGGATTGTGAATAAAAGCATAAATGGGAAAAGAATTGAATGACTTGGAAGAAACTCACTATGCGGGGTTTACTGGGCTAGGAACTCGAATCTGAGGGTTTTTCCCCACGGGCGACGCTTTCTAATCAAATCCGGATTTTTAGCTGTTTATTTATCAATCGTTTTAATTATTCATGCATAATTTGCGTGTAAAGGCAGGTTCATGAATCTTGGTTCGTTTTGTTCGTTTAATCAATTATATTTATTACGCTACACAATATAATTAAATATACAGTTAATATGTAATTAATTCAATTTATGTAAAACGATGTCAGTGTTAATAAATGTAATGTTCTAATTGTTTTTCTGTAAAATAAATGGTTTAAATAAAATCAGGTCAACTGATGTAACCAAAGTGCCAGAATGCTTTTGTTTAATCAGTGATGATTGCAATTATGATAAGCAGAAAATAAGTTATTTTTGTAATCGATTTCAGAGTTAAGCTCCAGATCGATTCATTAAGCAGGGCTTACTGAAGAACAAAGGTCTAGTTTGATAAGCATATATGAAGGAATATGTGGGTAGCGTAATTTTTGTCAAAGCTAACTGTATTGCAACTTCCAAAGCCGTATATGAACACTGTAAAACAATATGTCATGATAACTGATTCGCATTTGATAAATTCTTTCTAATATAAGTATCATAAAAATTGGCATTAAATTGAACATTACTCCGGTACCGGTCAACCGATTCGGTCCAATTTCAATAGGCTTCTTCCTTTGGACGTTATAAATGCGTATACCAAGTTTCATGAAAATCCTATTTAGCGTATTTGAGTTATCTCTCGTACTGATACACGGACAGACAGACGGACATACATTTTCCCGTCCACCACATAATCTCATGAAGTACCATTCTGGCACTTAATAAATACAATGTAATAATTATTTTTCTAATTAATTAATTAAATAAAATGTCTTGCATTTGAGTAAAAAATCGCGGGCACCTGTTAGTAGGGAATGATAATAAGGATGTGATAAAAGTGACGTAGTGAAAGTGGTAAATAAGAAATGGACTGATATTAATAGAAGATATTACGGTACAGTAATTGTGTTTCCTGTGGTGGAAGGCCTTGAGGCTGTATGGAGCACATAAATGCCAAGTGAAAGGTTCACAAGGATATATGTTTGCCCTGCCCTGCCCAAAGTCGTGTTGGTATAAAATTAACATTCATAGTAGCAAATGCATTCTCTTGCCTTACAGAGAGGCAGTGATCCGGAGAAATACCAGTGGGCCTAGGAAATGATTTCACGTTTGGTACTTAGGACAGGGTTTCCCACATTGTGGGCCGTGACCCACAGGGAATTAACAATAATAAATCTTTATTATTAATCTCAACCAAAGAAAATCCAGGACGATGATAAAGTAAAGCTGACATTTTGCAAAGCTGTCAGTATGTTGATATTGTTAATAGTGGTATGTGTATATACATACGAAGGACTCAGGATTTTTAGGTACGTATCTTTTCTCTTAGGGCAAATTAGAAATCCTGTGAAAGAAAGTTTAGCATGAAAAGTTGTCTCTAGTTGAGAATGTAGGCAATTTTCTAGTAGCTTTCTCCAGTTTTTTTAGAGTCTTTATTCTTTATTTTTCCACCGTGTTCATAATCCCCCTTTTCCTTTTTTGCTGTAGCTTTTCAATGACATTGCAAAGCGTATTTCAACATGTACTGCCTATGAAATCTGAATTTCATTGCTTTTGCATTATTCAGGGTGTTTCAGTTTCAGTTTATTAATAGCTGTAGATTCCTTAAGAATTTCAGCTTCGTCATTAACTTATAATATAATACGATAAAAACAATTACAATATAATATAATAAAAATAATAGATCAATGGTGCTGGTAGCTATAAGTCAGGTAGCTACATGACAATTCAGTATACAAAATTAGTCATAACCTAGATTAACCTTACATTTATCATTAATTCTATTATCATTTATGACAATTCTATGTGTTGTAGCAACTTATCGTTAATCAAATTAATTATTTCTACAATTCTACAATATCATACAACCATAGGCGTAACCAGGCCGACCATATGGGGGGGTTATAACATCTGGGGGGTTACAATACCCCCCTGGGAAAGGGGGGGTGGTCCTCCCCCGGAAAATTTTAAAAATTAAGATGCAAAATAACGAGTTTTAAGCTTCCGGGGGTCCTTCCCCGGAAAATTTTAAAAATTAAGATGCAAAATAACGAGTTTTAAGCTTCCGGGGTCCTTCCCCGGAACATTTTAAAAATCAAGATTCAAAATAACGAGTTTTAAGCTTCCGGGGGTCCTCTCCCGGAAAATTTTAAAAATTAAGATGCAAAATAACGAGTTTTAAGCTTCCCACGCATTAAGTAATTTATGGGCAGACTTAAAAAAATTATACAATTTTCCTTTTTTTTAGTCAATGGGGGGGGGGGGGGTTCAAACCCCCAAACCCCCCCCCCCCTCGTTACGCCTATGCATACAACCATTTATTAATAAGAAATTTCTTAAGTTGGAGTTTGAAAGTTATGCCAGTTGTGAAAGTTGTGCTAATGAATAACGCCGAAATATTTTACCTGTGTATAGAGGGGACATAGACAAGCAACTTTTGTTAGGAGATTTTTGCTCTATGGATTCAATTTTTCCTGTTACAGCATAAAATCTCCCAAGGGCATGGCCGCCACTGACTTCTAACATTTCAAAATACGCAAAACAAAGGAACTTCAAAAATAACTGGAGTTATGCAGTGGCGGCCAGTCATGTGATTAGTCTGTAAAGTTTGCAGATTATGGAAACGCTAAATTATGATAAAGCTGTTGATGAATGATTAAGAATCAGGTTTTTATCGCTCAAAATATTTAAAGCCGTTTTCGAGAAAATCGCGAAAATGAAATTATCTTCAAGTAGAGTAATTATCAAAATGAAGAGAAAGTCGTTGCTACGGAACGTTGCTAAGATTTAGTTTGAATTTTCTGCACGAATTGCATATTACAAAAGCCTATAGAATATTGCGATACAAGTGCCGTAAGGCACGTTTACGGGTCGAGGAAACAGATTGAAAACCCGAGGCACAGCCGGGGGTTTTTAAGTTTTTTCGAGACCCGTAAATGCCTTTACGGCCCGTGTGTTGCATGCTATTTTTTGCACGATGATTATTTATATCAATTTAATTATATTAATTGTGATATTACCTGAAAATATTATGTAAATACATTCTTGAAAATAGATGTTTATTTCAGAAAGTGATTAGCATGTGTTTGTTGTTATGGGAACCGAATATTTGTCCTGGGGGCCGTGGCCATAAAGGCTTGTATTATGAAGTGTATCGTAATGAATTATGACGTAGCGCTTGGACCGTAAGTGTTTTAACCTCATCGCAACCGGCCTTAGCAACAAGACTGTGTGGGAATGTCAACTTACGATCCATGTAAACAAAGTTCGTAAGTACCACTTACTAGCTAAGGAGTGCAAAAAAGCTTTTTTTGAAACACTTTTCCCAATAAATTCTCTGAAGTGGTTGAAATCGCAGGCGGCGGATTTCTACAGAAAGGTTATCGAAAAACTTGTGCATCGGTATGATAAATGCCTTAACTTGGTGGACAATTATGTAGAAAAATAGCCTAAGAGTCTACCTTCAAAATGTATGTAATAAAACTGTTTTTTTTTTACTTTGTTTATTTTTTATTTCAAAAGTCTGTTGCTTTCTGGACAGCCCTCGTACATTAAAATAAACTCATGGTTTCAGGAAATTAGGCAAAATTCATAAACGAACTGAAATATTTCCATGAAAACTATCGATGTAAATAATCGAGTTTTGGGAAATTGGGCAGCTGTAAATAAAATTATATCTTAGAACCAAGATAGGCCTATTAATCTTGTTTTAGTACTGTAAATATTTAGAAACATCGATGTCGTGGAAAAAACATCGATTTAGCAAAAAACATAGGTTGTTCTCCATCGATGTAGAAAACATCGATCATAGACATGAAAACATCGGTCAATGATGAAAGGGTTAATTATAATTAGACTTCGGATTTTAGGTAAAAACCTATTTTAATCCTTAAGTGATTTAAAGTCGAAAAATTGTATATGCATGTTTCATAAGTGACTATGCCTAAAACTCATACTTTTATAGGACCTAAAACAGCATATTTTTACGTTAAAGCCTAATATTGCCTTTTGCTTGGTTTTTCCTCTAAAGTTCAAAATAAGTTATTTTTTGTTATAAATTCTAGCATTTATTTTCAGTTCGTACTACATTTTTAGCTCGGAATGTGCAGTACATGACACATTTGTGACGTGCTTAAATAGTGAGGAATGTTTCGTCTTCAGAAGAAAAATTCCTTGGAATTTTCAAGAAAATGTAGTGTTTTTCTCCCAACTCCCACATCTCCCCCCCCCCCCCAAAAAAACCGTGGTTCTCTGAATCGCTGAGGCAAGGGGTCGAACATGCTAGCGTGCGTAGCTTCTGGGCGCAGGGATTAGGTTTTCACTGTTATGGTAGTAATACAGGCCCTAGCAATAGGCTTATATAATTCTATGTATCATAGGCCTATATCTGTGTTTTATCATGATTATTGATTAATAGTGAATTCAATAAATATAATATTCTGCATTGCAATTGAGATATTTCAGAAAATTGGCAACCTAACGATTTTATAAGAGACTATTTTACGATTTTTAGAACCTATTTTCCAATTTTTAGAGCCTATTTTAGGTACCTAAAACAGCATTTTTAGCGACCTGAAAGTCCGAAGTCTAATTATAATATCCCTACCTGTACATTAAAAGAAAGCCATGGTTTCCGAAAATTAGCTAAAATTCATAAACAAACCGAAATATTTCCATGAAAACTATCGATGTAAAAATTCGATTTTGGGGAAATTGGGCAGCTGCAAATAAAATTATATCTTAGAACCAATGTAGGTCTATTAATCTTATTTTTATTATAAAAAACATCGATGTCGATGTAGCAAAAACATCGGTTATTTTCCATCGATGTAAAAAACATCGATAATCGACGTGGGAAGATCGATGAAGTTTTGAAAACATCGGCCAATGATGCTCAACCCTACTCTGAAAGGGTTAATTATAATATCCCTCTTTGAAGAGAATAAGTTGACTAAAGAATCAGTTTGTTAAAGTGACACACGTAAAGGGCAGGCATTCAGGTTAGCGGGTCACGCGTTGAGTTATGCGTGATTGTTAATAATCATGAGAGGAAAGTGGCTTCATCCCGACAACACTTTCTTCAAACTTCTGATATGAAATTCACATAACTTCCTCTGCCCAAATAAAGTTTGCCGCTTAGTACAGTATGTTATGTATGACATTTTCTTCATTTAAATTGGTTGCAAAAATGAAAAAGAAGGTCATTACCATTTCATATAGCATCCCCGATGGTTAAGTAACACAAATAAAATCTGATTAATAGGGGGCGGATTTCTAAGACATGTCATATTTTTCCCCTTTGCATTAATTCAGGTTTCCGACTAATTTAAACCCGATTCCAAGCATCCTGGTGAAAATGGAACGGCTTTTATTGTGCATATTTGTATTTATTTTCTTACACTGCAAATGGGTCAACAACCCGGTGGCAGTGGTGCAATAAATACCAGCCATACAGTACATATATACAAAAATGACACAACACATTAAATATCACATTATATACATATACATTACACATTAAATAAATACCATCCATACATATATACAAAAATGACACACTATACATACACTTACACATTAAATATCGCAACATGTATCCACCGTACCTGATATTAAAAATATATATATTTTTTTTTCCATTTAAAACTATAACATAAAAAATTGCATAATGTGAATATTTTAGAACAAAAAATTATACATTTACCCTATTCAATATATTTTTAAAAATTTTGACTTTAGCAGGAAACGTTTCGAAGATTTCTGCAGGTAAATCATTCCAATCCTGAATCCCTCTATTTAAAAAAGAAAATTTGGCAATATTTGTTCTCTGAGATCTACCCCTTATTTTGTATTTGTGATCCTTCCTACTTTTGTAATCTGGTTCTTTAATTTTGCTATGAAGCTCTTCCCATGCCAGTTGTTTCGTGTATACACAATACATACATTTTAATCTATTTATTTTTCTTCTGGATTCTAAAGATTTCCACCCTAGTGTTTTTAACATAGCCGTAACGCTGTCAGTTTGTTGGTGCTTATTCATAACAAATCTTGCAGCTTTTCTCTGCACCATTTCTAACTGTGTTATTAGACCTGCCTGATACGGATCCCATACACTTACAGCATATTCCAAATTTGGTCTCACTAATGATTTATAAGCTAACTCTTTGGTTTTTAAGTTGCTACCCCTTAATGCTCGAAATACGAAGTGCAATGTTTTATATGCCTTGCTAATTAAATTTCCTATATGTGTATTCCAGTTCAATTCCTTATTGAGAGTTATTCCTAAATAATTGCACGATTCTACTCTCGTTATAATTTCATTTTCCATTTCATAATCATAGCAAAATTTTACCCTTTTGTTAGTGAAAGATATTGCTTTACTTTTGCGTGCGTTTATTGTCATCCTATTTTCAGAAACCCATTTTTCTGTGCGAACTAAGTCTTCTTGCAATAACTTCGCATCTAATTCATTACAAATTTCCCTGTATATGATGCAGTCATCCGCAAACAATCTGATATGAGATTGGATCGATTTTGGTAAGTCATTTATAAATAATATAAAAAGTAGTGGACCGAGTACGCTTCCTTGGGGTATTCCAGACGTAACTGGAGTCTCACGGGACAATATGCCATTAACACGCACTCTTTGGGTTCTGTTATATATGAATTCCTTAATCCAACCTACTACGCGCTTATCAATTCCCAATTCGGCAAGTTTGAGCATTAAAATGTCGTGAGGTACTGTATCAAAGGCCTTTTGGAAGTCAATTATAATACCATCGACCTGTCCTCCTTTGTCTAAAATATCAGCAATTTCCTGATATAGACCTAACATCTGTGACTCGCAAGAATAGCCCTTCCTAAAACCATGTTGTCTTGGAAAAAGCAAGTTATATTTATTACAAAAATCCCTAATATATGCTTCAATGAGTCGCTCCATTTGCTTACACACTATAGACGTTAAGCTTATCGGTCTATAGTTTCCAGGATCAGTTCTATTCCCTGCTTTATAGATAGGAATTATTATGGCTTTTTTCCAGTCCGGTGGAATATCACTGTTATTAAGTGAAACATTAAATAACACCCTGAGATAAGGGACAATTTTTTCTTGTCCTAATTTAATAATGTCGCCTGATATCTCATCTGGTCCCATAGATTTTCCCTTACGCATATTACGTAAATTTGCGAGAATTAAAGAGTCTTTTATTTTCAACGGCTCGTGTCATCTTTCGGCTAAGTTTGTTAGAAGAGTGTCATCCGCTTTTTTTTGTTGACTGAATACTTTAGCATAACTTTGGCTCAACTGTTCTGCTTTTTCTGAATTGTCTGTTATTATGTTACCTTCCTCACCTTTCAACATCTGTATGTCGCCTTTATTTTTTCTTAGCCTTCTTATGTATTTATAGAAACTGTTTGAATTTCTAGACTGTAGAAGATTTGATAAATATACGTTTTGAGCATCCCGTTTCTCTTTAATCAGTTGTTTTTGAATTTCTTTGTATTTATTTTGGAAAGATTCTCCTAATTTCCTTTTACTATATGCTGTTCTAACTTTTCTCTTCAGTTTTAGGATTCGGTCATTATAGTATTCCGGATCTTGGTTTTGCTTTAGTTTAGCTTTTGGAACGAATGTGTTAAGCCCTTCATGTACTATAGCCTTAAAATTTTGCCACATTTTGTCTATACTAGAACCCTCTCCAGCCCACTGCGGAAATTTATTTTCTAGATACTTTTGGAAACCGCTTTTATTTGCATATTTATATTTCCAAAGGAATTTGTTATTATTATTACAGTTATTTTTATCATTGTTTCTTTTAAGCTCCCATTGTATTCGTAAAGTCACACACAGATGATCACTAATACCTGGAAAAATTTCTGTATTGAATAAAAAATCGTATGGCCGTATCAGACAGATATCTAACACATTGTTGCCCCTTGTAGGTTTTTCTATTACCTGTGTTAGCCCACAGTCATTAATTAACGTACTTGCTAATATTTGTGAAGGACTGCCTTCTATCTTGGTTCCTGACCAGTCAATACGTGGATAATTGAAGTCTCCCATTATTACCATGTCTGTGTTTAAGAATGTGCCAGAACAAGCATGATATAGTTTTTGTAATATTATATTTTCATCACCAGGTGGCCTGTAACCACCGATAACTCTTAGTAACCGTCTGTCGCTATCACTTACTATATTTACGCATAAAAGCTCGCAATCTGAGTCTGTCCATTCTAAAAAGCTTGTAAGTTCATCCCTAACGCAAATAAAGACACCCCCTCCCCTAGAACCCCTGTCTCTTCTGTAAACGGCATAACCTTTCGGAATGAATTCATTATTATTTATTCCCTCCCGTAACCAAGATTCTGTACCGACTATAACGTGTGGTTGTTGTATTTCGATAAGAGTTTGAAATTCAGGACCTTTATTGACTATACTTCTACAATTTACCTGCAAAAAACTTAAAACGTTACCTGAGTCATATTTTAAACTTTTATAACTCCATGTTGCCGTTGGGACACCTCTCTGACTAATTCTCCTTCAGTTACCTTGGGCAGCATATCTACTAATAACATTTTTAAACAAACCGCCCATGAAGGACGATCCTCTTCTATTTAGATGTAGACCGTCCCGTCCTATTTCACTATCGTTAATCCAACAATTTGGGTCCACAAAGACTAGATCAAGATGTTGACAGACCCATTCAATCCCTTCATTTACACTGTCCACATATGCACTTGGAATGTCTCTACGTCTCAGAACACCACTTACTATTACCTTTGCATTTACGAATTTCTTCTTCGCTGTAGTACATAAGTCCCACATTTCACCAGTTACATGGTCAGCTGATTTTGCACTTTTTAGATTGTTAGTGCCGACATGCAAGATCACTACTTTTTCTTTCTCTCCACCTTCCATAGACTCTATTCGCCGCCCCATTTGCTCGATCCTGATTCCCGGGCAACAGTCCACCACTGCACCTGTCATTTTACATTCAGTATCAATGAATTTTATGATTGAGTCACCCATAATTCGAGCTTCTGGGCTCTTCATATCATTTGATTTCTGAATCACTGCTTTCGTCGATATGTTTTCTGCTTCTTTTTGAACCAATAACTTTTCCTTCATTGAACAATTTTCGGCATTTAGTTCTTTTATTTTCTGGTTAGCAACCTCTAGTTCTTTTATTAGCTTTCTAATCTCTTCCTCTTTCTTCTCGAGTACTGCGGTTTGGTTAATTTGTGAGGAGCAGTCAATACATTTCCAGGAGTCACTGACAGCACTTACATTTGCACACTTAAGATGGTGCCACTGCTCACAATTTAAGCATTTTATGCCCGATCTTAGGATTTTCTTGCACACCTTACACTGGAACTTATTTGCTCCTTTACGTGTTAATTTTAAATTCCTACTGCCTGCCATTGTTGATCTTATGCTTCCAATTTTCTAACGGTCACCAACTATGAAATCAAGTTTTTACACTTATTTAGTGCAGATTTTGTACTTCCAATCACAGCATATAAGTCACACCACTTAACACTTATTCCACAACAACTATCAGAAACAGGCTCTTAAGTTTTCCCAGAAAAACTGTTACTTTCCTCGGAGCGTGACCCGTATGTCTCCCGACCGTTACGACCGTTTGTTCAACTATTGTAGCATATTTAGTATGAATATGCATTATTTAGGTCATATTTTTGGCATATTTGTGTGCATATTAAAGAAATTTTGAAGTTTCATATCATATTTTGTAAATTTTGCATTATACTGACACTTTTCGACAATTTACAGATATTTTAAATAATTAACATATTTTAGGCCTAGTAAAATGAATTGTAATGAAACTTAAAAATAATATACATAATGTGTAAGTGGTAAAGTCATATTTTAAATTTTATTGGTCATATTTTAATGTTTTTAGGTCATAAATGCATGCATATATCATATTTTTTAGGTCATAGAAATCCGCCCTCTACTGATTAATGTACTCTCGTAACTTTCTTTACTTTAAGCATGGCCTATACACCTTTCTCACTTCACATTCTGATATAGAATAGGAGGCCATATTGCAAAGAACGCGTATTCAGTTGTTTCAACCTTTATTAAGTGCCAGTATGGTACTTTATGAGATTGTGTGGTGGACGAAAAATGTCTGTCCGTCTGTCTGTACGCACCATAACTCAAATACGCTTTTTCGGATTTTCATGAAACTTGGAAAACACATTTATAATGTCCATGGGAAGAACCCTATTGATATTGAACCAAATCGGTTCACCGGTACCGGAGTAATGCCCAATTTAGTGCCTATTTTAATAGATTATGGCGCCTTTCTAATTGAAAGGCGCCATCACTGAAATACGTTGTATCGGATTTCCATGAAACTTGGTATACCCATTTATGACGTCCATAAGAAGTGCCTTATTGAATTTGAACCTAATCTGTTGACTGGTACCGGAGTAAAACCCAATTTAGTGTATATTTTAAAGACGCGGTAACTCAAATACGCTTTACCGGATTTTTATGAAACTTGGTATACACATTTATAATGTCCATGGGAAGACGTCTATTCATAATGGATAAAATCGGTTGACCTGTTTCGGAGTAATGCTCAATTTAGTGCCTATTTTATGGTAATATACGTATTCGAAAGAATTTATAAAAAAAAATGAAAATCAGTTATCTTGACAACATAGCCTATTGTTTTACTGTGATCGTATAAGGCCTTGGAAATTAAAATACAGGTAGCTATGACAAAAAACATATTGATTTACATGCGCTTATCCAACTAGACCGTTAAAATGACCCAGGTGGCCGAGATGGTAGACCTTTCTTCTTCCGTAAGCCCTGCTTAATGAATAAATCTGGAGCTTAACTTGGAAATCAATTTAAAAAAAAAACATATTCTGCATATCATAATTGCAGTCATAACTGATTAAACAAAAACATACTGGCACTTTGTTACATCAGTTTACCTGATTTTATTTATTTATTTATTTTTTAAAGATGAATACATGTGAAGTATCATTCTACATGTAGAATCTTCCTTCTATTATGTGATTTGTTCGGAAAAACTGCAAACATAACTATTCCCTATGGACACTTGAAATTAATTTATAGGGTAGTGAGAAATTAAAGTGGACAGAGCAACAGCGTCGCCAGGAATTTTATTAAGGGGGGGGGGGCAAAATCAATTTCGGACCTCAATTTCAAATGATTAGGCTAAACACATTAATATTCACTTGTTAACCGGATCTTTATTTTGAACCCAAGCTGAATTCGACGAGGCTACAAAGTTTTTTTTAAGTTAACAGAATACTATCTTTTGAGCAATGGCCTTGGTGAGATATTATGATAAATACATATTATAGTTACAGGGCGATTCATATAAAAGTGAACACTTTTAAAGGCTTATAACTTTTAAACTAATAATAGCATACATATGCAACTGTGCTGAATTACAGAGTACCTTTGGGAGATTCCTCAGAGTAAATGTTGAAAATGTCCTCCACCTGCATCCATACACAACTGTACTCGTCGCACCATATTCTGAGACGTTTTCCGAAGCGTATCCCCGTTAATGTTACTGATTTCATTCCTTATTGCTTCACGGAGTTCAGCAAGTGACCGCGGTCTATTCTTGTACACCCTGTCCTTAAGGTAGCCCCACAAGAAGAAATCTGGAGATGTCAGGTCTGGCGATCTGGGAGGCCACAGATTGTTTGAGACAAGACGATCACCGAAGAAGCTGGCTATAAGTTTCATGGAATCACCAGACGTATGGCATGTTGCGCCATCTTGCTGGAAATAACCTTCTGTTAATTCGATGTCGTCCAGTTGTTCCACGAATGTATTGAAGATGCGACCATAAACCGCAGTGTTTACCTTGGTGTCGTAGAAAATGGGACCAACAATTCTGGTAGCTGACACCGCACACCAGACCCCAACCTTTTCCGGATGCAATGGAGCTTCGTGGATAATATTCGGGTTCTCAGCAGCCCAATACCTGCTGTTTTGAGTGTTGATGTAGCCTGAGAGGTGAAACCATGCTTCATCTGTAAACCAGGTTATGGAGAGAATGTCTGGGGTTGCAATAAGAAGAGCCTGAAACCATTGGCAATAACGCATTCGCTTTTCCGCGTCTGGTTCTTTTAACTGATGCACTACATGCACTCTGTATGCTCGTAGGCCTGCTTTCTTTGCAGCTCTCTGACATGTGCCATATGAGTAGCCTGTCTCCTGGCTCAACCGGCGCAATGATTTCTTTGGTGAGTTCACAAAACGTTCTCGAACATCATTAACACACTCTTGACTCATCACAGATCTTTTTTTCCCAGTTTCGCTGAGGAGAGAGCCAGTTGTCTCCAGCTTCCTCACCATGGATAAAATTGTTGCCCTTGTTGGAATATTGCGCACATTGAATTGTCTTCTAAATGCCCGTTGAGTTTCAATCAATGACTTCGTACACCAATATGTTTTCACAAGAAAAACACGCTGCTGAATTGAGAACTGCATTTTCGTTTCTGACTGCAAAACTAGAGACTGAAAACTAATTACTAATAAACAACAATAGTCGTAAGGCAACAATGCATGGATGGTAGGAGTACAAACATTATTACCAATATCGATTCTCCCAAAGCCACTGAGATCATAAAACCAAATTTCAATCTTTTATTACTTTCCAGAGGGAAATTATAAGTCTTTAAAACTGTTCAGTTTTATATGGATCGCCCTGTATAATTAGTTAATACTTGCTAAACTCATTATAAGCTTAAAGTAATTTTATTTATTGTTATTCTCCATGCTACAACTGTAGGTTGACAAAGAGTACCACAAATAAATGAATCCATAAGGCAATAAAGAGGGGGGCAGTTACCCCCCCCCTTGCCCCCCCATGCCGACGCCCATGGGACAGAGGTAGAAATAAGTTGTAACTATTAGTTATTTGAAACTGTCACTATAAAGTTTGTCTTGGCAGGTGATGATATAGTCCAGAGCTGTGGCTTAGTTCTAAAAGGGCCAATGTCAATTTCTTCCAAAAATGAGATCTATGCATTATTGAGCTCGGCTAGTCTCTATCTTTCGTAAAATAAAAGTGCCAATGTATGTTGCTATTGATAGACATAATACAGAAACCTTAGAGGCCAATGTCGGAAGTTCACAGCAAAAAATGTTACCTCTACAAAGGCTTCAAAGTCAGTTATCTCAAAAGCAAGTTTTATGACATTGGCCCTTTTAGAACCGAGATGAGTGGGTTAGGATGATCTTGAAGAGACGTCTGGAAATGCTGTTATGTGCTGATAAAAGGATTCCATCCGAAGTATTTATAGTGTAACTGAACATTGGATGTGTGGTAATCCAGATTGGAGATGGTTAATGCCACTTTTCGTTATATGGGATGGAGTTGATGTAAAGCTTTACTGTTCAGGCAAGACAGAGTTTCTACAAACAGTGGGTGGCTTATAACTACCATTCAGAGATTTTTTAAAGAAAGTTTCAAATAAAACTTTTAGCTCTTGGTATAAGCACTCCATGTACAAAATTTAAAGGAAATCGTTCGAGCCGTGTTTTAGAAAAACGTGACAAACGAAAATTTATTCATGTAAAGTCCCCTTAAAAGTAAGGGAAAGTTGTCGCCACTCTTCGTGTCACAGCCTCAGAAGGTACCTAACCCAATTACAAAATTTTGTTTCGTACGACTTTCCGTTACATGAGGCCGTATTGCAAAGAGCGTGTTTTCACAATGGGTGGCTTATAACTACCCTTCAGAGATTTTTTTTTCGAAAAAATGTTTGAAATAAAAGTTTTAGCTCTTAGTATAAGCACCCTATGTAAAAAATTTAAACAAAATCGTTTGAGCCGTTTTCGAGAAAATCCCGACAAACGATATTTTCTTAATGTGAAGTTCTCTTAAAAATAAGAGAAAGTCTTTGCCAACCTTCCTATTACATCCTCAGAAGGTACATAACCAAAATACAACATTTTGTTTTCATACGATTTTCTTTTGTGAAGCTAGGCTGTTCACAGACACACACACACACACAGACATGTTTCTGAAAAGAGCATTTCTGGATTCAGTAGACATCGAAACGTGTATTTATGTTAACAATTCAACTTCGAATTTGGGGGGTCGAACCCAATGCTTCCTCTACCTATAGTAAGCCTATCTGTGGACGGCAGAGGAAGTAAAAATATTTACAAAATAATAGGTTACTTGAAGGTCACATTGGTTGTAGCAAATAGCTGATGCTGGAAAGTGGTTAACATTGAAGAAACTGCACAGAGCAGTCATATTGCCTCTCCTTAAACATTCTTCGGGTATCTCAATAGATTAACATTCAAATAGCAAATACGCTTATATAATTTTTTTTGTCATTATCACACTTTTCAAAGCGAATACAGTAAACGCCGCTTAATGTAATCGCGGATAATGTTATCACTTTTATGAAGTCCCATACGTATTAATACTCATACATTGAAAAAATGCTGTTTATTGTGATCAAAGATTCGGTTTATGTTATCATATTTTCCTTTTTGCGGCTTTACTTCCAAGTATTCTACGTCACATCTTTCAAAATTTTGTTTTTAAGGGTTTCATTTTTAACCCAGCTGTATTGTGTTGTATTGGAGGTAGCAATTCTGTCCCCAGCTCACAGGATGACCAGTTCTAGGGGGTGGCATTACCTAACTTTCTCTTTTAAGCAATAAAACATGTTTCACCCCTCAGTTAAGCCGCAGCTTTTGATTAAGAAGATAACAGTGTTGACATGAAGTGATGGCTAGTGTAAAATGAAAAGGCTCGAATAGACAGGAGTTAGATGTTTTGCTGTGGGGTGTTCACCACAGATCAGTATAGACTTCCAAAATACTCGTAACTGACAGTGAGTATTGGTTAATGGAGTATTGGTTAATGGACTCCTAAAGGATAGCAAGAACAATTATAAACTTTGTTACTGGTTGAAAAATAGTTGCTTGCAGTCTATTATTGTATTAGCCTATGAGTGGTTCAACGATTCACAGTTACGTATTATTTTACGATTTTTAAATCCTGGTTTGATTAATTTGTATTCTGTTGTATTTTAATAAGAATTTTGGCTAAAATATTTGAGTGAAATGTTCTTTTCGCTTCGATCTCTCGATCCAAAGCCCCATTGGCGATTCATTCAACGAACAGTTCATAACAATGAAACAAATGATAAATGCTAGCGATTATGGCCAACCTTGAAACTGAAAGTAAAATACCTCAACCATCAAATAAATTCAAGTAGAATTGTTCGTTAAGTGTTAATTTTATTTCTGTATAAATTTTGAATACATGAAAAGTGAAAAGATGAATTACGAAGTAGTTGAAGTGTAAAATTACGTTTATAAAGTGAAATAAATTTAAATTCTCAATATACCTAGCAACTGCTTCATATTATTTAGTTTCACGAGTTGATTTACTAATATGTTCGTAAAAATGTGTGTTCATTTGAAATTTTAAACATACCGTATATTTTCGCAGATAAGACGAGGTATACATTTTCATCAAAGTTTTAGCATATATCTGTCCTATAAGACGACCCCCGAACTTTCAACGGCCTATGAATTTATTTCTGTTTACGAAACAACTTGAAAGAGTTTCGTTATTGTTTCAGTTTTCTGGTTGATCGCAAAAATGTTACAAACCATCGCACTGTTATAATTAGACTTCGGACTTTTAGGTCGCTAAAAATGCTGTTTTAGGTACCTAAAATAGGCTCTGGAAATTGGAAAATAGGTTCTAAAAATCGTAAAATAGTCTCTTATAAAATCGTTATGTTGCTAATTTTCTGAAATATCTCAATTGCAATGCATTCTTCAATAATCATGATAAAACACAGATATAGGCGTATGGTACACAGAATTATATTGACCTATTACTAGGGCCTGTAGGCCTATTACTATCATAACAATGAAAACCTAATTCCTGCGCCTAGTTTTTTTATGTGGGAGTCGGGCAAGGGCGCCCATATGATATTTTCTAGGGGGGGGCCAAATTTTTAGTTAATTTATTTTTTGTTCCTTTAATTTCTTGGGTTAGTTTGTAACATTACATTAATAATATAATAATGTAAGTGCAACAATGAAGTAGCCAGAAAATAATTTCGGGGAGGATTGGAAGTGGCAGGGGGTTTGGAATACCCCCGAAGGAAGGGGGGTCGTGGGTCCATCCCCAGAAAATTTTAAAATATTCAACTAATTGAAATAACTTTTTTCGCTATTTTAGCACTGAAAAACTAGTTAGGAAATTTGTTTACCATACTCTAAGACATGCCAATGTAAACAAGAAATTGTTACCTAAGTCGGGGGTCACCCCCGGAAAATGTTTAAATATTGAACTAATTAAAATCACATTTCAATCTATTTTAGCTCTGAAAAACTAGTTAGGAAATTTTTTTACCATACTCTTAAGATATGCCAACTTAAACAAGAAATTGTTACCTAAGTCGGAGGTTCACCCCCGGAAAATTTTTAAATACTGAACTAATTAAAATTATATTTTATGCTATTTTAGCCCTGAAAAACTAGATAGGAAATTTATTTACCATACTCTAAAGCATGCCAACGTAAACAATAAATCATTACCTAAGTCGGGGGTCCACCCCCGGAAAATTTTTAAATATTGAACTAATTAAAATAACATTTTACACTATTTAGCTCTGAAAAACTAGTTAGGAAATTTGTTTGCCATACTCTATGACATGCGAACTTAAACAAGAAATCGTAGTTATAATACTTATTACTATTTATAAGAAAAGTTAAATAACACAAGGAACAGGCCTACTCATTATGTTAAGAAAACAAAATAACTGTTATATCATATTTGACACACCCACAAAAAATGTTTAATTTATTAATTTTTTTTTTAAATACAAAAATAGAATTTTGGGTTTTGATTTTTGGGGGTCCAAACCCCCAGGATCCCCTTTCCTAATCCAGTGTGGATTCTGCTTCCATGGTTTCGATATGGTAAAACTTCTGCAAACTTATGTCTATGCTGACTTTCAAATAATTGTCTTAAAAGAAAAAAACCAAACTATAATTATTAATATACATTTTTTCCTTTCCCTGAAAGCTAGGGGGGGGCCGCGGCCCCCCCCCCTGCCCCCGGGTATGGGCGCCCTTGGAGTCGGGAGAAAAACACTACATTTTCTTTGGAATTCCAAGGAATTTTTCTACTGAAGACGAAACATTCCATACTATTTGGCCAAATGGAGAAGGCCAAATGGCTTTAGCTCTGCCAGAATAAATAAACAGAATAATAATATTTAGCCACGTCATAAATGTGTCATATACTGCACAATCCGAGCTAAAAATTTAGTACGAACTGAAAATAAATGCTAGAATTTTACAAAAAATAACTTATTTTGAACTTTAGAGGAAAACAAGCAAAAAGGCAATATTAGGCTCTAACGTAAAAATAGGCTGTTTTAGGTCCTATAAAAGTATCAGTTTTAGGCATAATCACTTATGAAACATGCATATACAAGTTTTCGTCCATATATCGCTTAAGGATTAAAATAGGTTTTTACCTAATATTTTTTTTTATAATCCATAAGGTGGGTAGCAGAATTAGGGCAAAATAACTAAAGTTAGTTAAAAAGACTGTTGGCTAGTCTTACCGGAATAAAGCTTCCTTATGGTACTTTATGAGATTATGTGTGGGGGACGGAAAAATGTCTGTCCGTCTGTCTGTCTGTCCGTGTGTCTGTACGCCCCATAACTCAAATACTCTTTATCGGATTTTCATGAATCTTGGTATACGCATTTGTAATGTCCATGGTAAAAACCCTATTGATATTGAACCAAATCGGTTCACCGGTACCGGCGTCAAACCCAATTTAGTGTTTTTATTTAAAAGCGTCATAATTCAAATACGCTTTATCGGATTTTCATGAAACTTGGTGTACACATTTATAATGTCCATGGAAAGACGTCTGTTGATATTGGACCAAATCGGTTGTCCGGTACCGGAATAATGCTCAATTTAGTGCATTTTTATGGTATTATATAACAAAAGGCCCCATAACTCAAATATGCTTTATCGGATTCTCATGAAACTTGTTATAAGCATTTATAACGTCCATGGCAAGATGCCTATTAATTTTGGACCTAATCGGTTGACCGGTACCAGAGTAAAAACTAATTAAAGGTCACATGATTTTTTTTAAATTTTGTCTACCGGTATAATTTGACAATTAACACTATTCCTTCACATAAAGTTATCAAACAACCCTGTCAAACTGACTGAGTTGGCCAAATGGTAACGTCTTGGACTCGTATTCTGGATTCTGGAGATCCCCGGAGCTGGCCAATTTGACATGAATTTTTTATTATTTTTTTATTTGTTTTATTTTTATGCGAGTATGCGATTGTCAAGGTATCACAAATCTGTAGTTCTGCTGACTCTGGTCGATTTTAATCTGATTAGAAAACTTATTTTCTGCATATCATAATTGCAATTATAATTGATTCAACAAAAACATACTGGCACTTTGTTATATCAGTTTACCTGATTTTATTTTATTTTTTCAAAATGAAGTCACTGAGCACATTCGCACCACAATGGAACAGAACGATACGCGCACTGTGCATGAGCCATTTGATACACGTACCGGTATGTAGGGAAAAATACCAAAAATAGGTTTGATTTCGCGGATTATGGCATTTGTGGTTTTATTTACGAAATTCGCGTTATTTCGCGGCTTACATTTGCCCGCAAATGGTACCTTAATCTTTATATATCAAGATAATATATTCTTGACATCAGAATAGGCCTACATCAGTTTATAATGGTTTTAATTTACGTAAATTTCACTCTAATTTTTTGGTACCTGTCCTATAAGACGACCGCGGATTTTCGGGGCCCTTTTTTATGATGTATTTTTGCAAAAATATGAGCCATAAGTCTATTTGGTTTCACAGAAATTAATCTAGGTTTGTACCAAAATTGTAAGATACATTTTTATTCACTGCGAAAAAGATCGTTAATAAAAAAAAGAACATAAAAACGCTATTAATATTTTTTTCTAAATTATTTCAAGTTTAGGAGTGTCCTTTCATCTTCCTTCCAGAGCTAAATTTGAACACTTCACGCAAGCAATTATCAAGTCGCATCATTTTTGTTCTCTAGGCTTATCTGCGGAAATATACGGTACTAGCTTAAAAGGCCCGGCGTTGCCCGGGTTTTTTTATTTTGTAATTGGAAATTATCTTATGAAGGACTTTCCATTTTTAAATTATAGGTCATTATATAGGTATTTAGAATTTGAAATAGGAAGAACGATTTATCACACTCAAACTATTCCCTCAGAAAACTCTTGATATAGCTTTTTATGACTCATAGAGTATATAGAATTTTCATCCCATCGCTTGTACACAGCAAGCTTGGTAGGGGTTCAAATAAGAAGAAACAGAAATTCCGGTAACATAAAATTGTATTGTTTTTGCGGAATATTTTATTTCTCTATCTCATGTTACCATAAAACCGTTTTGGGGATGAAATTAAACAGAAATGTAATATCACTTTCATACTTCTCTTTCCAAAAACCTGCGATGTAATAATATAACTTACACATTACCAAACCTCGTATTGTTTTATGTCCAGGGTAGAGATAGTTATGTGACTGCATTATTTTCGTGGATTTCATTCTTTAATATTTATAAGATGGATTATATTGATAGTTCTCTAATTTGTCAAGTCTCGTTTCATTTATTTCCAAAGCCTTATATGAAGACTGCTAACAATACTGTTGTCAAATGAACTGTGATTTGGATTTGATAATTCTGTGTAAAAAGGGATTAAGTGTTCTAAAAAAACATTTAATTTTTGGCGTTTAAAGTAAAAAATTTTCAAAATCCTTTCTTAGTGAGCACCTACATTATGAAATGAAGGGACTGTCAAAATTCCAAGTCTCTACCTATTATAGTTGGGCTCTACGTTTATTCTCTGTCAGTCAGTCAGTCAGGACAAAGCCTTTTATATATAGATTTTATTTGTTATTTTGTCATAGTTTACATTCTTCCTTTCACGATATTGAAAAATGATGGGTGGTCGAGAGGATATGATTGGGAACCGAGGGCCATAGGTTTGAATCCTAGTGTCAGAGGAAAGCTTCTCCTAAAATATTCTAAATATTTACATTAAATTGCGTGGGACCACTTGGAAAATGCCTAGACTTTCACATCTGTAGAGCTATGTACACTGTGATTAGGAAGGCGGTCATTACACCAGTGTGTGTGTGATACAACTTCAACTGTGTGTTTTGCTCTTCCTTCACGTGGGATAATTCAGTGGTAGAATAAATTAGTCGGAGAAGTAATTTCTTGTGTTGAATAAAAACCGCATAACTGAAGGTAAGAAAGCTGAAACTCATCATTATGTAAGGGCGAAAGTGAACACGACAACTTGATTGTCTTCAATACCCGTGCACCTCTCGAGCGAAGAGAGGTTCTGTTCGGTATTTCGTGTGTTCGTCAGTAGGGCAAGGCATTAGATGATTTTGTATCTTTTTTATATGAAGGTTAAAAGATAGCTCAAATATATATAAATGGGTATCATTAAATAATTTATTAAATAAGGGCAATTTGTTTTTGCATATTTATTATTATTATTATTATTATTTGTTGTTTTTTTGTTTGTTTGTTTGTTTGTTTTTTGTTTTTTTGTTGTTTTGCATTTTCCGTCATTTTCAAGAGATGTCATTTTTTGGCAATTTTTAGGTAATTTTCGACATTTTTAGGACATGTTTCAGTGGAGGTAGAGAGGGAGGAGCTTTCAGTACAAATCGTATTTTCAGACAACAGACATTCGTTTTTATTTGAGAATCTACGCCAAGTGTTCATAGTTCAATTTAATTAAGGTTTATTGTAAACACCACAGCAGTTTGTCTTGTAGCAATAAATATTTTTTTTTCCTTTCTAAATGTCACATATTTGCTAGGGGAAATTTCATGTTCTTGCCACTTCAGAAAGATTATTTTTTTTCGCTAACGGTGTCCAAGTAGTATAAGTTTATTTAATTTTTTAGTAATAAAATGAGTGTGTTTTAGGCCTATATAGGCCTAATAAATTCATATATAATATACTGTCATCCATTAAATTGCTTTTAGCAATTCATTACTTTAAAAAACTAAATATAAGTAATAATGAAAAATTTATTGGTCATTAAAAAAAAATATTAGGTCATTTTTCACTATTTATAGGTCATAAATGCATTTTTTATTTTGCATTTTTTCACTATTATATGATCCTTAAATCCCTTACCCTATTCGTCAGTGTTTTGCAGTCGTGACCAAACGCGTTGTTAGATTTTTTCCAATTTGGCGTGAATGTTCCTTTATAGCAATTAAAAACAACATATGTGTAAGGATTTTTTCCTTTTTATTCCATTTCAAGATGGTTGTCTTTTGACTGATGAGGAGCTGATTTTAGATTTTTTGGACGCGGGGTCTGCTGTTCACAGAACTGCTAGTAACTGGTCTATAGCTATACTAGCAGGTGCCCGCGGCTTCGCCCACGATAATTAATTCGAAGATTAAAAATTAAGAGCAAACTAATTAAAACATATTTATTAACACATACACGCGGATCACTCATAAACTAAACGATTAATACTTACTCACTTATTCAATGACAACAGACAATTCCTAAGCAAGGTAAAGGAATATTATCTGTTTTATGGAACCCGAAGGTTCATTGCCGCGCTTACCTGAGCCCGCCCTTCAACCCTATTCTGTGCTAACTCTATCCAACCATCCCTCGCAAATCCTACTTTCCTTAAATCTATCATAATATTGTCCTCCCACCTGCGTCTAGTCTTCCGGTATCTTGCTGAGAGCAAACACTATTTTCATCTCTCTTAGGTCTGAATATTTTCCTAAGCCCCCTGTTTAAGAACAATCTCAGATAATGTAAGGGGCCATGTCTCACATCCATATAATACAACCGGCAGGATACTTTCCTTTAAACGATCCTAATATTGCCCTTCGCCCTACGTCTAGGTCTTGCAGGGGGTCTTTTCCCTTTGGGTATCCCAGTCAATACTTTTGAGAAATGTCTTTCCTCCCCCATGTCCAGCCCATTTCATCCTCCGTGATTTAATTACCCTTACTACATCTGGTGAAGAGTACAGGTTATGAAGCTCGTCGTTTTACGGAATTGAAGCGATCGATAATTCCATGCGATAGCCTATATTGAAAAAACTGTGATGATTTTATTTCCAAGTTATGACAAAAAAAAAAAGCAAAGCCACCTGCAATTGATTTGAGCATTGATATGTATTACCGAAAAATGATGCTTCGAAAGCGCCAGTTTTTCACTCATAACTCGCAAAAATCATAGTGCCTGGTGGCTACGTTGTCAACTCCATTTCTTATGTTGACAGCCGTGCACTATAAAATTAATAACGTCTGTCTGTGCATGTGCATGTTTATCTGCGGCTCGAGGCTCCAGCTATGATAAATTAAGCGACTTCACATTTTATCGCCGTTCTGAAGTGTCACTAACGTGGTTTATCGCACTGCTGGTAGTTTGGATAAAATCACGCAATCCGGGTGGATGTAGGAAGTAGATCAACAGTCGATGAACGTGACAAAGGTAGAAGCAGATTGGAAGTGTCTTGAGATGTTGTACGCAAAATTAAACACACGGTAGCCTACTCATATTCCTTAAGGTATATCCGAAGTGTTCAGAGGCGTAACGAGGGGGGGGGGGTTTGGGGTTTGAACCCCATTGATTAAAAAAAGGAAAATATTAGGCTACAATTTTTTTAAGTTTGCTTATAAATTACTTAATACGAGTTAAAGCGTGGGAAGATTAAAACTCGTTACTATGCATCTTAATTTTAAAAATTTTAAAAATTTTCGGGGGGAGGACCCCCGAGCCCCCCTCTCCCTGGGGGGTACTCCATACTCCCCAGACCCCCCGTATATTATAACCCCCCGTATATTATAACCCCCCGTATATTATAACCCCCCCATATGGTCGTCCTGGTTACGCCTATGGAATTGTTGAAGTGATTTTCTAAAATATTTCCTCTATGAACTTGGAATCTAAACTAACAGGGTGTCCACTGGTCGGGAAAAGGCCGGGAATTTCGTTTGGTCGGGGAAATCTGGGAAAAGTCAATGAATTTGTTAAAATATCCGGGAAAATTCGAAAAATTGCAAAGCTGAAGACAAGAACTAGAAGAGAAGAAAAGAAAACTACTCTTCGAGTCCGAAAAAGCTGCAGCTGATCTAGATGAACAAATTAAGTTGCTGAAAAAAATAAGTGGGATCAAAAAGACTTCTAGACAATAATAGGCCTATATGAAGGTATATTTAATTTATTTTACTGTTCCTTACTTTTGTATCTGTTATAGCCTAAGTAATTAATGTTTGCAATTACTTTTGTTACTAAAAGTTTTTCTTATTTGAAGTATGATGTATAATCCTATAACTTTTCTTACACAGTTATTAGAAAGTGCTTCATAATCATATTTTGGTCGGGCATTTCTGAAATGATCAATGAAAATCAGGGAATAAGTCGGGAATTATTCAGAATTACTTGGTGGACATCCTGACTAAAACCTGAACAGAAATTATAGTTTCAAATTTCAGTTTAGACTTATTTTCTAAATTTGTTTCTGAGATATTGTTAGTTAATTTGATTTTTTAAAAATAAAAAATCGAAATCTATCTTCTCCGACACATATCAAATTATAAACCTGATTTTTTGTAACATTCTGTGACGTTTGCTTTCCTAAATTACTGACGATTTTTTTAAAAATACTATTTAAAATCTTTTGAAAAAATATTTTACATACGAAAATAAAAAGAATGAAAAATGACGAAGATATTAAATGTAAAGAAACACTAAAGTCTATATAAACAATATGGAGTGAAATTTTCGTTGCACACATTGTGAAGTATATTGCTGAAAGATTTCAGAGCAAAATCCCTATTTTTGTGGGAGAAGATAAATTTTGAAATTTGACTAAATAACATGAAAATTGAAATTGGGAAAACGGCCGATTAAAGTTTAAAGGAGTTTAAAGCGAACGGCTACTTTAAATATGGCTTTAGCAACACATTTCGGTGCATCTAAACGGCATAACATTTTTCCAAATTATAGCCTACTTTAGGGCACTGCCTTCTAGACTGTATCACTCGTGTTTACTCGTGTATACACTGCCTGTCCAATACGGCTAATTTTGCGTACTCGGCGACATTACAGATAGCAGCACCATTCACACCCAGATTGCTTCTTGTTTTTTGCTACGACATTGTTGATTATGTAGTGCTGTCACCGCCGTCTCGTAATATAGTAAAATTCTCTTGGGAAATATACCCTAAAAATGTTCTCAAAGCATAAATTGAATGTTTAAACTTGTATTATTCTAGGTACCGGTACTTAATTACTATGAATAAAATTTACTATCAATACGTCTAATTAATTTATATTTATTTTAATTATTGCTCCAAAATTCCATTTCAAGGTAAGTGTCATATACTGGAATAATATTATGTTCTAAACAAATAACACAAGTATCTGTGTCTGTTTAATGCTTATTTTGACGCAGCAAACGCATAGAAGCAATGTACGGTAATGTATAGGGCAATGCCTTCTAGACTCTGTTACTCGTGTATTCTCGAGACGGGGGTTGTATAGGTGGCGGTTATTGCTGCAATCTGGGTGTGAATTGTGTCGCCTCTACTGGAGAAATTATGCAATTGAGCAATACTCTAAACTCCATGTTAAAATAAAGCATAGGACAGGCAGTGTAATTCTCGAGACGGCGGTGCTTTAGGGTAAGATGGATTTGTTGTCAGTCAAATCCAAAAATAGCAATTTTCTTTTTACCAAAATAGCTTAATCCGTCGTCCTTTAATGCATAAATTAATATAATAACCAGGTTACAAGATTTAAAGGCGTTTTTAAAGCACAAAAATTATGGGAGAGCCTTTAATAAATCCCATGAATCCTTCCACCGTCTGCTTAAATATTCGTAGCATTTAAAATGTAACATCATGCATGGCTGCCATGCTGATGTTCACTTGTTTATATTGTTAACCTTGACGTGGAGTGAATACAGGAGGCTATGACAAATATCATGGAGAGTAATTTTTTCTTGATACAGAGAAAACTTTCCATCGACTTCGCTGAGTTTTATGCATATCAAACAGAGAAATTTATTGCTCTTACGAAAGAGTTTTGCTTCGGGGTTCCAGAACAATTACTTCATTTAATTAATATGACCAATGTTTCCCTTTTCTCTTTCATTAATATATAAAATTAGTATTTTACGGCTATTTACTGCAGAAAATACAATCCTCGCAAAACTGTAGCATCTTAATATTTAAATAAGTAATTTACCTTAATATATTTTGCAGTTTTATTCTGTTTAATATTATTCATAGCTTTCGCATCACATACGAAATTATTAAAGACATAGGCTATACAATAAAATAAGGTAAACTGATATAACAAATTGCCAGAATGCTTTTGTTTAATCAGTGATAATTGCAATTATGATATGCAGAAAATAAGTTATTTTTGTAATCGGTTTCCGAGTTAAGCTCCAGATCGATTCATTAAGCAGGGCTTACGGAAGAACAAAGGTCTAGTTTGATAAGCATATGTGAAGAAATATGTGGGTGGTGTTATTTGTCAATGCTAACTGTACTGCAACTTCCAAAGTCGTAGGCCTATATGAACACTATAAAACAATATGTTGTCATGAGAACTGATTTGCATTTGAAAAATTCTTCCTAATATATTACTATAAAATAGTCACTAAATTGGGCATTAGGCCTACTCCGGTACCAGTCAACCGATTTAGTCCAAGATCAACAGGCTTCGTCCCAAGAACGTTATAAATGCGTATACAAAGTTTCATGTCGCTCTGATGAAGCATATTTGAGTTATCGCGCACCTGCACCACCTGCACAGGTGGTCTACCACCAAAACTTCTATTTGAAACATTTTATCGCAAACAATCTCTGAAGGGTAGTTATAAGCCACCCACTGTTTGCAAAAATTCAGTATTGCCTGGTGATCAATAAAGCTTTGCATCAGGTTTGAAACAACTGAATATGCACTCTTTGCAATATAATCTCTTACTCTTTATCTGAATGTGAAGTGATAAAGGTATATTGGTCATTTTTATGGTGAAGAAAGTTACATGAGTGTTTTACAACATATTTTATTTGGTTATTGGTTGTGTATCCTTCGAGGATGCGATTCGAAACGTGGTAATGACTTTCTCTTCATTTTTACAACCACTTTACATGAAGAGAAAGTCTTTTTTGCCGATTTTCTCGAATTCCATAATTTATAGTATATTATAGGCCTAATTATATCTATATATATAAAAGGCTTTGTCCTGACTGACTGACTGAATGACAGGAATCAACGTACAGCCTAAACTATAACTTGTAGAGACTTGGAATTTTGACAGTACCTTCGTTTCATAATGTAGGTGCTCACTAAGAAAGGATTTTGAAAAATTCTGATTCTAAATGCCAAAAATTAAATGTTTTTGAAAATACTTAATCCCTTTTTACATAGAATTATCAATTCCAAATCACAGAATATATTGTTGCCAAATGGTATCAGTGGGCTTGGAAAAAACAAATGAAATGCACTTTTGACAAATAAGAGAAGTTATCAAAATAATTCATGTTATAAATAAATATTACAGAATGAAATCCACTAAAATAATAGAATCACATAACTTTCTCTACCCTGGACATAGAGAAAACAAAACGAGGTATGGTAATGTGTATATTATTATATTATATCGCAGGTTTTTGGAGAGAAAAGTATGAAAGTGATAATGCTTTCTGTTTAATTTCATCTCCAAAACGGCTTTATGGTAACATAAGAGTGGGAAATTTCCCGCCTCGATATTACAATTTTATGTTACAGGAATTTCTGTTTCTTCTTATTTAAACCTCTACCAGGCTTGCTGTGCACTGTACAAGCGATGGGATGCAACATTCTAGATCCTCTATGAGCCATAAAAAACTATATCAAGCGTTTTCTGAGGGAATAGTTTGAGTGTAATAAGTCGTTCTTCCTATTTCAAATTATAAATGCCTATATAAGGACCTAGAATTTAAAATTGAAAATCCTTCATAAGCTAATTTCCAATTACAAAATACAAAACCCGGGCGACGCCGGGTCTTTTAAGCTAGTGGCATTATATCTGAGAAAATAGAACAGTTGCGTGTATAGGAAAAAATAAGATATTCAATCATGCGCGAATATGTGGACATAAACCGCAGTAATGGACATAATACGTTCATGATATTTTACAAAATGTTGCAGAAAAGTAATCTAATAATCGTGTTAACAGCAATAAGAAGTAGCAAATGGTTAGCTTGCCGCTAATTAGAAGTAGGAGTGGAATGGAGCAGATAATTTGAAAGACAAACAGCAGCATTGTTTGCGAATGGAGTTGCCGATTTGATTTGGTTAGTTAAGCTCAAGAGAAAGTAAGACATGAATTGGATTTTAACCTTTTTGTTTCCGCTAGTAAACAATGTTTTACATCTCATATAAAGCTTTCGAAAATAAACAGGAGGCAGTGCTCAGTGTTGCGAGGAAAACAGAAGAAGCGTCTGCGGGAATTTTTGTTTTCTTAACAAGAGGGATTCTCACGTGGAACAAAATGCATGAGTTACCAATAAATAGTCCAGGCAACGAACGAAAAATAGAACAAAAAATCATGTAGTTTTGAAATTTTTCAGAGTTGTCGGAGGGAGTGTCCTGAACAACATACTAAATGTCCCCGAAAGTGGCGGATGAGCGGGGGGCAGGGGGGCCCGAAGAAGGTCCCTTTTTTAGGTTTTTCGCTTATATCTAAACAATGGTGCATTGTAGTGAAAAAGTTTATATATACTAAATTAAAGCTGATAAAATTTACTACAAGTTTGATCATACACATTTCTTCCTATTCCTAATAGTTTTCGAGATATCCGCCAGCGAAAATACAAATTTTCGAAAAAAGCTTTTTCACCTCGCGCTTTTCGACACACTTTGCATCCTAGCGCTTCAGCCCTTAGGTATACAGCAATGTTCTTATGAAAGAAGTTGTAGGAAAATAAATTAGCTTTAAAATGAGTAGTCATTTGTTATTTTGTCTTCAAATTTTCAAAAGTTATAATATAACAATTTTAAGTTTCGGTCAAATTTCGAGGTTTCGAAAGAAAACCGTACATCGCACTTTCTCTATATTTAGGGGTTATAACTTTTTATATAGGCTGTATAGCGAAAAACCTAAAAAAGGAACCTTATGCGGGCCCCCTGCCCCCCGCTCACCCCCCACCTTCCGGGACTTTTACTATGTTGTTCAGGACACTCCCTCCGAGAACTCTGAAAAATTTCAAAACTTACACGATTTTTTTTTTCTATTTGGTGATTTTCGACGTTTATTGACTGGACTAAATGCCAGAATATTATATTGTACTGTAGTCCAGGCAACGAAAAAAAATAGAAAAAATCGTGTAGTTTTGAAATTTGGAAGAGTTTTCGGGGCGACTGTCCTGAACAACATACTAAAAGTCCCCGAGAGTGGGGGGGGGGTAGGGGGGCCCGTAGAAGGTCCGTTTTATTAGTTTTTTCGCTTATATCTCAACAACGGTGCATCGAAGAGGAAAATTTTACTCTATTCAAAATTCAAGCTGATAAAATTTCCTACAAGTTTCATTCTATTCATTTTTTTCTATTCCCAATAGCTTTTGAGATATCTCCCAGCGAAAATAGCAAATTTTTTAAAAACGCTCTTTCGCCTCACGCTTTTCGACACACTTTGCCTTCTAGCGCTTCAGCCCTTAGGTTTGCAGCAATTCACTCATAAAAGAAGTTTTAGGGCAATAAATTCCTTTAAAATGAGTAGTCATTTGTTATTTTGTCTTCAAATTTTCAAACGTTATAGCAATTTTAATTTCCGGACAAATGTCGAGATTTCGAAAGAAAACTGTGCATCGCATTTCCTCTGTATTTAGGAGTTATATTTTTTATGTACCGGTATACAATATAGGGTATATTGTGTAAAAAAGATGCACCGTTGTTGATATATAAGCGAAAAACCAATAAAAGAGATGTATACGTGCCCTCTGCACCCCATTCACCCCCCACCCACGGAACTTTAGTATGTCGTTCAGGACACTTCCTCCCGTCAATTCTGCCAAATTCAAAACTACGCAATTTTTTTTTCTTATTCAGTGTTTTTTTTAACCTTACTGGACTACTAATAATGTAAATATAGAATCAGTACATTTGAGAAGAATATCCGTTAAATGAACAGAAGCCAATCGAAACAAATGCACATCAATAGGTACACGGCCTACTGTTATACTCATAGATCCTACAAGTTTCTGGTCATATGTCTACCAAATGAACAAGATACTAATTCCAACAGCAGGCCTTTCTTTCGCGTTGCTTATGACATTCGTCTGTTTTTGTGTTCAAAAGAAACAAAAGCGTTTATTTGTGACGGCATGACGCAGTTACAATAGTTAAATGTGTGGAAATTAAGCCAAATAAAACATTCTTCCTCTGCATACACAACCTATCAACCTAGAGAAAGTAAAAAGTGGTTATTACGCAAACAGTTATTATAGCGTTTATGTAACGTAACGAAATTACTCAAATAATGAGCTCGTCTCATCATATCAATGTAGTTCATATAATTTATTTGAAACTAGCCGGATACTCGTTCTTCGAAGGGTGAAAAAGTATTTTGCACGAGGAAGTAACCGTACTTTTTTTTTTTTTTTTTAATATATTTTTTTTATTTTATAAAAAGCGTGCCTGACATTCTTCGAGAGTTTGAATAAGATAATTTACTTATTTTGGCAGTATTACTTCAATATTTGACCTATATGTGTATGGCATTACACAGACCAACAGCCATTTAGGTGCCTTAGAATTTATACCTATTCTTGGGTATAGTTAGGTCACTGATGCCAAATGTGCCATTAGTTTTGCCCTATCATCTTTAGTTTTTTGAGATACGGTATTACCATTATGCATATTATCCCATTTTACGTTTGATATAAATAAAAAACAGTGCATATTTTTAGCTTCTAAATCGTGTGAAGAAAAAAGCAACACACTAACATTACATTAATATTACAATAACAATATAACATGGGGTCTTTCAAAAAATTGATATTACCACATATTGTACGGTCGTTTATGACTGTCAATTGACCAAATAAACCAGCTTTTAGTTTTCCTATACTTCGTACAGTTTTCGTCCTACGGATCCAAAGAATGGTGAAGAACCTTCACAAGCTATCTTATCAAGCAAGATTTTGTTTCTCTTGACCAAGAGTTCACAAATAAAATCTATATAAAAGTTGAGCTGGCAGAGAAAAACTGTTTACATATTTGGAATAAGCACACTAAGTATAGCCAAATCCCGGTAAAACATATGAGACACCCAACAAAAAGTTATTTTTTGCTGGGCTGTGTTATCAGATATTTTATGAAAAGCTAGAGCAATATCGTCTGTGCTAGAAAATGAGTTTTATTAAGCCGGCAGCAGAGATTAGACAGAAGAAACGTTGTCAAACGTTCTTGCGAGACTGAAAAAAGTAGTGTATATTTCTTGCGTCAATCTCATAGTACGGGGGAAGAAATTTATAAATATAATAAAATCAGGTAAACTGATGTAAAAAAGTGCCAGTATGTTTCTGTTTAATCAGTTATGACTGCAATTATGATATGCAGAATATGTTTTTTTTAAATTGATTTCCTAGTTAAGCTCCAGATTTATTCATTAAGCAGGGCTTACGGAAGAAGAAAGGTCTACCATCTCGGCCACCTGGGTCATTTTAACGGTCTAGTTGGATAAGTGCATGTAAAACAATAGTGTTTTTTGTCATAGCTACCTGTATTTTAATTTCCAAGGCCTTATAAGATCACAGTAAAACAATAGGCTATCTTGTCAAGATAACTGATTTTCATTTTTTTTATAAATTATTTCGAATACGTATATTGCCATAAAATAGGCACTAAATTGAGCATTACTCCGAAACAGATCAACTGATTTTATCCATTATGAATAGACATCTTCCCACGGACATTATAAATGTGTATACCAAGTTTCATAAAAATCCGGTAAAGCGTATTTGAGTTACCGCGTCTTTAAAATATACACTAAATTGGGTTTTACTCCGGTACCGGTCAACAGATTAGGTTCAAATTCAATAGGGCACTTCTCATGGACGTCATAAATGGGTATACCAAGTTTCATGGAAATCCGTTACAGCGTATTTGAGTGATGGCGCCTTTCTATGAGAAAGGCGCCATAATCTATTAAAATAGGCACTAAATTGGGCATTACTCCGGTACCGGTGAACCGATTTGGTTCAATATTAATAGGGTTCTTCCCATCGACATTATGAATGTTTATACAAAGTTTCATGAAAATCCGAAAAAGCGTACTTGAGTTATGGTGCGTACAGACGCACGGACAGACGGACGGACAGACAGACAGACGGACAGACATTTTTTTCGTCCCCCACACAATCTCATAAAGTACCATACTGGCACTTAATAAAGGGTTCCGCTTAACCTTAAACAAGTTCAAACAATCATTTATTGCCGTTGACCATTTCTAGACCGCAACATTTTCAGGAATATGAAGATCTAACACTAAATCAGGAATTGCAAATTGATTTACATTAGTTGGGCACTGGGACACCGTATCACAACGTTGCTAACATGCTTATGTTTTAAAAGCAAATCTAATGTCGAGTAACATAGAACCTGTCTTTATGTTTATGGTATCCCATACATAACTGTAATCTTCATCTTCAAAGTAACTATACCTGTTTCTACAGTATAATCACGAATTTCCCCCTGATTTCTTCTTCAAATTTTTCGAAATAAAAGCTGAAAAGGCCCCAATAATATTGTTCTACCGAACGAGGTAGTCGAGATGCTAACGTTTTGGACTGGCATTCGGGAGGTCCCAGATTCAAATCCCATGGCCGGCCAGTTTGACATGGGTTTTTTCATGGTTTCCCCAGTCGTAAAGGCAAATGCCGAATTGTATATTTACGTACCATAAATCATCCTCGCCTTTTCATCCTGTATCATATCCAATTAAATTAATATCATTTGGAATTTACTCCAATAATAGAAACAATTGCTAATACAGCCCAACAGAAAATAACTTTTTGTTTTGGTGTCTCAGATGTTTTACCGGATTTTGGCTATACATAATGTGCTTATTCCAAATGTGTAAACAGTTTTTCTCTACCAGCTCTACTTTTGTTGAGGTGGGGGATTTTATTCGTGAAGTCTTATAGTCTAGCGCAGTGACCGGCATGATCCGTGCTCCGTGACGTCATACTACAGAGCAGCAACGCTCTTTGCTCGGCAATATCTCCGTACTGAGCAAAGCGCAGCGTGGAGAAATGGTTCTCCTGGCCAGTGGCGGTACGACGTCTATGCACTGACAGAGTGCGCTCCGTTTTCGTTGATAGTATGGTAATAGCACAATTACAATACATTTGTACGAAAACAAAAGAGTACAACTGTGATAAATCAATGTAACAGAACAGTTTTGTTTGTAATGAAATTTAATATAGGCCCTACTTACAATAATCTGAAATGCATAATACGTCAAGGTGCGGAAGCGTCCGCATAGTCTACTTAAATGAGGCTCCGAAACTGCTATAAACTACAAATACATAAAACATGAGAATACTTTAAGCAGTACTGCAAAACTTTGTCTACTCGGAAACTGAAAAATGTTAAAGTATACAAAATATACAGAATACACCAAATATACAAACTACACAAAATATACAAATTAAACTATACACCTTTGTGAGAAAAGTAGCCTATAGGCCTATTCAGACTTGTGATACACACCCTTACTTTGTGTCACTATCGTGCCCAAGCTGAAGGCATTGTCGAGATTTTTTCCCCTCTTTTCTCGTCCACTGATTTTGCAATATTTGGCGTCATAGTCTGGCTAACACACAAACGAAGAACATTTTTTAAGTTCTGATCAGATAGGTGATTCCTATGTTGTGGTTTGTAGACCTTCATACACGAAAAGAACTGTTCACATACATAGGCCTACGTCGATCCAAATATACTCAACATTCTATTATTGATCCCATTCTAGTTTGATCATAGTCAAAACAAAGGGGAGGTGAACTCACAGAGAGTTCGCGGAAAATTCGCATCATGTGACAAAACGTGATTGGTTAATGTCATTAGCATGCGCCATTACCAGAGCGTGGCTAACGAGTGTTCGTAAGTTCATGCAATAATAATATCAATATTTACACGTGAAATAACAAACTCTCACTGGCATCGTCATCATTATAGTATATTAATTAGCAAACAAAACATAAAGGATTCATTGTTCACGACGACCCTGCGGATGAGTTGTACTGAGAATAAACAAACTAGCATTAAACATGGTGAACACGTGCGTTCTCACGTGCGGGCTATGACAGCCACGCCTCTTTGTTTTGAACAGGATCGTTCTTAAATGGAATCTTGCCTGGGGAAATCTTCTATAAAATTTAGATAAATCCTTTTTGTTTTGAAATCGGTCTTGCATTTTAATATCACTTTGCAAATCAATGACTTCTAGTTGCAATGACGTTGAAACACTGTCAATATCCACAGAAAATGGTGTCGCAAATATGCAAATATCGGATTGGAGGTTTGCAAAATCTTGAAATCGGCAATCAAATTCCTGATCCAGTTCTTCTAATATTTGCACATAATTATTTAGGTCTGTAATTCGATGACATACTGTAGACAACTTTGGAAAATGTGACGTGTCTCCGAGAGTGAGGTGACGTTTTCATAAGTCTAGTTTTACTTTGAATGCACTAAATTTACCATACAATTCTACTGCTGCAGTGAACGCCACTGCGCTGATGCGTATTGACAGCAATACAACTCAACTGCTCTCTCTCCGAAGCTCTTGCGAGATGACTGGCTCTTACGTCACAACTGCAGCATCTGCCGGACACTGGCCTAGCGAAACAAAATCTTGCTTGATAATATAGCTAGTGAAGGTTCAGAAAAAACAGCTGGATTATTTTTTGGCCCTCAAATTGACAGCTCATAAGTCATAAACGACCATACAATATGTGATAATATCAATTTTTTTAAAGACCCCATGTTATATTGTTATTGTAATGTTAATGTAGTGTTAGTGTGTTGCTTTTTTCTTCACGTGATTTAGAAGCTAAAAATAGGCACTATTTGTTTTATTTATATCAAGCGTAAAATGGGATAATATGCATAATGCTAATGCCATACGTGATAGGGCAAAACTAATGGCATATTTGGCATCAGCGACCTAAATATACCCAAGAATAGGTATAAATTCTAAGGCACCAAAATGGCTGTTGGTCTGTGTAATCAATAGTTCCATGACCTACTCTACTGTACAGACACAGATCCCGAACTCCTGATATGACCTCGTAGCTAAAAGGAGTATAAACACAGGTGAAATGTAAATATATAGTTTTATGATTCTATTTTCTTTCCTGACCATAATATTTTCACACAATACAAATTCATTTTTTGTTAATCAGACCACAGGGAGAGAAAAAAATAAGGTCTTCGCTTTTACCAGCAGGCTGTACAGCTGTAAAAGAGGTGAATCCGATGGTTATGACTAGGGACCGGATTTTTAGGTTTTCCATTAGGTGAAATAGTTTTTTTTAGGTTTTTTGTCCAAAATATCGTTTTCGGGTAGAATAATTGGTTTAATGAATTTGATTGTGCTACATAGGATTCAATACATAATACTTGTAAAGTTTAACTTAACAGAATTGACTTAAATTTGTGTAAACTTGCTTTAAGACAATATTATACAATTGAAGAAAGAAAACATAAACAATCAAACGAAGCAGTGAAAATAAGATTGCCTCACATTTCCTGGTCACAGTATATCACTAAATATGTTTCAAGATTCTCAACTGTGAAGTTCTTCCTGCTATCTCTTAGTTAATAGTTAATACTGTATCTAGACACTACCCTTCTCAGGATTCGAATCCGATGCTTGTAATTTAGTGAGTAGGCTAATTATTTTCTCCCCGCAAAAGATCGATTTCTCAACTGACAAACAAACAAAAAGACAAAACAGGAGCCTAAATTAGATATTTTAGGTTTTATGTCCCGTTTAGGTACATTTAGGTTTTTCTACCCCATTTAGGTATTTTTAGGTGCCACAGAATTAATGTGGGTGAATCCTATGGACATGATTCGAAAAAGTGTATGAGCGCTTTTTGCTTTGGAAGTAGGCCTAAGGAAAAAAATAGGTAAAAACCTAAGAATCCGGTCCCTAGTTATGGCCAAGTGGAGCGAAAAAGAGATGAAGTCTTCAAAAAGGGCAACTTTTCACACGTTGGCTTCTTTCAGAAGACCTGTAATTTGAATACAAAATAAGTGTGCATCTAACAGTCCTATCCCAGGCCATAAGAAACGAGGTCATCAGGCATATTGTGTGTAATGACATAGCTATTTTCAATCATACATTCGTATAGAAGCATGATACGTGACAAAATGGGAAGTTGTAACATGCAAAATTATAGTTGTTTATCATAGAAGAAGGCCTCGACTCTATGTTGTTCACAGATGCTACCTTATTGTCGTTACTGGAAAGAACAATGCATGTGGAACACGACACAGAACATATAACCTGTAACCATTACTCTGTGGCAATAGACGATTCCTCAGCAAGCTAAAGGAATACTATCTATTTTATGGAACCCGAAAGTTCATTGCCGCGCTTACCTGAGCCCGCCATTCAACTCTATTTTGTGCTAACTTCATCCAATCATCCCTCGCAAATCCTACTTCCCTTAAATGTATCCTAATATTGTCCTCCCACCTATGTCTAGGTCTTCCAGGTGGTCTTTTCCCTTCGGGTCTCCCAGTCAATACTTTTGAAATATGTACCATGGTATTATTAATGCGAAACAATGAAAGGAAACTACAATGCTCTTAAAACAGCTTACTGTAAATTCAGACATAAACTGCAATGCAAGTGCTAGAATGGTACTTCATGAGTTTGTGTGAGGGACGGCAAAATGCCTGTCTGACCGTTTGTCCGTGTGTCTGTACGCGCGATAACTCAAATACGCCTTATCGGATTTTCATGAAACTTGGTGTACGCATTTATAACATCCATGGCAAGAAGCCTAGACCGTTGTAAATATAAACAGTATCGGAATTAGGGGAAAATATTTCCCTGCTTTAGTTCCATGAACTTATGATTTTTAATTTTACCCCCGAAAAAATTCAAAATGGCGGAAGCGAGTTTATAGTTCCGCTTATTCCTTCACGTATGCTTATCAAACTTTGTCAAGAAACCGTGGCCTAAATCTCAACAGTTTCTAAAATACGGTCTTTTAACTCCATCTGGATCTTTGTTTTGTGAGTTTACGTGATTGCATTGCACCTTGCAAACATTGTGAAGCCATTCCAATTACCTGCAACAGAAAGAGAGCATAGGTTACGTAATCTGTATAAATTTAAACAATAACTTACTAAATCACTAAATGTATCATTATTTATCCTAAATTTGTAATAAAATAAACTTAAATAAACCGGAAGAAACACTAAAAGTTCATGATATATGACAGCATAAAATGTAATAAATAAACTTTGCGCCTAATCATTGTGTTAACTGTTTTCTCCGCAGTCCGTCATGGGTTTATAAGTGAAAAGCAAGTTATACATTTGTTTATTCTTATATGCCATGCAAATTTCTATTCGTCACCACGGGGGTGAAAGTAACATTGAAAGAATAGCAACAGCTCATTAGTTCACTGCCCGACCGGTTTGGTGCACTGTGATCGCTGTTGCCATGGCGGCATGTTTGTTTCGAAACATATGACAGCAATATACGAAAAGGCGTAATATCTGGTTTTTTCTGCAATGATCTGTATGCATTAGTGTTTGGAAAAGGAGGAGATATAATTAACATATTATAAAGATGTCAAGTAGCGAAGGTAAGTTAAAATACATTAAAACAATCCTGAATTAATATTTATTCCATGTTCTACGAATTATTAAGATTAATGTTTCGTATTCTTTGTTTCAGAAACGAGTGAAATATTCCTGTAAGTTCCCTGGCTGCGGAAGTAAATACTTCAGTATGAAATCCAACGTGAACTACAAAAACAACATTTCTACAGGTTTCCGAAAAAATCAAACGTGAACCAACTGAAACATCAGTGCAATTTAGATGATAATGTGAATTGTGCTAATTATTTCATGTGTGAAGACCACTTCCTGGAGAAAGATTTCGTTAACCATACTAGACAAGTTATCCCAAAGCAGCTTGCGACTCGTGATTTACAGAGACCCAATCCCTGTGAATTCCCAATCAAATGTGGGAAGTGATCTCAAGCCTCGCCTAGTTTTTGTGAAAATAGAAAGTCAATTCATACTTCTGTGTATGACTGAGGTAAAAGAAATTCAAGTGACAGGAAGCTACTAATATTTATGGTAATGTAATATTTTTAAAATCAGTTTTTATAAAAATAATTCATTAATCAAGGGTGTGTGTTTTTTATTTATAAAGTCATCTAAAGTAATACATATTTCAGCAATCACCGATACATGTATATTGTGAGTAGCAGAAATTCTAGAAGGTATTCTACACTACGGTTTTTATAAGATCTGACACATATTGTTTGCAAATTATTATTTTTTCTTATTTAAGGTGTTCATCATTTAGTGCATTTTGTGTTCAATGCTTTTAAAAGATAATTGTTTGTATCACTATAGCCTGATGGTCATTACCGTAGCCCGCTAATACTAGTAGGCTATGGTTTTACAGAATTTGGAATGCATTTTCATACATGTGTTCTGGCACGCAAATTTTTCATTCTTACAGCTTAACTGCCCGACCCGTTGGAGCGCTGTAATCGCTTTTTGTTTCCGAGTTTTGACATGCGCTGTTCACTTCTAATAATAATATTGGTGTTCTGTGTTCGTCACTTTCCGTTTATTGTTGTTAATATTCTTGTGTAGATAGTAGGCCTAAGCGTTGTCATTTCGAAAGCCTTGTAATCTAGGAAGCATTTTAAAATAAAATAACGTTGTATTGACAGTAACGGATTCACTTCACCGGTAGTAGGCTGTATCGGGGACGCAGCCGCAGGGTACGTGAAATGTTTTGTGCTTGCTGCCTAAATCTATTGGACAACGAAAATCAGTAATTCATTGGGGTTGTAGTTAAAAATGCATAACAGATTAACTTAACCTAACCTATATGCAATAGTAGGAATAGGCTGTTTCCGTCTCTGTGGTTATATTCAGGTAGGCTTAATCCTGTAACAAATTTATTCACTTTTCATTACATTTATAAAATTCTACTGACTGAATTTATACTGAGCCTAGGAGGCCTACTTATCTCTCAATGTTCATTTAAAATGAAATGCTCCTGCTGTATTGCATAAATATTCAGGTATTTTTAAGAATTAAACTTATATTTCCACTACAATTAGGCATAGATATTTATAAACCATAACTAAATTGGTACTTTATGCTACACACCGATTTAAATATTGCTTACATTGCCTCCAAAGTTCACTATTTTGGTTTTAACCTCGACCCCTGCAAAGGCCTTCTGTCTAGGTGGTTTTTGTAAGAAGGCCATGGTTTCTGCATTCATTTGTCCAGACTTGAGGTATTTCCGTTAATGCGGTTTTCAAATAACTCGAATACGCAGCCGCAGGATACGTGAAACCTCTTGTGCATTTTGCCTAAATCTTGCGTGATGGGTATGTTACTATTTATTTTAATATGTGCAATAAATAGAATGCTTCATTCTGGTTTGTTATAGCCTCCTATTTAGTTTACATTTTAAAATTAATATAAGTTACTTATAATGAACCATTTCTGCTAAATATATAGATGCAGAATGTATACTCACATCATATATATTATAGTGTACTATTTATTTTATATTTTAAATAACTAAAACTAAATTTAATGTGCATTCCCTGTTAAATTTAAATATCTAAAACAAGGCGTCATTATAATAAATCTACAAACATCTGACTGCGTTGTAATCTAGGCCTTCTCTAATGACGATTGGAATAAGTTTACTGAGGCCGTGGTTTCTACATTCATTTGTCCAGACTTGGCAAGTCAAGTTACGGCAATATCCTACCCTTTGAAAAGTTAGAATGCATGGCCGCCTCAGTTTACTTGTACCGGTCATAATGCCGTTACTCACAATTAAAACTGTATCCATGCAACGCAGATTTTGCAGGTAATACATAACGAGTCTGCATTAATTCATTACGTTAATTATCCACCTGAACGAGACAGACATGCCTCATGCGTTACTGATTCTGAATAATTCCTTGTTCTGCTTCTTTATGCCTTTAGAGTTCACTTAACTCTTTACCATGGACGTGAGGTCTGTGTGACCGCAGTAAACACAAAAATAGCTGTTACCGTGTCTTCACAAGTGTGTTATTTACACTATCTTCCCTTCTCAAGACCCTTTAAGACCCAATATGTGTCACTTACCCATCAATGTTAGTACAGCCGAGCTAGAAAACAGATTATTTTTGTAGCGGTCTGTGAGGCAAGTTTTTTCAGTTTACTAATTTGTGAATAACGAGTGAACGGCCTGGACCATCAAAAACTGTTAGGCCGAGAGTTTTAAGACTATGTGATGACTAGGGCCCGGGAGTTTAGCCAATAATTCGTCAAGTTAGTGGTGCACAAGGCATAGAAAGCTTTCTGTGTTAGTAAACAACTTGTACTGCATGTGGCAGTTTAGTCTTCTGTTGACGACGTTGTGTGTTGTGCGTTCTTGACAACCAGTGGCGGATCATAGCTAAAATGAGTGGGGGTGCTGCTCCAGAAAATGTTTAGCCTTTTGTTTAGAAAAGCTACTAAGTAATATCAAGTTCATTGCAAATAATTTCGGCAACTGTCTAGATGTATCACTCTTCTAGAGAGACAAAATATGTAAATGGCACAAGCGATCAGACTCGTGGAGGAATTATTCATAGGTAAGAGTCAACCTGAAGATGGAATACTTTTACAGGTGCAGCAGAAATAAATAAAAAATTCTCCAGAAAAATGCAGGGTTTTTCTACTATTTTTACCTTTCGAGGTGCACTGGAAGGTTCTACAGAAGACCATAATGTGTACCCACACAAGGGAAACACTAATATCTCATCCCCTCGTCACGTCATGAGACGTAGAGAGAAGTTTTTACCATTAAAGATATTCTTTGGAGGAAAATAGAAGATATTTTTCTTTTGAAAACTTCAAAATGTATATTGCCATTCACTGCAACAAAGCGTATGCACAGAAATGATGTATAAATTGCCTTTTAATTTTCACTGTGAATATTGTTAACGAATATTAAAGCAATGGTTGTTCGTTTTACTAGGATATATATTTTGTTTCTGTGATTTACGATTAAATGTGCAAACTATTCTATGACGCTGTGTCTATCATTTCACTAGACTAGCTGCACTGCCCTTGAACTTGAATGTTCGCATTAAAGTGCGCCACTGAAAGCGAGTCACCCCTTCCCTCGTGTTTACATACGGCTATATCCCAGTCACCACTAACCTGATGTAATATTTTTGTGGCTAAACCCCCGGGCCCTAGTGATGACAGTTATAATGAATTATTTCGGTGAAATTTTCCAGTGAATATTTTGAGAGAATGACTTTATGTCTCATTTCTAAGGGGAAATATTATAAGTTAAGAGACTGCATTTGAAACCGCCGGTTGTATTATATGGATGTGAGACATGGCCCCTTACTCTTCGGGTAGAACATAATCTGAGAGTATTCGAAAACAGGGGGCGTAGGGAAATATTTGGGCTTAAGAGAGAAGAAATGGGGACTGGAGAAAACTGCATACCGACTAGCTTCATAACCTTACTTGTCACCGGGTATAGTAAGGGTAATTAAATCACGAGGGATGAAATGGGCTGGACATGTTGCCCGCATGGGGAAGAAATGACATGTCTCAAAAGTATTGACTGGGAGATCCGAAGAGAAAAGACCACGTGGAAGACCTAGACGTAGGTGGGAGGACAATATTAGGATAGATTTAAGGGAAGTAGGATTCTCCAGGGATGGTTGGAGTTGGTACAAAATAGGGTTGAATGGCGGGCCTAGTTAAGCGCGGCAATGAACGTTCAGGTTCCGTAAAATAGATCATATTCCTTTAGCTTGCTTTGGAATTGTCTACTGCCATTTCTGAACTGCCCTGGCCACAAGTATGAAAAAATAATCTAAAAAAATCTAAACAAATTTTTCGTATGTGACATTTATTCAGGATAATAAACAAACTTGCAACTTAGGGGAATTTAAGGGCTAAATGATTTTATGTGGTAGGCCATCTCCTTTGAAGATTATAGGTCTACTCCACTGCAGAAATACAATAAAAAATCCCTACAGGCGGAGGTAAATTTCGAAGTGCTTTTGGTTTAATTTATTGTCGCTGCATAGCACTCTTCTTCTTTAGCCTTGGCATGGTAAACCCGCAGTAATAAGAACTGAATTCGGTAAAGAGGAAGAGCCTACAATCATTTGTTTTGACAACAAGAATAGGATATAATATTCTGGGAGGCCGTGCGCAAGATCAGCAATGAATAAAATTAGCAAAGCCGCTAAACAAGACAAACTTATGATATTATAATAATTCTTTCAAGTGTTATTATTTTCAAACATTAAAATCTCGCGTCATATGAGAGCTATCAAGAAACTATTTATTGATTTGTAGAGTACTCATCAAGAGCTTTTCAACGATACCCCACAAGACGTGGTTTCAAAAGTTTCGAATTTTCATCCCCCACCCCCACCCTCACTCGAACCCCCGAATCGTTGGTGTCACTGTGAACTCCATAGGGAGTACTCTAATTTATTCAAACAAAGTTTCCCTCTATACTTCATAGGGGCCGAGATATACATTTTTAAAATTTCAACCCCCTCCCCCGACCACCCCCTTGGGCCAATTTTGCTCATTAACGAACTTGTCCGAACTATTGGGCCTAGAAATAACATATTAAAATTTGGTTCAAATATCTTCAAAATTACGGCCGCTATCGTGTAAAGATATAGCCTATATATATATATCACAAAATTTTTTTTTGAACGGGCGGTGGTTTCGTACTTAGGGGAGCATGAAACGTAAAGATATGAAAGAATTTTTCGAAAATCATGACATGGTATCCATTGCAATAGGTGGATTTTTCTTCGAAATCTACCTAAAAAGGATGGTCATTATTTCTATCGATGTATTAGTTTGTGATTTCCGCTTGATTACTTTCTAGTATGATTTCTCTTCACTGTAACATAAGTGGTAATTCATGATCTTAAGTAGGACTAATAATCATTTGCTTGTAATGTTTCCACTCCAGTAGACTATAAAATAATAGTGATATTACTGGTGTTAAAATAAGTGTGTTTGTATGTATATCCATGTATTTTGCAGTATTTATCCCTCGCAACTTACATGTTCTACAAATTGCACAATACTATCTAGGGTCTTTCTTGAACCCAAACGTATTTAACGTGGATAATTCGAATTTGTTACATCTAGGACCCGGATTATATCTAGGTTTTAAACTATTTTTTGCACGACTTAACTAATTAGTCGTACTTACGAATATTGTTGCCGTGGATCGTAAGTTGACATTCCCACACGCAATCTTGTTGCTATGGAAACAAAACAAATTTCCGTGCGGTAAGAATTTATTTACGGCACTCATCATAATACAAGTCTTTATGGACAAGGCCCCCCAGGACAAATATTCGGTTCCCATAACAACAAACACATGCGAATCACTTTCTGAAATATAACATCCATCTTCAATAGTGTACATGCATAATATTTTCAGCTAATATCTCAATTAATATAAATAAATTGATATAAATAGTCATCGTGCAAAAAATAGCATGCAATACTCGTGCCGTAAGCACATAACGGATCTCGTAAAATTGAAAAAACTCGGCGCGAACTCCTCGTTTTTTCATACTCTTTCCTCGATCCGTATGCATCGCTTACGGCACTTGTACCGCAGTACACTATTGTTCCTTGCTAGCTAACAGTTATATTTTAACATAATTATTCGTTTCATATCCATGGCAGTCACAAAGTCCAATCTTATAAAACCTAAAAAAAAAATGGCTAACCGAACCTAACTGAACTGGTCCCTCCACCTCAAATTTATCAAATGCAAATCAGTTCGCATGACAACATATCGTTTTATGGCCTTGTTCAGATACGGCTTTGGAAGTTGCAATACAGTTAGCCATGACATAGGCCTATTCCTTCACATATGCTTATCAAACTAGTCAGATCGTCAGATGTCTGTTTATTTCGTCGATCAAGTTGAAATGAGTACTATCTTACATGAATATTGTTCTATACAGAAGGTATATTACTATGAAATAATTAGGCCTACGTATATTAAGCGGAGTTCTTTGCCAGTGCATTTTGTGAAATGTTGACATATTTTAAGAATTTCTTATATCAGTGTATATGAGTTTGAATTAAGGTTAAGTATCAGACTTTAGACAAATAAAACTACCCACGTATTCCTTCACATATGCTTATCAAACTTTAAACCTTTCTTCTTCCGTAAGCCCTGCTTAATGAATCGATCTGGAGCTTAACTCAGAATTCTAATACAAAAATCTGATGTGAAAGTCACATAACTTCCTCTGCCCAAATAAAAGTTAGCAGTATTCACATATCCTTTTACAGAATCGCAAGACACAATTTTATGCTAATTATCCTATAAATACCTCTTCTTTCAATGATGCGACTAAAAGCGCAGGCTATATAACAAACTTAAAAAATAAAAGAACAAGTGACTGCAGACGTTTATTGAACTTTCCGCCGTAAAGAATAATTTCCGAAATTTATCGAATATTTCCCTCAGATACTTCTTTACTCTATACCTGGCCAACAATACATCTTTCTCACTTCACATTCTTATATAGAATAAGAGGCCGTGAAAGAGCACGTATTCAGTTGTTCATCACGCAAGACAAAATTTCTACAAACAGTGGGTGAACAGTGGGTGGCTTGTAACTACCCTCAGAGAATTTTTTCGAAAAAAAGTTTCAAATAAAAGTTTTAGCTCTCAGGAAAAGGAACACATGTGCAAATTTTAAAGAAAATCGTTAGAGCCGTTTTCGAGAAAATCGCGAAAAACGAAAATTTCTTCATGTAAAGTCCCCTTAAAAATAAGAGAAATTTGTCGCCAATCTTCGAATCACAACTTCAGTAGGTACCTGACCCAAATACGAAATTTTGTTTTCATACGATTCTCCGTTTCGGAGCTAGCTTGTTCACAAACTTCCACACAGACAGACAGACACACAGACACACACACAGACATGTTTCCAAAAATAGTATCAATACTTCCTCTACCTATAGTACCTATGGTACGGGCAGAGGAAGTAATAACTTGTTTTCTGAATTTCATAATTGCAATTATCACTGATTAAACTAAAGCATTCTGGCACTTTGTTGTATCAGTTTACCTGATTTTATTTTCTCTTAGTTTACATTCTTCCCTTCAAGGTATTAAAAAAAGAAGTGTGTGTGGAACCCCAAGCGACAGAAGTGAAACTTGTTATAATTTTTGGATTTTTTCAATTTTGGATTATTGGATTTTTTCAATTTTGGATTGTTTAAATTTTAGATAAGCCTAATCATTGAGTTGTTTTCAGTGCAGTCCGTTCCGTCAAACCCCCACTAATTTCGTGACGATTTTGTTCGTGGAGAAGCGAGCTGACCTCGGAGGAGAGGGCAGAATTATTAAATAAAAGGACCCTCTGATCGCGTGAGATAAAATTTTAGAGCAAGAAATTGGAGATACAAAATCACAATAGACTGTCTTCTCGGCAACAACAATAGAATGGAACATTGCTAACCACCCCTACCTTACAGCTATGACACCACCTCCAAATCATACTCAAAATTATGGGGCAAATGGGCTTTGCCTAGGTACCCATTGCCTACTACATAGTAGTGGGCATAAAAGAGGAAGGAGCCACGTATCAAAAGTACGTTGCAGATATTCTCAATTCGATTCCGATTCCGATTTTGTTCGTAACGCAAGTTTTGGATTAGCTCTCGATTTACTCCTACCGCGGCTAAAGAAGTTTCACTTCAAAAATGATTTGGGGGGCGCATTATCTTGTCACATCTCAAAGGGGAACGTCAAAAGGATAAAGTTGGGAACCACTGGCTTACAGTTTAGTTTTATTCCCCTAATTTGTCAAATATACTGAAGGATTTGTAGTAATGCAGGACTTATGCCCGGTTTCTACAAACTAGTGAATTACCTATGGGTAAATTATCCATGGACAAATTAGTTCCATTTAACCTACAATGATATAATGAGCAAGGCCTTGAAGTTGTACAGTTAATTTAATTTAGAAGGCTTTGATTCTCATTGTTTAAATATTACTATTGATCCTATGAAAGGTTAAATTTTATCCAGCCATCCATGAAAGGATAAATTAACTCGACGATTTACCCTTGGAAAGATCTAGCCCGAGTTTGATAGGAACATTTTTTCTGTCATTTTCATATTTATCCAGACGACATTTATCTAGAAACTCGCCACAAGTGTATGTGATTGCTATCTTTAAATTATTTGTGTTTGTGTGGTGTTATTTTTGTGTAAATTCTGTCCATTGGATAATTTACCCATAGGTAATTCGCGAGTTTATAGAAACCAGCCATAAGATAGCAGAGTTGTTGACCGCCATGTGAATGTTATCTGTGGGAAGTGAAGATCTCGTTACCTTCCCAACAGCCGTGAGTTTAATGTCTCAGAACATGCGATGAACATCGATCTGGGTTCCTGTTCTTGCAGTATTGATGCCAAGGTCGGCCGATACAACAAGGCCGACATTGAAAGTGGTCCACGTGACATTCGTTACAATATTGCGACCACTGCATTGGAAATCGAATTGTCATGAAGATGTGTGTTACCGAAACCACAGAGAAACCACTAAATTATCCTTTCTCACAATGCTGGTGCCATTTTAAGAAGGCCTCGTCCCAAACCATCGTCTATCTACAATAGTATATTGCGATACAAGTGCCGTGAGCGATGCATACGGATCGAGGAAAGAGTTTTTTCAATTTCCGAGATCCATTATGCGCTTACGGAACGAGTATTGCATGCTATTTTTTGCACGATTATTATTTATATGAATTTAATTATATTAATATTGTGATATTACCCGAAAATATTATGTATATACATTCTTGAAGATAGATGTTTATTTCAGAAAGTGATTCGCATGTGTTTGTTGTTATGCGAACCGAATATTTGTCCTGGGGGGCTCTGTCCATGAAGGCTTGTATTATAATGTGCCGTAAGCAAATTCATAACCGCATGGAAATACTTACCGCACATAGCAACAAGATTGCGTGTGGGAATGTCAACTTACGATCCACGGCAACAACATTCGTAAGTAGCCTACCACTAATTAGTTAAGTCGTACAAAATAGAATATAATAGCACTGTTCCCTAATCCGAAAATCTGCACCGACACCGATAAAGAACAGGTGGTCTGGTAGTGCCGTGGATTTCCCCAGTGTTGCCGATGTCATTCACAAATTATCAAGTGAAGTAAACTTGCTGTGGTACGTATTTGACAACATTGTACTGGGCTGCAGACAAGTGTGAATATGCCTAATTGCCTTTCTATTCACTGAGGAGGAGGATTAGGGTGGCAGCAGGTAGAGGCAGTCTCTAAAAAGTGACACCTACTGTAATATGACGTAAATGTCTTTCAGTGAGAGGTCGGCCATTAAGGGTGATCACTAGACTTCGGACTTTTAGGTCGCTAAAAATGCTGTTTTAGGTACCTAAAATAGGCTCTAAAAATTGGAAAATAGGCTCTAAAAATCGTAAAATAGTCTCTTATAAAATCGTTAAGTTGCCAATTTTCTGAAATATCTCAATTGCAATGCAGAATATTATATTTATTGAAGTCACCATTAATCAATAATCATGATAAAACACAGATATAGGCCTATGGTACACACAGTTATATAGACCTATTACTAGGGCCTGTATTAATATCATAACAGTGAAAACCTAATCCCTGCGCCCAGAAGCTACGCACGCTAGCATATTCAACCCCTTGTATCCCTCAGTGATTCAGAGAACCACTTTTCTTTTTATTACTGGAAGTGGGAGTCGGGAGAAAAATACATTTTCTTGGGAATTCCAAGGAATTTTTCTATTGAAGACGAAACATTCCTTACTATTTAACCACGTCACTAATGTGTCATGTACTGCACATTACGAGCTAAAAATTTAGTACGAACTGAAAATAAATGCTAGAATTTATAACAAAAAATAACTTATTTTGAACTTTAGAGGAAAAACAAGCAAAAAGGGAATATTAGGCTCTAACGTAAAACTAGGCTGTTTTAGGTCCTATAAAAGTATTAGTTTTAGGCATAGTCACTTATGAAACATGCATATACAAGTTTTTGTACATATATCACTTAAGGATTAAAATAGGTTTTTACCTAAAATCCGAAGTCTAGTGATCACTCATCAGTAGGAAAGAGGTTCCATCTAGAGTTGTAAATCTAGCTCTAGCCTACTCGGTTGGTAGAGCATTAGCTTGTAAAGTCGAAGGTTATGGGTTCGAGTCCCAGTCTCAGAGGAATTTTTCTCCTGGAATATTCTCTAGTAATCATGACATCTCAAATGCGGGGGCGAGGAAAGCTTTTGTCGTTTAAGAATAAAGATATCAGCAATTTAGCTTAAATATATTTTTTGCACTCCTTAGCTAGTAAGTGTTACTTACGAAAGTTGTTTACATGGATCGTAAGTTGACATTCCCACACAATCGTGTTGCTAAGGGCGTTGCGATGAGGTTAAATTACTTACGGTCCAAGCGCCACGTCATAATTCATTACGATACACTTCATAATACAAGCCTTTATGGACACGGCCCCCATGACAAATATTCGGTTCCCATAACAACAAACACATGCTAATCACTTTCTGAAATAAACATCTATTTTCAAGAATGTATTTACATAATATTTTCAGGTAATATCACAATTAATATAATTAAATTGATATAAGTAACAGTCGTGCAAAAAATAGCATGCAACACACGGACCGTAAAGGCATTTACGGGTCTCGAAAACTTAAAAACCCTCGGCTGCGCCTCGGGTTTTCAATCTGTTTCTTCGACCCGTAAACGTGCCTTTCCGCCCTTGTGTCGCAATATACTATTGTTGTTTCACTGCTATTTTACCATGCATCTGGATCGTTCTGTGAGACCACGTAATAAAGTAGACAATAAAATCACTTAACCCTTTCAGTCCCCATGACCATTACAACGTACGTAAACAATTTATAGTTTTTGTAAATAATAATTAATAACTTTTTTTTTTTACAAACTTCACAGAGTGAAGGAGATATATTTCTAGAATATTTTGTGCCACATTAAAACAGAATACAATTTTGGAATGGGTTTCCGGGGGTCCATGATCTCCAAATTTATTTTTAAAGCTTTATTTAAAGTCCTTTTATCCTAATGTTGAACTATAATTGAAATATTTGATGCTGCAGTTTCATAATTCAGGTCGGAAATAGTTAAACTCACACTACCACCTCTTAACAAATGAAAATGTTATTGTTAGGAGAATTCGTATGTGACAGTTGTATTGCGAATGAAGCCGTGTTGTGTTCGCTTCAAATTTACAAATCTGACATTTTTTAACAGTTCGGATTTCAGTCTTTCCAACACTCCGGGATCTGTGTCTATACAATAGGGTAGGCCATGGAACTATCGATTGTCAATTGTTTCTATTGTTAGTGTATTTTACGGAGCAAATTTTAACTGATATTAATTTAAATGGACATGATACAGGATTGAATGGTGAGGATGATTCATGGTATGTAAATATCCAATTCGGCATTTCCCTTGCAATTGGGGAAACCATGAAAAACCAATGTCAAATTGGCCAACTACGGGATTTGAATCTGGGACCTCCCGAATGCGAGTCCAAGACCACCTTGGCCAGCTCGCTCGGTATTTTATTTTTGTTACTGTTGGTATTTGTGTTTATTTTAATATATTATTGAAATAATAATTACATGAATTTATTTATTTACTGCAGTTATGATTGAATACACTCTTTACTCTTTCATTTTTGGAGTTCAAACTAAAAGAAAATTTTACAATGAAAAACAGAATTTAGTACAAGAATGCCTCCTCTAGGAAAGTTATTTTGGTGTGGTAACACTGGAAATGGGTCGTGATGTTCATTTGTTCAATCGTTCGATTCCATGGCCTTCTTGATATGGACTGTTTGGAGCATTATATATAAATTACGATTAAACACAATGTGTACACTCAAAAGTTTTCGTCATTTGCGTAGTATGAGAGTGGTAACACTCTATCTTTGCAGTCAATGATGTGATAAGCATTGCATGTTAAACCACACAGTTTGCATATGCACTGATCGGTGGCGTCGTGAAATCGGCTTTGATTACATATGCGGTGGTGAAATTCATGGGCCGCTACTCTTGTGTAAAGGTGGCGCAGGTCGAAGTTGGCTCCTTTCCACTGCTGGTCATTCATGGCTGGGGTTCTGTAGAAGTCTGGGTCTATATTGTCTGCTTTTTGCCGCCTCTCGTCTAGGAATCTGCTGCAGGCTGGAGTGACTTCGAGGTCATTTGTACGGAGAAGATCCTCTATGAAAGAATTTGTGTTGGTCAGGGCATAGGCGATTCTATTCTTCGTGAATTTCGAGAGACAGAGCGTTCTTTTCAGATATGATGCCTTGATTCTATCCAGTTTCTTCATGTTACTGTATGTTAGGTGTGTCCAAAACAGCTGGATTGCGTATGAGGCAATGGGTGCAATTTTCAGATGGAAGAGGCTGATCGCAGTTTTTACTGACAGTTTTCCAAGTTTTGGGATGTCGAGGGTTGCCTTAATCGCTGCTACTGATTTTTCTTCCACATGCATTATGCAGTCCGGAGTCGAGAAAAAAGTGTACGATCTTGTCCTTCGCCATCCTTGTAAGTAAAATAAAGTGGTTTGTGTGCAAGTTGTCCGGCATTGAAACTTCTAATGAAGCAAATGTTATATAAGCCTTGAGTGCCGGTTGCAAAATTCTGAATTGACACATAGAAAGACAGTAATAAAGCCTGGTAAAATATGTTGGTTTGTCTTCCGTAATGAAAATAGGTCCTAGCTTCGCTCGGCATTAAAAGTAAAACAATAATATTCAGTGGCGGACGCAGAGGGGAGGCTCGAGAGGATATATCCCCCCTCCCGAAAGTTGAAAAAAATAAGCATATAAATAGGCTAGGCCTATACATACGAATCAATACGGCAAATTGTATGCACCTTTTTATAAGGAAATATTTAAATTGCTTATTACTTCCTCTGCCCGTACCATAGGTAGACCTACTATAGGTAGAGGAAGTATTGTTTTCGACCCCAAAATTCGAAGTTGAGTTATTAGCATATATACACGTTTCAAGGCCCCCTGAATCCAAAAATACTATTTTTGGAAACATGTCTGTGTGTCTGTGAACAGGCTAGCTCCAAAACGGAAAATCGTATGAAAACAAAATTTCGTATTTGGGTCAAGTACCTTCTGAAGATGTGTGCCCAAGATTGGCGATAAGTTTCTCTTATTTTTAAGGGGACTTTACATGAAGAAATTTTCGTTTTTCGCGATTTGCTCGAAAACGGCTCTAACGATTTTCTTTAAGTTTTGCACATGTGTAGCTTATAGTAAGAGCTAAATCTTTTATTTCAAACTTTTTTCGAAAAAAATTCTCTGAAGCCACCCACTGTTCCCCCACTGTTGGTAGAAAGGTTGTGTTGCGTGGTGAACAATTGAATACGCGCTCTTTCACGGCCTCTTATTCTATATAAGAATGAAGTGAGAAAGATTTATCGGAGGGAAATGTTCGATAAAGTTCGGAAATTATTCTTAACGACGGAAGTTTCAATAAATGTCTGCAGTCACTTGTTTTTGTTTAGTGTGTTATATAGTTTGCATTTTTATTAGTCGCATCATTTTCAAAGAAGAGGTTATCAGGTATTTATCGTATAATTAGCGTTAAATTGTGTCTTGCGTTTCTGTAAAAGGATATGTGAATACTCCTAACTTTTATTTGGGCAGAGGAAGTTATGTGACTTTCACATCAGATTTTTTTTAAAGTATTTTTAGGCCATCAAAATCCGGGCCCTGGTAATTACCGTATTTTACGGACCATAAGACGCACTTTTTTACCTTGAAAACAGAGCCTTGAATGATGGGTGCGTCTAATGGTCCGAAGTACAGTAAAAATAAAAATTATGGTAAATATTGCCGGAATTCCATAGTTATAAAAAAGTGTTGTAAACGATATAATATTTACAAATTTTGGCAGAGAAAAAAAAGGAATGTTGAGTACTTTTATATAAAAGGAGTTGTCTCTGTCGGGTGGTTTAAATGAAGGCATAGACCTCTAAACAGTTTTGTCGCGTTACGCTTACCGTATGGTGAATTGAGGGTTAGAGGGTGTAAGAGTATTTTCAGTATTTGATGAGAAATCAGTTCAGTTGTTAAAATTTACGCGATGACACCTGTACAGAAGAGATTTTCGTACACCGCAAGTTTTTAAGTTACAACTGATTAACACTGATTCCATTGTACAAAGTTATAATTTGTTTTTTGCAATTAAATATATTATTCCCTTTTGAAAATTTCGTTTAGAATCACATTAAATTTCTTTTCCTCTAAATTTCCATCCTAAAACCAACGTGCGTCTTATAGTCCGGAGCGTCTTATGGTCCATAAAATATGGTACATAGAAATCCGAGCTCTATATAGATGAATGAATCCAGCTTCCAGTGATAGCGACAGTGGTGGGCGGAACCTGTTCTGACATTGAACAGCGCTGTGAAGGATAAAAACCTGCTGACTTCATTCAGCCCCCGGCTGCTCACAGTAATCTCCCATTAGTAATGAGAAATTGAGAATCGAAAGTGCTTACTGGATAACGCTTCCATCTCTACACTAGCAGATCAGTAGACCTCGCGTACAAAAAAAAAAAAAAATAATAATAATAATCTAGAAACGAAATAAAAAATAAAAAACCTTACACTTACGTAGTTTTTAATGGCTTTTAAGGAACATTCATGCCAAATTGGAAGAAAATCGAACAAAGCCTTTGGTCGTGACTACGTAAAAAACAAATTTCCAAACACATGAAATGCTGAACGGTCGAATTAAGGGGGACAGAAATTCTTAGGTGAGAAATAGTTGAATTTCATTATTTTCTCCCCTCGGCAATGAATTGCTCTACAATCTTGCAATCTGAAATACTCTTTATTGACTACTGCTAAAATTGTATACTATTTTCAAAATTAATCAAACTGTTACAGTTAGGCCCACAGGTAATTATAGTTTCAAAATGGCAGCCATGTTTCATGCACTGAAAGCCGTTTCCGTGACAATTTCCGCAAATGGCAATATTTTTTTGTGATCTTTTCTTCTATATTACGAACAACATCATCTACAATCTTCGAAAAATCTACAGTATAAGTATTTTAAAAAAATCAATTTTAAAAAATTTTCTTTTTCACTGAAAGATATATATTTTTAAAAAACTATTAATGTTAAGTGAATGATTGTAGATAGTGTTGTTCATATGATATTAACAAATACACAGAAAAATAATCACTCAGAAATATTGATATTTGTGGAAGTTTCCAAGGAAATGGCATTTCAGTGCACAAAACGTGGCTGCCATTTTGAAACGATAATTACCCGTAACTGTAACAGTTTGATTAATTTTGAAAATAGTGTGCAATTGCAGAAGTAGTCAATAAAGAGTATGTCAGATTGCAAGATTGTAGTGCAATTCAATGCTGAGAGAAAAAATAATTAAATTCAACTATTTCTCACCAGGGGCGTATACTCTATTGGTGCTATGCGTGCGCCGCACGCCCTAATTCTAGATGGAATATATTCATTCATAATATTTGATTTTCTTCAGTAAATTGTAGAAAAATCAGTGTCATTTTCATTGCTGAAATGAGAAAACCATTCCGTAATCAGAAAACGATTCCGTAATCAGAATGAGTTTCTGAGCGGTACGTTAGACGTGGACTTGCTTCGAGGCTATAGAACTTGTGTGCTTTGAGTTTTGAAGATGGGCGATATCCTGACCGCGGGGTGAAGAAGGGAAGAGGTTTCGCACGGTGGGGAGATTTGGCAGTATCTTGAGTGCCTTGCGTGCTACTGAAGTCCCGCACTCAGCTGTGTTGTAGCGAAGTATATTGCGATTTTAAGACGTTCCAAAGTAAATTATTGTAAATATTATTTTATTTAACGTTATCAAAAGTGTTTAATTAATTTTTAGTCTTTTATTTTAAGAATTTAAAAATAGTAAATTCTTGTAAATACAGTATTATTTACTGTTATTCTGAGGGCGGCGGGAGATTTGCCGGTAGTTTGCGTGCTACTGAAGTTTCGCAAGCAATTGTGTTGTAGCTAAGTATATTACAATTTTAATAATTTCAAGGCAAATATTGTAAATATTATTTTATTTAGTGGTTAAAAATGTGTTAAATTAATTTTTAGTTAATGTATTGCAGTTCAGATACTTCGGTAAAAAAGAAATAAACAAGATAACCAAATTAAGTATAATAAATGACAGATTAATTGCCCAAATTTATTCAAACTAAAATCATAAAATCTCATAGCCCGTGTTTGGTCTTAAAATGACCGTGAAAAGACGGAACATTCATTATAAATATTATTAACTAGAAAGAAGGCAAAGGTAAAAAGTTTAACAACATCATTTTAAATAACTATTAAAATGAGATTGCAGTGGATAGACAGAGATAGCTGGGAATTTCCCTAGCAGACCTAGCGGGTGCGAGATAATGCAATGCAGTACTCAGGTACAATGTATCGGGAATCTCCCAAGATATAATCAAAGGGTACTGATCCACTTAAGTAATTCTAAGAAGTCGGCTATTGAGTTCAAGCCTTGCTTCTGATGTTGCTACTGATACAACACGCTGTCCGAACCTTCTTAGAAATCCGAGACGCTAAGTTGTGGGTTTTGAGAATAAGGGAAAATCCAATTGATTTCCGTGGGAAACTAACATATTATTATTGGTCGGGAGATTTGCCAATAAGAACTGGTCTATAGTACCACGTGCCGGGATTCACGAATAATAATTAAGAAGAGTAGGGATAAATGTTTGTCCAAGAAAGTTTTCTTTAGGCCTAACGTGGCACTGTAAAATCACTCTACTTCAAGGCCCCGCGCCTATAACAGTCATATTCAACTCTACTTCAAGGCCCCGTGCCTATAGCAGTCAAGTAAATTCTACTTCGGGGACTTGTGTCCACCGTATTAAATCACTCTACTTCAAGGCCCCGTGCCTAGAGCAGTCAACAGCAATCTACGTCGAGGCCGCGTGCCTACATCAATCACTCTACTTATCTTTGAGGCCGCGTGCCCACAGAATTAATTGAACTTATAAAATTTTCGCTGTGGAATTAATCGACTTAGAAGGATTCTTACATTCAATCGCGATTAGTCAAAATCATATACGGCAGCAATTGTATCACTAGTAACGATCTACCGAGAACTTGTAACAATATTAATTATTCACAAACAAATTTTGTAATTATTGTCAATGACTGGACTTGTATTTCCAACGTTTTGAATAAACAGAATATTCCTTCAGTGTTCAAAGAAACTGCATTATTATTCAAGCAATAATATTAAGGTGTTCTTCGCTTCCTACCCTGAAGCTAGAGGGAAGTGCTCAACGATCGACTGGCAGACCGGAGGCGGGTTCAACAAATCAGAAATATTCAGTATATGCATTATACTGTGGCGCCCAGGTAAACATCATCACTTCAACACCGAACCGCTGTACATGGCTATTTCCCAACGTGAGGCACGAGTGAAGCTGGACATCAAGGATCACCAACTTCAAAAATCATCCCAAAACGGAAGGAAGACACCGCAGAATTTCTAGAACGTCACCCGTAAAGGCACCGCTGGAATTCAAGATCGTGGTACATCAGTTCCGGAGACCGTCGCAGAAAACATCAAAAATCACCAACAGATAAGAACTTAAATATACATAGAGTTTCAGTAAAGTAAACAATTTTATTATCAATAATTTATGAAACAGTAAATATTAATAAAATAAATTAGTAAGCCTGACATCAAATAATATTTTTTTGAAAAGTTTGCAATTTAAGATCAAAGTAAAATTAAACTGAAACTCACTAAGTAAATTAAAGAATAAATTCAAGTAAAATAAAATCTTTTTCCAATTAAAAGAACTCAGGCATATCGAATATTTATTGTGCAAGGGTATAATTATACACGTTATGCATTATATGTTGAACTTCTTAACCAAAGGTAAGGTAGATCGTAAGAGTGTATCAGTACCCTTATAATTTATGTATGTGGCTTAGAAACGGAAAAAAAATTACTAGGAATAAAATTAATATGGAAGGTGGAGAGGGGCACGACTTGCTTAATGGTGAGGAAATAAATAATTGTAGAATGGAAATTAACAATGAGAACAGTGTCGCGACAGGTGACGGGGTTTTGGAGCAGGGAGTTGATAATAGGCAGGAAAATAATGCAACGAATATCCAGCTAACTGAGAATGATAGTGTAACTGAACATAGGCCTAGGGAATTGAATCAAACTATAGACCCGAATTCTATTGCATATTTGATAGCTATGATGAGGGAATCTAAGGAAGCTATGATAAAGGGGTTAGAAAAATCGAGTAATGAAGCTGGGGAAAAGATAGAGAAACTGGGAGATAGGATAGAACAATCGAGCCAAGAAAATAGACAGAATATAAATAGGCTTGAGAAGGAACTAAATAATATAAAAGAGGTCCAATCTAACTTATGCAACGAAATCAGGGGAGAATTCTGTAGGGAACTTCAAGAAAGTGAAAAAGCAATGAGGCAAGAAATTAGTGAAAGTCAAGGGGAAATTAGGTCTGAATTAGAGGCTAATATGGCATCGGTAGATCGGAAAATAGAGATTCAGGGCAAGAAATATGAAGAAAAATTATTCAATGAAAGGAAAATTTTGGAGAAGGAAATACAGAAATCGGAGTCTAGCTTGAAAAAGAATATGGAGACTCAGGTGGGAAAAGTAAAAGTAGGGTTAGGAGATAAAATCTCGGAAGTAAATGACAAGGTAGTGCATTTAGAAAATATATTAGCGGTTAAAATAGGGGAAATCTCTAAAGAAGTAAGCACGGTAGCTAAAGAGGTCGAAAATCGTAGGCCTGTAGCAAATAACTATGCTGTAAATTGTAGTGAGAGTATATGTAATGGAATAGGAAATACATATAGGCCTCCTAGTGTTGCAAATGAGTCCTGTAATACAGTACACGAGACGGTAGCCACCAGCATGCCGGTAGTTAGCGATAATAGGATTAATATATGTAATTTAATAGGAAATGAGGTATCACTTCCCAGCTTCAATGAGAGCAACACGAGCCCTCAGAGCTTCTTGAAATCTGTTGAAGAATATTTTACTTTACGGTCTATTCCATCTCAGTACAAAATGTTGATCCTCGGTAGAGCCTTAAAAGGAAAAACAAAAGAGTGGTTTGAACTTACAGTACACCCGGAGTGCAACTATGAGGATTTTAAGCAGTTATTCTTAGCAAGATATTGGGGTGAGGCGAAGAGAGCTTTAGCTAGAAATGAGGTCTATAATGGGAGATATTCACCTAGGGGCAACGTCTCTCTATCGGACCATTTCCTAAGAGTTATAGGCCTAATCAAGTTACTAGACCCCGGAATGCCAGAACGCGAGGCCATTCAGCTTGTGACGAGACATTTTCAGCCGGAAATATGTAACCTGCTTATAGTATCATGTCCCCAAACTTATAGCAAGGCTTTGGAGTTATTATCTAGTTTCGAAGTAGGAACTAACAGAGAAGAGCGTAGCGATAATAGGAGACAAAATGGACCGGATAATATGCAAATGAATCAAGATACGAGAGGAGGTCCAAATAATGACAGAGGTAGATGGAACCAAGGACATGCCAACAGAAATGCGGAATCGAACAGAGGACCCCCTAATAATAACTCATATAGAAATAATGGGAACCAAAACTGGAGGGGAAATAATCAAGAGAATAGGCCTCAAGACAGACAAGTAAATAATGTTCGATTTCATGGCAGGATGCAGAACGAAGTAGGAGAACGAATTCCAGAAAACCAGGGGGGCATTAACATAGAAGGTGAAAGGAATCAGGCGCATAGCACGGGAAACCACAATGATATTCAGGGAGACATTCGTCACAGAAATGACGAAAGGCATGTAGCGCAAGACAGGCCTTTAAACTATTAGGAGACGCATTTGGAGGTCGAAATGACGTCACACAGACCGAGGGATTACAAGGATTAAAAAGACCTAATAATGAAAATAAAACACGAGAGAAGGGGTGCGTAGTAGGATGTGCAAATAGAGAGGGTATAACACCCACATATCCGCCATTAATAAGGGTAAAAATAGACCAATTTGAAGTCGATATGTTGGTGGACACTGGCTGTACTTTTTCTCTAATAAACGAAAAATTCTATGAAACGCTGAAAGCAGCAAGAGTGCGCGTTCAGGAATTGAAAGTACATGGCCTATACGCACAAACTGCCATTGGTGCCAAATCCCATAAAATTGAGCATCAGTGTATGTTGCCGTTGGAAATTGAGGGAAAGAAGTTAGAAGTCTACTTTTTGACAATAAAACATTTAGCACATAAATTAATTCTGGGTTGTGATTCTATGACAGATCAACTAATGAGAATAAATTTTGAAGAAAATTGGGTAGAAATGGAATTAGATGAGAAAGAAAAGTTACGTGTACCGTTTTTATCTAATGAGAATATAATTACTAAGGAGTTGGAGTGCCAAAATGAAGATGTATTATTACGCGAGCCTTTCGTGGTGGAATCAGTTGTAGTACAAGAGGGAAATAGTATCGACGAATATAGGCCTATGGGAATTAAACCGGCCGTATTTATATATGAAGGTGATAATGAGGCTGATTGTGACGAAAGTGTCGCAGAGTTACAGGGAATGGAATCTGATATTGTTTGGGAGGACGAAGAATATGATCATTTGTGCATTAAGGGTTCTAATAATTATGTAGATGAAAATGAATGTGAAACGGTACACGCGAATTTTACTAACATTAGTCAGAATGGAAGAAATGAAGAGGAAAATGTTGATATCGAATTAATTCTCAGGGAGAAAGTAGAAGAAATTGATGTGCTGTCAGATGGTCAAAAGTCGACTTTATATAACATGCTATATAAGAACAAATCAGTGTTCAGTTCAACTCCAGGCCTATTTCGGGGTTACCAACACAAATTTAAATTAAAACAAGAAATTCCTGAGCGTCGCTATAAGAGTAGGCCTGTACCAATTTCAATGATGGAAAAAGCCTGTAAGCAAATAAATCCGATTTGTAATGTAGTGAAAGCACATGGAAAACTGCGCTTAACCTTTGACTCTAGTTATCTTAAATTATTCATAGAAGCAGAAAATTTTTGGGCAGAACCAATAAAGGATATAAATCCGTAAAATGTATTCAGATGATCAGTGATTTTGTGTGACGTCATTTATCGACAATGTATTGTAAATATGAACAAATTAGAGGAAAGCAAGGAATAACCGAAAGGCATTGTACTGAGCTGGAATAATGTAGGCCTATAACCTGTAATGTATATTTTACGCGGTAAAATAGCTACTGGCATGATAGGTTATCAGTTCCACATAGGTTTAGGATTAGAGGAATGGGTATGAATGAGAGTAAAATATGCGTGTGTATTTTGCATTGCAATATATTGTATTGAAATTGCGGTGAGGGCTGAATGAGCGCCCTTGTCATAAAAAAAAAAAAAGTGTTTTTATACATTCTTTATAACATAGTGTAATAGTAGTGAGAACTGATTGATCGACCTTGTCATAGCCTCATGAAAAAGTGTTTTTATGCCTTCTTTATAATATAGTGTAGGTGTAGTGAGAACTGCTTGATCGACCTTGTCAAAGTCTCAATATAAAAAAAAAAAAAAAAAAAGTGTTTTTGTTTTTCTTTATGCATTCAATATATTTTATAAAATTTCAGTGAGAACTGCTTGAGCTTAATTTTCATGGTCTCACGAGGGTATATCGGTAAATTTATGGTGTTTACGTAAAATTTTGTTGTAATGTCTTGGTCATGCAATAAATCAAGTAATACGTACAAACAACGTAACACTACAGAAAACCGCAAGATGTATGAAGGCATGAATGTGATAGGGTCAGAAAACTTGTACATGTGGGACAGGATTTAAGGTGAAGTCTCGTGTCAGGATAGGAATTAAATTACTTATGTATTTGTGTAAGATAGTTGCAACACTGGAGGAAAATAAGGTATAATATTTTGTGGAGAGATGCAGTATATTCAGCCAGTAAGTCAATCATAGGCTATGATGATTCCTGTCTTAATAGACTGGGGCATATATTGCAGTTCAGATACTTCGGTAAAAAAGAAATAAACAAGATAACCAAATTAAGTATAATAAATGACAGATTAATTGCCCAAATTTATTCAAACTAAAATCATAAAATCTCATAGCCCGTGTTTGGTCTTAAAATGACCGTGAAAAGACGGAACATTCATTATAAATATTATTAACTAGAAAGAAGGCAAAGGTAAAAAGTTTAACAACATCATTTTAAATAACTATTAAAATGAGATTGCAGTGGATAGACAGAGATAGCTGGGAATTTCCCTAGCAGACCTAGCGGGTGCGAGATAATGCAATGCAGTACTCAGGTACAATGTATCGGGAATCTCCCAAGATATAATCAAAGGGTACTGATCCACTTAAGTAATTCTAAGAAGTCGGCTATTGAGTTCAAGCCTTGCTTCTGATGTTGCTACTGATACAACACGCTGTCCGAACCTTCTTAGAAATCCGAGACGCTAAGTTGTGGGTTTTGAGAATAAGGGAAAATCCAATTGATTTCCGTGGGAAACTAACATATTATTATTGGTCGGGAGATTTGCCAATAAGAACTGGTCTATAGTACCACGTGCCGGGATTCACGAATAATAATTAAGAAGAGTAGGGATAAATGTTTGTCCAAGAAAGTTTTCTTTAGGCCTAACGTGGCACTGTAAAATCACTCTACTTCAAGGCCCCGCGCCTATAACAGTCATATTCAACTCTACTTCAAGGCCCCGTGCCTATAGCAGTCAAGTAAATTCTACTTCGGGGACTTGTGTCCACCGTATTAAATCACTCTACTTCAAGGCCCCGTGCCTAGAGCAGTCAACAGCAATCTACGTCGAGGCCGCGTGCCTACATCAATCACTCTACTTATCTTTGAGGCCGCGTGCCCACAGAATTAATTGAACTTATAAAATTTTCGCTGTGGAATTAATCGACTTAGAAGGATTCTTACATTCAATCGCGATTAGTCAAAATCATATACGGCAGCAATTGTATCACTAGTAACGATCTACCGAGAACTTGTAACAATATTAATTATTCACAAACAAATTTTGTAATTATTGTCAATGACTGGACTTGTATTTCCAACGTTTTGAATAAACAGAATATTCCTTCAGTGTTCAAAGAAACTGCATTATTATTCAAGCAATAATATTAAGGTGTTCTTCGCTTCCTACCCTGAAGCTAGAGGGAAGTGCTCAACGATCGACTGGCAGACCGGAGGCGGGTTCAACAAATCAGAAATATTCAGTATATGCATTATACTGTGGCGCCCAGGTAAACATCATCACTTCAACACCGAACCGCTGTAAATGTAGCCTATTTCATTCTGAAAACATTATGAAAGAGCACAGCTGTATTTTGGAAGATCTGATAAATACATTTTTATCCAAAACTTTTCAAGATAAATTGCAAATTATGACAAATGTACGGCCTTGCCCTGAGTTAACAAGTCTTTCTACAATACATAAAGGCAAGAATATAGAATATACAGAACATTTTTCAGTCTCACATTCCTGAGGAAGGCCACAGAGTGAAAATTGCCGTAAGCTCGAGCCTAATAATTTTGAGACGGCTGATAACCCGAGAAGCCATCTTAACTAATCAGCGCCGTGAAGGCTTCAAATCTTATAAGTACAAATCCTTCATGTTTTAAAAGAAAGAATAAGCCTACTTTAATAAAGTAAGCTATTTTTAACTTTTCAGTTAAAATTAATCTATATTCTCAATTAACTTAGGAATCAAGTAATTTTTCTGTGTAGGACGAATGCATAGCACGCCCTTTATCAGAGATCAGGATACGCCACTGTTTCTCACCTATGAATTTCATCGAAAGCTGTGTGTAGGCCTACCCCCTTAAAACAGAACGTCACTTCGCTCAGTCAGTAAATCAACTTCCAATCTTCGTGAATCTGTGATGTTTTTATAAACCAGTCTGATCTGTGAATGATTTTCTATGCCTTGTTTTGAACAACTTGTAGAGTAAAAGTAAAGTAAAGTGTTCCCTATACAGTCCATGGAAGCTCAGAGGATTCTACATTCTGAGACTCCCAGATTTTAGACATTCGGCACGCGAAGGTGGTGAGGTTGTCAGCCTTACGCACCGGCTGCCTTTACCCCCAGGATTGCTCCTGGTACTCATTTCTGTTAGAGGCTGAGTCGACCCCAGGGCCATAGTGCCACCAGAAGGATTAGGCCAATTGAAAAATCTCAACTACCTCATCGGGAATCGAACCCGCGACCTTCCGGTTTGTAGCGCAGCGCCTCAACCACTATGTTAACAACTTGTAGAGTAGCCCAGATAAATTAGACCAAAAAAATTAAATGGTGACTGAGTGAAAAAAAAACCCGGAGTCTTGAAATTTCACAAGGTCGTTTTTAGTACCTTCAGTAGGCCTACATCATACTAAAAGTACTTGAGGGTAGGGGAGTTGTTTAAAGTTGGATTTTCTACGATTTTTAAATTTATTTCCATATTAGCTGAAAAGGCCCGGCGTCGCCCGGGCTTTATATTTTTTAATTTGAAATTAACTTATGGAGGACTTTTCGATTTTGAAACTCTAGGTCCTTTTATGTATGTAGAACTTGAAATGAAGAAAAAGATTTATCAAACTATTCCATCAGAAAACGCTATATATAGCTTTTTATGGCTCATAGAGGATGTCGAATGCTGCATTCCGTTGCTTCTACACATCATGCTTGGGAGGGGTTGAAATAAGAAGAAACATAAATTACTTAAGATTGTATTGAATTGACGGAAAATTTTATTTCTCATTCTCATGTTAAACCGTTTCGGGCTGAAATAAAAGAGAAATGCAGTATCGCTTTCATACTTTCCTCCCCTAAAACCCGGGACATAATATACTGCGAGTATAGGACTCAACATGTTCCATCCCATGCTTAGGGCCTATGATAAATCTCAACTAATACAAAGCCTATGGATAACGTATCAGCGGAAAGGATTATTTACAGACTTCTGATATAGCATACTCACACACTTAAGTTATCCCTGCAATACGACTTATTCTACATCAAAATGTGAAGTGAGAAAATATCTCTTATGTCGAGGGTAGAGAAAGTTATGTGACTGCATCACACTGTGCTGTATTTTCGTGGATTTTATTTTTAAGTAATTATTTTCGCCAATATATTACATCGATGGAATCATAATTCGTTAAAGTCCATTATTAGGCCTATATAGTTGCCAAAGCCCTATGTTATAACAGTAAACAATACACTGTTGTCATGTGAACTGAACAGCATTTCATTTTTTCAGTATAATATTCTCAGAAATTTTATAATTTTCAAGGGAAGGACTGATTTGTTTCAGTTTTAATGTTGACCGCGTTACTTCCCGGGCTTAACTGGGTATGTATGCAAAATTTCGTGTAAATTGGTAAAGAAATGTTGATTTGTATAAGGAACATAGGCCTACCACAGTATAGTATAACAGTAGCGAAGCTCCATACAGTTTTTTTCAACCGGCGCGACGGCAGCGCTCGTAGCGGTGAGCAAGATCCACACAATATGCATGCATTGTTGCTTATGTAAAATGTCAACAATATTTTATGGAAATGCTTGTGGTGCTAAAAATTGCACCAACAGCCAAAGGAATTCTCCCGATTTGTCTTTCTTCAGGTTCCCTAAAGATCCTGAGAGGTAAGCAAAAACAGTTATTTGTGAAATTAAATTGCAAATTTGTGATTATCATGCTTGCATCCATACTAGTGCATTTACTCCTATTTCTTTTAATTTTAGGAGCAGAAAATGGCTTGTAAATGCTATATACAATTAATTATTTTTATATGTATATCATAAATGAAAATCCTAACGATGCAAAGGTTTCTAAATATATAGGCCTCTTTACAAATACCCCACCTGACCCTACTAATTTTGAAAATGTTTTAACACGAGGTTATGTTAGGCCTATATAATTGAATTTAACAAAATTAAAATGTCGAGAATACAGATAACGTGTTTAATCCTTTACTTTTTAATAATTTATCGTGTTTAACAAAATGAAGAAAAAGACAAAAGTGTTTTGCTATTGCATCTGATACTGACCATAGGCCTATCGTGCTATATGCCTATAGAACTTTACTTTCCCCCCTAATTTCTGAACTAGTACTACTACATGCTTATTGAAATTATTAAGTTTTCTTATTTGTCAGAATTTTCAGTGTAAGTACAGTATATGTTAGTAGTAGGTCAATTAAATTCTTGAAGATGTAGGGATGTAGCTTATATGGTGGACGGAAACCGGTCTGATACTTTATAAGATATACAATGTCATCGATCTTGAAACTACAACTTCTTTACATTACCATAAAGTCTATGATTTGGTGAGTTCACCAGTATGCCTTTCCGGTAATAATCTCGTTCTGGTAATTTTAAAAATAAGAAGAAATACAGCCATATATTCGTATCTTTTCAATGCTGGAAATGGCTGTTTGCTAGTTCCGTCTTGCTGACCGCTTGGGGTGCTAGTGTCGCACGATCTGTCAAAAGGATGCATTTTCCTTTCATTAGAGCTTCGCTACTGTTATACTATACTGTGGGCCTACATACATACATACATACATACATACATACATACATACATACATACATACATACATACATACATATATACACACTTTCGATTTTATATATTAGAAGATATCCAAAAATTTTAGTTCATGTGCTATTCGTTTTTGCAAGAGTCAGTTCATCTTGCAATATATAAACCCTTGCCGGACTGCACGGAAAACAGTTGACACAATGATTAGGCTCATAGTTTATTTCTTGTGCCCTGTTCTGTAATTTTACATGTATATTAAATTTAATTTCGAATTATTATATTTTTAAAGTTATAGTCTTGATAAGTTCTCGCACGCACTTGGGACTAGGCTATATTGTAGTTTTCTCGTTGCTAAGGGTAATGTGGAATTGACGAAGTACTTCTAAGGACAGCATAGCAATTATAGACGAAGACGTGACTTTGAAAATATTAATTCAACGACAAAAATTAATAGGAGGATGTACCCGAAGAAATAAGAATGTTAAGCGTTTAATTGTACAACATAGTTCAAAGTTTTTTTCCCTTTAAATAATGATGAATAGGGCTATCTATAAATGGCGAGTTTTTTTAAACACCGATAAATTTTCTAAGCTATAACTTCGAAAGTACTAATCCTATGACAAAAATGTGTAGGACCTTTTTTGTAGGAAATTTTATATACTTTAATATTGTATATAATTTTTTTTTCGCTAGGATCGATAATTACGTACATAAATGCAAAAATCGTAGAAAACCCAACTTTAAACGACTCCCAGCTCACACACAACCCTCCGGTACTTCTAGTATAATGACACCTCGCTTCTTTCAGTCAATAAATACTCAACTTCAAAATCTTAGAGAATCCGTGATGTTTTTAAATCAGTCTCATCTATGAATGATTCTTAATGTCTTGTTTTGGGCAACTTGTAGAGTAGCCCAGAAAAATCAGACAAAATAATGGTGTCATAACTTTGAAAGTATTAATCCTACGATAAAAGTGAATATGACATTTTTTGTAGGAGATTTCATCTACTTTAATTTTGTATGTGGAATAATTTGGCTAGGATTAATAATTATGAACATAAATGGAAAAATCTTAGAAAACCCACCTTTAAACAGTCCCAAGTGCATAGGAGAACTTTGTCAAGTCTGTAACTTTGAAATTATTAATCCTACTACAAAAACGAATAGGGCCTTTTTTGTAGGAAATGTTATCTTATTTAATTTTGTATATAAAAATAATTTTCGCTAGTTTAATAGTTACGGACATAAATGCAAAAATCGTAGAAAACTCACCTTTGAACAGTCCCAAGTGCATAGCAGAACTTTGTCAAATCCATAACTTTTAAATTATTAATCCTAATACAAAAACGAATAGGACCTTTTTTGTAGGACATTTTGTCTTCTTTAATTTTGTATATAAAATAATTTTCGCTAGTTTAATAGTTACGGGCATAAATGCAAAAATCGTAGAAAACCAACCTTTAAACAGTCCCAAGTGCATAGGAGAACTTTGTCAGGTCTATAACTTTGAAATTATTGATCCTACTACAAAAACGAATAGGACTTTTTTGTAGGAAATTTTGTCTACTTTAATTTTGTATATGAAATAATTCTCACTATGATAGATAGTTGGTACCAACAAACAATCACGAAAAAAATTTTAACTCCGGGATATTTTCGCTCGATTTTTAAAATTAATTTATTTATTTTATTTTTTTATTTGACTGGTCTAAAGATCTGACATGATTTTCTTCCAAGCCCATAACTGTGCTGCATAAGTAAGAACAGTACAGGAAGGTTCATGGTTCTGTAAATCCCACTTCCATGGTATACCTCATTAAAAGAAAGTTTCCTTTATGATTGCATGAAAACTTGTTATGACCGCTGAATTTTTTGTTTACTTCTCAAGCATGGCCAAGGTGTTTTTGTAGAAACACTTTGCAACTTTCCGGAAATACTAGAGTCAGCTTCAAAATCTCCGGTGTGTAAACAACGCAGTATACTCCAGTGTTGTCAGGTCTTTCTACATGAAAACAGATCTGTACTTATAAAAGCCTAGTTCTCTTCCCTTTCGTACAAGTAAATAATTATCAATTTCCTTCTGAAACAGCTGCTTGTCGGGCTGGTAACACGCCGAAAAATTTCATTTTACCGGCCTACGCCGCTAAAACTGCATAAAACTGCATCCAAAATGCCATTTTTTCGGCCTAAGACGCTAAAGTCGTCATACCAGTCTATAAACAAAGTCCAGATGACATTGACCAGTCACAACAACTTTAACATGGATCTAGGCATATATTTGGTCATAAAAAAAAATAAGCCAACACGTTTCTTTATGATAATCAGAAATTTTACCAGGGCTTTTCGAAAAACACTGTGCATCCAAAATGCCATTTTTTCGGCCTAAGACGCTAAAGTCGTCATACCAGTCTATAAACAAAGTCCAGATGACATTGACCAGTCACAACAACTTTAACATGGATCTAGGCATATATTTGGTCATAAAAAAATAATAAGCCAACACGTTTCTTTTTGATAATCAGAAATTTCACCATGGGTTTTCGCAAAACACGGTAGCCCACTTCATCATAATAACAACAAATATAAGCCAACAACTTTTCACATCTTCGTTCACAAGTGAATCATTGCTTACCATGGATGACCCAGCATTTAAATGCAATAATAATTATTTTCCTTCTCATAGTCTACTGCTGCCGTGATGTTGCTGGCACCAGCTCCAATTCAATGTTTCTGGCTTGGATTGAAATTTCCTTGGGATTATCACTCATACTTTCACAAGCTTTTCATAAATACTACTCAGCTTACGCCTCGGCCGCTATACTAGATTCGTCCGCTAAAGCGTTATTTTGAGTACTTTATACATAAATAATTTTTATAATATTGTTTCTTTTTGTTACAGAAGGATCCTCGGACTGCATGAGCGTCTTTCGGTAAGTTATTACCAATTACATAACATATATATTTGTTTGTTTTAAAAGAAGATTCCATTAAGCTTTAAGCTTTTTAAAGTCTTTGGAGTGGTATAGGCTAATCCCGGAATTTTAACGGGGTATACTCTTAATTTCCTGGAAACTTCCAGCGGAAGTCATTTCCAAACCCATCCTAAACCACTGGCAACAATATGTTGTCATGTCAACTGTGATTTGGATTTGATAATTCTGTGTAAAAAGGAATTAAGTATTCTCAAAAACATGTAATTTTTGGCAGTTAAAATCAAAATTTTGCAAAATCCTATCTTAGTGAGCACTTACATTATGAATCGAAGGTACTATCAAAATTCCAAGTCTCTATCTATTATAGTTTAGGCTCTATGTTGATTCTCTGTCAGTCATTAAGTCAGTCAGGACAAAGCCTTTTATATACAGAGTGTTAATGAATAACACCGAAATATTTTATCTGTGTATAGAGGGGACATAGACAAGCAACTTTTATTAGGAGATTTTTGCTCTACGGCGTAAAATGTGTATGCTACAGGGCATTAAAGTCATTATAATTAGGTGCTCATAAATCAATAATTACGCGAAATAGGGTTAAAATGTTCATTAAATTGACTTCATGCCTTCCTAGTGATCGATAAAAACCAGACTCTTAATCATTCGTCAATAGCTATATCATAATTTAGTGCTTCCATAATCTGCAAAATTTACAGACTAATCACATGACTGGTCGCCACTGCATTAGTCTTTTTTTTATTCATAACTACTGACTACAGTGTTAACAGCGAAGTTCCTTTGTTTTGTATTTTTTTCTAACGTTAGAAGTCAGTGGCGGCCATGCTCTGGGAGATTTTATGCTGTAACAGAGGAAAAATTGAATCCATAGAGCAAAAATATTCTAATAAAAGTTGCTTGTCTATGTCCCCTCTATACACAGGTAAAATATTTCGGTGTTATTCATTAACACCCTATATATGGAGATAGGTAAATAGACAAACAGCGCATTATAAGTCATGAAAACGCATAGAAGAGAAGGCTCAGGCCAAAAATCTTAAACAGAGGAATGCCTGCATATACCCTCGATTACACCACTGTATTTAAGTGCTTTGTAAATTATTCCTTAAAATTGTTCCGGGCATAGTTCACCATCTTTCGGGTCCCAACTGGTTGCTCTTGTACAGTAACATTCACGATAGATACATGCATATATATTCATGGACCACAGATTATTGTCTCTGTTGGACATTACATAATAATTAGACCTGGGATTTTAGGCTCTAAAAATTTAGTTTTAGGCACGTAAAATAGGCTTTTAAAACAAGAAAATATGCTTTTAAAAGAGAAAATAGGCACTTAAAATATGCTTTAAAAATGTGTAAATAGATAGAAAATAGACTTTAAAAGATTACAATATACACTTAAACTGTAACATGGTCTTTTTTTACTGCAAAAAGTGGTATACCTATTCTTAACAGAATTAACTGCAAAATTAGGCATCACGAACTATATTCACTTAAACAGATGTTCTTTCACTGGTGACTTGACACAGTAGTCCTTCCTCCTTAATCCTCCCCCTCTCCCATCAGTCAGCATTGCTTTAGCGACAAATTGTTTGGAATAATCGAGTTTCTCTGAAAAACCCACCTCTGCTGTTTTGCTTTTCATTGAGGGATGTAAAAATTACAGAAGTTGAATTTTATTTTAAGTGTACAAATAGGCATTTTAGGGACTAAAGTAGTAAAATAGGCTCTAAAGGTCCAAATAGTCATTTTAGGGCACTGTAAAATTTTATAAATGTAAGTGATTTATTATGAAACGTCCACATTTAAAAATTTTCATGTTATTTCCTAAGGAACAAAATAGGCAATTGCCTTAAAATCCCAAGTCTAATGATAATATAATAGGAGAAAAATTCCTCCGACACTGGGACTTGAACCCAGAGACAATAGTCTGTGGTCCATGAATGCATATGCACATATCTATCTGTTTTAATATGTTTTTGCACTCCTTAACTAATTAGTGGTACTTACGAACGTTGTTACCATGGATCGTAAGTTGACATTCCCACACAGTCTTGTTGCTATGGCCGTTGCGATGCGGTTAAATTACTTACGGTCCTTGCGCCACGTCATAATTCATTACGATACACTGCATAATACAATCCTTTATGGACACGGCCCCCAGGACAAATATTCGGTTCCCATAACAACAAACACATGCGAATCACTTTCTGAAATAAACATCTATCTTCAAGAATGTATATACATAATGTTTTCAGGTAATATCACAATTAATATAATTAACTTGATATAAATAATCATCGTGCAAAAAAATAGCATGCAATACACGTGCCGTAAGCGCATTACGGATCTCGGAAAATTGAAAACACTCGGCGCGAGCGCCTCGTGTTTTCAAACTATTTCCTCGATCCGTAATCATGCCTTACGGCACTTGTATCGCAATATACTATTAAAAAACCAAAAAAAAGGATTTATAAAAAACCTAAAAATCCGGGCCCTAATCATCATCATCATCAGCTGATGCTTCGGAATGTGCTGCTTTCCATTTCTTTCTTTGCTCGATAGAAAACAGCACAAGAAGTTACAAAACGTAACCAGGAGAAATCGTCATTAGTTCCACTGTTTGCCCAGGAAGAAATCTTCCACTACGGCTACTCTAAGCACGGTACCTCGTACTGTACAATGTAGAGTAATTTGAAAACAATAGACTGTAATCGTAGCATGCCAGGACCAGAATGAATAACTCAGAGCAATTCACAAACATAAGCATTACAAATTATGTGAAACTCGCATAACCTCCTCTGCCCAAATAAAAATTTGCCTCTTAATATAATATAGGCCTATTATGTAGGTCTATGACATTCTCTTCATGTACAGTAAATTGTTTGTAAAAATGAAGAGAATGTCGTTACCACATCGCATCCCCGAAGGATACATAACCCAAATAAAATCTGATTAATGCACTCTCGTAACTGCCTTTATTTTAAGCATGGTCAATACATTTTTCCCACTTCACATTCTGGTATAGAACATATTTCAAAAAGCACATATTCAGAGTGGGTGGGCTAAACTGCCCTTCAGGGATTTTTTTCGAAAAAATGTTTTCAATAAAAGTTTTAGCTCTTGGTATAAGCACCCCATGTGTCAACTTTAAACAAAATCGTAAGAGCTGTTTTCGAGAAAATCGCGAAAAACTAACTTTTCTTCATGTAAGGTCCCCTTAATTTAAAAAAAAAAGTTTCAAATAAAAGTTTTAGCTCTTGGTAAAATTTAAAGAAAATCGTTAGAGCCGTTTTCGACAAACTCGCTAAAAAAGAAATTTTTTTCATGAACAGTCCCCTTAAAAATATGTTGCCAATCTTTGTGTCACATCTTCAGAAGGTACCTACCCCAAATACATTTTGTTTTCTTATGATTTTTCATCGAAGAAGGCTAGGAATATATATTACGGATTAAGCAACATAATATTTGGGAAGAAAGAAATACAAGACAGAACAAAATTACAGGTATATAAAACAGTCATAGAACCAACCCTGTTGTATGGGAGCGAAAGTTGGCCAGTTACAAATGAGAAAATAAGTAACATTAGGCCTACTGCAATAGAAATGAAATGTTACCGAAGAATAGTAGGAAAGACAAGAAGGGATAGAACACGGAATGAGAGGATCAGAGACGAGCTGAAGCTGAAATCAGTGGAGGAGAGACTAAGGGAAAAGCAGATGAAATGGTTCGGACATGTGTAAAGAATGGGAGAGGAGAGAAAGATAAAACAGGTGATGGAAGCAAGAAAGGAGGGAAGGAGAGGAAGAGGAAGGCCCAGAACGACATATTTAGACAATATCGAGGGTATGGCAAGAAGAAGGGGGAAAGGAATGGGAGAATTGAGAACAATGGCGAGGGACAGGGAAATGATTTTTCATTCTGGGCTAAGCTGTTCATACACATCGACACAAACGCACATAGAGATGTTTCCGAAAATCGTATGTTTGGATTCAGTGGACCTCAAAACGTGTATTTATGTTAAAAACTCAATTTCGAATTTAGGGATCAAAAACACTTCCCTACCTATAGTAACTTACATATGGTACAGGCAGAAGAAGTAAAAACATAATGCCACTTCAGATAAATAGCTTCCTATAAGTGAGATTCTCTCCATGTATAGTTAAATCACACCTTGCTTAGTCAATGGAAAAGTGAAGTACAAAGATCTACCCCGGAATTGAACCTTGGACACTATCCAAAACAAAAGAAGAATGTAAACAAGTCAGTTATAGTTTGGTGCATTCTAAGCTATAAGTCCATTAAACCCGGACTGTAGTATGTTCAACACAGTTTTGGTAACCGAAGGTTTATAAATCGACCTAACTTTTAAAAGCTCAAATTCTGTCAATTCGATAAAATGAATCATCAATACAATTAAATACAGTAATTTACAATAATAGGGAGGATATAGAAAAAAGTAAGAAATATGAATGTTTATGTAATAAACAATTATTGTTCTAAGTAATAACATAATTTTTCAGATTAAATAGTTCGGGATTATTTTAACAATAGAATTGTGTAATCTGAGACCAAAACTAAAGCTGTTTTTAAGAGGCGTAAGACATTTAAGTTCACTTAATTGATTTCGTCTTGTATCTTGCATGTGGATGAGGTATAAAACTTGAATTATTCTGAATGAAATTTATTTAAATAATTTTAAAATTAGCTAGACACAAAGTATGTTAAATCTGGAAGATATTAATTTAGACGGACAGTACAAAGATTTAGACAGAATAGTTTTAATAATACGCTTTTGAAGCAAAATTAGTGGAAAAATAATAAAATCAGGTAAACTGATGTAACAAAGTGCCAGAATGCTTTTGTTTAATCAATGATAATCCCAATTATGATATGCAGTTATTTTTTCAATCGATTTTTGAGTTAAGCTTACGGAGGAACTTAGGTCTAGTTTGATAAGCATATGGGAACGAATATATGGGTTGTGTTATTTGTCAAAGCTAACTGTATTGCAACTTCGAAAGCCGTATATAAACAGTGTAAAACAATATGTTGTCATGAGAACCGATTTGCATTTCATAATTCTTTTTAATATATTACCTTAAAAATAGCCACTAAATTGGGCATTACTCCGGTACCAGTCAACCGAATTGGTTCAAAATCAAATGGCTTCGTCCCATGGACGTTGTAAATGTATATACCAAGTTTCATGAAAATATGATAAGGCGTATTTGAGTTATCGCGCCTACACACACGGACAGACATTTTCCCGTCCACCACACAATCTCATAAAGTACCATTCTGGCACTTAATAATTTTCGAAGTTCCATCCCATCCAATTATGTCATACATGATAATGGAATGAATAAAGATAAGTAAATTAGCTATGTGTAGAACAGAAAATTTCAAAGATTTTTTCCCCGGATCACAATTTTAAAATTCAGATAGTTTATTGAATTTATACTGTACTAGCTTAAAAGACCCGGAGTCGCCCGGGTTTTTTATTTTGTAATTGGAAATGAACTTATGAAGGACTTTTGATTTTTAAATTCTAGGTCCTTATATTGGTATTTATAATTTGAAATAGGAAGAACGACTTATCACACTCAAACTATTCCCTCATAAAACGCTTGGTATAGCTTTTTATGGCTCATAGAGGATGTAGAATTTTGCATCCCATCGCTTCTACACACCAAGCATGGTAGGGGTTCAAATAAGAAGAAACAGAAATTTCGGTAACATAAAATTGTATTGTCTTTGCAGAATATTTTATTTCCCACTCTCATGTTACCTTAAACCCGTGTTGGGGATGAAATTAAACAGAAAGCAATATCACTTTCATACTCCTCTCTCCAAAAACCTGCGATATAATAATATACCATATTACCATACCTCGTATTGTTTTCTCTATGTCCAGGGTAGAGAAAATTTATTTGACTGCATTATTTTCGTGGATTACATTCTTTAATATTTATTTATAACATGAATTATAAATTGACACCTCTTATTTGTCAACCTTGCATTTTTTTTTTTCCAAAGCCATCTGATACATTAGCAACAATATGTTCTGTGATTGGGGTTTTATAATTCTGTGTAAAAAGGGATTAAGTTTTCTCAAAAACATTTAATTTTTGGCATTTAAAATCAAAATTTTGTAAATTCCTTTCTTAGTGAGCACCTACAGTATGAAACGAAGATACTGTCAAAATTCCAAGTCTCTACCTGTTATAGTTTAGGCTCTACGTTGATTCCTGTCAGTCAGTCAGTCAGGTCAAAGCCTCATATATTTAGAGAAGAGATATTTAAGCTACGGAAGGTAGAGAAGTTTTAAGGCCAGATTGCATGTTCCTCTTCTGATGGTCATTTCGCGTGTTTCCTGCGAAACTAGTTTTTTGTCGTGTGGTATTCAGTGTCGATCTTCGCATAGCTTCCTCAGATCCTCTGTTTAATAGCCTCAAATCCCAGTTCGTGAGGAAGGCAATCATGCGAACATTGACCAAGAGGATAAATGTAGAATCAAGCAGTAGTGAGAAATACTTTGAATTGGGCGACATTCTGCAGAAAGGAACCAACCCTCAAATTAAAAAAAAGGAATAGATGCTAAATTTTTGCTACTGAACTATATATTTACGTTGTGCAAACTAACCAACCCTCTTCATCCATTTTTATGCCTTCTATTAAGCAAACAAAAACACACTGAAAAGATCCAGGAGGCTTTTTATTTAACTTTAAATGCCTGTTTCTTAGCTTAAAAATCATGTGGGCTGGTTTACAGTACCGCTAGCGACGAAAAAAGTTAATACACTCAATGTAAACACATGAAAATGACTAAATAGTGAAGCAAATGACACGAAAATGACAAAATAATGACCTAAAATTGAAATAAATGCAATAAAAATATAAAATTGCATAAAATGACCAAAAAATGACCTAATAAAAATGTATTTCTATAATTTAGAGGCCATGATTAGGATTTATCTACAAGTTGGCAATGTCTATGCAGCATCAATAAAAAGATGACATGTCATTAGAATCCGGGCCCTGGTCATTAATAATTAATATAGTACAGTCAACCCTCGATGTATTGCCACCATCCGTTCTCTAACATTTGTTTAACAGCTGAATGGACACTGTACTAAAAGAATTGAAAGTCTGGAATGTATCATTGTATGAAGGGCTCTTTCTACCTGCTCCACCCTCACTAAGATTGTTTTAATGTGTATATATGTGTGTGTTTTATTTTATGAAGGCTGAAGTTGTGATATGGACCAGATAATTTTTAAGTTAAGGGTATAAGGTTGAATTTTATCAAGATTATCTTATCTAAAAAATGAAATTTCTTAATACTCATATTGAATATTCGTGAACAACAATCACCCGATCGTCAGCAGAAAAGGAGATTAGATTCGAATAAGTCTTTTTCCAATCTGAAGTCCCATTTTCGGGCAACACCTTACATTTTATATAGAGTGCATGCCGCTCATTGTGATCTAGTCTGATAATATTAACCGATTGATAACAGTATCCGAAGGAATTAAATGAAGGTTATTTATTCATATATAAGATAATACACTACAAAACATTATTAAAAATATTTATTCATAAAATAATACGTAACTGTGAAACATTCAGCCACTCATAATAAAGTAATAGCCTGCAAGCAACTATTTTTTCAACCAGTAACAAAGTTTTTAATAATTGTATCTGTTTTAATTTTGGAGTCCATTTACCAATACTCCATACTCAATTATGAGTTACGGGTGGTTTTGTAGGCCTAACTGGTGAACACCGCGTAGTCAAAACATCTAACGCCTGTCTTTTAAAGTCTTTTCATTTTACACTAGCCATCAATGCATGTCAGCACTGTTTTCTTCATAAATCAAAATACAGTACAATTGTGTTAGAAACGAAATCCTTAAAAACAAAATTTTGAATGACGTACAGTACTTGGAAATAAAGCTGCAAAATGGAAAATGTGATAACATAAACCGAATTTTTTATCACAATAAATGACATTTTTTCTATGTATCAGTATTAATCCGTACGGGACTTCATAAAAGCATAGGCGTAGCCAGGCCGACCATATGGGGGGGGGGTTATAACATCCGCGGGGTCTGGCGAGTATGGAAGGAGAGGGGGGTCCGGGGGGCCCTCCCCCGGAAAATTTTAAAAATTAAGATGCAAAATAACGAGTTTTAAGCTTCCGGGGGTTCTCCCACGGAAAGTTTTAAAAATTAAGATGCAAAATAACAAGTTTTAAGCTTCCGGGGGTCCTTCCCCGGAAAATTTTAAAAATTAAGACGCAAAATAACGAGTTTTAAGCTTCCCACGCTTTATACTTGTATTAAGCAATTTATGGGCAGACTTAAAAAAATTATACAATTTTCCTTTTTTTAATCAATGGGGGGGGGGGGTTCAAACCCCCAAACCCCCCCCCCCCTCGCTACGCCTATGCATAAAAGTGATAACATTACCCGACTGATAACATTATCCGCGATTACACTAAGCGGCGTTCACCCTATTTAACAAATAAACACTGTCTCTAAGATATATCTGTAGACTGTTAGTCATTTCAGAGATTTGTCTGGATAGGCAAGCCCGTTGAGGTCGTTTCATCTAGGCGCATCTAATGATGGCTGTCTCTAAGTACCGTACCACCTTTTCGCCTCAGAGGATCGGGTCAGTCCGACACAGTACACCTGTCAAGATGTCTGCAACTGTTAAGGGATGTTCGTGTCATTTATGTAGCTATCGTATGTCAACTGTCTCCAGAATTTCAGTTCATTTTTTTACTTCTTTGAGAATATACAGGGGGCCCTGGGTTCATATCCTGCCCACCCTTAAACTATCTTTTTGATAATGCTTATAATCAGGGCCCTGATTTTGATGACATGTCATCTTTTAACTGGTAGATCATGGACGTTGCCCACTTGTGCAGCACTGTTGAAAGATGTACGAATGCCATCCTTTTATATTTGACTAGCACAGTTAATAATAATAAACATGCAGAATGCTGTGATGGCAAAACAGTTTTTCCATGCAAGACTTAAGCGAGCGATCGCGGGTTAAAGTACTGTTCGAAATTGTACCTAAAATGTGTTCGTATTTGTACACCTCGAGCTAGTTTTTGTAAATTATACATAGTTGCAAATTCCGCTCACGAATGACCATTGTTGTGCCAATGACTTACGTATTAAAGACTATGCTATTTGTTGGTATGAGTTAAAAATTGGTCCTCAAAAATATATTCCAGTAACACAACGTGGAATTATAAGCAATTTTATAACGCTCCATTTTTCCAGCATGGAGTTCTTACCTTCGATTGGAAAATAATAATTTATGGCCGATTGATGGCCGGTTTCTATAAACTCGCGAATTACCTATGTGTAAATTATCCAATGGACAGAATTTACACAAAAATAACACCACACAAACACAAATAATTTAAAGATAGCAAACACATACACTTGTGGCGAGTTTCTAGATAAATGTCCTCTGGGTAAATATGAAAATGACAGAAAAATGTTTCTATAAACTAGGGCTAGATCTTTCCAAGGGTAAATCTTCGGGTTAATTTATCCTTTCATGGATGACTGGATAAAATTTAACCTTTCATAGGATCAATAGTAATATTTAAACAATGAGAATCAAAGCCTTCTGAATTAAATTAACTTTACAACTCCAAGGCCTTGCTCATTATATCATTGTAGGTTAAATGGAACTAATTTGTCCATGGATAATTTACCCATAGGTAATTCACTAGTTTGTAGAAACCGGGCATGAGACAACTTAAAACATAATTCTCGCGGATACAGGTCAACAAAATAATCAATATGGACGCTATATAATTAAAAACAGGTTGGCTAACATTTGAAACCCAAAAGTGGATAAAAATCTTAGTCCGTTCAGAATTGTACCATGTTCGAAAATGTACCACCTTACCCTATATGGGTAGAGTACGTTAAGTTTTTTTTTTTTAATATTAAATTTACAGGTCTTTGGAATAGAGACGGTTTTTTGCCCAACTGGGTAGGCTATATTCTATTCTAATGTATTCTATAGGTGTATAAATTACAATGACACCGAATTTTTCCTTCTTGCATTAAACAAACAACACTTCAAAGACAGCACCGTTAGCGACGGAAAAAAAAGTTAATACACTCAATGTAAATACATGAAAAATGACTAAACAAGGAAGCAAATGACACTAAAATGACAAAAAAATGACCTAAAATTGAAATAAATGCCCTAAAAATATAAAATTGCATAAAAAGACAAAAACTGACCTAATAAAAATTTATTTCTATAATCTAGAGGCCATGATTAGGATTTATCTACAAGCCGGCAATGTCTATGCAGCATCAATAAAAAGATGACATGTCATTAGAATCCGGGCCCTGCTGATCAGCATTTATTCTAATACCCTATTCTCGGAAATCTGAATGATGGATTTGCTACGCTGTTGAAATACATTGCTTCATTTAGACTGTATTAAATCTGTGAAGCAAGATCGATGAAATTTTCTTGGATCTAGCTACGCTTTGAATTCTAAGAACCTATATGCCTTCTAGTTTGTCACGTCGTATAAGCTGGAGAGATTCCTTCTAGTTCTTCACGACGTATAACACGTCCCACTTTGACCAGCGAGTGACCCGGTTTATTGTACATGACAATGGCATAAACACAAACGACTCTGTTTTCACTGGGTACCAACTAATAGATCTTCAAGTAGCACACGTATGTTGGCAGTATTGTGTCTTCTTCCAAATCCACTAATTTAAAAATTGTACCGTATTTTACGGGCCATAAGACGCACTTTTTTACTTTGAAAACAAATCCTTGAAAGTTGGGTGCGTCTAATGGTCTGAAGTACATTTAAAAAAATTAAAACTATGGTAAATATTGCCGGAATACCATAGTTATAAACAAAGTTTTTAAACTTTGAGATTATTAAAAAACTTTGGCAGACTGTAGGCCTACTTCAGTGCACTTGTCGCAATCTTAAAATGAGAGCTATTCAATGTGAAAAGAAATGAATGTTGAGTTCTTTTATACGAAAGGAGTTGTCTCTGCCTGGTGGTTTAAATGAAGGCAATGACCTCTAAACAACCTTGACCCATTACACTTACCGTATGCTGAATTGAGAATTAGAGGGTGTAAAAGTATTTTCAGTCCTTCATGAGAAATCAGTTCAGTTGTTAAAATTTGCGCGATGCCACATGTACAGAAGATATTTTCGTACAACGCAGGTTTTAAGCTAGAAGTGATTTACACTGATTCCATTGTACAAGGTTATAAATTGTTCATGCAATGAAGTATATTATTCCCTTTAGAATTTTTGGTTTAGAATCACATTAATTTTTTTTTCCCTTTAAATTTCCATGCTAAAATCAAGGTGCGTCTTATGGTCCGGAGCGTCTTATGGTCCGTAAAGTACGGTATATTGAAAAGTGTTTCAGAAGGTCATCCCTCTGAACAGTGGCGCCAACTTTAAAAAAAAAGAATGACTTTAAAGATTTTTAAATTTTCATACTCCCGGCCCTTATTAGGTTCATGTGATGGACTTGATATGACTACAGATAAACATAGATTTATACAAGAAAAGCTTTCGTGTTTGTTTAAAATACTTTTTTAAAAATAAAAATAGTTGAAAATTCTTTATAGCCAAGACTTTTCCCATAATTCTGCTAAGGGAGATTTGTCATCCATCTATAATGAATTCCTGAAAGTTTCATTATTTTAGCATGAATAGCTTTTCATAAAATGGTACCTGAAGTCAAAAAATGTAATTTTACAGGAGAGCGAAAAGAAAATGACGTGCCCTATGGTAATTTATCTATTTTAGAAAGCTCCAGGTTCTCTGCTTGGCTTAATAATAACGCAACATATAAGACCTGTATATCAAAATGTTAAAAAATCTATGCTCTATTACATGAGCCTAAGAAGAAGAAAAAAAACTATTTTTTGACACTGATAACTACCATCTCCCCTTAATGTGACCCTAGGGTTGGGAAAATCCTAAATACGCTACGGATATAGTGACACTTGTAGTTGTAGACAGACGTGGTTACAACAGGAAGCAGAAGAGTTAACACCTTGCAGAATGTGTCATGTTCACATACCGGATGTGACAAGCCTGCCATTCGTTCAGTACATACCTTCGTAATTATACAACATTCTATGCTTTTAAAATGTATATACAGGGTGTTAATGAGTAACACCGAAATATTTTACCTGTGTACAGAGGGGACATAGACAAGCAACTTTTATTAGGAGATTTTTGCTCTATGGATTCAATTTTTCCAGTTACAGCATAAAATCTCTCAGGGCATGGCCGCCACTGACTTCTAACATTAGGAAAAAAAAAAATGAAAAACAAAGGAACTTCGTTTAACACTGTAGTAAGTAGTTATGAATATAAAAAAAAGACTAATGCAGTGGCGACCAGTCATGTGATTAGTCTGTAAATTTTCCAGATTATGGAAACACTAAATTATGATATAGCTGTTGACGAATAATTAAGAGTCAGGTTTTTATCACTAGGAAGGCATGAAGTCAATTTAATGACAATTTTAACCCTATTTCGCGTAATTATTTATTTATGAGCACCAAATTGTAATGACTTTAATGCCCTGTAGCATACACATTTTACGTCATAGAGCAAAAATCTCCTAATAAAAGTTGCTTGTCTAAGTCCCCTCTATGCACAGGTAAAATATTTCGGTGTTATTTATTAACACCCTGTATCTTGCAGGAAATACAGAACTCACAGAAATGCCAAAGAAAGACTGGTTGAGATTCCAGATGCAGTGAAGTTTAAATAAGATTTTGCCTAAGAAAGTTCAGTTAAGCTAAGACTTAATAAGGTGATAGCTATTTATGTATCAAGTACGCAAAATAACGCTTTAGCGGACGAATCTAGTATAGCGGCCGAGGCGTAAGCCTAGGCTGAAATACTGAATGAGTCCGATCAAGTTTTTGCGTACGTGGTGCATACAATATTTTTTAGTAAAAGTTCTCTAAATTATGTGAAATGAAAAAAAATACCGTATATAATTAATTATAATGAAAGGTAGTAAGCCATGTTCTCACGGCCCTCTGAAACGCAAGACAACAATGAACCGTACGTACCAATACGAAATGCGGTAGGCTACAGATGCGTTATATTATGTGTCGCTGATTTGTAAACAATGATAAATACGAACTGGTATTTATGAAAAGCTTGTGAAAATATGAATGATAATCCCGATGAAATTTCACTCCAAGCCAAAAAAAATTTAATTGGAGCTGGTGCCAGCAACATCACGGCAGAAGGAATAGGGAATATATTGCAATTAAATGCTGGTGCATCCATGGTAAGCAATGTTTCTCTTCTGAACCAAGATGGGAAAAGTTGTTAGCCTATATTTGTTGTTATATGATGAAGTAGGCTACCGTGTTTTGCGAAAAACCCTGATAAAGTTTCTGATTATCATAAACATGTTGGCTTAAATTTGTTGTTTTATGACATATTATATGCTTAAATCCATGTTAAAGTTGGTGTGACTGGCCAATGCCACCTGGATTTTGTTTATAGATTGCCATGACGACTTTAAAAGACTAGGCCGATAAAACTGCATTTTGAATGCAGTTTTATGCAATTTTAGCGGCCTTGGTTGCTAAAATGCAATTTTTCGGCGTGTTACTAGTCCGACAAGCAACTGTTTTAGAGAGCGTGTACTAAAAATGTATTTTAGAATATACTGTATTTGTAAGATTACTGCATAGGCCTATATTTTTAAAACGAATTTGAAAGTGACTGTAGGGATAATGTGTTTAAAGTTAAGAATTGTTCACTTTATTGACTTAATTAAAATAAGAATATTTATAACATTTACCTAACTGTGGCTTCTATTTTATGGATAATCCTCACGACATACCTTAGGGCCATTTTTTTTTCTTCTTTATTTTCTTTTCATTTTTACTTCCTCTTCCCGAACTACAGGTAGGCCTACTAGGCCCTTTAGGTAAAGGAAATTCGAGGTTGTTTTTAACATAAATAAACGTTTTGAGGTTCTCTGAATAAAAAAAATACTCTTTTCAGAAACATGTATTCTTTTTAAGGGGGCTTTACTTGAAGAAAATTTAAAATTCATGTAAAATTTACAGAGTAGGATACAAGAAATAAACTGTGGGCCTAATCAATGTGTTAGCTGTTTTCTTTGCGGTCCGGGACAGATTTTTAATTTGCACACGAAAGGTTTTCATTACAGTAAGTTATGTTATTAAGTTGTAATTATAAATATGGCACTGATTTTATTATTGCACTTAAATACTCTCTCTAAGCCATTACAAGAATCACGAATTATAAATGCCAAGATTAAAGCCAGATATTTGCACGGAATTTCGTGTTTGTTCCACACGTGGTCATGGAATGATGTCAAACATGTTTTCATTTCTCCTGCCACATATTTGCGTCTTCGAGAATCACTTTCTCATGGTACCATCTTTATTCACAATACTACAATATCAATGAAGACCGCCAATCTGAGTCTTTCACGGCCGAAATCTTGAATGCAAGGTATCTTCCGGGCCTTGGAAATAAAAGAATTGCGATTTTTTCAATATATCGCATGGAATTATCGATCGTTTCGATTCTGTAAGCTCACCCTGGTCGATTCGTTTGTTTATAAGTTAATGTAAAATACAATAGAGGCGCTTTCTAATCGTGGAATGCACACCTAAGCCGGATTTTTGGCTGTTTCATTATAATTGTTAATCGTTTTGTTTATGAATGATTCGTGTGTATTATTTATTATTTATTATCCAAGTTTTAACCTTATTTTACCCGAAGGTATATTAAGGTTATAGTTATTAACAATCACTTAACATATCTAAATATTAAAGTAATATATGTAGAAGAGTATTGAGTCATGAGATGGCTAACAATTTAACATGAGATGACTAACACTATTTGGTTAAAGTCTAGTTTTAACAAATATATCAATTTAGAAATAGTGTATGAAATGGCTAACAACATACGCTACATTTTACGATGCTAAATTAGAAATATATTTTCGTACGCCTCTGCACGATTCCAACCATCCTGGTGAAAATGGAACGGCTTTTATTGTGCATATAACTGCATATTTAGGAAATTTTCAACTACTGTAGCATATTTAGTATGAATATGCATATTTAGGTCATATTTTTGGCATATTTGTGTGCATATTACATAAATTTTGGTTTCATATCATATTGTGTAAATTTGGCATTATAATGATACTTTTTGAGAATTTCTAATATGAAATGTGATAAACTGCAAATATTTTCAGTATAGACAGATATTTTAAATAATTAACACTCTATTTTAATAAAATGTATTGTAATGAAACTTAAAAAATATATATACAATGTGTAAGTGGTAAAGTCATATTTTAAATTTTATTGGTCATATTTTAATGTTTTTCAGGTTATAATTGCATGCATATATCCTATCTTTTAGGTCATAGAAATCCGCCCCCTAATGATTATATATATGCTATATTATATATTAATATTATATAATATAATAAAAATATTTTACAGTATATTAAAATTTATGTATATGCATAATATATGTATATATATATATATATATATATAACTTTTACATTTTAGGCCAATTACCATACCGTATACAAAAAATACCAAATCTTGTTTTATTATTTTTTCATTCCTATAAAAATAGGTATTTTGGGTATAGTTTTGTATCAGTGTGCTACATTAACGGTTTGATGATTTTAGGCTTTGTTTTTAAGGTTAGTAATTAATGTTTACATGTTTACAACTGTATAAAAGTAACACTGCTGAGCTTATGAAGTTGTTTTATTGTTTGACGTTTAGGTAACGTCATCCCGAAGCCGTCAAACAAGAAAAACGCGCATCTCCATAAACACCACGCTGACGTAAATCTCCATTACGGTTGACGCAAGCACAGTAACCTGATATCTGACGAATGAAGTGGACTTTTCAGATTTTAACTTATATAATCTCTCCTTTTTGGAACATATTGAGTTTTTTTTATGTGGGGAAACGGAAAATGTCTGTAAGCGCGATAACTCAAATACGCTTTATCGGATTTTCACGAAACTTGGTATACGCATTTATAACGTCCATGGGAAGAAGCCTATTGATATTGGACCAAATTGGTACACCGGTACCGGAGTAAAACCCAATTTAGTGTCTATTTTAAAGACTCGGTAACTCAAATACGCTTTACCGGATTTTCATGAAACTTGGTGTACACATTTATAACGTCCATGGGAAGAAGCCTATTGACATTGGATCATATCGGTTGCCCGGTACCGGAGTAATTCCCAATTTAGTGCCTATTTTATGATAATATATTATACAGAATTTATCAAATGCAATTCTGTTCTCATTACAACATATTGTTTTACAGTGTTCATATACGGCTTTGGAAGTTGCAATACAGTTAGCTTTGACAAATAACACTACCAACATATTCCTTCACATATGCTTATCAACCTAGACAAGAATCGATCTAGAGCTTAACTCGGAAATCGATTACAAAAATAACATATAATCGCAATTAATTTATCACTGATTAAACGAAAGCATTCTGGCACTTTGTTATATCAGTTTACCTGATTTTATTAAATTTGTTTTTATTCGATAACACGGTTATTAATGTGAAGAAACAGTATGGCATTGAAATTAAGAATATTGCTATAAAATGGTGTTTTTTTCAAATAGCTTCATCGTTGTAGTAAGTTAATTTAACATTAAGATAGGAAATTTGGCAGGACCAAAGAAAAAAAGAGTTCGTGGAACGCCACGCGACAGAAGTAAAACAATTTTTTATTATTGGATTTTTTCAATTTTGCATTATTGGACTTTTTAATATTGGGTTTTTGGACTTTTTTAATTTTGGACTTTTTAATTTTGGATCTTTGAATTTTTTATTTTGGATTTTTTAAATTTTCGATCTTTGAATTGTTTATTTTTTTAATTTTTAAATTTTTTATTTTATTATTTATTAAATTTTGTATTCTTGGATGTTATAATTTTTAATTTTGTTTTTTTTAAATTTTGGAAATTTGTATTTTTTAATTTTGGATTTGCGCGGTAATGAACCTCCGGGTTCCATAAAATAGATAATATACCTTTAGATTGCTTAGGAATTGTCTATTGCCATTGAGGAAGTAAGGTCTGAAAAATTTCCTTTGATAACTCCTAATCATTGAGTTGATTGTTTTCTGTGCAGTCCGCACCGAAACAAGTAAGAGTGTGACTGATTTCGTGACTGATTGTGACTGATTTCGTACCGGTTTTAGTGTGACTGATTTTCCAGATTTACCCTCTACCGCCACTAAAGAAGTTTTACTTCAAAATATTGCTAAATGCGGGTTTATCGTTATAAAGAGGTTTGGCTGGATATTAACAATTTGGTGACAATGTGTTGTATAGAGTACCAGTGAAAGTAATGCATGCTGGATATAGACTCGCTTCCTTGTTAGTTTAATTGGCACCGGTAAATTAGAAACAGGATGTATTTGCGTGAAAGGAAATTAAGGTGTTTACCACTCTTGTGGTTTACACATTCTTGGCAATAATGTCATTAGGAAACGAAAGCTTACAAGGTTAGGAGGAATTTCAGCATTGTCCTCCATGTTGAAGGATTTCAGCCAATATTAATCATGGAATAGGGAATTGTTTATGATTTACATAAATCTTATTTAACTGAAAGAATTCAAGTAATAAACATTGACGGAGAAATTAGGGGGAAAAAACGGAATTCCGCAAGGCACAGTTTTAGGACCATTTTGTTTCCAAAATAATTATATGAATGATTTATTATTCTTTTATCAAAATATAGAGGAAATACATATTGTTTCGCATAAAATACGGTTGTAATGGACATAGGCGTACAGAGGGGGGGGGGGTTTGGGGGTTTGAACCCCCCCCCCCCATTGATTAAAAAAAGGAAAATTGTATAATTTTTTTAAGTCTGCCCATAAATTACTTAATACAAGTATAAAGCGTGGGAAGCTTAAAACTCGTTATTTTGCGAATTAATTTTTAATATTTTCTGGAGGAGGACCCCCGGAAGCTTAAAACTCGTTATTTTGCATCTTAATTTTTAAAATTTTCCGGGGGAGTCCCCGGAAGCTTAAAACTCGTTATTTTGCATCTTAATTTTTAAAATTTTTCGGGGGAGGACCCCCTTTTCCTCCAGACCCGCGGATGTTATAACTCCCCCATATGGTCGGCCTGGTTACGCCTATGGTAATGGAGTAGGCCTCAGAAAATACATAAGTTAAAAAAAATTCAAGTGAAGGAATGCGAAAAATTTAGTAGTCGTTGGATTCACACTTTCTCGCACAATGTGGTCATAAAAGACCTTAAACCTTGAACTGATAATTTGTCATGTAGGGTAAAGTAATTTGTCTTAGGCTATATTTGTAATAATAATAAAATCAGGTAAACTGGTGCAACAAAGTGCCAGAATGCTTTTTTTTAATCAGTGATAATTTCAATTATGATATGCAGAAAATAAGTTATTTTTGTAATCGATTTCCGAGTTAAGCTCCAGATCGATTCATTAAGCAGGGGGAAGAACAAAGGTCTAAAGTTTAATAAGCATATGTGAAGGAATATGTGGTTAGTGTTATTTGTCAAAGCTAACTGTATTGCAACTTCCAAAGCCGTATATGAACACTTTAAAATATGTTGTCATGAGAACTGATTTACATTTGATAAATTCTTTCTAATATATTACCATAAAGTAGGCACTAAATTGGGCGTTAATCAGGTACCGGTCAACCGATCTGGTCCAATAGGCTATAATTAGGATTCTTTCCATTGTACGCTATAAATGTGTACACCAGGTTTTATGAAAATCCGATAAAGCGTATTTGAGTTATCGCGCGTGTACAAACAGAAGACGGACAGACATTTTCCTGTCCCCCGCACAATCTCATAAACTACCATTCTGTCATTTAATAACGGAAAATAAATTGAAAGAAAAATTAAACTTTCACGTAAAATTACAGAGCACAAGAAATAACTACGGCTTTAATCTTTTTGTTAACTGTTTTCTGTGCAGTCCGGCACAGGTTTATATTTTGTGTGAGAAATAAAGTCTAGCTCATTTAAAATGCTTCATATTATGAAATCCTGATTCTCGTATAAGACATTTGCATTAATAGTCTACTCCTTTACTGTGTTTGCTGTGGAGACGATGGTGTACAGATGCGAAGAAATGGGAAGACGCCTGGAGGCCCTGACTGGAGATCCGCGGGCTACAGAAGATCAGCCTTGCGATTCAAAGAGGAAACGCTGCCAGCATTTTGGGTAGTTTCCTCAAACACAGCCGCTGGACGAGATTTTCTGTACTTTTTATTGAACCGCAATTATTGTTAGAATGGCTGCTTCCACAGCAGGTTTTCATGGAGTCTACTATATTAGTAATCGTTTCAATTAACTCATGCACTAACACTGCTGATTATGTCAGTGTGTTCGATTATGACATTAATGCCCGGTTTCTACAAACTTGTGAATTACCTATGGGTAAATTATCCATGGACAAATTAGTCCCATTTCACCCACAATGATATAATGAGCAAGGCCTTGGAGTTTTAAAGTTAATTTAATTCAGAAGGCTTTGATTCTCATTGTTTAAATTATTATTGATGTTATGAAAGGTTAAATTTTATCCAGCCATCCATGGAAGGATAAATTAACCCGACGATTTACCCTTGGAAAGATCTAGTCTGAGTTTGTAGGAACATGGCCGGTTTCTATAAACTCGCGAATTACCTATGGGTAAATTATCCAATGGACAGAATTTACACAAGAATAACACCACACAAACACAAATAATTTAAAGATAGCAATCACATACACTTGTGACGAGTTTCTAGATAAATGTCCTCTGAGTAAATATGAAAATGACAGAAAAAATGTTCCTACAAACTCGGGCTAGATCTTTCCAAGGGTAAATCGTCGGGTTAATTTATCCTTTTATGGATGGCTGGATAAAATTTAACCTCTTTGTAGGATCAATAACAATGAGAATCAAAGCCTTCTGAATTAAATTAACTGTACAACTCCAAGGCCTTGCTCATATCATTGTGGTTGAAATGGGACTAATTTATCCATGGATAATTTACCCATAGGTAATTCACAAGTTTATAGAAACCGGGCATCAGTCATTCATCCAAATCTGGCAATTAATTTTTTTTTCACTATTTTACTGTAGGAAGAATGTTTGCTTGTGCATGTTTTTTCTACATAGTCCCCTCCCAGTTCATTGCACTTACGCCATTGGATAGGAAGAGCTTCGATACCGCACGAGAAAAATTATTTTGGTTGACGCTGTAGGCACTCGTGCACCGCCGATTGGTCGTCTTCATCAGATTTGAACCAAATACTATAGAGGACAATACAGAGGACACTTTGCGATATATCGAGGGACAAATCTTGAGCACCATCTAGCGGCCCAACCTGCTACTACTGAATACAGTTGCAGTAACTAGATACAAAGATATCAACTAATTTCTATCAGAGGAGCCAAAGTAGCCAACCTCGGCATGTTAGCCTATATGTATATATGATTTTTCTATCTATCTATGGTTCAGGAAAAAATGCTGGTTTGGAAATATATTACCTAAAAAATTGAAACAAAAAAGCAACATTGAAAAAAAGAGAAAGTTGTTGTTGTTAGCAACCGTTAAGTTGAAATATTTGTGTTTTCATTGATATTTTGAGAACTATTTCGGAAGTTCTGTGTTTTGTTTGCTCATTATTATTCTTATAATTACTAAAACAGTGTTTTGGTCCTTAGTGTTTGGTGAAATTTCAGTTTATATGTGTTTTGGATATTTTAATTTGCCCCCAAGTTTGCAGGTTGTGCCACCAGGAGTGCTGCAAAATCTGTCCCCCATTTTTCCATTGTCAAAGGAATAAGTGTCCGGTATTGTTCTCTATAGTATTTGTTTGAATTTCTGCCCTCCAAGGAGATCCTTTAACGGACCAAAGATTTATAAATCTGATGGTGACAAAGCGAAGAGGGTTGCTGAGAGCAGGTGTTTTGCTTCAACATGATAACGCCCGTCCTCATGCTGTTCGTGCAACCATGAAAACCATCGACGACATATACTTCAGCTGCCTCCCACATCTGCCATAGCCTACTTCCCAGGTTTGGCACCATCAGATTTCCACATCTTTAGTCCATTAAAGGAGCTCCTTGGGAGGAGAAGTTCAAGTCTGATGAAGACGTCCAATCGGCGGTGCATGAGTACCTACAGTGTCAACCAGAATAATTTTTCTCATGCGGTATCGAAGCCCTTCCTATCTGATAGCTAGACCTGGGGTTTTAAGGCAAATGCCTATTTTGTTCGCTATGAAATAACATGACAATTTTTAAATATGTGGACATTTCATGATAAATCACGTACATTTATAGAGTTTTATAGTGCCCTAAAATGCCTATTTGGACCTTTAGAGCCTATTTTACTATTTTAGTGCCTAAAATGCCTATTTTGTACATTTAAAATAAAATTCAACTTCTGCAAGTTTTACAATCTTATAATGCACATCCCTCAATGAAAAGCAGAACAGCAGAGGTGGGTTTTTCACAAAAACTTGATTATTCCAAACAATTGTCGCTAAAGGAATGCTGACTGACGGGGGAGGGGGAGGATTAAGGAGGAAGGACTACTGTGTCAAGTCACCAGTGAAAGAACATTTGTTTAAGTGAATATAGTTCGTGATGCCTAATTTTGAAGTTAATTCTGTTAACAATAGGTATACCATGTTTCTTGCAGTAAAAAAGACCATGTTACAGTTTAAGTGTATATTGTAATGTTTTAAAATCTATTTTCTATCTATTTACACATTTTTAGAGCATATTTTAACTGCCTATTTTCTCTTTTAAAAGACTATTTACTTGTTTTGAAAGCCTATTTTAGGTGCCTAAAACTAATTTTTTTAGAGCCGAAAATCCCAGGTCTACTGATAGCATAAGTGCATTGAACTGGGAGGGGACTATGTGGAAAAATAATGTACAAGCAAGCATTCTTCCTGCAGTAAAATAGTGGAAGAAATTAATTGTGGTTTTCATTTGATCCTCTCTCGTACTGTATAAAAAATTCGGTAAGATCCTTATCTATGTAACCTGTAGGTGTTTCATTGAAGTCAGATGATTAGTTCTCAATAGGTCATGTACGCGCCATTAGTTATCAGCTGCCGTGATATTGCGATAAAAATGAGTCATAGGAGAACTGATAAGTGATCATTTGGCTATCAGCTTGATACCATACGCGTATTTCAGAATAATGCGGGATTATGGAGGAGACTTGTATAATATGACGTCAGCGACCAATGAAAATATATTTACTTAATAGGATATTGTTCTTATTGCTTTCTTCCTCTCTTTTTTTCCTATCTCTTCCATCTTATTTCCTTGCGTCTTCTCCATTTTCTCTGTTCTTTTCGCCTTATTTTCTATTCCTTACGTGTTCATTCTACGCCAATTTTAATTTACCATACCGGAGGTTCGATCCAGGTTTAGAATTCAGAGACGTTTACTTTAAGCTAAGCAAGTCAGTTGAAAAAAGGAGTGATAAATGCAATTCTTATATTGAAACTAACATGTGCCCGCGGCTTCGCCCGCGATAATTATTTGAAAAATTAAAAATTAAGAGCATAATAGGAAAATCATTATATTTATTAACACCTAAATCACGTGGACTACATACCACGATTAGATAGCGTCACCTGGTAAAAGCGACCTCAGATTCGAGTTCCTTGGTCTAGAAAACCCCCGTATAGTGAGTTTTGTCCAAATAAAACAATGTTTGATCTTATTAGGGCTTACAACATTCAAGCGATCGCAAAAGTTTTATTTCAAGGTATGACAAAAATAGACAAAGCCAACTGTAATTGTCAAACTTCCATTTAATTTAATTCCAAACCCATCTGAAACCCACTGGCAACAATATGTTTATGTCAAATGTGATTCGGATTCGATAATTCTGTGTAAGAAGGGATTAAGTATTTTGAAAAACATTTGATTTTTGGCATTTAAAATCAGAATTTTTCAAAATCCTTTCTTAGTGAGCACCTACATTATGAAACGAAGGTACTGTCAAAATTCCAAGTCTCTACCTGTTATAGTTTAGGCTCTACGTTGATTCCTGTCAGTCAGGACAAAGCCTTTTATATATATAGAGAAGAGATTAATTAAAATTGTATATCAACAGTGAAACGTCCTATTTTTATGTACATTACCATGGGGGCTTTGGAAATATGGGCCGATACTGAAAAAAGTACCTAGTCTAGTCAGTTGAGGAAAAATAGAGCAAACCCCAGGGGGGAAATATAGACGCTTTTCTCTATACTGGTAGTTGTTGCTGTTGTTGTTGTTATTATTATTATTATTATTATTATTATTATTATTATTATTATTATTATTATTCCTTTCGATTAGGCCAGCTTAGGACCACGTGAAACAGTTGTCTTCTTCTTGTCTTCCCAAAACTTCTTCATTCTTTCGCGATGTTGCTGTTTCCGTTCTTCCGCCCATTTACTTCCCGTTTTCTTCTTGGGTTTCTCTGGAAATTCGCCATCAAATATTGCTTTCCTAAACTTTTCTCTGTTTGCAATATCCTCCTTTTGGATATTGAGTAATTTTAAGTCTTCTTCAACTTCCTTGAAAAATTATGCTTTAGTTTTTTGCTTACATATTGATACGTGCATAGTATTTTTACTATTATTATTATTATTATTATTATTATTATTATTATTATTATTATTATTATTATTATTATTATTAAGTCATTATTATCATCAATATAGGTGCTGAATCCAAATTTCAACTTTGCCACCTCTTGAAAATGACGCGTTCCGAGAAAAACGCGAAAAAGAACGAAAGATTGCTCTTTGGCAGTTTTTGGCTTATCGATAATCCTTAGGGTTTTTCGTCAGACGAACGGTTTAGACTCTAGACAGCCTTAAAATTTAAAAAAAATTCCAGAATCGGCTTTTCTTAAATCTTATTCCTCGAAAACTACTCTCTTCTATAGAAAAGTATTTCTGTACTCAAATAAAGTAGGCTACACTAAATTTCTTACAAAATATGTCGTCGAGGCGTCGAGGAAAAGCCAAGAAAAAACTCTCATTTCTTGTCGCGAGCTCTTTTTTTCACAATATTCTTTTTCTAAAACGATCCTATTAGTTAATATATAATTAAATTAATGAACTACATATGTAACTAAATAATAAAGTCAGATAACTGATCTAACAAAATGCTTTTGTTTAATCAGGGGTAATTGCATTTATTATGATATGCAGAAAATAAGTTATTTTTGTAATCGATTTCCGAGTTAAGCTCCAGATCGATTCATTAAGCAGGGCTTACGGAAGAACAAGGGTTTAAAGTTTAATAAGCATATGTGAAGGAATATGTGGGTAGTGTTATTTGTAAAAGTTAACTGTAATGTAACTTCGAAAGCCGGAGACTACATGAACACTGTAAAACAATATGTAGGAAATGCCGAATTGGATATTTACATACCATGAATCATCCTCACCATTTCATCCTGTGTCATATCCATTTAAATTAATATCAACTGAAATTACCTCCATAAAAATACATTAACTATAGAAACAATTGACAATCAATAGTTCCATGGGCTACCCTACTGTATTGACACAGATCCCGAACTCCTGATGTGGCCTAGTACCTAAAAGGGATATAAACACAGCAGAATTAAAAATAAAATTTACTTTAGTAGAACCCAAAATGTTTCACTTCACATTGCTCTAGATTCGTTCCTTTTCTGTATAATTCTAAAATAAAATTAAATCCAGGTTTAGCCAAATGTACTATTGATTTTCAACTCTTATTGCTTATTTTTAGGTAGATTTCGAAGAAAAATCTACCTATTACAATCGATACCATGTCATGACTTTCGAAAAATTCTTTCATATCTTTACGTTTCATGCCTCCCTAAGTACGAAACCACCGCCCGTTCAAAAATAAAAAATAAAAAATTGTGATATATATATATATATATATATATATATATATATATATATCTTTACACGCTAGCGGCCGTAATTTTGAAGATATTTGAACCAAATTTTATTATGTTATTTCTAGAACCAATAGTTCGGACAAGGTCGTTAATGAGAAAGATTGGCCCAAGGGGAGGGTCGGGGGAGGGGGTTGAAATTTTGAAAAATTTATATCTCGGCCCCTATGAAGTATAGAGGGAAACTTTGTTTGAATAAATTGGAGTATTCCCTATGTAGTTCACAGTGACACCAACGATTCGGAGGTTTTGGGGGTACGAGTGGGGGTGGTTGGTGGGGGGATGGAAATTCGAAATTTTTGAAACCACGTCTTATGGGGTGTCGTTGAAAAGCTCTTGATGAGTACTCTACAAATCAATAACTGGTTTCTCGATAGCTCTCATATAAGGCGAGATTTAGCACTTTGAAATCTACCTCAGCCTGTAGGCTTGCCTAAAGGGAATTTTTCATTATTATAATTATTATTACTTTTATCATTTGAGTCATGCCATTGCTCTCAGCTTTTGCCTTTCTCTCCTGGTACTTTTTCGTGATATTTTGTCTATTATAATTTAGGTTAACATTACACTTCTGTTGTAAAACATATATAAATGTAACATTGGAACCCCCTCTTTAGGGGTTTCAGGACCAAACTGTGTATTATTTATGTATTTATGTAATTATTAATAAAAAAAATTAAAAAAATTATAGTACATATGCTTATCACACTGTTTTTCCGTAAGCCCTGCTTAATGAATCGATCTGGATTTTAACTCGAAAGTCGATAACAGAAATAACTTATTATTAGGGGGCGGAATTCTATGACCTAAAAAAATAGGATATATGCATGCATTTATGACCTAAAAAACATTAAAATATGACCAATAAAATTTAAAATATGACTTTACCACTTACACATTGTGTATACTGTATATTTATTTTAAGTTTCATTACATTCATTTTATTAAAATATAATATGAATTATTTAAAATGTCTGTAAATTCTCAAAAACTATCATTATAATGCAAAATTTACAAAATATGATATGAAACTTCAAAATGTATTTAATATGCACACAAATATGCCAAAATATGACTTAAATATGCATATTCATACTAAATATGCTACAATAGTTGAAAATTTCCTAAATATGCAGTTATATGCACAATAAAAGCCGTTCCATTTTCACCAGGATGCTTGGAATCGGGTTTAAATTAGTCGGAAACCTGAAATAGTGCAAAGGGGAAAAATATGACATGTCATAGAAATCCGCCCCGACTTCTTTTATATATATATATATATGTATAATAGGTCATAGACTTTATGGTCAATCAATTTAGGACCCCCAGAAACTAATTTCTAAATGCGTGCTTGTAGTAGGCCAATTTTAATAATTTGCGATGGTGTTTAACTAAAATATGTGGTATAACAAATAGCTTAGACATTTACCTGTGTTGAGCTGTTCTCCTATCTTGTCAATGCAATGTTGTTTTATGACCCCTTGTTCACTCTTTACTGACACTACATTGTCAACTATACAACACAAACACGCAATGAATAACGCAACAATCTCGCTACATGCAAACAACAGATGTCGACACGTCCGCACTACACAGCTCCAGAATAGACAATGCTACGCAACGCGATCTTCTACTATTACAGTCATGGCCAACTTTCCATCTCCATCGGGCATGCGCAGTACTCGCTTTCAACAAAGCTCACATATCGCAGAGCCTTGTGGTGTATTGTTACAAAATCATAAGCAGACCGGATGATGAGTCCGTTTTTTATATAGCAGGGGTTCCCAACCAGGGGGGCGTGCAACAAATTGAAATTCATATTTTGATTTCGTGTTTTTGCCTTGTCGGTCGACAAGAATTTTTAATCGGTTAACTTTAACCAAACAAATAAAAAGACACCTACCGTAATTAATCGTAAGAATTTTTAATCGGTTAACTTTAACCAAACAAATAAAAAGACACCTACCGTAATTAACAAGAATAACAGAACAGTGTGAATTTACATTGTATAACCTTATAATTAACTAAGTTATACAGGGTGTTAATGAATAACACCGAAATATTTTACCTGTATATAGAGGGTACATAGACAAGCAACTTTTATTAGGAGATTTTTGCTCTATGACGTAAAATGAGTATGCTATAGGGCATTAAAATCATTATAATTTTGTGCTCATAAGTCAATAATTATGTGAAATATGGTTAAAATGTTCATTAAATTGACTTTATGCCTTCATAATGATCCATAAAAACCTGATTATTAATCATTCAACCACAGCTGTTACATAATTTAGAGGTTTCATAATCTGCAAAATTTGCAGACTAATCACAAGACTGGCCGTCACTGCAGTATTCTTTTTTTTATTCATAACTACTGACTACAGTGTTAACAACGAAGTTCCTTTCTTTTGAATTTTTTTTATAATGTTAGAAGTCAGTGGCGGCCATGCTCTGGAAGATTTTACGCTGTAACAGGAAAAATTGAATCCATAGAGCAAAAATCTCCTAATAAAAGTTGCTAATCTTTATGTCTCCCCTATACACAGGTCAAATATTTCGGTGTTATTCATTAACACCCTGTAGGGTAAGGTGGTACATTTTCGAACATGGTACAATTCTGAACGGACTAAGATTTTTATCCATTTTGGGGTTTCAAATGTTAGCCAACCTCTTTTTAAAAATATAGCGTCCATACTGATTGTTTTGTTGATCTGTATCCGCGAGAATGATGTTCCGAGTTGTCTCATTCGGCCATAAAAAATTATTTTCCAACCGAAGGTAAGAACGCCATGCTTGAAAAATGGCACGTTATAAAATTGCTTATAATTCCACGTTGTGTTACTGGAATATATTTTTGAGGACCAATTTTTAACTCATACCAACAAATAGCGTAGTCTTTAATACGTAAGTCATTGGCACAACAATGGGCATTCGTGAGCGGAATTTCAACAATGTAGTAATTTACAAAAACTAGCTCGAGGTACAAATTCGAACAAATGTTAGGTACTATTTCGAACAGTACTTTAACCCGCGATTGCTTGCTTAAGACTTGCATGGAAAAGCTGTTTTGCTGTCACAGCATTCTGCATGTTTATTATTATTAACTGTGCAAGTCAAATATAAAAGGGTGGTATTCATATATCTCTCAACAGTGGTATTATTTCAACGAAGAGTTATAAACTAAGACTTCCTGTGTAATGTTATTTCATCTCAGCATTTATGCAATACACAATAGCATGCAGCTGTTAAGTATTTTTATTATTGCTCTTGATGTTATAACAGACCGTCTTAATGGTCTAGTGGTTCCTGAATACGGACCCTCAAGTCTGGGTTCGATCACCGGTACCTCCTCGGATTTTTCTGAGGTAGGGTGATCTGGAACGGGGTGCATTCAGCCTCTTGACACCAACAAAAGAGCTAATTCATAAAGAAGTAGCGGCTCCGGTTCAGTAAGCCATCAACAACTGTCGTAGGAGTCGGCATGCTGACCACATGCCCCAATCCGGCCATCTGCCTATTTAAAACGTGACACATCATTATTACGCTCATATTACTGATAAATAATAATAACAGAAAATAATATTTGGAAGAAAGCACTTTGTTCGTTGAAAATGCCACTGTTCGAAATAGTACCCACTGGTGTTTAGAATTGTACCTACTGCGGTACATTTTCGAACGATATTCTGGAAATGAAAGATCGATTGCCATGACCAATATTGCAGCTGTATGACTTTGATATTTTTGTGAAGGGTCAACTACATTGCCAACTTTGTGAATACAATACAGTTGAACTTGTCTTATGTTTATTGTGTTCATAAAATAAGAATATTTGTTAAGTGTTCGAAAATGTACCACCTTACCCTATGTTCCCTGTCATATGAGTATTAAATAGTCATATCTTTCAACACGTTTATAATAATTTGGAAATCCAAATATGAGATACGAGTGATCTGCGTTGTGCACTGTCAAACATAAAACCTAATATCTCAGAGCAAAACAGTGCCAATCATCTCACTAATATTCAGTTTGTAACTCTACATTGGACATTTGTGTTTCTACATTTTACTTTTTTTTTATTAACTGTACTGAGACTCATAGGCGTAACCAGGCCGACCATATGGGGGGGGGGGTTATACCATCCGCGGGGTCTGGCGAGTATGGAAGGAGAGGGGGGTCCGGGGGCCCTCCCCCGGAAAATTAAAAAAATGAAGATGCAAAATAACGAGTTTTAAGCTTCCGGGGGTTCTCCCGCGGAAAATTTTAAAAATTAAGATGCAAAATAACAAGTTTTAAGCTTCCGGGGGTCCTTCCCCGGAAAATTTTAAAAATTAAGACGCAAAATAACGAGTTTTAAGCTTCCCACGCTTTATACTTGTATTAAGCAATTTATGGGCAGACTTAAAAAAATTATACAATTTTCCTTTTTTTAATCAATGGGGGGGGGGGGGTTCAAACCCCCAAACCCCCCCCCTCGCTACGCCTATGCTGAGACTCAAATAAGATTCACAATAAATAGATATGCATTTTCGTGTTTTATATGTGTGTTAGGATGTTTGATGAGCCTACAAATTCACTTTTTGAATAGTCACCTAGTTTTCCCCACACAATTTGGGGATGTGATGAGAAGTGTTTCCATCAAGATTTCGAAGATTTAAGGAGGAGAGGGAAAGGAAATGGACACATAACCTATATAGTAAAGAGGTTTTTCATTTTTATGCTTAGAGAAAAGCTTTTTATATTCATTCTTGTGTCCGACTTTAGCGCTGTGTAACAAATAGTTGAATAAAAACACTTTCTTCAACGCACTTTATTTACCTTAGTAAACTTCTGGACGGCCGTTTCACACCACCTGCGAAACGGCCGTCCAGAAGTTTACTAAGGTAAATAAAGTGCGTTGAAGAAAGTGTTTTTATTCAGCTTTTTATATGTTACAATATAAATTTAGTTTTCATTCTTATAGAGCAGTGATCGCCAAACCGTCGATCGCGAGCTACTGGTAGCTAGCAGAGACATTTTCAGTAGATTGCGTCAAGAGTTCTCTACTTGTGTCATGGAGAATTTTGATTTTGAAGAAGACAGTGCTGCAGTGGAGTTGGAACTGATTGATTTTTCAAAATTATTTATCTGTAAAATCTCTTTCTTCAAGCTCTATAAATATTTGGCCTCTTGTTCTTAACGAAAAATATCCAATTTTGGTCCAAATTGCTCTCAAAGTGAAGGCAATGTTCAGCTCTACATATCTGTGTGAGGTTTCTTTTTCTAGTATGAAATTTATTAAAAATAAGTACAGAAACAGACTCACTGATGGACACTTGGACAACTGTAGGCTATTCGAATGGCAGCCACTACCTACTCTCCCAACCATAGGCGTAACCAGGTCGACCATATGGGGGGGGTTATAACATCCGCGGGGGGGGGGGGGGGTCCTCCTCCGGAAAATTTTAAAAATTAAGATGCAAAATAACGAGTTTTAAGCTTCCGGGGATCCCCTCCCCGGAAAATTTTAAAAATTAAGACGCAAAATAACGAGTTTTAAGCTTCCCACGCTTTATACTTGTATTAAGTAATTTATGGGCAGACTTAAAAAACTATACAATTTTTCTTTTTTTAATCAATGGGGGGGGGTTTAAACCCCTAAAACCCCCCCTCCCAACATTAAAAAACTTGTTGATGACAAAAAAGAGTTCCATCCTTCTCATTGAAGTTAATAAGATTAATAAAATTCTGCCCGTACATTTGTTATTTATTACTAACTACACTTCAATTTCTTTCTTACGTACAATTCCATTTCAATTTATTTTTGTTATATACAGTTTAATTAAGATTTATTTCGTATTTAGGCAATAAACAAGTGTAAGATCTTTTTTAGGCAATAAACAAATGTATGATTTTCTTTTAAGTTGGTAGTTCTTTTGGTTGGTAGCTCACAGTAGGATTTTAAATCGGTACGGTAGCCAGCAGCGTCGCCAGGAATTTTATTAAGGGGTGGCAAAATCAATTTCGGACCTCAATTTCGGACAATTTCAAATGATTAGGCTAAACACATTAATATTCACTTAGTTAACCGGGTCGTTATTTTGAACCCAAGCTGAATTCGACGAGGCTACAAAGTTTTTTAAGTTAACAGAATACGCTCTTTTGAGCAATGGCCTTGGTGAGATATTATTATAAATACATATTATAGTTATAATTAGTTAATATTTGCTAAACTCATTATAAAGTAATTCTATTTTTTTTATTCTCCATGCTACAACTGTAGGTTGACAAAGAGTACCACAAATAAATGAATCCATAAGGCAATCCAGAGGGGGGCAGTTGCCCCCCCCTTGCCCCCCCTTGCCGACGCCCATGACGGTAGCTCAGAAGCTTCATAAGTTTGGCGACCACTGTTATAGAGAGTTCCGCTAATTTTCTTGTTTGTAACGAAGTCACATGGTGAAGAAACTGAGGGTGATAGAAATAATTGAGGTCAGGTATGGAATCAGCAACTAAAAGACCATAAGAATCGCCTATTAACTTTTAAAAAGTTTTTAAAAAGTACTTTTTTGTTGGTCTGTGTAATTACTGAAGATATCACCAGATGTCACTTTCGTTGTCTTTCCCTTCGGACTCTTATTCTATTTCAGAATTATTTGAAATAAGAAAGTTGGATTTGAACCAGGATCTCCGGTGAGGCAATTGGAGAATTTAATGTTGTACCGGCATGTTGCCATAGTAGCTCAATTGGTAGAGCAGCGGCACGGAGTGCCGATGTTCCTGGTTCAAATCTCGGCTAAGGCATTGAATTTTTCAGGAAGTTGTATTCCCATGCTTTAGGGCAGAGAAAATTATGATTTTTTCCCCTAGATATCCCACATCTAACTTTTCCCATGAAATTCTATATTGCCAAGGGAAGTTATATTTGCCTTAACCACGTCATCAGGATTAGATGCCGGTATTGTTTACAGGGGGCGGTCTCTGATAAGAGCACTGCCCCCTGTGTCAAGTTTCCAAAGCGCGTAGGATTCCTAACCATAGAGATATAGCGTCTCAGTTAAGCCTCCTGTGAATCTCAAATATTATAAGGTAAAAATGCAACAAAAATGTGATTTGAAACACCCACATAACTTTCTCGACCCTTAATGTATTCAAGCATGGAGAACACGGCTGTATTGCAGAAGTGCGCTTTCAGTAATCTCAGTCTTATTCAAGTTACATTATTCGCAAGGCAAGACTTAAAACCCAAGTTTACATAATATGAAATGAGTGCCATTATATATTTAAACTCGCTGTTGTTTTTTTGCTTTTGACAATCTCTGAAATATTGGGTTTAATTTTTGAAAATTTCAGCCTTAAATCTATTTTAATATTCGACATTCAAAAATCTCCGCGGACCACACTTTAAAAACCCCTGTTCTACGGGACCCTCTGTCCCCCGCCGTCGGGGCACTTTCAAATGTTGTTCAGGACACTTCCCCCGACAACGCTGCAAATTTCAAAACTACACGATTTTTTGTCCTAATCAGTGTTTTTCGACCTTTATTGACTGGACTAGTAGCGAACTAACCCCAACAGATGTCTCCGTTGCTCTAGCCGGTAGGCTATGCGTTTGCTGTTCCTCGCTTGTTTTTCCAGGTGTCGTCTGCTTCTAAAGTTCTTTAAATGGCGTTTTAGTTATCTTTAAATATGGGGATGTACTGAAGATGCATTTAATAAAATCAGGTAAACTGACGTAACAAAGTACCAGAATGGCAAAGAACTCAGCTTAATGTACGTAGGCCTAATTATTTCACAGTAATATATCTTCTGTATATAACAGTATTCATGCAGTACTCATTTGATCAACTTGATCAACGAAATAAACAAACATCTGACTGCATTGGAGTCAATGATTAGCAAAGTGGCATTGTAGTATAGTCATGATTTCCCATTTACAAAAGCATAATCTTTAATTAGTCATTACTCCGGTACCGGTCCAAATAAATAGGCTTCTTGCCATGGACATTATAAATGCGTATACCAAGTTTCATGAAAATCTGATACGTGGTATTTGAGTTATCGCGCGTACAGACACACGGACGTACATACATTTTCCCGTCCCGCACACAATCTCATAAGGTACCATACTGGCACTTAATCTATATATATAAAAATGAATGTATGTGTGTGTGTGTGTGTCCTTTATGCATAACTACACCATTCATCCGATCGCCATGAAACTTTGGGAAGTTGTTGAGTGCATTCCCGGGAAGGTTTCTGGCATATTACATTTTTAATTTTTCCTTTCGTTCGTGAGTTATGAGTGAAAAACGGGCAAAAAAACGTGTATTTTTTGCGTTTTCGAAGCATCGTTTTCAGTAATACCATTCAATGTCAAATCAATTACAGTAGGCTTTGGCTATTTTTGTCATTCCTTGGACATAAAACTATCGCGATCGCTTGAATGTTGTAGCTCACGCTGGTCGATTCATTTGTTTATAATGTCAAGGCACGCAGACATATGAAATTTTCAACCTACACCGAAGAGGATTATTATTGTTATTATTATTATTATTATTATTATTATTATTATTATTATTATTAATATTATAAAAGGGATAATCAATATAGGCCTCAATATGGTCAAACGTTGTTCGATTTGGACGAAACTCACTACACAGGGGTTTTCTGGGCCAAGGACCTCGAATCTGAGGTCGCTTTTACCAGTCGACGCTATCTAATCGTGGTATGTAATTCACGTGATTTAGGTGTTAATAAATATAATGATTTAACTTTTATGCTCTTAATTTTTAATTTTTAAAATAATTATCGCGGGCAATCGCTTGATTTTGTAAGTCCATCCTTGACGATTCATTTGTTTAGAATATCAAGGCCCGCAGACGTATGAAATGTTCAACCTACACGGAAGAGGGATATTCAATATAGGCCTAAATATGGTCAAACATTGTTCGACTTGGACGAAACTCACTATGCAGGGGTTTTCTGGGCCAGGGAACTCTAATCTGAGGTCGC